>OW386287.2:125593355-126232236 GCA_936432065.2 Rutpela maculata | reverse complement strand
CTCTGGAAGTGTATATAAAGACTTTTATGCAATATCCGATATTCCTCAACAGAACGATACCCTTCAGCTGGACTTCCACTTTTCGGTTTTAGCTCCGAGTGATGCCCATATTCTTTTAGCACCTTCAGAAAGTGTGGAAAAAGAAGATCCTGTATACGAAATAGTTATCGGTGCTGGTGGAAACACTTTTTGCGATATTCGCAGAAAGCAAAAATCTGATGTTAAAGAATCCGTAAGAATCAACGGACTATTATCAGCTTTGGATCCAAATTCATTTTGGTTACACATCACAAAAGGTTTGCAGTTTATGATATGCAATATTTATTAAAAATCTGCAGGAAAATTAATTTCTAAACTCGATTAAAATTTCTGTGTGCATGCATAAAAACTTTTTCGATTACTTTATAGTTGAATACATTAATTACTTATGTCCGTCCGTGCGCCTGTTATAGCTAGAAATAATGAAATTTCACAAGTAATTCTCAATGCACTTATAACATCTCCCTGAATAACATTTTATTGGGAAATGTTTGTAAATGTTTCAAGAGGCCAGTGTTTAAATAATATCTGATGTTTGCGGTCATTCTCTAATAAAATATTCTATAGTATACGCTTCATAATTTTTTGAAAATAATACTTATACATATTATTTTAATCATCCGGTGATAACCATCTTCATTGGTAAAACGTTCGTCAGTATTTTATGCAATATTGTTATCTTTGTAAAATCTTATTAAAAAGCAGAATCTTATTAAAGATTACAAATCTTATATTTACTGATTGACTTTTTACTTCCACATCCAGTGGAAGTATAGTAACGACAAAAAAATTTTTAAAAATTTTTATTGCTCAGATAGGCTTAGAATGTCATGAAACGTCGAGATTTTAAGTTTGAGAGAAAAAAAAATTCTGTCTGTCGGTCTGTCGGTCTGTCGGTCTGTCTGTAACTTTTTTTGTGCGCACGATTACTCTGGAACCGTTTAAGATATTGACTTGAAATTTGGTACACGTATGTATTTTAATGAAATCTGGAACTAGATTATATTTTCATCTTATTTCGTTGAAGGGTTGGGGGGTAAATTGGGGTAAATGGAGGTAAATAGGTAAATCAAGTAGGTAAGAGTCCATAAAATTGATATTTAGTATATACAAACAAAAGTTAAGGTCTCAAAATTTTTTTGGCATTAGCCACCCCCATTACTACCCCCCACCCCATTATTAAAGGGGGTGAAAAAAATAAAGTTTTAATTTAGTAATATTAGTGTCTACAAGAAACTAAGGCCTCAATTTTTTTTTACTTCATTCACCTCCACTACCAACCCTCTACCACCCCCACCCCCACTACCGATGTGGCATATCGTTTTATAGGTTTTTGGGGTAGACGATTTCAAATATTATGTTGTTAAAGTTACTTCGAATAGTATGGATGCACAATGGCTTTGCTCGACTACTATGGATGCGCAGTAGGTTTCCCCGAGTATTACGGATGCGCAGTGGCTTTCCTTGAGTATTTTGGATGCGCAGTGACTTTTCTCGAGAATTACAGATCGCAGTAGGTTACTTTAAGTAATATGGATGCGCAATGGCTTTCCCCGAGTACAATGGATGCGCAGTAGGTTACCACGAGTAGTACGGATGCGCAGTGGCTTTTCTCCAGTACTATAGATGCGCAGTGGGTTACCTCAAGTGGTATGGATGCGCAGTGGGTTTCCTCGAGTAAAATGGATGCGCAGTGGGTTACTTTAAGAAGTATGAATGCGCGGTGACTTTTCTCGATTATTACAGATCGCAGTAGGTTACCTCAAGTAGTTATGGATGCGCAGTAGGTTACCACGAGTAGTACGGATGCGCAGTGGCTTTTCTCCAGTACTACAGATGCGCAGTGGGTTACCTCAAGTGGTATGGATGCGCAGTGGGTTTCCTCGAGTAAAATGGATGCGCAGTGGGTTGGTTTAAGAAGTATGAATTGCAATGGCTTTCCTCGAGTAAATTGGATGCACAGTGGGTTACCTTAGGTAGTATGGACGCGTAGTAGGTTTTTCTTTTTTTTTTAACTATTTAACGTCGGTTTATTTCCGCTACCAGGGCCTATCACCGACGCCAGGAGACGAGCTACCCCAACCTCGAAATTTTGCCGAACCTCTTCCCTTAAGAAGAGTAGGGATCTTTTACTTGCCTAACATTTAATAGACAAGGGACCGCCTGCTTTACATCCCCTCCGAAGGATGGTATATCCGCTACGTAATCCTCGTCTGAAATTACGTAACTCCCGCGTATAGACTGATATACAAGCCGCTAGAAGGTGGGACGAGAACGCTGTATTTCCCGAGATGGGACCCCATCCAAGTACTAACCGCGCTCGACGGTAGTAGGTTTCCTCGAAGAAAATACTTAAAGTAGAGGCTTTACTCCTATTGTGTAGTTTACGGCACACAACGATTTTTTATATCTTTGTCATGCCATTTTCTGCGTATTACTTCCACATCTAGTTGAATTATATCAACGCAAAAAAAAATTGGAAATTTTCATTGTTTAAATGTCATGAAACGTCAATATTTTAAGTTTGAACAAAAAAAAATTGTCTGTCACGTTGGTCTGTCTGTTTGTCTTGTATCTTTTTGGTGCTCACGATTACTCTGGAACTGTTTAACATATTGACTTAAAATATGGCATATAAGTATTTTAACGAGATCTGGGACTAAATTGTATTTTGACCTTATTCTTTTGCAGAGTTAAACGGTAAATTGGGGTAAATGGGGGTAAATAGGTAAATCAAGCAAGTAATAGTCCATGAAATTGGTATTTAGTAAATATAAGAGGAGCTAAGGTCTCAAAAAAAATTTGGCATTAGCCACACCTATTACCACCCCCACCCCATTATTAAAGGTGGTGAAAAAAGTGTGATTTAGTGTGTATACAAGAGTCAAAGTCATTAAGAATTTTTTTTCACTTCATTCATCCTCACCACCGATGTGGCATATAATTTTATGGTTTTTTTGGGTACATGATTTCAATTATTATACTATTAAAGTTCCATAAACAATTATTTTCATATAGTGGAATGCAAATATAGTATTTTTGTTGTAAGAGACTTGGATGTGGAAGTAGTGATTCCTTGGGCAGCGGTTTTTTTTTTAAAGCAATGAGGTTCTTGCTCTAGATAACACTAACTTACTGCCCAAATTTCTATTCGATTGCCCCTTTCTGTCCTAAGTTATCGTGCTTACAAGAAATGTGACTGATTGACAGACAGACGAACGAACAGACGGACATTTGAAGGTTGTTCAAAATTCGATCACTAACACAATGATATGAATTTTTTTTTCTCTACGAGCGGTATTTACGGTTTTAGAAATGTGCCGATCAGTGACGTAGTTGGGCTTCAAAATTCCGTTTTATAACTCGAAATTTTTAAGTTTTCAGTTATAAATCGGTATTTTTACGTAAAATTCCGAGTTATAACTAAGAATTTTAAAATTCCCACTTAGAATTCGGAATTTTAAAATTCTTAGTAATAACTCGGAATTTCGAAATGAAATGTCAACTTATTTTAAAATTTCGAGATGTAAATCAGAAATTTGACGTATAATTCCCAGTTATACATGGAATTTTAGAACTAGAAATTATTTTATTTTATCCAGATTTCGTACAATAGTGATGCGCAAAAAAACAAAAGATATGAAAACGAAAATATTTTCTTTTTAACCGAACATAAACAAATATTGATCCGCATCGACCGTGTCCCGCGATGCAGTCGAAAAGCTCGCGTTCACTCGGGGAAGACGGAAAGTAATTACTTTATTAATTTCACATAAATATTGTAAGATCAAAAGAACTTGTTATCTGTGTTTTTCACATGCAACATTTCTAATCTTTTTTGAGTTTAAAAAGATTTCCCGCTATACATTAACCTTCAAAGAGCATAGTGACGAATTGAACTGTCAATAGTGTCAAGCGGTACGTCTCATTTGATAATATTTTATAAAGATAACTTTGGATTACACCTCCTCCAATAAACGTAAATCCTAAGTAACAAATCTTGCCTACATTGCTATTGGCAACCTGGAAACCTGACGTCGGTATTTGACGTAGCCGTAACATTATTTGAACTCATATATACATTAATTTGGGGAATTAAACTAATATTGGTTCGTCGTTGGAATCCATCCCACTTGACTGAACCATTAATATTATAGCTATTAATGTAACGAGATTATTATGTTGCCAGGCGACGAGGCGATAGCCGAGTCGCCTGGCAACGCCCAAGATGGTTTAAATCACATAATAATCGAGTTACATTCAAAGCTTTATCGTACCATTAACAACGATGACTTGAAAAAATCAACAACTTTGGTTGTCATTTTAGCGTCCCATAAAAATTAAGATAGTCTTAATTACGACAAACTTTGGCGAAATCATGGAAGATATTGATATTCCTAGAAATATACTTGCTGCTGCTAGCACTGTAAGATTAGATTTGCTTCCGGATAAATCAAAAATCCATTACGAAAAAGAATATCTTCAGTTTTGTGAATGCGAGATACAGAACAAGTCCAAGGTGCTGGAGAAACGATAATACTTGCTTATTTTATGAAACTCTTAAATCAATACTCCCCGTCATCTTTGTGGCCTAAATATTCTATGTTACGAGCTTGTTTGGAGTTGAAGGAAAGAGTGGAAATCGACAAGTATGCCGCTTTGATACGATTCATTAGGAAAAAAAAATGTGGGATATAGAGCTAAAAAATCGAAAGTATTCACGAAAGAGCAGGTTAGTAAATTTGTTTATACTGCCCCAGACGAGATATTTTTAATGATGAAAGTAGCTTTTTTAATTGGAATTGGCGGAGCTAGTAGAACCAATGAATTAACGAAAATGTCCATGGAAAATGTTGAAATTCTAGATAGCAAGCTAGTAATCACAATTCCTGACTCAAAAACCCACAAGAAAAGGTTTTTTGCAGTGATATCTGACGGAGACGTTAATCCTGTGGATTTATTTAAAAAATATATAGCATTACGTCCAACTCATACTCCGCATAGAAGATTGTTCGTATCATATAGAAACGGAAAATGCACCGTTCAGCCTTGTGGTATCCATTTCTTTTCTAAAATACCTAAGAAAATTGCTACGCATCTCAAACTTGAAAATCCAACTATGTATACTGGTTATTGTATTAGAAGATCTTCAGCAACTTTTCTTGTTAATGCTGGTGGAGACATATTAGATTTACAAAAACTTGGTGGTTGGAGCAATGTTGCAAGAGGGTATTTAGAAGATAACTTGAGTAAGAAAGTTTCCTTTGCGCGAAAAATTCAAGTTAGAGACGTTTCTGTAAACACTGTATCATGTACTAAAGAGACTATCGAACTGAAAAATGTTGCTAGGCAAGATTCAGTGGACATGCCCATAATTTTGGACAATAATGGTGTGTATCAGGTGTATCTATCAAATTTGAAAACTGTCAAAATATTCACGTCAGTGTTCATAAATAATACCTATAAAATAAAATTTGTATCTAGAGTATTATCATATGGTAACTAACGTATTATATATTGTAAGTAACGTATTATGTGCTACTAAGTTATTATGAAGTTCTTCTAATGTTATGATATTAATATTTTTCTCTATTCTTATTGGGATGCTCTGCCACATGTATTCTTCTAAACAATGTCTGAAATCTACAAAATAATACAATTAACCAGTATTTTACTGAAAAATAACCTCTACGCCTGTGACTTTTACGTCAAAGGATCAGTTAGAGGGTGGTTTTGACAAATAATGAATAAGAACAAAAATATAAAAATGACGTATTTTGCTGACGTTTCGGAAAACGAATCTGTTTCCTTTCTCAAAGCGTATTATAATGTTTGTGGGCTGTGTATATTAAATACACAGCTTTAAGAATATATTTGTTATGTTCAGTATCCATAGATACTTACTGCTTACACAGAACTGTTGATATGTCTAATTGATAGTTTTATTTTAAACAATGTTGAGTTTGTTAAGTTCTTCTTTTAACATCGGCAGCCAGGTTGTGCAAACATCTACAGAACAATTGGACACGCATTTATCCTCAACCAACGTTTAGACAATATTATGATATTAATAATTATCAATAAAGATTTAACTTAAAGGAATCTTAATTTTCAATGATACGATAAAATTAATAATTACAACACATAATCACAAGTAAAACAAGCTAAAAACGTACTCTTCGCCGGTTTATTAAACTTTTTATATAATTGTTACACATTCTATAGGATACTCTTCGCAGTTTTTTGTAAATAATATTAGTTTTTAAGACATTTTTAATTTTGTGGTACGAAGTTAGTTCGTGAAAGACTCAGTGTAAAATAAAATAAAAATAGAAAAAAAACTACACCATACCCCACGTGGGTTTCGAACCTGGGACCCTTGGGTTCCGGATCAGTCAATCAATCAATCAATCAACAGTATTTATTTAGTATTAAGAGTACAATATGTGCCTCCTCGGAGCCCAACCCGGAGCCAGCCACACGACCAGGACAGGTAACGTCGAGGTGGGTATGGGGCTGGGTGGGGTGGACCCGATTCAGCTTAGGGATAGTTTAAGTGGGAGGCTAGAAGCTCCTGTCCTCCGCAGGTGGACTTAAAAACTAGGTTAAAATATTTTATTGTCCACATGGACCTAAAAAGTAAATTAAAAATAAACACAACACTAAAAACATTGGCGAACGCGCACTACACAATTTTGGTTATTGACACGGGAAAACTGAACGAATTAACCCGTTCGAACAAATGACGGCCTTCCGGTCTAATCGCCGACAAGGAAGGTAAGATGGAAAGATAAAAGCTGTGGTTTAAAAAATTAGTATTTGGATAAGTTTCGACCTGAAGGGGATTTAGGGACAAAAAATTACGAAAAACAACAAAAAGGATAGAACAAAATTGCAAAAACATGAGAGGGGGAGAGAAAGGGGTTGAAAGATAAAGATAGGGGAAAGGTAGGTTATCGTAGGAGAGAGTGTGGCTAAGGGAGTTGCCGGAAGATAGGCAACGCCTGGTATGGTAGGGGGTGTTTTATATTGAAAAGTATGGCATTATGCTGTCTGATTCGAGTGATGTTGCGGGTAAGCGGGCTACCGTCCAGTTTGAACTGATAGAATTTTTAAGACGTTTCTTGGACGTAGTCCGCTAGTGGGGTTATGTCATTGCAACGTGCATAGAGATTTGTGAGGGAGGTTTACCTATCAGAGGCTGAAATGAGGTGCATAAATTTGTGCTCTAGTACTTTTAATGTTCTCATTGTCGTGGCCGGTATGCTGCACCACACCGGCGCCGCGTATGTGATAGCTGGCCTGATTACCATCGTATACAACAACTTTTTATTGGTCCTATACGGACTCTTGGACATGAAGTAGACCTTGCGAATCGTCTCGTTAATGTGAATGTTGAATGTCAGTCTTTTGTCTAGGTTCACCCCCAGATATTTCACGCACCGCTTAATTAGAATTTCTCTACCCCCGATCGAAAGTGACGTTAAAATACGGTTTTCAGTGAAGCGGCGCGCGAATAGGATCGATTCCGACTTATCGCCGTTTATCCGAATCTTCCACTTATCGTAATACGCCGTGGCACGAGCCACGTGCGCCTTCAGCAGCATATTGGCTGCCTGCGCATTGTGCGAGTGAACATACACGGCCATGTCGTCGGCGTACTTGGCAAGATTTGAATTCGGGAACTCCGGGAAGTCGGAGACGTATAGGTTGTATAGTTTTGGAGACAGATACGACCACTGGGGGACGCCCGCGCGAATGTCCCGCCGAGTTGATAGTTTGTTATTCACCCTGACCTGCAGTGATCTTCCTGACAGAAAGGAGTGAATAAGTTTCGTAATGTGCGTTGGTAAGTCCAATGAATTTAGCTTGTAGAGTAAGCCCGGAATCCACACGGTATCAAAGGCTTTCTCAATATCGAGAAGCATCATAGCGGTGCTCTTCCTGAGGTTGCATTGCACCTTGACGTCATTCACGATCTTGACGACCTGCTGCACAGTGCCCCTGCCCCGCCTGCAGCCGAACTGGCACTCGTCGTCGATGTGTAGTTCATCCTGGGCAGCATCTAGTCTGACCAGGATGACCTTCTCCACCAACTTGGAGATCGCCGACAGTCACGAGATCGATCGATAACTGCCGACGTGCTTCGCGTTCTTGATCGCCTTCAGGATTGGCACGACCACGGCGTATTTCCATTGACTGGGCCAATGTTGCAGTCGCAGGATCGCATTGACAATGTACGTCAACTGTACAATGCCTTTTTCTCGGGAGATATTTGAGTAGCCTATACTCGACGCGGTCTGAACCCGGAGCCTTGTCATTTGATAAAGTCCGGACAATGCCCGCAACTTCCGAGGGCTTGGTTATGACTTTTAGAAATTCACGTCTCGTCAATTGGATGTCATGACCAATTAGTATGTTTGCGTCGTTTTCAATGCGGTCGTGTTCCGGATTATTCGGTATCTGTGTGTTATGTATACTTTGAAAATGGTCAGCTAAGTCGTTGGCTTTTCGTGCGTCTGTCATTGACGTCTGTCCGTTTGATGTAGTTAAAGCGGGTATGGTCTCCCGCGTACTTTTCATGGCCCTCGACAGTTTCCACAGCGAGTTGTCCTGAGGATTCAACGCCTCCAGCTTGTTCCGCCATTTCCGGTTTCTCCAGGTGTTGATGGCGGTTCTGGTTCGCTGTTGCAGTCTGCCCATCTCGGCCTTAGCATCGACATCGCGATTTCGCTGCCAAAGCCGTCTCAGTCATTTTTCTCGCGTATATCTTGTATGGCCGCTGCGTCGAGTCGGTCCTTGTACGGGTTCATCATTATGGTTGTGGCAACACGCTGCTCGGCGGCTGAGGTAATGTCGTTTATAAGTGTCAAGTGTGTGTTTATGTGTGCCTTGTAGAGACGCCAGTCGGCGTCCCTATATGAGGTGATTTTTCGTGTCATGTCTTCCCTCGACATGTTATCCAGTTCCAACAGAATTGGATTATGGTCGGATGTAAGTTCCTCCAGCGCCACTGGTGGCGTGGAGTTCCTTACACCACCTGACCACAATGTCGAGGGTAGTAGGTGTTGTACCGTTATCCGGAAAATGCGTGGGGTCGTGCGGATGCTGCAGCATGACGTTACGATTATTCATGTAATCGTACAGCGTGTTTCCATTTGCATTATTGCGATGGCAGTTCCATGCGTGGTTCCGGATCAAAATCGTAAGAACTACACCACCATCTAATACATAAGAAAATGTAAATTTTTACAGAAACATAAAAATAAAAAATAAAAAATCTCAAATTTAAATCATTAATACCATTTTTATTTACTGATCGATGATGTTTAAAAAGAGGGTTCTTTCCCTAGCTAACACTAACTTACTGTCCAAATTTCAGTACAATCGGATTTTTCTTTCTCGAGTTATCGTGCTTACAAGAAACGTGACGGACGGACAGGCGGACGGACAGGCGGACGGACGGACGGACGAACGGACGGACGGAGGGACAGACGGACATTTTGAAAGTTGTTCAGAATTCGTTCACTAACACAATGATATGAAAATTTTTTTTCTGCGAGCGATATTTACAGTTTTAGAAATGTGCCGATCAAATGCAATGCAGCAATATACTCTTCGTTATCGTATTCGCGAAGAGTATAATAATGGAATCTTACTCCAACTAGTTATGTTTTATGTTTTGTAGTTCACATATGAGATAGCGTGATAATACTAATAATGTTTAAATATATGGAATTTAAATGAATTCTATAAGCAAGTTTCAGCCGTTCGGTGAGCTCAGGACGTAAACAAAGGGCTATTCGTTACGATAAGATGTAAAAAATACAGCGTCTATTATGTTCAAAAAATTATTAACCTTATTAGTGAAACCGCCTAACATTATTTTCGCAATATGTTTAATTCCAGGCTCCACTGACCGGGAGTTGTGCTCTATTCTCGCTCAAGGAATCAGCCTTTAGCTTCGATTTCAATTATAGCTTTTTGAAAAGGGAAGATGCTACTTTAAAAAATACCATTTTTATCTTGATTGGAATTTTTGTTAAGTTCTAAAATTGCCATTGAAAATTTCCATAGATCTTATCAGAACAGAACCCTATTATCATTAATAATTACACAGCCACACACACACACAAAAAAAAAAGTTCTGTGCAGCGGACCAAATTATATGGATATGGTGTATTTTTCGACGCTGAATCCGAATCCGTGGTCAAAAAAAAATCTATCAATTTTGTTTTTTAGTCAAAAACATTCCTTAAAATGGTGTAGAATCATAGAAATAATGTAATAACTTAATGAAGTGTGAAAAATGGTAGATGTTTTGTAGTCGAGAGTAGAGAATATAAATTCGAGCCACAGTGAGCTATTTCTATAAATTAAACCGAAATCCGCCCTTATGGGGGAGTGAAAACTACGGCTAAATCTCAAAAGATGCAGGTGAGTGTAAATAACATGTACAAAGGACAACATTTTGTATCTCTTAGTGCACAATATTTGACTCTGGTGCGACAACCAGTCATTATTCTCAAAGGGTAGAGACTCAATCCTATGGAGGGTTAAAACTATCCTCACCCCTCATAGGTTTCAAAACGGGAAAAAAATTCAGGCAAATATGGAGTAAATTCATTCCAACCACCAATACATGAATAGAGACTAAGGATGGTACCCCCATGCCCAAATGTTACATATGGGTGCTATTAAAATTCGGAAAGGGTCAAATGCTTGTAGCTCATTGTGCCAAATATATAAATCTGCTAAATCTTTTTAATAAGGTTGAAAATCAGCCCTATTGGGGTGGGGGGTAAAAACTACCCCCACATGCGGACGGAAATAAATAGACGGAAATTTAGTTAATTTAGGTATACAGCTTACATAGATAGAAAAAAATGGTCCCAGAAGAGATAACTTCCTATATCTGTGACTAAAAAAATAGGAAAAGAAAACTACGAAAAAGATATTTTGAAGATAAGAGAGAAAAATCATAAGAAAAGAAAGTGTTTGGATTGAAGGTCCAAAGTATGATATAAATAAGAAAAAGAATAGCTTTATATAGATTAAAAGATAGATAAGTTGATAAATGTTAAGATAAACAGTTGAATAAGCAGATCTGGTATAATAAATAAAACACAACTGGTCAATGCTTAATGTATGACTTTAACTCCATTTTTATCTACCCTGCCTAAAACTACAAATGTCTGAATTTTTGTTCCAGGATATTGGAAGTAATGAAATCCGTCCGTCTCTGGGGGTAGTTTTTATCCCTCCCCGCAATAGGGGTAATATTCAACCTTATTAAGATTGGGTGGTTGTCGTATCAGATTTGTATATTTGGCACGATGAGCTACAAGTATTTGACCCTTTCCGAATATCAATAGCACCTATATGCATCATTTGAGCACGGGGGTAGCTCTTACTAAGGGTAGACTCTAGTCATATATCGGTGGTTGGAACGAATTCACTCCATATTTGTTCACCCTGCTTAAAACTACAAAAGCCTCGCCTCGTTTTTCCCCGTTTTGAAACCTATGAGGGGTGGTTTTAACCCTCCATAGGGTTGATTCTCTACCCTTTGAGAGTAATGGCTGGTTGTCGCACCAGAGTCAAATATTTTGCACTAAGAGACACAAAAATTTGTCCTTTGTACATGTTATTTACACTCACCTGCGTCTTTTGAGATTTAGCGGTAGTTTTTCACTCCCCCATAAGGGCGGATTTCGGTTTAATTTATAGAAATAACTTACTGTGACTCGAATTTATATTCTCTACTCTCGACTACAAATCATCCACCATTTTTCACACTTCATTAAGTTATTACATTATTTCTATGATTTTACACAATTTTAAGGGATGTTTTTGACTAAAAAACAAAATTAACACGATAGATTTTTTTGGCCAGGGATTCGGATTCAGCGTCGAAAAATACACCATATCCATATAATTTGATCCGCTGCACAGAACTTTTTTTTTCTGTGTGTGGCTGTGTTATTATTCAACATGGTTACCAGATTTCGCGGAAAATTTTTCTCATTGTGGGCGCTACTGAATAAATAAAACAATTATTTTTCCGTTTCTCTCGCTGCTACTCAATAGCGGCACAACAAATTACTCCCAAATTTTTACCACGTTTTACTGATCGATTTTGTTAAAAGAACAATAGGATTTTTCTTCTAGCTAACATTTACTTGCTGTCAAAATTTCAGTAAAGTCAGACTTTTCTTTCTTAGCTTATCCTGCTTGCAAGAAACGTCACGGACGGACAAACAGACGGATGTTTAAAGAGTTGTTCAGAATTCGTTAAGTAACACAATGATATGAGCAACATTCATGGTTTAAGAAATGTGCCAATCAAATGCAATAAATGCGATATACTCTTCGTTTTCATATTTGTGAAGAGTATAATATTGATTCGACGAATAAACTAATGTTAAACGCATAGCACCTATTGGGCAAAACAACTTGCTGGGTGTGCACTTTTCGTTTTACCAACGATTTTGTGATACTTCCATAAAACTGTGAACAGCAGTACTAGAAAAAAACTCCCTTAAACTTGTTAAGTAATTTGGTCGAAAACGACAGCAATTTGTAATTTTTTCGATAAACTATCAATATTGTTGATCATTTAGAAGTCAATACAAATGGCGAAGTTGGTATTTAGGTGGTAAGTTGCTAAAACCAACTCATGGTTAGAATACTTCCTAAAAAGTGTAGATAGTATTTATTTGGAACTGTGCAATTTATATGTAATAATCATGACGTGTGGTCAGCATAATCTCAGCTTAACGTCGACCAATTGTAACCATATTTGGTTGATTACGAAGTTGAACCAACGTTTTCTGGCATACCAAATATGACTAGTAATCAACCAACGCACAGTGGCACGAATCGTGATTTTTTCGTTCAAAATTATCTAGAGCACTTGTTTCCCAACCGATTGGGATAATTTCTTTTTTACTCATTATTTAATATGCAAACAACGTAAGAGAGCCGATTTTTGAATTATGCTAATCAAAATTATTGAGCTTAGCCAAAATGACCATTTTTTATTTAAATCTTAATAAAACTTACAAATAAAAATTTTTTTCTTATCCAGTTTACATAAATCTTGTTACTCGGGGGTTTTTGAGGTCGCTGATTACAAATTTGATATCCAAATTGTCATAAACCAACCTGCAAGATGGCGGAATCAATGGCGGCTATAAAATGCCAAAAAATGAAATATTTTGTTAAGTGTATGCCGAGAAGTTTTGAATATTTCTGATAAGTACTTTTAAGTCAAAATAGACTAAATTTTAAGTTTCAGGAAGAAGTTCAAAATGGCGAATTCAATATGGCGGCAATAAGGTGATAAAATTAACTTAAAAATAAATTAAATGCATTAAATTAAACAGGCTATTTCTAAGAATTATTAAAAAATTTAAAAAGAACAAATTTTCTGAAATTTTCAAATATATCCAATATGACTGCCATACATGAATTATCAATCATAAATATGCGATTCAGTCCTCAGTCCATATGACCTAAGTAGGTCATATTAATATTTCTTTTTTTATCTGCTAATAATAAATACCTAACACAAAGAACTTTAAAACAAGAATATTAAACATAACATAATCTAAGGCAAGAGTTTTACACCATGAACTTTAAACCTAACTTAGTGCACAAATTTTTCGTCATTATTTAAATCTTAAATTTATCTGTTTAATTTGCGTTGTTTAAATAATATTAACACTACAATTGAGTTGTTAATTTTTTTAATTGCTGATTATCCTAAATACATTTAAATAATATTGTTAGCAGATAAAAAAAAATATTAATATGATCTACTTAAGGTTATGTTAAAGTTAATGGAGGACTGAATCACATATTTATGATTGATAATAATTAATGTATGGCAGCTATACTGAATATATTTGAAAATTTCAGAAAATTTGTTCTTTTTTAAACTTTTTAATAATTCTTAGGTTTAACGCATTTAATTTATTTTTAAGTTATTTTTATCATCTTATTGACTCCATATTGGATCCGCCATCTTGAATTTCTTCCTGTAACTTAAGATTTAGTCTATTTTAACTTAAAAGTATTTATCACACATATTCAAAAACTTCTCAGCATAAATTTTAACAAAAATATTTCATTTTTCATAATTTTTTATCATTTTATAGTCGCCATTGATTCCGCCATCTTGCAGATTGGTTTATGACAATTTGGATATCAGATTCGTAATCAGCGACCTCAAAAACCCCCCGAGTAAAAAGATTTATGTAAACTGTATAAGAAAAAAGTTTTGATTTGTAAGTTTTATTAAGATTTAAATAAAACATGGTCATTTTGGCTAAGCTCAATAATTAAAAAATCGACTCTCTTTACGTTTTTTGGAAATTAAATAACGAGTATTTAAAAAAAAAATTATTCTAATCGGTTGCGAAACAAGTACTCTAGATAATTTTGAACGAAAGAATCACGATTCGTGCCACTGTGCAACGTCTAAGAATCGTTAATCGATGAAGAATTTTTTTTACAAAGTGGCTACAACGTCGTTCTGTCGATTTAGCGCTACTCATGTATTTAAGTCATCGTCCGACCACATTTTGCCTTAATGTTGACGTTGCACTTAGTGCAAAAACAGTCGGACGTGGGAAAAATGTTACCTGCGAATAGGATCTGTTTCATTGATCACGTGCATTTATTAGTAACTTCCTTTCCGGCTAAGGTATAGATGTTTTACCAATTAATATTGCACTATTGCGTTAAAAATCCCAAATAGGCGTGTCAAAATTGCCATTTTCTTAATACTAACTTATATTAATAGCTTTTAGTAATTAGCATGTTTTAAAAAGGATAAATGACTAAGCTTTTTAAATCACAAAAAACTGAAAATTAATATACGGCTTCAATTTAATAATGATGAGTATGCACATATTCTTTATGTGTATGGTTTTTGCAACAGAAACGGAATAGCTGCAGAAGGGAGTACCGAGGACAGTACCGAAGATGTTTTCTAAATCGCCGTATACCAAACTAGCTAAAAACGTACTCTTCGCCAATTTACTGAGTTTTTATAAGTATAATTATTACACATTCTATAAGACACTCTTCGCAGTTTTCTTGTGAATAATGTTAGTTTTTGGACATCCTAAATTTTGTGAGACCAACTTTGTTATACCCCATCCTTCCAGAGGCAGGTAGACCACTGGATAAATCCGTGACTCTCGAACGGGTTTTTTCACTAAGTTTTCCCGTATGGACAACAAGATTTTGTTCATAAATTTAATGCGCGCGTGCGACAGTGCGCGTGTATTAAAAATGCAATTGTTTCTTCGTAGTTCTAGCTATTTCTAAGTATTTTAATATCTTCCCGGATTATTGTTCAACGAAATTGTTAGGTTTAAGTTTTTTATATATGTTAAACAGGAGCCCTAACGCCCAGTTGCATCTGTCGTTACAGCCGAAGCTAAACCCCTCCACCCGATCACCTACTTACCGCGACGTTGCACGCCGCGGTGGGGTGATCGGCTCTAGACTGGACCCAGCTGAGGCGCATTCATATCTTTAAACTTTAATAAATATCTTTGATATGATTTGATTTGGATTGCAAGGCAAAACTTTAGCCACTGAACCATCGCACATTACTACAAAAATTGAATGTCTGTAATATATATCTTTCGAGAATCATATTTCAACGCATTAGATATATTATTATAAAATATATATAGTATATTATAGAGATAACATTTCGCAAGATTTCTATTTAAGTACAAGCGACAAATATTAAGAAAATATTGTAACGTGTTTCCACCCTTAGGAAACCACCCTCGCAAAATCCGTGGGTTCCAAAAATTATAACAAGAGATGTCCACTAACACACTTTATTAAATATTTACTGGATACTTCACAATACTATTATTAATTTAAATACACTTTACTGACTAAAATCACAATGTTTATCAGTTTGTTTCTCTTTGAACTCTTAGCCTCACTTTCTATACTTTCTGAACTTTCTGAACTACTCGCCGAGAATGCGGTCGGTCTTTTATACCTAAAAATGACAGATCTCGATTGTTCTGTGATGACGCCACCATTCTCTAGAGAATTCCAGATGTCACTTTGGAATCTTCTGGTAGGTTCTTTTTCGAGTAGGTGCAAATACACTACATTCATTCTAAGGGTTGTAACACATTACACTGCCCCCTCCTTAAGCCTGAACGTCCCGGTCAGGCAATTCAGCCTCTTTCACATACTTCGCCAGTCTATCCAAGTGTACGATCTTCATCTTGGACTTTTTGTTTCATTGAATACGATAGACGACATCATTAATTCGGGTAATAACAGTATACGGTCCATCCCAAGGAGGTTGAAGTTTCGGGGATCTCCATTCCTTCCGCTGTGGGTTGTACAGCCAAACCAGATCCCCCACCTTGAATCCCCCTGTACTGGCATTCTGATCATAACGAGCCTTCAAGCGGTTACTAGTTCTATTCATCTGTTCTCGATCATTCTTTGGCTGTTCTCGACTTCCATTTCTGTAGTTGCTCATCGAAAATGGTTCTCCACGGGCAGCACAATTTTTACACTTGTGACACCAGGCCTCCACATCCTGGCGACTATTAACCCAATAGAACTGTTCTCGTGCTCTACTCAATGTCTTGTTTATGCCGAAGTGTCTGCTGGACGTTTCATTATGCGCTTCCTGGAGTACTTCTGGTACACGACACCTGGGAATCACTAGACGCATGGCAACCTGCTTCCCATCTGGGCTTTCCCATGCTCTCCTCAAAAGCCCATCTACGACCGTAAGTGAATCCCATTGTGACCATAAAGCCTTCAGCCCCACTTCTTTGTTGGAAACATCCTTCCATGCTGGACGCGTTCCGCCTTCTTTTGCTCTCAACATGGGTCCGATTTCTACATCGCGCAATTGCTCTTGCCTCAGAGTTTCCTTTGGCCAACTGTCTGGAAGATCGACCTTGACAGTGTTGACTTCAACCATGTTCGGCACTTTTCTCACCTGAGGGTAGCGCTTGCAATTTTCCTTGTCTGGTTTTCTGGATAATGCAGGAGTTTTGACTACCTGCGTTGTCAACAGCCTGGTTTTCTCGTATTGGTTGTTCACTTTTGACAGAATAAATTGTTCGTTCCCAATTCTTAAGACTCGCTTTCCTACGTCAACGATAAACCCATACTGTTCCATAATGTCCAGTCCCAAAATGAAGTCATCCGTGATGTCAGCCACGATGACCCTGTGGTCGAACCTTAACTGTCCAATCTGCAAACCCAGGTCTACTTCTCCATGAACCGTAGCCCTGTCCCCCGTAGCTGTCCGGACGATCACTTCATTTTGCCTCTTGGTAATCTTTATGCCTGATATAAATCCTGGCCGTACTATTGATGACGTAGTACCTGTGTCGATGGTAAACAAACATTTTCTTCCGTTCACATATCCTTGCAACGACAGACTGCTTGCAATTCTTCGAAGCTGGGAAATCTTAATTTCTCTGGGGGCACTGCATTCCTTAGCCAGCACAGCCCCCCTGGTGTAGTTTTCCTGCTTCTCTTCAACATTCACAGCATTTACTCGACTCTCCGAGTTCTGCTGTCGACAGTCCCGTTTCATATGTCCAACCTTGCCGCAGTTGAAACATTTAATAGCTCCGCTCGGCTTTCCTCTATTTTGTTGTTTTTCTTGCTTTCCGAGGCCATCCAATTTATCGCATAATTTGGTGAATATTTTCTGCATCTCAGTCAGCAAGGGGTTCTGGTTCATTTCTGGTTGCGATTCTTCGAGAGTCACAGCTCGCACTCTCGACCTTGGAGTATCCCTGTAAGCGGCTTCTACTTCGAGTGCACGCACCAAAGCTTCGCTACTACTTTGGTGTCTCGTCAGCCTCAGAACTCGCCTGACCTCTTCGTCCCTTATACCATCTAAAAAGGCCCCCACGGCTAATTGTTCCTGGAATTCTTTAGGTGCACTCGGATACGCCAGGTGTGCCAGTCTCTCTATCGCAGCTTCAAATTCTTGTAAACTTTCCCCAGCTTTTTGCATCCGGGATTTCAGCTGAGCCTGGTATAATTGGGCAAGGTGTTGATCGCCATACCTCAAGTCTAATGCAGCTTCCAAGACTTTGAAGTCCCTTTGTTTATCCACTGGGATAGTTTGAAGCAACTCTGAGGCCTGGCCCCTTAACGCCAGAACTAATGCCATGGCCTTTTCCTCATTATCCCAGTTGTTCGCACACGCTGCTGCCTCAAACTGCCTCTTGTACGTCGTCCAGGAACTTTGGCCATCAAAAGAAGGAGGTTTTAGTCGCTGACCTGATGATACCACCTGCTGGCTTCCTCTATCTCTCAACTGTCGTTTAAGCCGGTCTATTTCTCCTTTAACTTCTTCTTCGAAACTTGTTTACTTTCTCTTTAACTTGACTGACTTCTGTCTCGACTTCACCTACTTTTTCTTCTACCTTGTTTATCTCTTCTTTGACTTCACTCTTTAATCCTTTGTTGGCAGAAATGATAGCGTCCTGCTGTATTTTCATTTGTTCATTCAGAATTTTCCTTAATTCTTCTTGGCGTCTTTCTTGTTCCTCTTTTTCTTCTTGACGCTGTCTTTCTTGTTCTTCTTTTTCTTGTTGGTGTCTTATTTCCAGATTTTTCATCATTTTCTTTAATTCATCTCTTTCTTCTTGACGTCTTGTTTCTTGCTCTTCTTTTTCTTCTTGACGTCGCTTTTCTTGTTCTTCTTTTTCTTTCTGACGTCTTGTTTCTTCATCCTCTTTTTCTTTCTGACGTCGTCTTTCTTGTTCTTGACGTCTTCTTTCTTCATCCTCTTTTTCTTTCTGACGTCTTGTTTCTTCATCCTCTTTTTCTTTCTGACGTCTTATTTCCTGATCTTCCATAATTTTCTTTAATTCGTCCCTTTCCTCTTGACGCTGTTTTTCTTCCTCCTGGCGTTTTCTTTCCTGTTCTTCTTTGTCTTCTTGACGCCGTTTTTCCTCCTCCTGGCGCTGCTGTGCCATCATTTTTTGGAATGGTTCGAATAAGTCCTGTATTTGTTTATCGGATGCCATACTTCTTGTTGTTACGGGCATACGATGAAATTAAAATAAAATAAATTTAACTGTCACGTCATTATCGGTAATGGAACTTTCCAGAAAAATCTCGAAACAGCACGAAAAAGTCTTATCCAGAGTCTTGTCACTATCCAGTTCCGAGAATTTAATAATCTCCACTAATGTCCAACTAGAAAAGTTCTAGTAATTTTCGCGCACTAACGCAAATGAGTTTTTTTTTTTTAGTGTCTCCATCACTTCTCAGTTTATCGCACTAATGTCCTAATAAAATGTTCTACAATGTCTCAAAAATGCACTTAACACTATTTTTCTGACCGAAAATAACCCTCGAACAATGTCCAGTAATTTAGTCCACTGTGTTAGCACTAAACCTCGAGAATACTTCTCGAACACTCCAACACAACTTCAGAGCCCCTCTTGTCATAAAATTCCGCTTCTGACACCAATTTGTAACGTGTTTCCACCCTTAGGAAACCACCCTCGCAAAATCCGTGGGTTCCAAAAATTATAACAAGAGATGTCCACTAACACACTTTATTAAATATTTACTGGATACTTCACAATACTATTATTAATTTAAATACACTTTACTGACTAAAATCGCAATGTTTATCACTTTGTTTCTCTTTGAACTCTTAACCTCACTTTCTATACTTTCTGAACTTTCTGAACTACTCGCCGAGAATGCGGTCGGTCTTTTATACCTAAAAATGACAGATCTCGATTGTTCTGTGATGACGCCACCATTCTCTAGAGAATTCCAGATGTCACTTTGGAATCTTCTGGTAGGTTCTTTTTCGAGTAGGTGCAAATACACTACATTCATTCTAAGGGTTGTAACACATTACAATATATATTTTTTTTAAATTAAATGATTAATAACTTTCTTATCTACTGATTGATTTTCTTCAATAGGGTTCTTCATCTAGCTAACACTAACTTACTTTCCACATTTCAATACAATCGGACTTTTCTTTCTTAAGTTATCGTGCTTACAAGAAACGTGACGGACGGACAGACGGACATTTTGAAAGTTGTTCAGAATTCGTTCACTAACACAATGCTATTAAATTTTTTTCTCTACGAGCGATATTTCTGGTTTTACAAATATGCCGATCAAATACAATACACTCTTCGTTTTTACCAAGAGTATAATAATAAGACATTTTCAGAGGTACTCCAATTTAGTCCAAGAACCTGGTAAATTTTCTTCAATGGCAAAATTTGAAAACGTTCTCAGATCTCTTCGTCAGAACGAGGTATTACACGTCATCCAAATAATTCATGTACGTCTAAGAAGAATAAGTTAACAGTACTTAGAGCAAGAGTATGGCAAACACTAAAAAAGGAAAATTTGTCCATTTCATGTTGATAAAGTTCAACGACTTGAACACGGCGACCACGTTCCCCGCTTAACATTTTGTAGGTGGATTTTGGCCCAGAAAAGAACAGAGAGTTATATTCCCGAATGAAGTTCAATTCACACATGACAGAATCGACAACACTAAAAATAAGCATGTTTGGGTAACCGAAAATCCATATGCAATGGTTCAATGGTATTTCCAACGCAGACTTAACATTAATCCGTGGTGTAAACTTTACAATAACCGTCTAATAGTGCCTCACATTTTTGAAGGAAGGTTAACTGGTGAAGTTTATTTAAACTTTCCTTGAAATATTTGTCCAGATTCTCTGCGAAACATCAATACCAGGTTTATGTGGTTTCCCATTTTTGTTTATCGGCCGAAGATCATCTGAGTCAGCATTATTGACGAATTTGTCGAGAAAATCTGGTTAAATGGCTACTGATCCCATTTAACACAGTTTGTACTATTGTACTTAGTCTGTACAAATGCAGAGTTATGTGGGAGGTCTCCTGATCTCACGTCCTTGGATCATTTATTATGGAGCCACGCCAATCCAGAGGTAGGCATGCCATGAAGAATTCCACACACTGAAATAATTATTCTAAGAAAAATTAGCGTAGGTATGTGATAACATTAGAAATAACAAGGAAATGATTGACAAGTCAGTAAGAAAAATTATTAAAACGTTATCAAAAATGCATTAACTAACCGACTCGGTGGCGCAGTGCTTAAGGTGTTAGGCTTGCGACCACGGGGTTCGGGTTCGAATCCTGGCTAAGGTATGGATGTGTAGTGGCGTTTTTCTCGTGTTGCCGAGACGGTAGCAGTGGGCTAGACTGCGGTTGTGTGAGAGACAACACGGTCTAGTCGCTCTCCTCTCCTGAGTTCGAGTCTCAGCTGCGGCAGATGGCAATGTCGCAGGGAATGGGTGTTGTGATGTTGTCTATGTGTGTGTCCGTCCTGGTTGAGTGGTAGAATAGCCATCGGCTAAACTCCGCCAGGACATTAAAATAAAATAAGGCGATTAAATAAAAAAATTGACTGTGTTCATTTTGAAAATATGTTGTTTTCATTCAAGCCTGACTCGCTCCGGCCAACCTATCAATTTCGCTGGCTCGGGGAGAACAGTATGTGTACTTAATATAAGGTAAAGTTGTTTTTGATTTCATTTGATTTATCTGGCTCTCTGAAGTTATTCGGATTCTACTACGAACTGAAGGACCCCGTCTCCTTTACTCAGATAAATCTAGATCTCGTAGACGCCATTGAGGACACATATTTTTATTAATTTTATCGTTCTGTTAACTATTTTGTTTTTTTTTTTTTTTGTTTAGGAGTTGTGAGTTGCTTCTTAATAAATTACACAGCCCCACAAAAAAAAAAAGTTCAAAGCAGCGAACCAGACCCATGTATTCCTATGTATTTTCGGTAGCTGAATCCGAATCCGGTGTCAAAAAAAATCGTACACCTCCAAAATCATTAGCTAGAGCCAAAAAACACCCCTGAAATGGGATAAAAAGAAGATTAAGCTACGAGAATAGTTGTTACTTCTTAATCGATCGAATTATATAAATTAAGGTTAAACAGCAGCGTACATACAATAGATATGAAACACACAATGACTGCTGAAAAAGCTCGAAATGTCTAAGTTTTGTTAAAATGTTAAGAAACTACATCAGGTCCGACGTAATCTTCATAAACTGCCCCTATGGGGTTGAGAACAACCACCTTTAAGTTCAAAGGACACGAGAAAAACAAGAAAAAACGTAAAATCCAACAGGATTTCTATTTTAATGGATGCTATGACTGGCTGAAATTGCGTAGTACTCTAAAATAGAACCAGAAACTTACGTACTATCAACATCCTACACTGTCAACCCTCAGAGGGTGTGAAAACTACCACCTATGTAAGATTTAACTATAAAAGTTACAGTGACTTCTATAAAAATTCGAAACACCTGCGTTGTGTGGAAGAGAGAAGAAACTAGACTATGTTCGACGATGTGCTTGAAAACCACCCCCACGGGGTTGCGAGATACTACCCCCATATCTGTAAGATGCTGGAAAAACAAAAAAAAACTAACCGGATTTACATTTTTATGGATGCTATGATTGGCAAAAATTGTGTTTGAAACTCATGTCCTATAAATGTTATTAAGTAACACCCCCAGAAAGGATGTAAACTACCGTAATTCAAGATGTAACGAAAAAGTTATACTGTTGCTTATTCGTTTCATTTCCATAGTTTTTTTTATGGCGTCTCTCAACCCCGTGAGGGTGGTTTTCAAGCACAGCATCGAACATAGTCTAGTTTCTTCTCTCTTCCACACAACGCAGCTGTTTCGATTTTTTAAAGAAGTCACTGTAACTTTTTATAGTCAAACCTTACATAGGGGGTAGTTTTCACCAGAGATGGGTAAACTTCCGGAGTTTTGATTACTCCGAAAGTTTCCAGGAAGCTTTCCTGGAAACTTTCCATTGGGAATATTCAGAGTTTATTTTATGGTGAAATCTGATTCGTGATGATCTAAGCTTCATTTTGATACCAAATAAGTGCATATAAATATATTATTTACATTACTTTTACAGACTTTTACCAAATAACTGATATTATATGACACTCGCTATATATGCCCCGTGCTATATGAAGAATATGGAGCAATTGGGTGGTTACCCAGTAATTTGTTTTGTTTGAATTATTAAATAATTAAATATAAATAATAGTATATTATTATACGAGCGATTATGATATCCATTATTCACGAAGATGACGTTTGAGCCCGCGAGCCGTAGGCGAGTGCGCAAATCATCTGAGTAAATAATGGTCATAATCGCAAATGTAATACTAGGCTTTTTCTACACCTATTAAACAAATAAATTAGACTGAAATTTGATAACATTAATCGGTACCTATTTGTAAGAAGTCGAAAACGTAAACAAATAATATGGCGGTACACTTGTGTACACTTGTCACTGTCACGCAAGTTGATCGTCAACCGCAGCGGCAAGAGTTGGTCGCGGTCGATTTAAAGTCGATATCATTGAATCAGCGAAACAGTGATTTTTGAATTTATATTTGTGATTGGCCGGATGCAGTGAATTATGAATCGATAATTCACTACAGTGAATTATAGGTACGATTTTTCACCAAAAAAATGCTAATAATTGTCATATAATAAATAGGTGTAGAAAAATAATTTAAATAATGTGATAAATATGTGGATTATAAAATTAAAAATGTATGTAAATGTCATATGTAAGTCGTAACTCCTATTTTGTGCAGAAACGGAAATGTAGAAGGCAAGACAGAAATAACATCTAAATCTCATATTATAGTTACATTGAATTAAAAGTGTAAAACAAGTAAATAAAATAATAAATAAATGTTTATTTAATTTTAAATTTTAACACTTAAAAAAATAATAAGAAAATAATCAGTCAATATTATTAATACTAATACAAATTAAATTAAACCATCCACTATAACACAACATATTATTCATTGAAAAGCGATAGTGCGGGTAAACAAATAAACGTAACTTATCATATGTCTGTCAACTCATCCTTGATCATAGCCAATAGCACGAAATTCGAGAAATTCTGTGCCAATAGTAATAATCGCGGTGACCATATGAAACTCTACGTCATCAAACATCCGATTAATTTTTGATAATTTCGAAAGAATATCAACAAATTAAAACTGGATTTCTGGAGTTTGAGGTTATGTTAGATCATCGTGGCGGCAATTTCAAATTTATGAGAACAACTAAATATTCGTGAAAAATTTGGAAATTTTCCCGGAATTTTGGAAACTTTCGTAATATTCAAATATTTTAAAGGAAACTTTCATTTTTATCAAAACTCCGTTCCGGAAACTCCCGAAAATTTCCTGGAAACTTTCTTTTGGAAAGTTTTCTTGACCCATCTCTGGTTTTCACACCCTCTGAGGGTTGACACTGTAGAATGTTGATGGTACGTAAGTTTGTAGTTCTATTTTAGAGTACTACGCAATTCAGCCAATCATAGCATCCGTGAAAATAGAAATCCTGTTGCATTTTACGTTTGTTCTTGTTTTTCTCATGTCCTTTAAACTTGGGGGGGTGGCTGTTCTCAACTCTATATGGGCAGTTTATGAAGATTACGTCGGACTTGATGCAGTTTCTTATCACTTTAACAAAACTTAGACATTTTGAGCTTTTTCAGCAATCATTGCTGTTTTGGATCGATTTTTTTATATATGGGGGCTACTTTTCGCCCCTCCCTGGGGGTGTGTTCCATATCTATTGTATGTACGCTGCTGTTTAACCTTAATTTGTATAATTCGATTGATTAAGACCACGGTTGTTTTTTGGCTCTAACTAATGATTATGGGGGTGTACGATTTCTTTTGAAATTCGGATTCAGCGACCGAAAATACATAGGAATACATGGGTCTGGTTCGCTGCTTTGAACTTTTTTTTTTTGTGGGGCTGTGTTATTTGTTGATTTTATTTTGCCAAAAATTTGTCAGCCATTTTAAATATTTTAATATTATTTTTTAAATGTGTTTAATAACTGATTTTTAATAGTGCCCCTGTTAATACAGGCCTTATTTTTAACATTACTTTTTTCCCCATGAGAGAAATAGAATGTGTTATTCTGATTGGAAATTTAAACTTAAAAAAGCTTAGAAATGCTGAAGAAAAAGCAGATAACAAATTCTTCTGTATTTAAAAATCAATAAAACAATGACGTTGGGTAGTTGCCTGCAGAATTTGAAATTTGTAAACATGCCATCAAAAAATGATATACAGAGGATGAACGGCACTGAAAACGACATTTAAAGATTGAATTTGGTCCTAGAATCTTCTTCAAATAAATTATGCTTTTTAAATGTACGGTCATTCAAAAATATGGCGGTGTAAATTATTCAAGAATCATAAAACACCCCCGTATTCCAAAAACGATTATCACTCAGAGGTAAGTTTGGGGGTGCTTTAAACTCAGCTAAGTGTGCTCCACTAAATTTGCGATTGTTTTTGATATTTTTGTTATGATGGAAGCCTTATAATGAAAGAGCATTTTTGTATGTTATTAAAGATTACTAATACTGGTTCCGACTTGTTCGGACAGGTGCAAAATGCAAATTTTTCATGAGTCATTTATATAAAATTAGATCCAAATAGTTAAATTTTACCAGAGGCAGCGAAATATTTGCACAATAATTCGTTGTGTTTTAACCAGGACCGGTTTTGTGACTAGGCCTCATAGGCCCGGGCCTAGGGGCACCGATTTGTGGGGGCGCCAAAAAGTTTTTCTTGGATTTCTCCCCCCTCGCTTTTAAAAATTTTTCGGGCCAAAAAAAGTTTTTCTTGGATTTCGCCCCCCCTTCTTCAAAAATTATTCCGGACTAAAAAAAGTTTTTGTCCCTTGCCTATAAATTAATAGCAAGCGGGAGGGGGCACAAAATTTACCTGGGCCTAGGGGCAATTTATATCTAAAATCGGCACTGGTTTTGACTCAAAGTTAAATTGATAAAATGAGTTGTCCCAGGATGAATATTTTAAATACAATGAATTCCACACGAAAAATTCTCATTTCGCAACTATCTGAAGAACCCTTAAGGATAGGATTTTGCAAAGTGAGAGGGTAATATGCGTTTATTTTCGGTTTATTATAAATATTGAAACACCCCGTATCTAGGTCGTGTATTTGCAAATTAATTTTCTAAATTTTTTAATAGAGTTTACATATTTCAAAACTTTAAAACAATTCAAATCAAAATTAAATATTTTACGATAATAATTAAACCGATTTCATTCATAATTTCTTCGAATACATAAATATTATTTTATATAATACAGTATTTTACTTGGGTTTAAAGCGACGTTGAAATCCGAATTTCACATGCAATACATCTCCTGGGGAATTTGTTACGTAAATAAGTAAAGTCAGAAACATAATCAATAACGAACCATATTCATAATATAGATAGAGTCGAAATTTTCTTATCAAAGTGTAATTTAGATAAGCAAAGGGTTGTTCAAGTGTTAGATGCCTACGTGAGATACTACGTGGAACCAACTGCTGGCTATTCCACTCATTCTCGCGTATCACGTAGTTTTGTTTCCTTATTGCATTGCATATAAAAGTCACGGTTTCATAGAGAAAATCACAGATAAAATAAACCAGATGTTTCACTTAATAGTATTCCCTATATAACCAGTGTCATTTTTTGTCATGTGACGTATACCTTCCAGGATTCTGCGCAGAAGACATAAACAGAGGAACCTTGTGGTTGACATGGAAGTTAAGACCAGAGAGTATGTCACAGGAGGAAGTGTCAGTACTGAAATCTCAGAGATGGAAGTCGTCATCAGCTACACCGGTGATATTAATTATTTTGGAATGGGGTGTATTGTATTGAAGGTTAGAGTTGTTATTGTTATACATTTAAGTGGTTTTTTGAGTATTTATTAGGTGACTTTTAATTATTGTTACATCACAAGCTCCTTCCTGTGACTCTATACTCGCTGGTTAAGACTGATTGGTGTAATGCGCAGATCACTGCATAAATTGGTACCTTCCACGAGTTGATTTATTATCTAAACCATGATACGTCATAAGTAAAACATCTGGTTTGTTTGATCTGTGGCAAAATTGTCTTTATTTGACCGAACTCCAAGAGTATACCCGTCCCGTGTCTCAGTCAGCAATTTTATCGTAGTTCTTTTAGAACACTGAGATACACAACAATCACTTGTGGGACGTAAACGCTTTTCAGACATTCCGCTGTCCCGGCGGATATTTTGTTTAAGTTCAACCAGCGACCACGATTTGTGGCTTCGTAGCACATAAGTTTTACAAATTAGTGTGCGCTGAACGACAGGGTATTTACCGTTATAGTTGACAAGTTTTCTAGCGTTTTGTTTCCATACAGCGCGCCGAGGGTCCTTCGTAGGTATTATGTTGTCTGCTCCGACGTAGGTACCTCTGTGGTAACTATTTTGTAGACATCGGGATGCATATTGAGGCCGCGCAACCGCCCTACTGGAGATTGCAAGCCCGGACGACTTAGGTTTTCACCGTCGAAGTCGTCCACGGTTCAAAAACATGAACCCACACGAGATTATTATAGAACCTGGGGAGAGGACTCCATCAACCATTTGCATCAGAACCTAAATATAAACTTTACTTAATTATTAATTCTCCGTTGTCATTTTTTATCTTAACTTTAAATCATAATAAAATAGCAAAATGAGATTACTTTTCCAAATTCACCTAATAAAATGACAACGTTAAATGATATTCTATTTCATGAAATTACGACTCCATATTTGCGAAGCAAAGCTATATTTAACTCGGCTTTATGTTAAACTGATTATAATTTACTTATTTAAAGTTAATATAATATATAATTTTCAGTATTCAAATTAATTAACTCACGATTGTGATTTGCAACTATTTTTAGTAGTTTAATTAATGGAAAGTTTTCTTTGGGTTTTTAAAATGTTATTACAACGATTGTTGTTTTAATATGATTAATACTCCGATCAGCTATGTAAATAATATTTAGTACAGTCGCGAATGGTTTCTTGCAGATTTTGCAGTTAATTATTCTTCAGCAATTGCAGTTAAGGATTCTTGATTGCCATCTCTGTAATTTATACCTCATCAAGTTTATCATTTACATATGTTAAAATTTGAACACAGCTCTTTGTTATCAGTTTTGTTTTCGAAGATTTTCGAAAGGCAAACAAAAGATTTTGTTGGTTGTCACTTCATCTATATACAAATAACAACGATACAATGAAATGGGGTCAATTGATCTCAGTTGTAATTGTAACCAGCAATACTACAAATCATTGAAATATGTACCACAACCGGGATTCTGGTTGTGCTAAAAATAATACTACGAAACAGATGTCGTGACAATTTGATAAAATCTCTGTGATTGCAATAGGGAAGATGCATAAAATTTTAAAACGTTTGAAAAAGTGATTGGTTCTTAATTTCCATTACGCAGAAAATGATTAGGCAATAGATTATGCCGTAATTTGTAAACAAAACCACGTGACTTCAAACGGTTTCTTATTGGCGTGAAGTCAATGACGACATCCGTTAGTCGGGTAATTTGTCCAAAGTAGATGCAGTGTCCTAACCTCTTGCTGACGTCTGTCTACGAACTAATTTTAGAGAACCTTGAATGTAAAATTACCATATTTGTAGTGATACTCTTAGTTTTACATTTAGACACAATGGCATATTTGTAACTCATAGGTGGTCATAATAATGTTGTTCACTAGCTCATTAACCAAATAATAACACAATAACACCACAAACAAGAACTTGGTAAACTGACTGTAAACGATAAACAGTAACTGATATTTGACAAACCCATCGAAATTGCTTTAGATATTCGAAATTACTGAAGCATGTTTATACGGAAAAAGAAACTTCCGTTCACTATTCCGTCCTTGTCCGACAAGATCTGATTGGTTGATGAAAACGTCCGATTGGCTTAACCGTCTGTACACAGACCGAGAAAAAGGATGGAATAGTGCACGCAAGTTTCTTTCTCTGTGTCACTTTCTCTAGTCGAGTGCACCGCACCTTCCAGTTTGTTATTAATTTCGATGGGCAAATCATAACGGAAAACGTCACAGTTAATGGCGCCAAATAACTGCCGTTTTGAAATATCCAAATTCCTCACCGGTGAAATTATTTATTTTCTCGCTGTATTAATATTCAAAAATCGTAAATTTTACATTTTTATAACTTTTTTTTGATGCTGCATCGATTTTCATTATAAAACAAAATCATGCAACTTCTCTATTATAATCATATTACTACCCCGAGTTGGTGTCAAGTTTTACATATGCCGACGACAATTATAAATACCTCAGGAAAATGGCTATTGTCATTGTAAACAATTTATTTTATTGTTTGCATAGCTGACCTGATTATTTTACGAATTAATGCGATGATTGTCCCAACGAATACTTTCCGTCTTTCATGTAAACAGTGGCAATTGCCCCAACAATTATATAATACAATGATACAAATGAATATGACAATTGTCTAAAATAAACGTATTAAAACGTTTTCTGTGTTTTCCTTCAATACTCTACTTTTTCAGGAATAAGTGAGATTAAATAAAAATATAATTCCTAGACAAAATAAATCAATTACAAATGCAATTTGTAATTACAGTGGAATCAGTATTAAATCAAGTACAGTCAAATAAAAAGGTACCAAAGTAAAATCAACTAATAAACGAGTGTTGTCAAAATTACTATAAATAAAGGAGGAGGGTCAATTTGGGCGGTTTTTGCCCCAAATTATTTTTGGATGAAAAAATCAGAGAACATTTTTTTTAATGTCTACTAACAATAATAAGTCGATTTTACCTTCGGACGATCCCCCACTTCCCTAGCCCCCCTCAATCCTGAATATGCCATCACTTGCTAACAGCGTTCTTGGGGAGATATGTCGCTTTCAAACTTACACTTGCTTGATAAAATACCACACTAACTCCCTTTTAACTGTATCCGCTCTCATTTATAATTTTTTTCCTTTTTACGGGCGGGTGGTTTTACAATTTATTCGTTTGCGGGAAATATAAATGCAAAATATCCAAGCTTGCTCACCAGACTTGACCAGGGTATCCTCGGGTTTTTGGAGTCGCTGATTCCGAACTAGAGGTCCGTTAACTTGTACCACATCAAGTTTAAGATCATTTGAAGGTCAAATTGAAAAAGAGATGACAAAGAAATCCAGAGAAATAGACAAATACGTTTTTAGCGTTTCTGAATTCGATTTCAGTTTTTCTTGAATCGCTCGCTGTAAATTAGAGGTCATTTCAAGGTCAAATCAATATTATGCTAGAGTGAAAATAATCTACTACTGAACTTACAATGACCTCTGTCAAACATTACAAGGTTAAACGGGTTCTTTGTTTCAATTCAACAAAGGGTTTAACTGACAAATCACATCTGGTTGACCTTGAGACCCCTGTTTAAATCAACGATTCCAGATGCCTACATCTACTGTATGAAAATACAAAGCGTTTTTTATCTCAATCTTGAGGTATTAAGTTCACCTTGAAACTACCTCTAGCTGATCCCCTGATTCAGCTACCTCAAAAACCTATACATAAAGTGACTCAAATTCATTACACGCCATTTTCTTCAGCTTCACTCTAGCATAATATTGATTTGACCTTGAAATGATCTCTAATTGACAGCGAGCGATTCAAGAAAGCCTGAAATGGAATTCAGAGACGCCAAAAACGTATTTATCTATTTTTCTGGATGTCTTTGTCATCTTTTTTTAATTTGACCTTCAAATAACCTTAAACTTAATGTGATACAGATTAACGCACTCCGAGTTGGAATCAGCGACCCCAAAAACTCCAGGATGCCCTGATCAAGTCTGGTGAGCGAGCTTGGATATTTTGCATATATATTTCCCACAAACGAATAAGCCGGCGCAGTAGCTCAGTCGGTTAAGGCGTATTGAGTGGCGAATATGCTGATCGACTGCCTACCGCGCTCTGGGTTCGACCCCCAGCCCCGGTATTGACAACACCGGTGGGTGTGAATGTATATGTCTGCGTTTTTCTAAATGTGTAACCCCCTTCCGCACAGCCTTGGCTATGGATTTGGGGGTTGTCTACTATCTGTGGTGTGTTTATGTTTATGTTAGAATAAATAGTAAAACCACCCTCCCGTAAAAAGGGAAAAAATGATAAATGAGAGCGGATACAGTTATAAGGGAGTTAGTGTGGTAGTGTGGTATTTTATCAAGCAAATATAAGTTTGAAAGCGATATTATCTCCTCAAGAACACTGTTAGCAAGTGATGGCATATTCAGGATTAAGGAGGGGGGCTACGGGGGTGGGGAATCGTCCGTTTAGGGTAAAATCGACTTATTATTGTTAGTAGACATTAAAAAAAAATGTTTTCTGATTTTTTCATCCAAAAATAATTTGGGGCAAAAACCGCCCAAATCGACCCTCCTCCTTTGATCAGTAAATAGAAACAAGTAATATCAAACTTTATAAAAAGAATCTATGGTTAAACAAAAATACAATCACAACGTAAATTTGGGTCCTACTTTTAAAAATCTAGACGATCACGTAAACTGTCAAATTTGTATATTTTTCTTTCTAAACAAAAGAGAGAGATAAATATACGACTAAGGTAGGTGTTGTTTCAATATTTAAAAAATCATAGATGGTACAAACTTTAAAATAGTTTCAGGTACTTCCCATTGTTCTAAAGAATACAACCAAATAAAGTTATCATAAATGTATATATATTGTATATATTTATTGTATATAGTTAAATGCCATGCTCTAATAATGAAATTAGGAACTATTTTCATTGACATGCAGCAATATTCAAGTACAACAGAAATTTACAATAAAAAATATATGTAGTTGGATTCGTTAGAATAATAGCAAGTATCTAAAACAGTTTTAAAGATTATACTATGTTTGTTTTTTAACTATTTATAATAAATCGAAAATAAACGCATATTTCCGTCCCACTATGCAAAATCCTGTACTTAACAAATAATTTGGTCATTTCTTACTTGATTGGTAAGAGAAGCAAACAATATTTCAAATACAATTAAATTTCTATTTTCTGAATCCCAAAAAGAAATTGAGGAATCCACGATTTATATTCATATTTTCTAGACGGTGACATTGAAGTAGGAAAGGAGGGAGAAGAATTGCCATTTATGTCTTGGGTTGATCCCGACCCACTTCCTTTAAAAGTTATAAGTTTTAGCACCTGGTCGGGAATAGAAGCTAAATGGTACTTCGACTGTGAACGAAAGAATGAAACGCAGGTAAATAATACGAGTAAGGGCCCTGATAGACGGGCATCAAACACGCAGCAAACCGTTCGAATTAGTGATGGGCAATACGACTCTTTTCAAAGATTCGTATCGTATTCGTATCGTATGCAGAAAGATTCGTATCAGAAGTTTCGTATTTGTATTTCGTACTAAACGTATATCAAGATGCTAGTATGCGCGAAAATCAAACTGCGCATAATTGTACTATTGTACAATTGAATAGTATATCGTATATTTGCCTATGCAACAACATTTTGGTCTTAAATCCTTAAAACTATTGAGATATATAAACAGATGTGTGACAGTCTAGGTTTTTTTTTTTTTTTTTTTTAGTAGTTATGTATTGTGAATCTCGACAGGAGAACAGAAGTTGGAAAGGGTTAACACATAAGACGTATCGACCGATACGAAATCGAACCGCATTGTTCGCATTAGGTCAGTATACACTAGATACGAATACGAAACCGTATCCATTGTACAAATTCGTACCATACGTATCATCGGAAAGAGTCGTATTATTATACGATTCATACAAATACGACACATCACTAGTTCGAATGCAACACGTGTATCACAATTGAGTTGACCACACGAGCACGTGGACGTATAGTACTCAGTACAGTCACTATTAAAATATTAAAATTAAAAAGATGAACTCACAAGGCTGAAACACAACCTATCTGTGTAATATTCATTTTTGAACTATACTGTATTCGTTCTGGCCATCCAGTAAACATGCTCGTGTAGAAGTAAAATCTGAAGCGTGCAACCCGTCGCGTTTCACACGTGGCGTGTTTGATGCCCGTCTATCAGGGCCCTAAATGATGAAACTTATCATGTTAAAATTGCTTATTTCTTACAGGAAATTAAAAGAAATCTAACACATATCGAAAGACTACGTCAAGATTTGTTATCTCACTACAATCCTTATGTTAGGCCAGTAAAAAATATTTCCACCGTGACAGCTGTGTCTATGTCCCTTCATATAAATCATATTCAACTGGTAAGAATTAATAATTAATGCGTATATTTAGATATGCCAATGCCTTAAGCCAACTTAGCCGAAACTGTCGAGCAACACACAAGAAACCCCTGCACGAAGCATCTGGCTAAGAATGGTTTACTATCCAGAAATCTACAGGATTCACACAGGCTACAGCTGCAACGTGCAATGCAACTTGGACGCTTTTTAATTACTTGATGCACGCACCCCGCTCGCAACAATTTTCAGTCGTTCCGCAGTTGTTAAGCGAGCGTTACACAAAAAATAGATTCGTGTGCTAGATGATCTAGCAGTGGCGTGTGGAGGAGCATTTATACGAAATAATAACGTCGCATAGGAAACCACGAATATGGTGGAGAACCAATTTATACAAAAGGGCGACCTAGCAATAACTTGCTTTTAGATCTAAAATCACAAGAATTGAGTACCCTTGCTATTTTTGACTATTGCCTTTTCACATCTAAAGGGCGACAGCACACTTAACATTTTTTTCTTGCAGTCTTTCCCAGTTATTCCCATAGCTTGAGCGATGTCATTCCAGCTATCTGCCTTGAGATTATTTTTTTTATAATTGATATTTATCGGATTAGAGAATATTATTTAATTATTAAGCAAATCACAACTTACACACATTTACATTTATTATGGAATTATCTACTTTCTGTATATTGTTGCCCTAATCTGGGCACGCTAATGTACTAGTTAGGTAAGTACTTTAAAATACTCATTATTAGAGAACCAATCAAAACAACTACTCTTCTGGCTAATACTGACGAAGTATTGAATTACATGATAGGATTCCTAGCATTTTAAAGAAAAAATATATTGAAAACACTTAAATCATTTATTTAAATTCAGCCATTCTCTCTTTTTTATTTAATATGAAACTATCTACTTTCTGTATATTGGTACCTTAATCTGGTCACGCCATCAAAGAATTTCGTAAAAATCATTAGAACCCACACACAGTGTGGCAAAACGGTCAAAAATCGCCCTGAGAGTCAACTGTTGAGCTATCAAATTTTTTTTTAAATATTTGCAAAAGAGACTGGAATAGTGAGTCACTTTGACATATAAAAAAAATGTTTAATTGAAAAAATTATTTTTTGGCGGGCCCTATCTCAAACGCCTTTGAACTCAGGGCCGGCCTTTGGGGAGGGGGCGCGACTGTGCCCTGCACAAGGGCCCCATACCCCAGGGAGCACTACAAGCCTAATATAAGGGGCGCCAAGAGCTTAATACACTTTAAATTTTTTATTTATTTTACGCCCCCCGCTCATCAATTTTGAGATGACGAAAAAAATGTTTTCTCTGACTTGACCAGAAAATTTTTTAACAAGGGCACTTGAGGAACTAAGGCCGGCCCTGTTTGAACCCACTACGATGTAATCTTGTACAAAGGGGTTTCTAAAGGTGCTGTTAAGTATATCTTACTAGTTTTCTTCTGAAAAAATCTAAACAAAATTTTTTTTAAAAATCGCCCCCCTTCTCCTAGCCTACAGTCGAAAAAAGGTACTCGATTTAAAAAAAAAAGTATTAGCGACTTTTTTATATTTATACAACTATACATTTTTTTTTATTGTAACTGTTGTATTTGAACATTTTCATTATTAGAGCATGGCATTTAACTATATACAAAATTTATGATAAAAACTGTGTATGGTTGTATTCCTTAGAGCAATGAAAAGTACCTGAAACTATTTTAAAGATTATACCATTTATGATTTTTTCAATATTTATAATAAACCGAAAATAAACGCATATTTAGCTCTCACTCTGCAAAATCCTACCCTTAAGACTACATATCTCAAAGCAACGTGTTTGACGCAATCCTAATTTAGTTTTTATCTATTTTGACATTTTGATGAAAAAATATTTTATTTAAAATATAAATATTAATCCCACAATAGATACTTATAGTCTAAGAGCTGGCTACGGAAGGGGACATGTGACTCAATGTAGTCGATATTTTATCGAGTACAGGTTCGATTGTTACCGACATAGTGAGAGCCCGGTCGCCAGAAGGCAGTCTGGAAGGATAATGAGTGCCCCCCCCCCAAATTTTTTTGAGTAAAAAAGGTGATAAGGTGCAGTACTGAAAATTTGTAGAATGACTGAAGACAGTATAATTAAGTAGGAAATAAATCGCCAGAAGGGTGGGCGGAAGGTAAAGGGCCGCCAGAAGGCACCAAAATTGCAAAAAATTTCGCAACATTTACATGATCAAGTGCACTTCTGACAATTTGCGTACTTATTGTATGTTTCAAAATGAAATTATATGCAAAACTTCAGAAGGCTAAGTGGAAGAAAAAGAAGGAAAATATCGATGCTGAGAGCGTCAGCGCCTTAACCGATCGATCACTTTTCTCTGTATTTTCACATTTTACATTATCAAGTGTACTTCTGACGATTGGTCAACTGCCAGAAGTCAATTACATATACAAAAGTTATTAATTTTATTATTGATAAGATTTGACGACTTATTTTATTTTTATTAAAATTATATTAAAAATTTTAAATATTCTTATAAAAACACTTTTATGTTCGAACTTTCAGTATAATCTTCTGTGGGACGAAATTCTTTCCAATTGTGTTTGAAAATCTTTCCGTCGATTGCCACGAATCCAGGTATACGGTTTCTTCTGATCATCTGCGCTATTTTTTCTCTCTTTTTCTTCCTCTCTCATACTCTATCTTATATTCCTAAAGTTGACTACACTTTTTTAGCGTGTAAAAAATGTCGGCGTCTTTGGCGGTGCGGTGCGGCGTGTTTGATGGTCAAATGCGCCCACATATTTATTACGTCTACCGAGGCTTTGGTAACATGAGACTATCGGTAGACTGTATTTTTTCGATGTCTTATTCAATAAACTATTCCATAGGAAAATTTCAGCCTTGTAGATAAAGTAAAAAATGTTTAATGTTTAATTAACGGAGAGCTTCAAAGTAGTACATGATATTAATTGAACAAAAATAAATTCCCAACTTTCGCCCCCTCTAATTCTGTAATTTTTGTCGGAATTCAAAAAATTTAAAAAAGGAGGTTTAGCAAATTTAATTCTAAGTAAATTAGCTAGAGCAGTGTTTCGGAGGAGGGGCCAAGATTAAAAAGTTGCCAACTGTAGAAGCTCCACATTTTCACTAAAACTAAATAAAAAATCAAAATTCTGATGGAAGCAAAAGATTTGTAGTGGAAAATACTCGTTGGGCTTTAGTTTTTATTTCGAGCTAACTCCCACCGTTTCAAAGATATCTGCGTAAAATAGCAGAAAACAGCTTGCATTTAGGAGCTGAAAAAATTGCAAAAACATGCAATCTTGACACGTTCATATTTTTCGAAAAACACAATTTGGACGGCCGTACGATGTCGCGACGTATAGAGGAAGTTTTCCAGATAAACCTGATCGTAAATTACACGGCGAAATTCGAAGATTCGGCTCGGCACGAACTAATCAGAAGAGCACTTGATCATGTAAATGCTGCGAAATTTTTTGCAAATTTGGCGCTTTCTGGCGGCCCTTTACCTTCCACCAACCCTTCTGGCGATTTATTTCCTACTTAATTATACTGTCTTAAGTCATTCTACAAATTTTCAGGACTGCACCTTATCACTTTTTTTACTCGAAAAAATTACATGTTCATTTTCATTCAAACATTCAAGAACAACAATGGCGACTTCAACGACGCCAGTTTATTTATAATATCGTTTCCTTAGGTCTATCATCACAGATTTTCAGTCACGACCATGAAGTAACATAATTAGAATGGCGACTTCAACTACAACTCGAATAATACTAACCGTCAAAGTCACAAAAGGTTGATACAGTTTTACAAATATTCATGAAAAATTGCCCATTTCTTACAATAATTGGCACGATCGAAGATAAAACGTTGTAAGACACACTTGTAAAAAGCCTCTTTATTGCACTCGTGGCTTTTAAAAACACTCGCTTCGCTCGTATTTTTAATCTAGCCATTCGTGTAATAAAGAATGGCTTTAGACACTTGTATCTTAAATAACTATTTGGTAACCATAATATAAAGACAAACTTTATTTTTATAAATTATTGAATATCTAGAAGAACTCATTAGAATTTAACGAACGTTTTATAAATGTTTAAATCCACATTTTATGTTTTTACTTTTTTGTGTATTCTCTGGTTTGTCACATTAAAATGTACTTTATGCTATACTTATTTTTTTATTTCTTATAATATATTTGATACCACTCCTACCATGCTAATGAATAAATATGTACAAAGAACTACCTATTTGTTTTTTTTTTTAGAATGAGTACAAATCCAATATTGAAGTTGTTGGCATGACGAAATTGGTGAGCAGTGTATAAAATAAATATTAAAGGTTTTATTAAATTTTAATATTTTCAGGCATGGCACGATGAGAAATTGCGGTGGGATCCAATAGAGTACGGAGATTTGGAAATTTTACATATATTTAGAAGAGAAATTTGGCAACCTGATTTAGTTCTGTATAAGTAAGTTCAATATATAAATAGACGTCTACTAAGATATATTTATTTATTAATATCAAATTCGTCAAGTTTATTCAAAATTTATTATGCGCAACGTAAACGTAATGAAAGGTAAAGAAAATGAGGGCATTAGCAAATTTCCTCTTTATGAGTTTCGTGATATTTCATCATTTCATTGCTATATGTATTTTTCAATGGTTTTTATATAAATCATATATTCCTGCGCCTTATGAATTATGAAACAATTTGTATTTATCTATTTTATCTATTTGTCATATATTAAGAATTTAAAAAAAAAATGTCATTTGCTTCAAAAATATTCCAAATATGTCGTAGTTATTTAGAAATTCTTTAGCGCAATTGGTGATGGAAGGGATATACTTAAAGACAGCATGGTGGTTGCTCATTCTAGTGGTCTTGTTGAATGGAATCCTGCTATATACCTCAATGCATGGTGTGAAGCTAATGATATGGGGAATTGGCCCAGAGACACACATAAGTGTAATCTAATATTGGGCTTCATGAAAGATTTTGAATATATACAATTAGAGTTCAACAAGAATGAGAGTTCTTTGGTAAGCAATTGATAGTATTTTGAAGTCTTTAGTAAAACTTTTTTATTTATAATTTTTTTGAACATTGATTCATTCAAAAATATGCATCCTCTAAAACTTATCAATCAGTACTCTGTTTAAAAAATATAATATTTTTTACACATTTTTTCTATCCCATTTGTTAAGTACAAAATATAATGTAAAATTATGTTTCCTCTTTGAAAGAATTAACTAAAAAATATCATAATAACTACATTGCTTTCAAATTTAGTAACCCTATACTGTCTCGTGATTATAGGATGTTTTGCAAATTAGACTTATTTCTGAAACTTTTGTTCTGAAATTTTCGTAATAGTTATACTAATAATATACCTAATTATAACTTAGAACATTTCTAGATATTCAGAAAATTATCTAATTTCTTTCTATATAAAAATAATATATACATTGTACAGTCGTGGATACACTAAGTTCGGAGCAGTTGTTACAAACATTTTTGTGTATTAATCAGAATCATTTATTTTCACCTCGCTTACTGACAAATACAGTGCACGTGCTCGGGTCGCGTTTTGTTTACAAGTTCTTGCAAAGGCTTTATAGCCGCAAAAAATATATTAGCAGTTTTGATTCCATTGACCATCGAAAAAGATATATAGGCTAATATTTTAAAATGTATTAATGTATCAAAAACAGTAGTCCATGGATCAAAATAGTTTTAAAATATAGTAGAATAAACACGGAAATATTTTCCATTTTCATCGTTTACGTCTAGAATAAGAGTAAATATACGTGCAATATAAACACATCAAATCATTCCATAACACAGGCCCACAAAAAAGAAAAGTTGTCTGCGCCGGGGAATTGACCATACCTATCCCTTGTATTTTGACCCGCTGAACACGAATCTGACCTTAGTTTTTTCCCTATACGTCAGGTTTTTTTTTTAAGCAAAAAAATCTATTTATATATTTATTTGCTGTTAAAAGAAAAACCTGACGTGCTGGGGAAAAACTAAGATCTGATTCGTATTCAGCGGCTCAAAATACAAGGGATAGGTGTGGTCAGTACCCCCGCGCAGATGACTTTTTTTGTGTGAGATTGTGCCACACTGAGTGTGGCACAGTGGCAACCAAAAAAAGTGGTCTGCGCGGGGGTACTGACCACACCTATCCCTTTTATTTTGAGCCGCTGAATACGAATCCGACCTTAGTTTTTCCCCAACACGTCCGGTTTTTTTTTAACAGCAAAAAAAGTCTGTTGAATCGTAGTATTTATATATTTATTTGCTGTTAAAAAAAAACCTGACGTATAAGGGAAAAACTAAGGTCAGATTCGTGTTCAGCGGCTCAAAATACAAAGGATAGGTATGGTCAGTACTCCGGCGCAGACAACTTTTTTTTTTGTGGGCCTGTGTAATTAATAAGTTTCATAAAAGACCTCTACCTCAAAACAATTTTGAGCTTAAGTAGCCAAGGTAACCAATAAAACATTCAATATAATGTGAGATAATGTATAATTTATATAAATATATTTTTTCTACCACTGCGACTGTTAAAAAATTGTAATTTTTTTTTTATTTTTTGTATTTAAAACATGTTTACGGTAATAGTGTGAAAGAACTAACATTATTTCACTCTTCCATACAACAATTGAAGTTGTCTCGCGATCTTCGCTTTAGAAACGTAAAATTACAGGTTCGTGTTTTGTCTTTAAGTTAATTCTGACAGGGCCGACCTTTTGGAGGGTGGGGGGGGCGATTGTGCCCCGTACGAGGGTGCCGTACATCAGAGGGCCTCACGAACTTAATATAAGGGACGCCACTTGACCGGAAACGGAGGTGCCTTTCAAAATTTCGCACGAGGGCTCTTGAGGAATTAAGGCGGGCCCTGAATTCTGGAATTAAATATGAAAATTGAGGACAGGCGTAGAAGACGTAAAAATATTGTGTGAAACTCACGCATAAAGTGTTTTTCCTCCACTCATAGGATTACCGTCAAATTCGTGAAAAGAAGTACCACTTTATACGCTTGTTGCATAAATAACTATTAGTTATAGCTAAGTTATAACCGTAACTGGGGCAATGAAATAGTTGGAGCAATAGTGCTGATATTGATGTACTTATTGTATTATAAAAGCAGTTTCTCAGATCGTACCGTTTTTAAATATTTACAGAGTGTAATTATTGACAATCAAAGGAAAATTAATGTATCTATGAACTTACCTGTAACGAAGTTCAATCGAAATATTTCCTTCTCCTAAACGCCAGTGCGATTTGAGAACTCTAAGCAACGAAGTGAGTAATATTGAGGCGATAATAGATTACGACAGGGTTTTTAGTTAAACATGTACCGAACAGATATGAATCCAACAGCATTACGGAGTGTAATTATTGTTGGAAGATAAGCTCGAAAAATTTAGATTGATTTCCCTTACTCGATCAGTTTATTAATTATGTTTTTAGATGTATCATGAAGATTCAGAATGGGCGGTTCTTGAAGTTGATATTTACGCGGACATGTTCACAAATGAGAAAACCAATCCTGCTATTTTTGAAATTTTCTTTACAGTAAAAAGGATATCAGACATTTACAATACTGTGTTTTTTACCCCATTTCTAGGTAAAATAATTTAAAATTGCATGTACAGTTGTTTTTTAATTTTACATTTTTTTAGCGATTTCAGTTTCCATTTTATCTACATTTTGGGTGAATCCGTTTGGAAAAAGCAAGATTGCACTTAATTGCGCGCAATTAATTTTGTCAACGCTTATGATACTAGTGCTGGCAATATTTATTCCTAGCCATTCAAGTCAAGTCCCGTACTTGGGTAAGTAACTGACATTTTCCTGTTTTTAAGGAGCATCTGTTGGCATTTCGTGACACCAGTGATGTTAATACATAAGTTTTAAAATATTCGCAAAACATGAAAATCTTCAAAAATCAAGTGCATTTTCCTTTAATACTTAGGTCACAATATTCTTGAAAGACGTAAATATGGAATATGTTCCTGATATTTTCCTAGAGAGAAAATTGTATGCAACTAATATATTAAACGAAAGTAAAAAAACTCTTACTGTCAGAACACTATATATAGAAGAGATTCTTAGCAGATGCATAGTTTTCCTATACAGGATACCTCGGAATAAGGGTAAAACAATTTTGACAAGTACCATACTATTTATCAAAATAAGGAAAAAGTTCCTATAAACGTTGCCCTAAGGGGGACCTAGCCCTTTAAATGTGAAAGCAGAAGTATAATTTTTAATTAATGTTATTAAAACGTCTAGTTGCGGTCAATTTTAAATTAATATCTTAGGTTATTTTTCACGGGTAAGTTGTTGATTATAATATTATAATCAATCAACAACTTATAGTCCAATTAAATAAGTCGGCAAATCAAAATTTTGAGGTAAATACTTGAATTTTTGATATAACTTACTTTGATGTATTAGAACACGATTAATGAAAGAAATTTTTTTCTGAACCCCCGGGAAGGGGTGAAAAAAAAATAAAGTGTTTTTTCAAAATTACTCAAAATGTGTTAAAGCTAGTAAAAAAAGTTTCAAACAAAAATTGTAAAGCATGAAATTTTATATAAAAATGATCTCTAGACTTTTTTTGGTATTACTAAAATTAACGGAGTTAGGCTGGTTAGAAATTAAGGGCTGATATGTACAACTTTAAAAAATCATAGCGTGCAAAAAAGTTAATGAATTTAAAAATTTTTTTTTCTATTTACTCAGAAAAATATAAACATTCGTTTCAGAGAAATGGATTTTTTTTAAATGGTTAATAAAAATTTTAATTTTTTTATTTTCAATTAAAACCACTTTGAACGGTGAAACGAATTTTTTTATATACCATTCTGTTCATTATTTAATATATTGAACATTTGCTTTTGAAATTTTTTTTTACCCATCATTTTCGAGCAGGTATGAATTTATTTACCTGTTTAATTTTTTTCCAAACGTAAGACACTGCTCGTGTGACGTCACGATAACTGAAAAGAAATAAAGAATGCGTACGACAAAGACAAAATGGTTTCGTAGCTGCTGCGTTGCCTACAAGACGCGTATACGTCACATCTACTGTCGTTATAAGTCATAAGGAGAATAGCCCATCTGTAAATTGTCGGTTGGCGAGGAAAGTAACAAAGGCGTTTGTTTTTTTCCCAACTAGTAAATATTAATTAAGAAAATCATGTAGCTGCTTTTTATCCACTTATGTTTTTGTACTTTATATATAATTTTTTAGTAATATTTTTAACTGCAGAACTCTTGGGTGCTCATATTATATCATTAGAATCTCATTTATGACAAATATCTAGATGCGGCTTTTCACCTTATGACGGCAGTAAGGGCATCCGCGTGTGATGTCACAACTAACCTCAAAAATATGTGTCAAGATTTAAAAGTATTACGCAACTATTATTAAAATTTCTGCCTGGTTCCCGTATTTTCAACTAAAATCTAGTTCAGTGTAATGTTTATGAAGTTCTAAATACTTTGTTCCCATAAAATAGGACTCTTTTTGTAGGTTGGAAATCTAACCTGTAATTAGCAGTCTATTTCTATTAATCAACAATATTGTAAAATTATTTACGTGAATTTTTAAATATTTGCTTAGAGCCAATACCGGCTCCAAGCTAAAAATGCGTATACAAACATTAAAAATCGGGGCGAGCGTAGAGGCGACTTCAATATGAATATCAGTCGATATTCCATTGAAGCAACGTCGAGCGCGGTTAGTACTTGGATGGGTGACCCACCTATCTTGGGAAATACAGCGTTCTCGTCCCATCTTCTAGAGGCTTGTATATCAGTGTATACTCGGAAGTTACGTAATTTCAGACGAGGATTACGTAGTGGATATACCATCCTTCGGAGGGGATGTAAAGCAGGCGGTCCCTTGTCTATTAAATGTTAGGCAAGTAAAAGATCCCTACTCTTCTTAAGGGAAGAGGTTCGGCAAAATTTCCAGGTTGGGGGTAGCTCGTCTCCTGGCGTCGGTAATAGGCCCTGGTAGCGGAAATAGGCCGAGGTTAAATAATTATAATAAAAAAAAAAACATTAAAAATGAGAATAAACTTGAAAAACTTAAAATTTAAGGTTATGTTAGATACATGATGCAGAGGCCCGATATCTCAATGCAGCGGTTGTGAATGTTTTGGTGAATAAATACACCTACAAATTGTTAACAAAATTTTTAATTGTGGTCAAGTATAATAAGATTGTTTTGCGAAATCTACATACTTATACACGCTTCGTTTTATGTACATTTTGGTTATAGGTATTAGACACGTGGAATTTTGTTTACGTGATCTAAATATTTTTAAAATTAATCTTTGAATTGTAATAAAAGAAATTATTATTACTGTCAATACTTGCTGATTTCTACTAAATTTAGAATTATTTGTTTGACATTCTTTATGTAAATTAAAAATAAAGTACACAATATAATTTTTTTTTTGCGAGAAAATTTTGCAGACGAATTATTGGAGTATTGGAAATAATTGTTTGAAACATCGTTTTAAATTAGTCGAAATTCGCGTATTTTAACCAAGGTTTCAAAAAATGTTTTTTTTAATGCATTTTCTATTAAATTAATAAACTAATCCGTAATGTAGAAGTAAAAAATTATTTGCAAAAATGAATATTTGCAATAGTGAAAATTATTTTTTTCCACATTAACAATTGAAATAATTTTTCTTCTTAATTTCAAAAAAATTGAAAATTACAAATATTTACATTACTTATTTTTTTAAATTAGAAAATTTCAATTATTTTAATTTATTATTTTTTAAGACCATAAGAAATTATTATAAAAATTATTATAATTGTATACATATTTTAAAAATTGTGTACACAGAAATATATTAATCAACAAATTTTTTTTTGGATCATTAATTTCAATTTTGAATGAAAAAAAATGACATTTTAAAAAAAGTGATCGATACATTTCCATTAAAATAGATCATTGATATTATTCTATTCCTAATTTAAATAAAAATAAACAGTTCAAAAAATAAAATTGGATAATTTAAATAATAAATAATTGAACCATTTTTTGGATGGATGGATAATTGTTATTATCCATGAATGAATTATTTTCTTCTAATTGTTATTAGAAGAAAATAATTCATTCTTAAAACAAAATGTATGATCCATTCTATATTAAATTAATCTTATGAAAAGTTAAAAGAAGCATTATTAAAAACAAATTTGTTAACAATTTTTAGGAGCATTTGTTCACCAAAACATACACCACCGCTGCATTGAGATATATAGACTAGTTCACAAGTTCAAAGCCGTGTTAATGCTTAATAAAGCTCGTGAAAATATGAGTGAGGGCTCATTGGATTCGGAATGACACCTATAAAAATGTGCAAAAGTTTCAAACCCGCATATAAACAATTGCAAAAGTTATAAACAAATGAAGATTGAAAAAATAACGAGTTTCGTTTTTTGAAAATAACTCGAAAACTATTAACATTTATGAAAATTTAAAGGAATGAATTTCAAATAAAAAAGTCCGAACTCCCGAAACTCTATGTCTATTATTAATAATTTTAATTTAATGTTGAAAATGGAGCTCTTCGCGGCGAACACTAAGCCGTTACGATGCTCTGAAAATGGCCGTAATAAGTAAAAATATTTTTTATGTTATTAAATATTAATTTAAAAATTTTAAAAAATTATTGTATTATTTAGACACTTAAAGGAACACTATCCCGTTGGAAAAAAATTGTTTCACCGATTTTTCATAAAATGAGCCTATTATTGTTTTGAGTTTTGCTCGAAAAATATGCATTTTTCCTATAAACACGTCAATAGAAAAGTTGTTGAGAATTAAATTTCCAATCGAAATGGTACCTTCAGAAGTCAATATTTTTTTTTACAAAAATACACCCAGAAAACAAAACAAAAAAAAGAAAAAATGCAATTTTTCATTTTTTTAAATTTTAGCCTGTAACTTTTTTCAGGTACATTTAGGCACAGACATTGCTGCATAAAAAGAAGCTGGCGTTTTACCGTTAAAATGATTATTAACGGGTAAAACGTCAGCTTTTTTTATGCAGAATATCTATGCCTAAATGTACCCGAAAAAAAGTTACAGGCTTAAATTAAAAAAAAAAATGCATTGTTCCATTTTTTTCTTGTTTTGTTTTCTGGGCGTATTTTTGTAAAAAAAAAATTGACTTCTGAAGGTACCATTTCGATTGGAAATTTAATTCTCTACAACTTTTCTATTGACGTGTTTATAGGAAAAATGCATAGTTTTCCAGTAAAACTCAAAAATGTGAAAAGTGGACCTTTTTACTTCGATCTCAAAAACGCACCCCTTCTACCTTTAAATGGTAGCACTCAGCGGTTTTCGCATATTTTGGGGTCAATTGAACATAAGAAACAATAAAAACACTTTAACGTTTTAGTTCCTTTCAACCCTCTTTTTTTGAACATAGAAAATAGCCTAAAAATATTGTGATTAAAAATTTAAAAATTTTTTTTAATTGTTTATAATATTTTGTTCCATTGTTTCATTATTTAAACAAATTATTAAGAAAAAAATTTATTCTTAAACTTTATTATTTGCAATTGGAAAAACGAAAAAAAAAATTTGTTGTTAATTTATTTGTTTATTTAATAAACAATTTGTTATTAACAATCGCCGAATGTGTTTATATTCTTTTTAGATAGAAAAAAAATAACAAAAACAACCGTATACATAAACATGTTAAATTTAGTTTTCTTTTTACATGTTTATGCATACGGTGTTTTTGTTTTTTTTTTAAAGCTTTTATTTAACTTGCAATGTTTGTTGGTTTAGGTCAAATCCTGCAAGCTGAATTTCGACTAGTTCTAATTAAGCTAGAGCTTTGAAATTTGGCACACTTGTATAAGTCCGGTGACAATGCAACATAGTATAGCCATTATCGGTCTAAATCCAATATGGCGGACGTCCCAAGATGGCGGATCGGCTTTTTTGTCATAACCCCCCTGATATGGGTATCAAATGAAAGGGTTTGACGAGTAAAATATGAACAATGTGACGTCATTCTAAATCCAATATGGAGGACGTCCCAAGATGGCGGATCGGCTTTTTAGTCACAACCCCCCTGATATGGGTATCAAATGACGGGGTTTGATGAGTAAAATACGATAAAGTGTGTGACGTAATTCTAAATTCAATATGGCGGTCGTGGGAGAGGTGGGGAAGGGGTAGAAAGAGGTGGGAAGAGGTGGTAAAGGGGTGGGAAGAGGTGGGGGAGGGGTGGGAAGAGGTGGGAAGGGTGGGACAGGGGTGGCGAAAGGTGGGTAAAGGTGGGGAAGAGGTGGGAAAGGGGTGGGAGGAGGTGGGAAGGGTGGAAAAGGGGTGGGAAGAGGTGGGAAGAAGTGGGGAAGAGGTGGGAAGAAGTGAGACAGGGGTGGGAAGAGGAGGGGAAGGGGTGGGAAGAGGTGGGGAAGAGGTGGGAAAGGGGTGGGAAGAGGTGGGGAAGGGGTGGGAAGAAGTAGGGAAGGGGTGGGAAGGGTGGGAAAGGGGTGGGAAGAGGTAAGGAAGAGGTGGGAAGGGTGGAAAAGGGGTGGGAAGAGGTGGGAAGAAGTGGGGAAGAGGTGGGAAAGGGGTGGGAAGAGGTGGGAAAAGGGTGGGAAGAGATGGGGAAGCGGTGGGAAGAGGTGAGGAAGGAATGGGAAGAGGTGGGAAAAGGTGGGAATAGGGTGAAAAGAGGTGGAGAGAGATGGGGAAGGGCAGGGGAAGTGGTGGAAAGAGGGAAGAAGTGGGAAGTACTGTTAGAGGGGTGAGAAGACAGGAGAGGGGAGGGGTGGATGGCGATGGCAAATGAAAGGGTTTTGTCTGTCTGTTTGTAAAATAAGTGGACTAAAAAGTAAAAAATAAAATTATATAAAAAAAGTATTTTTAAGAAAAAGCTTTTATCTGAAAAAAAACTACTAAAAAGTAAAAATATTTTTTTTAAAATTCATACATATGGAAACCAAAAGCTTTGGGGGTGGCCAATTGAGCAAAGTAACTATGCAATATCACTATATGACCGCCCCCAAAGCTTTTGGTTTCCATGTGTATGAATTTAAAAAAAATTATTTTTACTTTTTAGTAGTTTTTTCAGATAAAAGCTTTTTCTTAAAAATACTTTTTTTATATAATTTTATTTTCGGGTATTAATACACAAGAGGTCGATTTTTTACCGGGTAAATTTTTTTTGGACAAAAACTGTTTTCCCATGAAAATTATACCAGAATTAAGGGCATGAAAAAATCGCGACACGAAGTGGAGCAATTTTTCCTATGTCCCTTAATTCGAGCATAATTTTCATGGAAAACAGGTCACTCAAAAAAAATTTACCCAAGTACAAAATCAACCTCGTGTGTATTACAGAAGATTAATATATGATTAAAAAATATTATCTAAAATAATTATTAAAACAACAAAACTGTTTATTTAATGTTTTAAAAATAACGATTTATAATAAAAAATACAAACATTTTCTAATGTTTTTTATCATGTTATAACCCCAGTCGGTCAAAATATTTGCAAGTTCATCATAATAGTCGTAACTTTTTCGAGGAAATAATGCTCTTTGCAAAAAGCTGTAAATTCTCCATATAGAATTTTTAGTGTTTCTCGTTTTAACTGGGACACTTTCATTCATAGCTTCGTTAATATTTTCTTGTGAAACATCACCAAATCGCTTTTTCTCAATCATTTTGTTTACATAAATCAAGAGAAATCAAGAAAACGTGAAATGTCATTTCAATGACTTTTTTAGTTTGACACATGGCTACTACGAAAAAAGTAACATACATTTTTTTAGATTTTTTCCACTTATCGATAGCCGTTTTTCTCACTTTAAACAAATTCTATTGGTCGATTTTTTTGAAAATGTACGTTTTGATTGGTTAATAAAGTAAGAATATATTAATCTATCTAAAAACATTCGGCGATTGTTAATAACAAATTATTTATTAAATAAACAAATAAATTAACAACAAAAATTTTTCTGTTCTTCGTCTTGTAGAGAATTGCAAATAATAAATTTTAAGAATACATTTTTTTCTTAATAATTTGTTTAAATAATGAAAAAAAGAAAAACATTATTATAAACAATTAAAAAAAAATTTAAGAATTTTTTTAAATTTTTAATCACAATATTTTATAATAAAATGGCAAAAAAATTTTATAAGGTGTCCATGAAGTGAAATAATTTTAGTGGCTTTTGTTTAACAATTATCCGACTTGAAATATAAACGTAAACTCTAAAAAAAATTGTTAATTAACAATAGGCTCATTTTATGAAAAATCGGTGAAACAATTTTTTTCAACGGGATATTGTTCCGTTAAGTGTCTAAATAATACCATAATTTTTTAAAATTTTTAAATTAATATTTAATAACATAGAAATATATTTTTACTTATTACGGCCGATTTCAGAGCATCGTAACGGCTTAGTGTTTGCCGCGCAGAGCGCTGAGAGAGTTTCGGGAGTTCGGCTTTTTTATTGGAAATTCATTCCTCTTTAAGAATCGTTCTTTTGCAACTGTTTATGTGCGGGTGTGAAACTTTTACACTTTTTCTAGACGTCATTCCACTAATATTTTTACGAGCTTTATCAAGCATTAGCACGGCCTTGAATTTGTAAACTAGTCTGCATCTGCATCATGTACCTAACATAACCTTAAATTTAAAGTTTTTCAAGTTTATTCTCATTTTTAATGTTTGTGTACGCATTTTTAGCTTGGAGCCAGTATTGTCTCCAAGCAAATATTTAAAAATTCACATAAATAATTTTTCAATATTCTTGATTAATAGAAATAGACTGCTAATTACAGGTTAGATTTCCAACCTACAAAAAGAGGCCTATTTTATTAGGACAAAGCGTTTAGAACTTCATGAACATTACACTGAACTAGATTTTAGTTGAAAATACGGGAACCGGGCAGAAATTTTAATAATAGCTGCGTAATACTCTTAAATCTTAAAAAACACATATTTTTGAGGTTAGCTGTGACGTCACGTGCAGATGCCCTATAGATGTGACGCATGCGGGTCTTGTAGGCAACGCAGCAGCTACGAAACAATTTTATCTTTGTCGTATGCATTCTTTATTTCTTTTTAGTTATCGTGACGTCACAAGAGCAGTGTCTTACGTTTGGAAAAAAACTAAGCAAGTAAATAAATTCATACCTTCTTGAAGATGAAGGGTAAAAAAAATTTCAAAAGCAAATGTTCAATATATTAAATAATGAACAGAATGGTATATAGAAAAATTCGTTTCACCGTTCAAAGTGGTTTTAATTGAAAATTAAAAAATTAAAATTTTTATAACTTTTTTATGAACAATTTAAAAAAAAATCCATTTCTCTGAAACGAATGTTTATATTTTTCTGAGTAAATAGAAAAAAAAAATTTTAATTCATTAACTTTTCTGCACGCTATGATTTTTTAAAGTTGTACATATCAGCCCCTCATTTCCAACCAGCCTAACTCCGTTAATTTTAGTAATACCAAAAGAAGTCTAGAGATCATTTTTATATAAAATTTCATGCTTTACAATTTTTGTTTGAAACTTTTTTTTACTAGCTTTAACACATTTTGAGTAATTTTAAAAAAACGCTTCATTTTATTTTTTTCACCCCTTCCCGGGGGTTCAGAAAAAAATTTCTTTCATTAATCGTGTTCTAATACATCAAAGTAAGTTATATCAAAAATTCAAGTATTTACCTCAAAATTTTGATTTGCCGACTTATTTAATTGGACTATTAATAATTAGTAGTTTTAATGGAGTGGATCTTGTTTTTCACTATATTCTTGTTATACATCATCTTTTGGACTTTTGGATAAAAATTTTCAAATTTTAGGAGTTTTTTACGTAAATAGGTACCTACTTCTTTCTTATTTCGGTAGATTAGATGCACGTCCCTTCACCTCAACTTAAAAAGATCATTTGTGAATGCCCTTTGATCTATAGGCTCGTTTCCATAGAATCAAGGTACAGTCCCCGACCGCCAGGAACCAGCTCGAAACGACCTCACAGATTACTGCACTCAGATTCCAACAGCCGCAGTAGTAAACCTTGTGTGTTCCCATGCAATCTCAGGGTCTTAAATATAATTTTCCCGGGGGCATCTTTCCCACTTTGGCTGGTGTCAAAACTATATTTTTTTTATGAGGGGAAATTTTCCGAAAGACTCTTCATTTGATGATGTGCGGTGAGATAGTTTGGGATTCTTACCCGCTAACACTCCTCCTCTTGACTTTACACCACCAATCCCGTTGTTGGACCACTTGTGTACAATTTGCCTTGAGTTCAAATTCCAGAGCTCACGCGCTTCATTCTCTTTTACTTTCAGTATACTGTAAAACATCCTCCTTTTTATTTTCCATTTTTCTTCCCCTTCCAGTATTTGTGGTATCAGATTTTCAACACAAGGTTCTATGGAATTCCTCATTGCAACTACTTTTTATTCCTCCCCCGCAATACAGACATTCATCATCCTCTAGCCCTCTCTCTGTCATACGATACTCGCGAAAGCGTCTACGTCCCGATAGGGTTTGTGTTGTGTAATAGTCCACGTCACGGAGTCTGCTTGTCCATGAATCTAGGTCAGTGATTAGGCGTCTAGTCCATGCTCCCTTCTCTAGTGTCCTCCAGCGTTCCTTCCACTTTACTATAAGGTTGGTTCTGACCTCTTCTCAAGTGATTATATTATAAAACTCTTTCCGCTCCGCACTCAACAAGTCTATTGGTAATACGAAGGCTATAACCAACCCCACTTCCCCAGAAATCGCCCTATAGGAACCATGGGCGCAGCCAGGGGGGGAGCCATGGGGCCCGCCCCCCCCCCCCCAAGCCCTCTTCCATGAGCCAAAAAATAAAGAAGCAGTACAAAGCAGTATCTAAATTATCCCTTGAAATAAACATTTTGTAATTAATGCCAATATTATCTAATAGAGGAATCTACATACACATCCGTTTTCAACCATTTTCTGAAAAATTTTCCTCATCCTCTGGGGAGGCCGGTTCTATTGGCTCCCCCAGATGAATTTTGTGGCTGCGCCACTGATAGGAACTACATGGTAGCAATAGCAATCTTTCTCTGAACACTAGCCAGTATCTTCCTCAGCTTTCCCACCCCCATCGCTTCTTCCCATGCTGGCGCTGCATATAATATGATGGACTACACCACAGTACACAGTATTCGCCTTCTGTTTGCTTGCGGGACCCTCACATTTGGCATGATTCTTCCCAATACATTCACCATTCTTAGGGTCTTTTGCACCGTTTTCTCCACGTGTCCAGCGAAAGTCATCCGCGTATCATGCCACACCCCTAGGGATGCATTTCCACATCCATATTATTCTGATCGTCGCTATCTTCTCCATTCATTAATGCACCGCTTTACTTCCTCTGATATTTTTTCTCTTAGGCGGTACTCACAGGCTTCCCTCGGCATATCTATGAGGGACTCTGGCGACAATGTGGAATAATTTCTCTCTTCCAGTTCCAATGTTCCCTATCCAATTTTCTAAGCATCCATCTTCGATCCCTCGGAACTTCCGTTCGCCACGATTGACCACCTAGTTCATAGCTGACGTACTTATGATCACTGAGCGATTCTCTATCTAATACCTACCATCTTGTTATGCTCGTAGACGCACATCCCGTTGCAAATGTAAGGTAGGTTTAGAAAGGAATTCTGCTCTCCCTTCAGGAACATTGGTTCGCGTCCATCATTTACTGTGATGAGATCTAGCTATGCCATCCATTTGGTCAGGGTAGCATACCTCTGTTGCATTCTCCATTCTGGAGCATTGACATTGAAATGCCCTCCCACTATCACATATTTTCCGTGACTCGAATAGAGTAACCTAGTGACCCTAGAATCGCCGAATAGTCTTCTATGTCAATGTTTGAGGAAGGTAACAGCAGTATACTGTGTAGTTACCTAAGTCGACCCACACGTACACCTGGTCATGTCCATTTTTATGGATGTTACTGATCCTGATTGCGACGTTCTTGTCTATGTCCGTGAGCCAGTTTGGCCAGTTTATTCGATTTGTTAATCATTAGGATATTTGCTTGTCGCTCATGGGCTGTAGCATGCAGCCAGATTCTGGCAGAAATATGAAACAAAATATTTGTCAACATCTCCGTTCCTCCACAACGGGCCTCTAAACTCAGTATCCAATAGCCCCCCCATACGGGGGCCTGGTTGTAGTGTTTGGCGGACCAGGATCTTGCATAAGCAAAACATATTATGTTCCGCAATTTAATCTGTCTTCATACAAGAGCAACACACTTCGTCCTCAGTTTTGCGCATTTTCTTGAGATAGTGTCTCAATGGTCAATATCCTGTGAAAAAGCCTATTATTGGCCGTAATTCTGGTTTGCTGAGATCGATAGCTGTTTCGCTCTTTTTTGTGAATAACTTATGAAATTTTTCTCTTGTCTTTTAAGGAGAATTTGTTTTTATCCTCCCATTTTCTTATCTATTCCGTTGTGTGATATTTTGCTATCCTACACAGAGAGCTACGGTCCGATGAATGACAATTTAGCGCCTTGTCTTGCAAGGTTATCTACAATATCGTCCCTTTCTATCCTTTCATGCCCTAGTACCCACATCGGAGTAACCTTCTGTTGTTCCTTGTCAGTTGCTTTACTGTTTGTAGGAATTCCCAATTTTGGACGCAAACAAAAATAAACTTAGAGCCTTAAGTGCTGCCTGACTGTCTGAAAGTATATAAATTCTTGTTCGTCATGTTGATTTTTTATGCATTTTTGTCATTATCCTTCGACTATTTAGCATCTTGCCGTTGGGAGCTCGAAACCTCTTATCCTTACTGCCCTTTTTATTGGCTCATATGAGGTATTAGCAAAGGCTCCCTCTGTGTCTATGAATACGGGAAGTCATAAACGTTTTGTTAATCCGATTTACAAAGCTATGTAGGGCATTTATTGTGGATTTCCCGGTTAGATTGGTTTTTATAAAGTGGTGGTTTTGGTAAGGTTTCGCTTCCTAAGTGTTGATCTAACATTTTCTCCATTGTGTAATACCTTATGGTAATATTAGTTATTACGAAACTTTGTAATGGAATTTCATTTTCTTGAAGGAATATACCGCCGTTTGATAGAAATCAGCAATAAAGCGCAATTCACCACGACTACGTAATGTAGTGCGTTATACTACTAGACTACAGAATAGACTAACAATTTTAAAATTTTGGCCAAAAAGTAGAAACTATGCCGAACAACAAAAATAAGATGGAAAACACCACCAACTTTATGAAAAACTATCACTTACGAAGATGGTACTTGAAAATATTATCACCAAACACTTCCCCGTGGAAACAACACACATTTTTCGCCAGTCACAGCTAGCCGTATTAAAAAAAAATAAACTAAAAACTATGTTTTTATATTCAGATTCAAAGTGCTCCCTCTAAGGAAACATTTCACGGGCCGTGTTGATAGGAGTTTTTTTCCTATTTTAATAAATATTGTATCCTTTAATTTGTCTACCATTATTCTGCACCTTGTGTATTACGGTTCTTGAAATAGATAAATATAGTTTTAGTCAGATTGTCAAATGGGCTTTTTTTCTTCAAACCTGATGGTATCGTTAAATTAAGGTGTGAAAGGTAAAAATATTGCAGGTAGCATGTATGTACCTTTGAACAATTCAAGTACCTAATTCAAGATGGCACCCGCCGCCTTCTTGAAATATGTTAGTCTACGTTATTTCTTGACCTTATAGTGGGAACTGGACATTTTTGTTTACTTTTCAGCTTACATCATCAACCAAGAACATACGGATTTGAGTGCTATCAGTGAGCAAAGTGTAACATTTATGAATGTATGTTACAGTCAACAAAAATGTCAGTCAACAACCGAGGAAGGAAGTAAACCATTTCAAGCAAAAATGAGAAGTACTAGTTTCTTGCAACCTCAACAATTTCGATCTCTTCCACCGACCAATGACGCCTTCCTCCGCAATATTAAAAGAGCAAATCTTCAAACTCTTGTCTACACCCATCTTGCATTAGGTCCATTGAACTTTGGTTATTATAAAGTTAATGGCTCCAAAATGCTTCCCCCTAGAATCTGATGGGAGATTATGGAACTTATTCCTGTGAAACTCAATGTGTTATCAATAATAAGTGTGGTTATGTGGTTATGCGCGCTTACCATGCACCATGTAGTTGCAACAATATTGGGCTTGAGTCCTTTAAATTCCGCAATTCCACAGAAAATAGACAACGTAGGAACGAAGTCACTAACTACTTTTTGACCACGTCTTATTATTTAAAATTGACGTTGTAACTACCGAGCAACCTTATGTATCAGTGGCAGCTGGTGAAATTTCAATATTTTTTTTCTGGTCTGTGGCGTATGGGACCCATACGAAATATGGGAAATAACATCTAGAGAAGCACTTCTCTAATAACCCTAAAAAATTTTGAAAAAGCAGTTTACGAAAAAATTTTTTTAAATTCCTAGATCTAGGGACTGCTGTTTATTTTTTTTTGTCATATGCATTTGACTTTTCATAAAAATACAACAATACGTTTTGGAGTTTATGAAAATATTTTCATTACTAACTGAGATACAACGAATTGAAATATTATAATTTGTTAAATAGGCTTCTTTTGGCATTTTGGCAGAATCTTTACTTAAGACAAAACACAGTGTGTAAAGGATTTTTCCTTATTTTTTCTTTTTCAGACGGTATTCAACATTAAAGTTTGAATAAATCCGTTAAGCGCGCAAACAACGTGTGACGTCATGTGTCAGGATACGCACAGCGCCAACGTACATTTTAAATTAATTCCATTCCTGGACGTTGCGCTTGTAATAGCTTGATAGGGGAGCGAAATAGACCATAAAAATCTCTCCTTTCTCGAGAAGAAAAAATCAGCGTAGCACCAGAGAGTGTACTTTTTATAAAGTGAAAAATTCTACATAATAAATGGCTATTTAATATATTTTTTTGTGGTACAGATATATTTTATGTGGATAAATTAACTCCTATATAAAAAAGTCAATTTGACAGTCACATTTTGTCACTTTGACAGCGATAAAAAAAGTGCATCGTTTTTTATCGTATGTAATATCACTAGTGCTTAAAATTTTATCGAAAATTTTTTCGAAAGCGTGTTGCCTGGTAATATAAAGAGTGCAAATTGGCAGTTTATTATCTGATTAAATCCCGACCGCTTTAGCGGGAGGGATTTAATCTTTGATAATAAACTGCCAATTTGCACGAGTTATATTAACTAGGGGCGACTTAGCTTGAGAAAAAATTTTTAGATAAAATTTAAAGCACGAGTGGTATTTGAGGAGAAGATTTCACGAATAAATAATTCATTAAGTACATCTTCAATATTATGTTTTCTCATTAACTGCCTTCAGACGTTTTTTTGTCACTTTTTGGAGTTTACTGACCTTTATTTTCAATTTCATCATTAATTTGATATACAGAAATATTTCCAAACCGATTCATATTGTCAAAACAGCAAATCTGAAACAAACGCAGTAGAAACAACGGAGATTCGCTATATTTTAAAATAATCTAGTGACGTTTCCATGGCAACTAGTAAATAAAGCGAGTTGAAACCTTAGATATTATAATATATAGACTGGCTTAACACCTTTCAGGCGTTTCTGAGGTGCAATACGACGAGGAACGATAGAGAGAGCACTACTTTAGTATCGATGTCTCGCCCAAATAAAATATACACCCATGGTTCCGAGATTGACATAGAGAGCGCCATCTAGCGGTACAAGTTATATTCCATAATAAATAAATGTTCATCGACTCGTATTTAATCCTTACTTTTAACTTACGAAGTTTATGAATTATGTTGAGGTTTGCTTTGTTAAGCAAAGAGAATTTTAAATACAACAAATTATAATGTTTGATGCACAGCTTTGATTCAACGAGTTACTTTTTGGTAGATTACCATATGTAAGTACTATACATTTTTAGTTTGTTCCAGAGCGAATGTGTACTTGACATTTATAATAAATGATTTGCTTACCTTTCTAACTACGTTATTGAGCTATTGAAAGCTGTGCTTGACTTGTTCCTGTATTATGAGCTATATTAAGTACAATATTTGTGTGTAATTGTTACCTGATTGAACACTAGGAAAACTGAAATAGTTACAGATAGGCAAAAGTTACAGCCTATATATTTCAGACAAGATTCGCTTTGGAATTGAGGTGTGTTTTTGTTTGCTACTACATAATACAATATTACAATTTACAAGGTAAGTACGTTAACAATTAATAATAAGCTAGAGAAGATATTTATAGATAAAACTTAAAAGCTCGCCCTATTTGCCAAAAATATTTCACGACAAAAACGTCAAAAAATTTTCGCATATTTGCCGCTGTAGCGACCTAAAAAATTAGAGCGATAAATTTTGCATGTTGGTCCTGTCAAAAGCCGATCTAGCTTGAATTACCACTAATAATGACGTTTGATTGGTGCAATGTTTTGAAAAAACGGGCTCTCATTGGCTATAGCGTTAATGAGTGAAATAATCAACAGTAAAATCACAAGAGCTTTTTTTTATCGGATAAATTTCTCTTTTTAACGAAATAATTTTGCCAATCAGTGATTTTATGAGAAAAACTGACATGAAAAAATCGCGAGACCGGAGGTCGAGCGATTTTGTCAAATGTCAGTTTTTCGAGCAAAATTACTGATTGGCAAAATATTGAGTTAAAAAGAAATTTATCCATAAAAGAAAAGCTCGAGTGATTTTTGGCAAGATAAATTAACGACAGAATATTTTTTATATAGGAGTTAATTTATCGCGATTATTTCACTCATTAACGCTGTAGCCAATGAGAGCCCGTTTTTTCACAACATTGCACCAATAAAACGTCATTATTAGTGATAATTCAAGCTAGATCGGCTTTTGACAGTACCAACATGTAAAATTTATCACTCTAATTTTTTAGGTCGCTGCAGCGGCAAATATTGCGAAAATTTTTTGACGTTTTGTGTCGTGAAATGTATTCAGCAAATAGGACAAATCGTGCTTTTAAATGTTATCTATAAATATCTTCTCTAACTTATTACTAATTGTTAACGTAAATTGTAGTATTGTAGGTATTAATAACCTAAAAAGTCAATGCTGTGTACAACTTATATAGGTTCGGGACAAGTTATACACAGCTTTCAATGGCTTAATACCTAACGTAATTACAAAATAATTTTCACGACTAAAATTAAATATAAATATCTACGAAACAGACAAATCAGTTATTTCAAGATAAATACACAAATGTAGGTACTTACGTATGATAATTCATCAATCATCACAAAGCAGCTAACACTTATTTAGAAAATCAAAACTCTGCAGTATCACTATATACATTATAATTCGTTGTACTTAAAGTCTGTCTACTTAAACAAGTAAACTTTAACTTAGTTTAACTATTAAACTTCTCAAATTAGAAACAAGGATTAAATACATAAATATATATTAATAAACACTTTAATATAATAATTCAATTCACTGTTTAGGCCAGTTAAGTTAAGCTAGCGTTACTAGATGGCGGTACCATACCATCTGAGCCGCAGCATATGGTCGAAGGCCGCAGCCTTAGAACGTAAAAGCGATAGATTGGTAATATGCAATTTGTGTGATTATACCCGTAATGTGATTGGTCGAAGCGTGCTTTGTTGTGATGACTAGTCTTATAAGTTACAGTACCTATGGTTTAACGTATATTGTTTTTCTTGATTGTCATAATTTAAACCTACTTTGTTTTTTATTAGATGAGTCGCTTTGGAAATGCATTTTTATGTGACGTAAATGATGAAATTGAAGATAAAGGTGAATAATCTCTAAAAAGTAACAAGGAAACGTCTGAAGGCAATTCATTACTGAACATAATATAGAAGATATACTTAATGAATTATTTATTCGTGAAATATTCTCCACAAATACCACTCGTGCATTAAATTTTATCTAAAAATTTTTTCTCAAGCTAAGTTGCCCCTAGTTAATATAACTCGTGCAAATTGGCAGTTTATTATCAAAGATTAAATTCCTCCCGCTAAAGCGGTCGGGATTTAATCAGATAATAAACTGCCAATTTGCACTCTTTATATTACCAGGCAACACGCTTTCGAAAAAATTTTCCCCTCGAAAAAGATACGACTACTATGATGAACTTGCAAATATTTTGACTGACTGGGGTTGTAACATGATAAAAAACATTAGAAAATGTTTTTATTATTTATTATAAATCGTTATTTTTAAAACATTAAATAAACAGTTTTGTTGTTTTAATAATTATTTTAGATAATATTTTTTAATCATATATTAATCTTCTGTATACACACGAGGTTGATTTTCTACTTGGGTAAATTTTTTTTGAGTGACTCAAACCTGTTTTCCATGAAAAAACCGCTGCCCAAGGAATCACTACTTCCACATCCAGATTCTCTATCCAAGTCACTCACAATGAAAAAAGTTTGCATGCGAAAATAATTGTTTATGGAACTTTAATAACTATAATATTTGAAATCCTCTACCCCAAAAACCCATAAAATGATACCCCACATCGGTAGTGGAGTGGGGGTGGTGATAAGGGGGTGGTAGTGGGGGTGGATGAAGTAAAAAAATATTTTGAGGTTTCTGGTTCTTGTACATACACTAAATCACAATTTTTTTTCATTCCCTTTAATAAGGGGGTGGGGGTGGTAATGGGGGTGGCTAATGCCAAAAATTTTTTTGAGACCCTAGCTTCTCTTGTATATACCAAATACCAATTTTATCGACTCTTACCTGCTTGATTTACCCATTTACCCCAAATTTACCCCAATTTACCCCCCAACCCTTCGTCGGAACAACATGAAAATATAATCTAGTTCCAGATCTCGTTAAAGTACATACGTGTACCAAATTTCAAGTCAATATCTTAAACGGTTCCAGAGTAAACGTGCGCACAAAAAAAAGTTACAGACGGACCGACAGACCGACAGACAGACCGACAGACAGACCGACAGACAGACAGAAACTTTTTTTTCGCTCAAACTTATAATCTCGACGTTTCATGACATTTTAAGCCTATTTGAACAATAAAAAATTTTAAAAATTTTTTTGTCGTTACTATACTTCCACTGGATGTGGAAGTAATTATGCTCGAATTAAGGGATATAGGAAAAATCGCTCCACTTCGTGTCGCGATTTTTCCATGCCCTTAATTCTTGAATAATTTTCATGGGAAAACAGGTTTTTGTCCAAAAAAATTTACCCGGTAAAAAATCGACCTCTTGTGTACTTATTAATACCCGATAAAAATGCCTGTTCCACAAAAGCAGAGTATATCTAGTAGTCGCACGTCATTTTAAAATCTGTACAGTCGGCTATAATTTTTAAGTCTTGTGGAAACTATACTGTACGATATGAGTCGTTTTGAGAAAATTATAATTATTTTTAATTGTTGTTGTTCGTTCACATATTCTGTCGTTAATTTATCTTACCAAAAATCACTCGAGATTTTCTTTTATGGATAAATTTCTTTTTAACTCAAAATTTTTCCAACAGTAATTTTGCTCGAAAAACTGACATTTGACAAAATCGCTCGACCTCCGGTCTCGCGATTTTTTCATGTCATTTTTTCTCATAAAATCACTGATTGGCAAAATTATTTCGTTACAAAGAGAAATTTATCCGATAAAAAAAAACTCTTGTGATTTTACTGTTGAAAAAACTTGAGAAATTGATTGATTATAAAAATCGCGTTTTTTAACATTTACACTGCCATATCTTCAAATCTAATTGAACTATTGATCTGATTTTTTTTTAATTCAAGTACACAAATAAGTGCTTTCAGTGGTCTTTTTGTTTCTATCGGTTATTGTTTGTTATTTTCTTTAAACAACAATGAACTTATTACTCAACTAAAAATGTACTCGTAATTTTGACTAAGCGACAAACTTTTTTATTTTTGAAAATTTTCATATATATGCAGTGAGACGATTGAAGCTAAGATACAGGAGAATTTTTTGAAAAAAAAAATTCATCTAGGACTTACAGTTTTTTATTTATGAATATTTTTGTGGCGCAGTAGCATATAGATGGCATACTCCCGGCATGGGCATGCGTACGGCGTGTACTATCCGATTGACCTTTGAAATAATAATCTTTTTCAGTCATGTTTAAAACAATTTAAACTCTTTTAAATATGGTATACTTAAATACACACTATAATTTAATATCACACATCGAATCGAATTACATTAGGAAATAGCCACAAATATGTCCGAATCATTGCACGCCTTCGTGCCTTCGTGGTATGTGCTCTTCAGCTAAAGCTCTCCATCTTTTGATGCTTGCCTTGGATTGTTTCTATTGTTGAATAACAGTGTTCTTTGGCTGGGCTGATTTAGTTTCTTTAGTTTAATAAGGGTTAGTAGTTAGTGTTAGTTTATTTGTGGTTGTTATGTTTTTTGTATTTTTGGAATTTATGTATGCTAGCTGTGCATAGTGAATGTGTTTTATGGCTCTTTTGTAGTTGTTTATTTTGTTATGTTTGTTTGTTTTGTGGTTTTGGTATGGCTCTTTTTGGCATTGTCTGTCTCTTTTTTTATGTTTTATTTTTTTGGATGGTAGTAATGCCCCTTTTTTTTTCTCTGCAGTTTTACAATTTCAATCATCAGGGGTGGGGGTATAGATGTAGTTTAGGGAAGGGTGTTTGGGAGCCTGAAGGAATTTGGGTGTGAGGGGATTGTGGAGGGTTGGGTTTTGTGATTTAACTAGAGTATTTGCCAGATTGGGAATTAGAGTTTTGTATATGAAGTCGCATAGTGTGGGGGTGCCAGAGATATAGTGGAGTGTAGAAATGGGATTATACCTATGATAGTTGTTTGCTAATCTGATAATTTTGTTCTGTATCTTTTGTAATGATTTTTGTCTGGTTGGGGTAATTAGGTGGAACCAGATCGGAGATGCATAGGTTAACACAGGTCGAACGTATGATTTATAGATGAAGGTGGCTATGTGACGGGGTGAGGTTTTAAGGAGCGGAAATAGACCTGCTGTTTTTTTTCAGCATTTTATGGTGACGTTTCTGACATGTTGTTGGAAAGTTAACTTTGAGTCGAGGGTTACGCCCAAGTAGTCGTTACTATCTAGTCACTCGATGTTACGTCCCCCGATGTTGAGGAGTGTGTTAGTTTGCCTAGTGATTTTTTTTGTAAAACATATAGCCTGGGTTTTATTGTGATTGACCCTAAGTCCCCAGTCGGAGCAAAATTCTGTTACAATATCAGTTTGATTTTGTAGTAGGTTAGTCATGACTTTGGGATTTTTGGATGTGGTGAAGATGACGGTGTCGTCTGCGTACAAGCAGATCGTCGTTCTGTGGTCGGTAGGTGTCGGTATGTCGTTCGTGTAAATGTTGAAGAGGATGGGACCAAGGGCGGACCCTTGGGGGATACCGGAGAGGATAGGTAGGGATATAGAGCACTTCTCGTTAACTACTGCTCGGAAATGGCGATTGGAAATGTATGACTGCATCATTTTTATGATACGAGTCGACAAACCCACGATAGAGAGCTTGTATAGTAGCCCGGGGTGCCAAACTTTATCGAAGGCTTTCTCGAGGTCTAAGGCGACAAACCCTGTTAAAAGACCTCGATTAAAGTTGGTAGTGGCTATCTCACCAACTCGGAATAGCTGCTGGGTGGTGGAGTGACTGGCGCAGAAGCCAAATTGGTGCTTGTTTATGATGTCGTTGGTGCCCAGGTGCTCCTGAACCCGGCTTAGTATCAGGGTATCTAATATCTTTGCTAAACAGGATATTAAACTGATAGGGCGGTAATTAGATGGGAGACTTGCCAGATTTGGGTATGTTCACTATCTTAGCTGTTTTCCAAAATTTAGGGTAGTATGTCAGCCTGGTGCAGGCGTTGAAAAGGTTGGTTAGAAATATATATCTTTTTGCAGATAGATGGTGTAGTGCATAGGTAGGAATATTATCAAGCCCAGGAGCTTTTCTGGGATGCAACGACATCAGAGAGGCGCGCACCTCTGATGGGGTAAAAAACATTGGCTCCACGTCAGTCGGAAGAGTGGTTTGGTTTCATTGCACGCGTGCACGCGCAGCGATATAACTAGTGACAGATGACGTCAACTCCAATATGAATGTTTTCTGAGATTTGCCCCTTCTCCCGGATATTAGTCGGTGATTTAAATACTTTCCAGTTAGAAATTATGAAAACAGATTTGATAATTGCTAATGATTAGTAACACTATATTACTTCCACATACAGTGGAAGTCTAGTAACGACAAAAAAATTTTTAAAAATTTTTATTGTTCAAATAGGCTTAAAATTTCATGAAACGTCGAGATTTTAAGTTTGAGCGAAAAAAACATTTCTGTCTGTCGGTCTGTAACTTTTTTGTGCGCACGTTTACTCTGGAACCGTTTAAGATATTGACTTGAAATTTGGTACACATATATATGTACTTTAATGAGATCTAGAACTAGATTATATTTTCATCTTGTTCCGTCGAAGGGTTGGGGGTAAATTGGGGTAAATTTGGTGTAAATGGGTAAATCAAGCAGGTAAGAGTCCATAAAATTGGTATTTAGTATATACACGAGAAGCTAAGACCTCAAAAAAATGTTTGGCCTTAGCCACCCCCACCCCATTATTAAAGGGGATGAAAAAAAATTGCGACTTAGTGTATGTACAAGAACCAGAAACCTCAAAATATTTTTTTACTTCATCCACCCCCACTACCACCTCCCTATCACCACCCCCACCCCACTACCGATGTGGGGTATAGTTTTATGGGTTTTTGGGGTAGAGGATTTCAAATATATTATATTATTAAAGTTCCATAAACCATTATTTCCACATACAAAGTTTTTTCGATGTGAGTGACTTGGATAGAGAATCTGGATGTGGAAGTAGTGATTCCGTGAGCAGCGGTTTTAATATATATATATAGATTAATTTAAAATATACGGCACAAGCAAGAAGCCTATTGTAAACAAAACAAAACAAAATTTCAGTTCATTGTATTTCAGTTAATAATGAAAATATCTTCATAAACTCCAAAACTTATTGTTGTATTTTTATGAAAAGTCAAATGCATATGACAAAAAAAAAATAATAAACGGGAGTCCCTAGACCCAGGGGAGGCTACCGAATTTTAAAATATTTTTTCGCAAACCGCTTTTTCAAAATTTTTTAGGGGTCATTAGAGAAGTGCTTCTCTAGATATTATTTCCCATATGGGTCCCATGCGCCACAGACGAGAAAAAAAATATTTAAATTTCACCAGCCGCCACTGTTATGTATATTATATTGAAATAAGTATAGAACCAACTGATTTTACTATCAACTTTACTCAAATTGGAAATTTCGTGTTAATTACTAAACCCCACAGTTTAAACATATTATAAATGGTTTTTAGTTTTCTCGTTGTGTTACTTAACATGATGTAAATTGAACATAAAAAACGGTCCAGCTCCAATAAGAGGTAACCTAGCCCAAAGTAGGCAACAGATGGCATCTTGAATTACGCGAATTGTCCAAAGGTACCCGCTATTTTCTTACTCTACACACGTTAATGATTTTGTAGAAGAACCTTAAACACAGCGACTGATGAACGCGACATTAATTTATTTATTATGAGCACCAGCCGTGTACTCCCTTAATTAATTGTCTGTGATTCTTTCCATTCCCAGTTGAGTTCTATATGTTTAACAGATGTTTGATAGATGAGCGAGGTAAAAACTCTACTTACCGTGATTGCTATCTGCATTTTCTCTCTATTTGGCTTCTCTGGTAATACACTTTAACTTATATTTCTAATACTGAAGAGGATCTTGTGCTTAATCACTTTTATAGAAAATCCCTGTCGTACTTTCGCGATCCGATCGGTGTGTTGAATTACAAACTTGCGGTGTCAGGAGATGCCCGATATTCAATTCTGACCTAACACACGAAAGCCCTCGAGGGAAAAGAGTTAAAAGTTAATTATTCAAACAGTGAAATGGAAAAGTTCAAATAATACCATTTATTGGTTAATCCAAAGAATGCAGATGATAATATGCAATTCTATCCACATTTTAATTGAATCGTCTCCCCAAGCAGGGCAAGGACGAATACCCTTATAGAGGACGTTTATAATAGAGAGCATGCAACAGCAATCATTTAGGTAAAAAGATTCACACAACTTCCTCAGAAGTTTACGAAGGCACTTTGGTTTTGGACATTACGGAAAATAGTATAAAAATATTTTACTTAAAAATTTTGGGACACTAGTGGTTAGCTTTAAGGTTCCTTTTAGTGATTATATCATTCGCAAGAACGGAGTTAAACTATATATGAATTTATTTTGCTTTCCTGGCTCCTTTATGGCGACGTGCTGACGTACTTTTGAATTGTGCGCCCTGTTGTGCCTTACGTTTCTGCTTACATGTATGAGACTTTTTGTGCCAGTCTTCGGCGCTGATGCCATAAATATGTTTAGTTATGCTCTAAATTGCCTTTAGTCGAAGTTTTTATTTATTCTTCAACTTAGGTCGATTCTGGGAGGTTCTATAACAATATCAACAAAAAAAAAACTTTTGACAAAATTTTTGTGTTTTCACCCAGTCTGCAGAACTATTTGTTTTTGAAATCTCACGTATGGCCTTATACAGTTCCAACGTTTTTCTGAGTAGGTACTTCAAAATTATGTTTTAAATTTTGATTGAAGAATAATAATAATTATATTTAACTTTTTTTAATTTTACTTACACATCCAGTGAAGTTGAATTTTTTTTTTTTCAAATAGACTTAGAAAATCATGAAACGATATTTTAAATTTGAGAAAAAAAAATCGGTCTGCCTGTCTGTAAGATATTGACTTGAAATTGACACGCATGTATTAACGAGATCTGGAACTAGATTATATTTTGGTATTATTCCGTTGAAGGGTTGGGGGATAAATTGGTCTCAAAATATTTCTTGGCATTAGCCACCCCCGTTACCATCTCACTATTAAAGGGGGTGAAAAAAATAAAATTGTGATTAGTGTATGTACAATGTACAAGAACCAAAGGCCTCAATATTTTTTTTATTTCATCCACAAACTTCTTCAACCACCCCCACCTCCACTACCGATGTGGCATATCGCTTTATGGGTTTTTGGGGTATGCGATTTTAAATATTATATTACTAAAGTCCCATAAACAATTATTTCTACATACAATTTTTGTTTTTCTTTTGTTGTGAGAGACTTGAATAGAAAATTTGGCTGTGGAAGTAGTGATTTCTTGGGCAGCGGCTTTTATTATCATTATAATTTTTTGCTTCCATTTCAGTTATTCTCTACAGTTCTACGTTGATGGCAACTCTACTCTCAGTCTTAATTGCAATTATTGTAATAAATTTGTCAAGAAACAAACAAAACTCCTATCTTCCACACTATATATGTAATATATTAACTTCAAGGATTTTGAGTGCTGCGTTGTGTTTGCCGAAAATGGACGTAAGTGTTATTTAATACAATGTATATACTTAAAACACAAGCCGTTTTCTTTTCCTACTTCGCCAGCGGCTGCCACTGGACAGAATTTGATGATTCTTTTTTTAAAATAAACTCTTTATCCACAGATGTGTCATCACTAATTTTTATTTTCTTAAATTGTTATTTTCATACATAAAAACGAAATAGAATAGAAGTTATATGAATTAAATGGACCTGAGCACTCGAACTATAATGTACCGATGGCCGCTACTGCGCATGCATGAAGAGGCGGCAGAGATTCGAGTAAATTAGTCAGTTTCATCGTGAAATTACATCTTATTCCCATTTTAGGTGACGGCACTTGTTAATTTGTTTATTTTTTAATATTATGAAGGTGTTTTGTTGTTTGTGACCCGTTAATAAAATTTAACTGAATACGAAAATTTGTTATCGTTAGATGGTGCATACGTTTGCCATGTTGAATTGCATTGCATTACATTAGTCAATTTTTTTATAATTATTTATTTAGGGTGTATGGAAATGATAACAACAAAGAAAGTTTTGACTAGGGTTCGGGAAATATTATTTGTAATGTTGATGGATAAAAATAATATTTGATAGGTATCACGATATTGCCAAGAAAGAGACCTAACAACTCTTAATATAAATATACAGGTTGGATACTTTAAAAAAATAAAATGACAGGAAAATACTATCTGGAATGATGACAAGGTTGACAAGGATGAAAATCTGATACAATTTTGGTAAAACAAAATATACAAAGTAATTACTGAAAGGAATAAGATAATTAATGAATAGAAAGTGTCAGAGAGGGAAAATGTTTGCAAATAATTTTACAATTTCTTTATATTCCTCGCTTGCTGAAGAGAAGTATTATAATCGTAAATAAATCACTATACACAATATACAGACTGAACACCTCAAAAAAATAATTAAGGAAAAAATGTTACGGAAAGCAATAATATTTGACATGTAGTTAACACAATTGCTAAGGAAGAAAGCTATTTTAGTTTTAGTGAAAAAGATATACGAGGTGGTCACTAAAAGAATAAAATAATTAACTGGACTAATGCCGTCAAAACATTTGACGATGGACTCTTGGACGGACGGACTCTTGTTTTTATGAGCTACTCTGGGAAAAAGTGAGATCATTACGTTGAAACAGGCCCGCAAATTTCTCGAAATTTCTCGAAAATGTGAGTGCTGGTAATAAGTTCAAAGGTGTGCCTCCAAATAATTTCTAGGATGCATTTTTAACATCCCCATTCCGTCTTATTTCGACGGACTCAGCTAGTATAACATTTGATTTATTTAATGTTTTAATGCAAAAAGGCAAATCACACGAGTTTATTATTTGACACATCATGGCACATTTTTGCACAATGTACTTCAAATTTTTCACACTCTCACATTAACGCCTACGACGCCGACGTTTCGAAAAATTTTCTCCAGTCCCTCTTCACTACCAAAATTACTATCTTAATCACTCTATTTTGCATACCTTGTTTCAAATTTAGCTCACACCCAGCTAGTGCTCATGGCTTCCTATTCCGATTTTTCCAGAATTTCTTCAGTTCTGTGCGCCATTTCTCGAAGGTAGCTTAACACATCATATTAATAACACAGGCCCACAAAAAAAAAGTGGTCTGCGCCGGGGTACTGACCATACCTATCCCTTGTATTTTGAGCCGCTGAACACGAATCTGACCTTAGTTTTTCCCCAGCATGTCAGTTTTTTTTTAAACAGCAAATAAATATATAAATATTACGATCCAACAGACTTTTTTGCTTAAAAAAAAAACCTGACGTGCTGGGGAAAAACTAAGGTCAAATTAGTGTTCAGCGGCTCAAAATACAAGGTATGGTCAGTACCCCGGCGCAGACCACTTTTTTTTGAGGGCCTGTGTAATCTTTTAAAAGTATGCATTTAAAAGTCTAAGAAACAGCACACAGAATTGGAGAGAGTGAGAGTAGAGTAACTGGAACATAAATTGGAGCATTAAGCTGAATGTTCGCATTGGAATAGGTTGTTCAAAATGGAGGGATTGAAAAAGTAGAAAAATAATAATTTTTGTAGTAAGGAAATTTTTCGAATGTGGTGGGTGCAAGTGTGAATTTTCGTGAAATTGAAAGTTGAGTGTTCAAAATTATGCAATATTGAGCGATTAAGATAGCAGAATAATAATATAAATTTTGATAGTGAGGAACTAGAGGAAATTTTTCGAAACGCCGCACAGTGGGGCAAATAGCTCATTTTTTGGACAAGCGATAATTCCCAAGACTGGAATTAATGAAATTTAAAATTTTTTTTTTAAACTCTTCGTTATAAAATTGCCTTTAATTCTATCGAGCCTGAATTTTGAAATTTCAAAATTAAAGGACTTAAATTTTGAAAGTAAATTAAAATTTTATCAAAAGATTGTTTAAAATTATAAAAAATTGTTACTTGGGGGGTTTTTTTGGTTTCTAATCTCATTTCTGATCCCTGAATTTTGCTATTCAAAAAATCAAGATAGCGGATCCAATATAGCGGCCATAATATTTTTTTAAATGAGATGTACATGCGCAAATTGATAAAAATTGTTACTTAGAGTTTTTAAGGGTTTCTGACCATGAATATGAAGTCTAAATTATGTAATATCGTAATCCAAGATAGCGGATTCAATATGGCGGATCCAATATGGCGGCCACAATATTTTTTTAAATGAAATGTACATACGAAAATTATTAAAAATTGTTAATTAGGAGTTTTAGGGTCTGCTGAACATGAATCTGAAGTCTAAATTACGTAATATCGAAATTCAAGATGGCGGATCCAATATGGTGTCCGTAAGTTAAAATAGAATGATAAATCAAGAATGAAATTGCTAAAATTTGTTACTCAGGGGCTTAATTCGCTAATCTTGTTTCGGATATTTTAGTTTCGTCACTTTGGAAACATAATATCGGATCCAATATAGCTGTTATAAATTAAAAAAAAATAAGACGTACATGCAAAAATCAGTTCCTAGAGGTTTCTGATTCTGCAGTTAAAATTTCGTAATTTTGAATTCTAGGGTTGCATTTCCAGTATGTGCTAAAATGAAATAATTAATCAAAAATTAACCGTAAATGTCCAATCATAGAGTAGTCAAAAGACAAATACTATTAGCTAATACTATTAGGCAAGAACTATTAACTTTAATTCTAATATTTGGTCAAGTCATAAAATGACATAAAGTAAAATATTGTAAGCCGTGAACTTAAAATAACCTAATGCTTCTAGTCCTAAACAAACAGCTAGAAAAGTACGATAAGATATAAATCTAACATAATCTAATAAAATGATGAACGAGTAGAATCTTCAACTTACGGACACCATATTGGATCCGCCATCTTGGATTTCGATATTACGTAATTTGGACTTTAGATTCATGATCAGCAATCTCTAAAACCCCAAAGTGACAATTTTTAACAATTTGCGCATTTACGTGTTAATTAAAAAAATATTATGGCCGCCATATTGGATTCGCCATTTTGGATTACTATATTACGTAATTTAGATTTCAGATTCTCGATCAGAAACCCTTAAAAGTCCTAAGTAACAATTTTTAACAGTTTGTGCATGTACATTTCATTTAAAAAAATATTATGGCCGCCATATTGGATCCGCTATCTTGGTTTTTTGAATCGCAAAATTCGGGGATCAGAAATGAGATTAGAAACCAAAAAAACCCCCCAAGTAACAATTTTTTATAATTTTAAACAATCTTTTGATAAAATTTTAATTTAACTTCAAAATTTAAGTCCTTTAATTTTGAAATTTCAAAATTCGGGCTCGATAGAATTAAAGGCAATTTTATAACGAAGAGTTTAAAAAAAAAAATTTTTAATTTCATTAATTCCAGGCTTGGGAATTATCGCTTGTCCAAAAAATGAGCTATTTGCCCCACTGTGCGCCGTGGGAGTTTTGATGTGAAGTGTGTGCAAGATTTGAAGTAGAGAGTGCAAAATTGAGTAGTTAAGAGAGCACAAAAGTAACTGGAATTTTGTAATTTGAAAATGAGCGAAGGGGGGGGGTTGGAGGAAATTTTTTGGGGCGACGTGTACACTAATGTGAGTGTCTAATAAATTTGAAATAAGGTGTGCAAACTTGCATAAAATTAGGTTATTATGATGACGAAAAAATCAATTCAATTTGAGCAATTGGGGGGCATTAAATTAGCACCTCCATTTAATTTTCTCTGCCATTTCCAAGGTTTGGGGAGGTGTACTAATGTTATAATGTGTATCTTTTCTACAACTACCTGAATATTCAATATTGATAAATTAATATTTGTTTTAAATGAGAACTATCTACTGAGAATATAATAAATAATCCGATTTGCATATTTTACTATTTTAGATATCCGATGAATACGGAGTTTAAAAAAAAAAAATTTAAATTTCATTAATTCCAGGCTTGGGAATTATCGCTTGTCTAAAAAATGAGCTATTTGTCCCACTGTGCGCCGTGGGAGTTTTGATGTGAAGTGTGTGCAAGATTTGAAGTACAGAGTGCAAAATTGAGTAGTTAAGAGAGCACAAAAGTAACGGGAATTTTGTAATTTGAAAATGAGCGAAGGGGGGTTTGGAGGAAATTTTTTGGGGCGACGTGTATACTAATGTGAGTGTCTAATAAATTTGAAATAAGGTGTGCAAACTTGCATAAAATTAGGTTATTATGATGACGAAAAAATCAATTCAATTTGAACAATTGGGGGGCATTAAATTAGCACCTCCATTTAATTTTCTCTGCCATTTCCAAGGTTTGGGGAGGTGTACTAATGTTATAATATGTATCTTTTCTACAACTACCTGAATATTCAATATTGATAAATTAATATTTGTTTTAAATGAGAACTATCTACTGAGAATATAATAAATAATCCAATTTGCATATTTTACTATTTTAGATATCCGATGAATACGGAAAATTAAATGAGACGTATAGGAAAATTCCAGGAAAGCAGCAGATGATGTGGATCCTTCTTGGAGTGGCTATAGATAGGATATCGTTTTTAATATATTTGCCTTTGGTAATTTATGCTATTTATTTAAACTATTAAATTATAGTATAAACAACATGTAGAAATATAATTTTGTAAAATTATGTTTGTAATGGAAAGTTATTAAATACATTATCGAGCCCTTACAACGTAACTTATCTCATTCCAAAAATCTTCGATTGCGTTTTGTAGTTATGGCCGGTAACCAGGCCCTCCGCATCAAATTTCGGGCCCTGTAATTGCTGAGCTTGACGGGCCCCTCAAAATCTATGAAACGCTTTTTTTTCCACAAAAATGAAAATTGATGAGGGGGGGAAATCCGGATTTTTTTTTAGCTCAGTCTCATAATCCAGGACGAATAGTGACTTTAGGTCGAACGGGTCCCTCACAAGCCCGGGCCTCTAAAATCTTTACCCAATAGACCCCCCCGTACGGGGGAGTCTGCCGGTAACGGATGTTATCAGCAATGATATTTTAGATGCCAACCAAAATTCACTAACAAAAATCCCCTATCAAAGTAGGTATCTACCTATTATCATGTGTCACATATAAACAGGTCCTCTTTTAATATACCTTCTATTATTCAAAAATTCAAACTTTAAGTTATATATAATTCCCAGTTGAAAGTGTAAATTATACATAAGTGTAAATTATAAAATAAAAAATACCGTAGCTTTTTCACGCCTTCGTAGGGAACTTTTATTCGTATACACGGTGTTCCTTAATGACGTACTAATATTTCAGGGTGTGATTCCTTAGGTCATTTTATGAAGAAAACTTCATATGAATATATGTCCGTAACGGCTTAAATTTTTTGCTACAGGGTGTTGAAATTTTTTTTTTTTTTCGTTGTTTTTTAATATGTCAGAAAGTACTTTAGATATTATTTTCAATGTGTTGAAAGGATATAAAACCACATATTTTAGTTAGAAACGTTATTTTATCGCTCCACCAGTGGCGTCCCTGCAAACATAAAATCAAATCGAATCGAATCGAATTAAATCAAATCAAATAAGTTTTATTGTGCCAATAACAATATTACACACAAAAAGAAGACGATTAGGGTTACCTATCCTACCATCGTCTCCCTAAAATTAGTAAACAATATAAATATTACAAAAAACAGGAAAAAATATTACAATAACAAGACAAAAAAAAACAACAAATAATATATGTATATACACACATCTACCTACATATAGAAGTAAGGAAATTTAATAACTACCAATTATACCTTATTATAGCGGAATAAATATACAATAATATAAAACAATACATTAACCTCTTGAGTGGATATTATATAATAAACAATAACTACAATTTTAATTTTAATAAAGTTACAGTGATATATTATATTAATTCGCTGGCCTTATTTTCATTTTAAACTGATTTAATGACAAGTTAAAGTCCAACAAAACTGTATTTAATAAAGTAGGCGCTATATACGAAAAACATCCTTCAAACTTTTTAGAGAAATGATGAGGTATCGTGAATGTATTCATTCATGTATTTACTGAATATTCATCAGATCTCCGTGATATTAGTTTGAATAAATAATCAGGAGTACAAGATTTGAGCAGTTTATATAAAAATATTGTAATTAGAAACTCTACTCTGCTGAATATTTAATTCATTCAAGCGTGTGAGATAAGGCGTTATGTAGTCTCTGTACGGTGCATTGCAGACAAACCGTATGCATGCATTTTGTATTCGTTGTAATTTATTCCGGTTATATTGAGGAAGGAAATTGTAACATACCGAGCAGCAATATTCAATATGGAGATAGATCAATGATTTGGCCAGTTTATGTTTTACAGGTTGGCTTAACTGATGTTTAAACTTATAAATGGACTTTAAAACTTTAAAAATGAATTCTTAAAAACATAATCAACATGCTCACTAAAAGATGATGATCCCTAAATTTTTCGCAGATCTTACCCAGTTGTTAAATTATCATTTAAGGTCAATCGAGAATAGGTTCTATTAGCTCTCTATGTTTTTCTTGTCCTACACTTAATACCACTGTTTTGTTTGGGTTTAACTTTAACCCATGATGCTCAGAATAATTTGCAATATTTTGCAAATTAGCATTTATATATATTCTACGGCGTTTTTTAAATCATTTATTTGGAATGAAAAGTACATCTGAATATCATCCGCATAAAGGTGAACCGAACAATAAGAAAGCGCCTTGGGAAGATCAAAGATAAAGAGTGGAAAAAACATGTCCTCTGATATTTTTTTACCAAAAAAGTGGTACGCCACTGACATTTTTCCATAGGGACATTTTTTCTGATTAGCCTCTAGTCAATTCTACATAAAAACGGTATCTTGCGTTTTTCTCATCAGACGCACAGTTCTTGATTAAAACAAATTGCTTTATTTAGCAGTATTGACTTATAATTTCGGAACATATAAATCTAGTTATCCTGTAAGAAATGACGTTTTCAAAACAATATTTGTTGACATAAAGTAAGTTGTTGATGTTCAAAACCATCTCATCGTATTAATTCTTCGACTTTTAGAATTTCATTTAATTTATTTTATTTTTTCGCTGTTATTCGAATATCTCAGTAAAAATGTTGAATTATACGAATGCGGAAATGACAATACATTGCGTATATGGTCTCGCAGATGGTAATGCAACAAAAGCCAGAAGAATGTATCAGGAAAGATATCCTAATCGTTCCCTGCCAGATATCCGATTCTTTTCGACTATTCATCGCCGTCTTTGTGAAACTGGTAGTTTCCAAAAAGTTACTTTGGAAGGTAGACCTCGAACTGTCAGAAGACCCGAAATTGAGGAAGCGGTGTTGCAGGAAATCGACGAATATCCTGAGACGAGTACAAGTAGTCTAAGATCCGGCATAAGAAGTTAATACCCTCATCTGTTATTCATAAGAAGATAAGAAATAGTTTATATAAAAGATAACATATAGGCTAATAGACCGCGACTAGGTTGCCTAGCCATATCTTGACCCCACGACATTTAATTTGAAAAAATTAATTAAATCTTTTGTTGTTGTCAGGCGAAATCGAAATTTTGTCTTTAAGCGTATATAGCAGCGAAACCATTAATCCTACAGAAATTTTTCAAGGAAGCAAATTCATCATCATTTTATAATCTTTCTAATAGATCCCTACCAGTTTTTTTCCTAGACCCATCGTTTATCTAGATATTCGCAAGAGATGAGAAAAAAACACGTTTCCTTGAAAAATGTAAATTTCCAGAAATTTACAGTTGTATCACTCCTAGCGTCCTTATTTTTTATCGTAGGGCAAAAATAAAAGATAGCTCGATTGTTGTAACGGGTTTTTGAAGTAAAATTCTACGTCTGTACCCCTTACTCTTTGCGAATTTGCATTACCAAAGGCTTTTTTAAACATATCTGAAAACATCTTTAAAAACGGGTTTTCGGCCGTAATTCGGAATCCGTGAGAGATAGCTCAAAAATAAAAACTCCCAATGGAAAATTACATAATGTGAGGAACGTTTTGCCACATTCCAAATTTTACTATGACTCTTGGTTTAGGCCCGGCGGGCCTTTTAAGATGGCGGTGTCTTGCATTTTTTTGCTTAAAACATCCATAACTCCTAAACGGTGGCCCCTACGGCAAAAAAAATATGACCTAACGAATTTGTAGAAGATTTAATAAGCCACAAGTCTCTTTTTTATTTTTTGCCCTACGACAAAAAATAAGGACGCTAGGAGCGATACAACTGGAATTTTACATTTTCCAAGGAAACGTTTTTTTTTTCTCATCTCTTGCGAATATCTATTAGCCTACATGTTATGTTTCATAAAAACTATTTCTGATATGAATAACAGATGAGGATATTAACTTCTTATGCCGGATCTTGTACAAGAGGAAGATTGCTAGAGCTCTGAATATTTGTCATCAAATTGTTTGGCGAATTTTGGTTGATTTTTTGTTGTATCCGTACATATTTTAAGAGTACAGGCATTACTTCCCAGGAATTTTCCACAGCGTGTGAACTTCTGTCAGTGGTACCTTCAGAATGTTACACTAAATCCGCAGTTTGAGTCAGAAATTATGTTTACAGACGAAGCACATGTTTCTAGGAATGCTATTCAAATCCATAACAATCATGTGTGGGCGGACGAAAACCCCCATACTATAACCAAAACCCATTTCCAAAAGCAATTTTCGGTTAATATATGGGTAGGAATTATTGGTAATAATTATAGTCTCTTTTATTCTGCCTTAATGGACAATCTTACTTTTCTCCAAGAAGAACCACCTGTGTTGCTTGAAGATGTATCAATTGCGTTAAGGAATCAAATATGGTACGTGCACGATGAAGCTCCTGTTCATTTCAGTGTAATTGTTCGCGACCATTTACATGTGATTTATCCTAATCGTTGGATAGGTCGCGGAGGACCTTAGCAGCGGCCAGCAAGATCCAAGATCTCAATAGTTTGGATTTCTTTTTGTGGGGTTATCTTAAAACCCTGGTTTATAAAACTCCAATTAACAATTTAGAAGATTTAGGAGAGCGAATAGTTGCCTCGTGTGAGACAATACGGAATACGCCGGGAATATTTGAACGAGTGCACAATTCGATGCGAAGTACGGGCGGAAGCATGCCTATTAAGAGAAGGTGGCCATTTCCAATAATTTTTATGAAACAAAATTCATCATTATCAATGTTAATAATAACACAGGCCCACAAAAAAAAAGTTGTCTGCGCCGGGGTACTGACCATACCTATCTCTTGTATTTTGAGCCGCTGAACACGAATCTGACCTTAGTTTTTCCCCTATACGTCAGGTTTTTTTTTAACAGCAAATAAATATATAAATATCACGATTCAACAGACTTTTTTTGCTGTTAAAAAAAAACCGGACGAGTAAGACGCGCAGACCACTTTTTTTTTTTGGTTGCCACTGTGCCACATTCAGTGTGGCACAATCTCCCAAAAAAAAAGTCATCTGCGCGGCGGTACTGACCACACCTATCCCTTGTATTTTGAGCCGCTGAACACGAATCTGACCTTAGATTTTCCCCTACACGTCCAGTTTGTTTTTAACAGCAAAAAAATCTGTTGAAGCGTGATATTTATATATTTATTTGCTGTTAAAAAAAAACCTGACGTATAGGGGAAAAACTAAGGTCAGATTCGTGTTCAGCGGGTCAAAATACAAGGGATAGGTATGGTCAATACCCCGGCGCAGACAACTTTTTTTTTTGTGGGCCTGTGTAATTAGTTTCAATTTGAATTTAACTGTTTTAATCAAGTACGAGAAAATATCAAGAGGCCGTTTTCATGTAGAACTGACCAGGCTAATCAGAAAAAATATCCACATGGAAAGATGTCAGTGGCGTACCACTTTTTTGGTAAAAAATATCAGAGGACATGTTTGCACGGAGCGATAAAATAACTTTTCCAACTAAAATTTGTGGTTTTATAACCTAATAGCACATACCAATTTTGAAAATATTATCTAAAGTACTTTCTGAGATATTCAAAACTAAGGATTAAGAAGAAATCAGCACCCTGCAGTAAAAAATTTAAGCCGTTGCGGACATATATTCAAATGAACTTTAGTTCATAAAATGACCTAAGGAATCACGCCCTGAAATATTAGCACGTCATTAAGGAACGCCCTGTACACATGCGTATCTAACTGAAAACATAGCAAAATTTATCTACTAAATAAATTATTTATTACCCATTGATACTCCTAAGAAGAATCAACATGAAACTTACGAGAGATAAAGAACGGTTTGTGTTGTAAGAAAAAATAAATAATTATAATATATAGGTACTTTTTGCTAGTATCTATCTAAGGTATCTATATTATTATATACATAATTCAAAAGATATTTTATAGTTATGATTCAACGCTTTCGTAGCCCTTTCGAACTGTTTGTGTTTACCGACTTTAGAGTATTTTCACAGTTTTAGTTTCACAGTTTTTCAACATGAGTAAAATTATCTTTCTTAATTTATGGATCATCCTAGTATAGGGCGAATAGGGAGCTTCATAAATAATCAATAGCTAACAAAAACAACTGCACTTTATTCCAGAGATGCGCAGAGGAAACTTTCCATATTTGATAAAAGTCTGTAAAAGATATGTTAATAATATAATTGTATCCACTTATTTGATATCAGAATTAAGCTTGCATCATCACAAATCAGATTTCACCATAAAATAGGCTACCAATATACCCAATGGAACGTTAGAAGGAGAACTTCCTGGAAGCTTTTGGAGTTTTTAAAACGGAAAGTTTCCAGGAAGTTCTCCTTCTAATTTTCCATTGGGTATATTGATAGGCTATTTATGGTGAAATCTGATTCATGATGATGCAAGCTTCATTTTGATACCAAATAATTGCATACAATTATATTATTTACATGACTTTTACAGAGTTTTATCAAATATGGAAAGTTTCCTCTGCATATCTCTGCTTCATTCCAACATAAACTAGATAAAGTACATAAAAGCACATGAAAGTCATTTCCCTCCTTTCAGAAAGTCAAAACCCGAATGATATTCTAATTTAGAGCCGTTAAGAATACACTCTGCTTTATCCACCAGTTTGGTGGGTAATTTATAGAACCCTACACTAAACTCGTAGTACGGCCGTTTTTCCTACAACATAAACCCTTCTTAAAAATCAAATTCTTACATTAAGATAATACAATTTACCACAGATTATATGCTTAGAACACCTCTATAATTTGTTGTTTTTTCTTTTGATGAGTATACCCATTTCAAATTTTCTTTTCCTTGACATTGAAATGGTCTCCACAATAATAAGACTTGGTCCTTTTCTGGTGGCTTTGAATCATTAATTTTTTCGTTCAGCAGTCATTATTGGAACACTTAAGACGTTTTTCTAGTGAATTGGTGGCATTATTTACAAAGTACGGCAGGAAACGAGGAAACAGCACCTGTATCTTATTTATCTATAATGAATGCTGTTAAACTATACCGAATTATAACTTATGAACGTCAGTTGAATTTGACATTATAGTACAGTAACTAGAGGTTTTAACTTCTTAATAATGTCATGTGAAACGTTCGTTCATTTTGGCAACTTAATAGTAATTGCATCAAAGAAAGGTTTCTATATTATGCGGTGGCTTGTTAATTTATAGGGGATGGATGCCACCCATTTTCGGGGGTGGCAAGTAAAAATAAATTAATAGTTTAAAAAACTAAAAAAACATTCTTTTATAACTACTGCATTAAAAAGCAAAAAATAATCATCGAAGCTGTTCTCTCTGTCTACCCCGCAAGGGACTTAGTGTCAGCCGTGTGTGTACAATATTTGGGTATAGAAGCGTGGGGCGTTTTTCGGATGCTATTTCGAACAGGTTCGATAACTAAAACGCTGAGGACATCATTAGATTAAATGAAAAGCACCCCATGCTTTTACACTCAAATATTATACTTAATTACAGAGAGAACAGGTTCGATGATTATTTTTTTTCTTTTTAGTGCAGTATTTATTTTAGTTTTTAAACTATTAATTTATTTTTTTTACTTTTTAGTCTTATATTTGAGGAGAAAATGGCACATTCAACATTTATATAAAGAATTCGACTAAATATTATAACCTGCGACCTCGAAAATCCCCAGATATCGATTGTCATATGATTCAGACCATAAATTGCCAAACTTATTCGTCATTTTGACGCCACCATTTTGAATTGTTAAATTTGGACCAGATAATTGTAAACTGCAAACGCGATAACCCACAGATACCGATATTCAGTCGAATTCGACGATGATTGATAAAACCTATCAGTCATGTTGACGTCGCCATTTTGAATTTTTAAGTTTTGATCACATATTTATTTTCTACTTATCAAAACCTTTCTGGTTGTAAAGAAAATGATAATCCGCCATCCTGAGGCAGCGGCCATTTTGAACATATTATAATTTTGAGTATACTATATTAAATTGTCATCAGAGCTATACACAATTGCCAAATTTCATGATGATACAATAATTAGAAGTAGGTGAAATTCAGTCCCTTAGACCTTATTATTTACATACATACATAGTTACAGATCGACCTAATAAAAGCGTGTTAAAAAAAAAGATAATCCAATTTTAAGAAGAAATTATTCTATTCAACTTTTCATATAAAGTGATAGTCTTTAAACAACTAGAAAAATGGGATTTTAGCTTGAAAAAGAGGTATTTCAAATAAGTTTTCGTCAAATAGCTCGATATTACATTTAGCGAAAACATGCAAGAGAAAAATAAGAAAGTTACTAAATTGGGGATGAATTTCGTTTTTTTAATTTATGTAGAGTTAACGGTTTCGGATATCTGGTAATATAAAGGTGGCGTCCGATCATTTATAAGACAAAGTATTTAGTTTAAATGTTAAATATCTCAGAAACTATGGTATTACGTCAAAAACGCTAATAACTAAAATGAAAGGCTATTAATTAGGCTTTCAAATGATTTTTTGTCTATTCCTATAGCAAAATAAAGAAGTTATGTCAGAAATAGTGTACTTTTCATATTTTTTTTAATAAAAACGTCGCAATTTTTTTAATGTTAGTAGTCAGTAATTAAAAAAATATATTCCCATGTTATACTGTTGTACGATCTAGATGTTCAAATTTTTTGTCCGCTTACAGCGCTTGCTTTAGAAAAAAAATGGGTGCAAGTCTGACCAAATTAGAAGATCAACAAGAGTTCCCCCTACGAAACGAATGTTTTTCTTTGAAAGTTATCTGCTGAATACCCAAAATAATAATTTTTAAGCAAAAATAATAGGTATTTATTTTTTAAAACTAGACGAGTTTTGGGGCTCTAAAGGAATGATTGTTTTTTATTATTTTAATATATCTGTCAAGTAAATATATGTCTTCCTGTCAGACATGAAAATATTTTCTTTTTAATTTTTAATACTAACTTTTGTTTCAAATTGAATTACTTCCACGTCCAGTGGAAGTATAGTAACGACAAAAAATTTTTAAAAAATTTTTATTGTCCAAATAGGCTTAAAATGTCATGAAACGTCGAGATTTTAAGTTTGAGCGAAAAAAAAATTTCTGTCTGTCGGTCTGTCTGTCGGTCTGTCGATCTGTCTGTAACTTTTTTTTGTGCGCACGTTTACTCTGGAACCGTTTAAGATATTGACTTGAAATTTGGTACACATATGTACTTTAACGAGATCTAGAACTAGATTATATTTTCATCTTGTTCCGTCGAAGGGTTGGGGGGTAAATTGGGGTAAATTTGGGGTAAATGGGTAAATCAAGCAGGTAAGAGTCCATGAAATTGGTATTTAGTATATACAAGAGAAGCTAAGGTCTCAAAAAAATTTTTGGCATTAGCCACCCCCATTACCACCCCCACCTCCTTATTAAAGGGGATGAAAAAAAATTGTGATTTAGTGTATGTACAGGAACCAGAAACCTCAAAATATTTTTTTACTTCATCCACCCCCCACTACCACCCTCCTATCACCACCCCCACCCCACTACCGATGTGGGGTATCGTTTTATGGGTTTTTGGGGTAGAGGATTTCAAATATTATATTATTAAAGTTCCATAAACAATTATTTTCACATACAAAGTTTTTTCGTTGTGAGTGACTTGGACAGAGAATCTGGATGTGGAAGTAGTGATTCCTTGGGCAGCGGTTTTTATATCCTCCTGATGAGTTCTAAAGAGAACGAAAAAGATTGTACAACGTTCATTTTAATCAATCGAGAACATATGAAATACTTCATTTATTGGGACATGCATGCGGTGAGCGAAATTTTATATCTTTTTTCATTGGGTTTTTTTAATATTTTTTGGCTTTGAAAGGTAACAAATGTTTGATTGTGATGTAGTATCCTCTAGGTAGGGCTGGAGATACTATAAAGGAGGCTTCTTGTACTATATTGGCATGATCAGACTTGAATCATCAATTTATAGAAAGAGTGGTTGTTTTATTGTTTTTCATGCTGTATGTTAGATACAGTAAGAAAGAAGTCGACAACTCGTTTCGTAGGAGGAACTCTTGTTGATATTCTATTTTGGTCAGACTTGCACCAATTTCATGCTGAATGTTAGATATAGTAAGAAAGAAGTCGACAAGTATTTTCGTTGGGGGAACTCTTGTTGATCTTATAATTTGGTCAAACTTGCACCAATGCTATATGAAAGAAACGAATGTTTTCTTTGAAAGTTAATCTGCTGAATACCTAAAACAATAATTTTTAACAACGATGTAAGCAGAAATAGTAGGTATTTATTTTTTATATTGTAATATTATAAGACTTGGTTTTCAACTTCTACATGTGTCCAATGATTTATATGAATAAATGTTACAGTTTAACAAAGATTCTCCTGAAATTTTAACTTAGTGTAACAACCCAAATTGAAAATTTGTACTGGATCTGAGAGTGAGACTTAAAATTTGGTATATATTATTGGTCGCGTTCTCCTGCGGTAGCGGTAAACTAAGGGCGAGTTGTACCAACTAAGTTCAAACCAAGTTCAACTCGATCCAAAATCAAAATCCATGGTTACTATTATTGTAACAATTGTAACCTTGGCTTTTGATCTTGGCTCAAGCTGAATTTGGCTGAACTTATTTGGTCACTAACCATTTGCACGTATACTCAATGGTGTTTTCTGCCACAGTGAAACACGGAACAGCTGTGATCTGAACTAGCCATAGCAACGACTTTTGTGTTGCCAAAGTTCAGATGTATTTGAGTGTCAAAATAAAAGTGATATATCGAAAATAAATTGGACATAATATTTTATCTTAATTTTTATTTGTTTCTATCCCTAATATTTTTATTAAATATATTATCTGTATATCGAGCCCCTACAATGTAACTTACCTCATTCCAAAAATGCATTCCCGAGGAGCTACATCTCATCAAAGTGAGGCAGAAAAAAAATGTACGTTATATAGAAGACATATCATAATTATGAAAGATTTATAGCGTAATGCACACAAACAAACCTGCACTTTAAATGTGATCGCACATACCGAGGATGTTAGCAGGGTGAACTGCTGCTAGCATCCTCGGAATGCTCGGTTACATTTAAATGTACAGGTTTGTTTTACAAATTGATGGCTTCGATGCATCGACTGAAACTGCGTCCTGAACTTCTAGGTGCGTAGCATCTTCGGCATGTTTTTACCCTTAGATTATCACTGAGAAATAGATACATCATATATATTTTTTTGACTGTGTAAACAAGGAATAATGAACCACGCTCGCGCTCATCTACCCACCTGTTCTTTGCATTATATATCAAATGTCCTCCAACAACTGTTTTTATTTACAAAAAAAGTTAACAAACACAAATAGATTTGTACAATTTTCCAACTTTTCATTCAGGAACCCATTTTATTCTTTTTGGCCCTTAGGCTATGTACTAGATACAATATGATATTAATTATAGATTTATTAATTTGTTTATTTATTTGTTAGTTTGTTTGTTTTTTTTTAATAAATATGTTTTATTTCAGCAGATAACTTTCAAAAAATCACTCATTCCTTTCATATACCATTGATCTAAATCTGACCAAGCTAGAATATCTACAACAAGTTCCCTTACAAACCGACTTGTCAACTTCTTTCATACATTTACTATATCTAACATTCAGTATGAAAAACAAGAAAATAACCATTCTTTCTAGATACTGATGATGTAAGTCTGATCATGCCAATATATTATAAGAAGCCTCCCTTACGAGGTTATTCTTTCTAATATCTCTAGCCCTACCTAGAGGATACTCCATTATAATCAAACATTTGTTACATTTCTGTTAGAAATGATAATTCTGTGTGAATAAATCTATATTATTTAAGGTGGTAACACTTAAGCTAAAACCTTAGTAACCTGTTATTATCAAGTAGTCTAATAAATTTGTTTATCAACAAACCAGTATTTTATTTTGAGGACTGTCTATATAAGATATAAATCAATATAGTATCACAATATCAAAAATTTCAAAGACAAGAACTACTAAAAAGCACAAAGAAAATAGGTATAAAATTTTACTCACACGTCATAATAAATAAAATATTTCCAATTTCGACTGATTAAATCTCTTTAAAAATTGTACAACTTTTTTCATTCTCTTTAGAACTCATCAAGAGAGATATATATTCAATTCTAAAGAATAAATACTATTAAAAAATAATAAGAAAATATGTTCATATAAAATACTGACAGGAAAGCATTTATTTACTTGACAGATATATAAAAATAAAAAAGAATCACTTTTTTAGAGCCACATAGCTCCGATTTAGATCAATGGTATATGAAAGGAACGAATGGTTTCTTTTAGAGTTATCTGCTGAATACCCAAAATAATATTTTTTAACAATATATAACAATAAGCAGAAATACAAGATATTTATTTTAAAAAAACTAGATGAGTTATGAGGCTCTAGAGTGATTCTTTTTATTTTTTATATATCTGTCAAATAAATAAATGCTTTCCTGTCAGATTTTTACATGAAAATATTTTCTTATTATTTTTAAATGGTAATTTTTTACTTCCACATCCAGTGGAAGTACAGTAGCGACAAAAAATTTTTTAGAAATTTTTATTGTTCAAATAGGCTTAGAATGTCATGAAACGTAGAGATTTCAAGTTTGACCGAAAAAAAAATTTCTGTCTGTCGGTCTGTCGATCTGTAACTTTTTTTGTGCGCACGTTTACTCTAGAACCGTTTGAGATATTGACTTGAAATTTGGTACCTATATGTCCTTTAACGAGATCTAGAACTAGATTATATTTTCATCTTGTTCCGTCTAAGGGTTGGGGGGGTAAATTAGGGTAAATTTGGAGTAAGTAGGTAAATCAAGCAGGTAAGAGTTCATAAAATTAATATTTAGTATAGACAAGAGAAGCTAAGGTCTCAAAAAAATTTTTGACATTAGCCACCCCCATTACCACCCCCACCCCAGTATTAAAGGGGATGAAAAAAAATGTGATTTAGTGTGTGTACAAGAATCAGAAACCTCAACATATTTTTTTACTTTATCCACCACCCACTCCCACCGCCTGTCACCACCCCCACCCCACTACCGATGTTGGGTATCGTTTTATGGATATTTGGGGTAGAGGATTTTAAATATTATGTTATTAAAGTTCCATAAACAATTATTTCCAGATACAAAATTTTTTCGTTGTGTAACTTGGATAGAAAATCCGGATGTGGAAGTAGTGATTCCTTGGGCAGCGGTTTTTTTATTTCGAATTGAATATATATCTCTTCTAATGAGTTCTAAAGAGAAGAAAAAAGTTGAACAATTTTTAGAGGGATTTAATCAGTCGGAAGTGGAAACATTTTATTTATTAAGACATATGGGTGAAATTCTTAACATTTTCTTTGTTCTTTTAGTGGTTCTTGGCTTCGAAATGTAATCAATACTTGATTATAATGGAGTATCCTCTAGGTAGGGCTAGAGATACTAGAAAAAATGCCTCGTAAGGCTTGTTATAATATATTGGCATGATCAGACTTAGATCATCACAAAAAGTGAACGATAAGTAGGGTGGTAGAATTTTCTTATAAAAGATTTTACACGGTAAGGGTACGAACATTCTGAAGATGCTGCCCTGCTCGAAGTTCAGGCCGCAGTTTAAATCGATGCATCGAAGCCATCAATTTGTAAAACAAATCTGTATATTTGAATGTGACCACACATACCGAGGATGCTAGCAGCAGTTCACCCTGCTAGCATCCTTGGTATGTGCGGTTGAGTTCGACGAAATTATACTAATAATAAGATATTAATAATGGAAAATAAACCCTTTTCTATGAGAAATTAGTGTTTAATAAGGAAATTCAATTATACTGCTTCTAGATGATTTTGATCTACTAGAGGAGGGTTCCGAAAATACTTGATCCTTTGTAGATGCGTCAGCTAATATCTTTTCTGTTTTTTCTACAATATTCTTTATGCTTCTTTTATTAGGAATTGGTAAGTTGTCTGATAATTTTAGCTCAGTAATATCGAATAAGTCCAGAACCAAATAGGGTGCTCCAATGGCAACATGTTTCTGCATCTAATAAGAAAAATATGGTAAAATGCAAATTACATTATTATGAAATATATTTATTAGATATTCCAGGAGTAAGTGAAACTTTTTCTGTTTACGTTTTACACAAACCCACAAACCACAATAATAATTCAATGACGAATAATAATAATAATAATAATAATAATCAAACATCATCTTGAAGGAGGGAGAAAAACGGACTAAATACCGAGATCTCCGGTATGAGCTCCGAGTGCTATACCCAGACTACTCGGTCAAGATGGTCGTCCTGATAATCGGTGTACTTGGTGGAATGAGGCCTACGCTACTCTCGGAATTAAAGGCCATACCAGCCTGCCAAAAGTCAGCCGAGTGGTTGGCAGGCCAAATGCAGAAGGCAGTTATCCTGGGGTCCCTTCGGGCACACGAATCTGGCATCTACAGTCACTAACCCTGCGGGATGCGGGGAGTGGCTGTGGATAATTCGCTGGCGCTTCTCCCGTGAGAATGTCGGAGACACGGGAGAACTGTCCAGCATCGTGCACGCGAAAAAAAATAATAATAATAATAGTAATAATAATAATAATAATAATAATGTATGCATGGCAGAGTAGCGCTGAGTATGGCATGTAACATCCTCAGGAGCTCGGATCCGCTCCTGCTATTAGTGAGAGATCACGAAATCGCAGGAGTGGGCGCAGGATTGTTCAAGGCAGCAAAAAGAGCCGCAGATGAACTTGGTCTCGTATTCGACGTCAGACAAGGTGGCCGGCGCGGTGCTGATCCTGAGTCAGTCACCGAGCTTCAGCCAAATCGTCTGAAAGCCCAAATAAAAGCTGCCGAACAGGAGAATCTGTTCAGGCAGCATGTCGATAAACCCATGTACGGTGTGTACTATAAGAACATAGAAACACTGGGTTTATCGACTAGGCTGACATTCGCCTTTTTAAGGTCAGCTTGTAACATACCTGTTACAATTTTTGCCGTAGTCAAAAATCCTATTTTATTTCCGACCATATTTTGAGTATCACTCAGTAGGTTACAAAATTTTACCGTTCATTTAATAATAAGAACTACTGTAAAACACATCACGAAACTTCTCATTTTATATACTTGAATATTTCTACAATACAGCACCCTCTTTTTAAATATTTACTTACTAATTAAGAAACAAGGTTACCATAGATTTCTTTAAGCATCTACATTTACTCGAGGTCAATCAATACATTAATTTTCATTACTAATCTATTACTTTAAATATTAATAATACTACCAAAATCCAGATGGCGTAAAGCGCTTGACAGAACTGTTGTTTTTTAAACCATATTAGCTTTCCTTGTAATTGAAACTTAATTGGTATTCATTTTACTATTCTGAACTGTCAATGAAAGTTGTGCGACTCAATTGCGATATCTCCCAGACTTTGTCTAACTCTGTTGTATCGTCAATTACCTAGTGCATCAATAGATTTTGAGGTAAATTAGTTTTATTATTATTCTTTTATAACGTATAGGCACCTTCTGTGCTATATATTTTTTTGTTCAATTGACCATGTGAGTATTTGTAAAATCTAATTTTGGTTTCCTTCTTTCTTATGATGGCGTTATAGTTCTGGCAGCTTAATTAAATTAAATTAAAGTAAAGAAAACTCTAAAGTAAAGGAAACATTAAAGTAAAAATATAAGTAAGAAAATTACTAAGTAAAAGTAATTAAAATTTTTATTTGGGATTCAATCCATGAGGAGAATTTAGTTTTTCTATCTAAAAAGAAATCCCTGGATTCATTTGGTAAATTCTTCCACACGGAGCACGTGTCAGGAGGGAAACTTTTCCTATCGTAAAGAAGCCGATTAAACTTCACTTCATTTCCTAGAGATCCATTTTCATAAAAATAAATTTACACTACTAAGCCGAACTATATCGACAATCAAGCACAGGTCGAAATTTCTTGCCAACGTCTTCACGCTGTAAGCATCGAGACGACGACGTGGTCCACCAGGTCTAACGACACACCTTAGGACACGGTGAGAGTTTTGTGTAGTGTTAAATTTTGTTGGTGAATTTTTAACATCCACTTGATGTTACATATATTTTTATGCAGGCCATGAGGTCCTTGATTAGCATACATTTCGTTCTTATTTCATTACTGTACATTGCTATATAATTAAGTTTATCATTTCATCTCTGTTGAAATTTGGAACATTTTATTAGTTATAATTATTTTAGATCGTAACCTTGATGAACATTTGAATTTGCTATAATCCTTTTTTTTACATTATTGATTATGTAAATTTGCTCACATAAGTTTTAACATCAACCAGAATACTTTTAAAATAAATTTTATCTCACAATTTATTTCAATCTTTATTTTTTTTCTGAATCAAAAATTATTCCTTTCTAAATTTACCTGTAGGAGTTTTCGTCCTGGTAAAAGGGGGTCAGTAATCACTATTAAGGCTGCAGGTGGCGCCCCGGATTAAATTCATTTTTAAGCCCTCCTTTTACCAGACATGAATTGTGTGACAGGTGTCAAATAAAAAAGTGTGTAGTGCAATTTCCCCTAAGTTAAATAAGAGCCACAAGGTCGAGCCAAGGTAAGAGAACTCACGTTTAATCTCTAAATAAGAAGCTAGCCGAGAGCCGGGGTTCTTCTGGTTATCACGTTGTTCTTGGGACTTGTCCCGGGAATAACGAGGGAACCGGAAGGCTCCAAACAGGCGTTCACTCCACCCAACAACACCGGGAGGAGTGAAAACGTAACACTGGCGCCGCAACGTGGTTAAACAATGACGCCGCAACGTGAATTAACAAGGCCGCAACGTGTATTAATATGAAACAATGACGCAAAACGTGGATTAACAATGGCGTAAAAATGGCGACCACAGTGAGAATTTTTACCTAACCATTTTGGGGTAAAAATTGTTAAAAAAATTACTATTTTTTATAAAAGTTATAGCTCTAATAGATATAAGTAAAAATTCCGTTGAGGAAAATTCTTTTTGTACAACCTGTACACTTTGAAAATTTAATTTATGGGAAAACACACTTATTTCACACGCGTCACACAATCAGAAAGGAAAAAAAGTTAACTTTAATTGTTATAGTGAGCACATTTTATAAAATGTTTTATATGGTATTTGACTAGAACGAAAAAATTTTAGTAACATACAGAGAAGGTACAGCGAATAAATTTTATTTAGAATATTTCATTATCAACCTGATAATCAGGAAATGAAACGAAAAGGTGAAACTATTTTACTCGGCATATAGGAATATTTAAGGCAAATTTTTAAGAAATGTTGAAAAGTGGCCAGAGTACAAAATTTGTGCAAATTGGAGACGTTCTTGGGTAATTATATTTATTAGAAATATCATTTTATTGAGATAGCTCATTAAAATAAATAGGCAAAAAATTTACTTAAACTTGTAAACTGTTACTGATAATTTTTTTAGTGATTAACTAGATTACACAGAGTATCAAAATGTCGTCCTTTAAAATAAATCCTATTCATCTAACTGAAAGTGAATTAGATTACGAGCTTCGCATTCGCAAAGCCAGAGCTCATAAAAAACCTTTAGATATGAGACGAAGTATCCTAAAATCGCAGTTAGAAAAACATAAAGATTTATCAACTTTAGCAGATCCAGATTTTAATTTAAAAACTGAAAAAAAATTTATAAATAATACTATTTCAGACTTAGAAACTTTAATTAATCAATTTAAAGGAACCACGGATGATATTTTGTACAAAATAATCGCCACTCGATTAACCTCTCTCACAGGTAGAGTAGATCGATTCATTTTACCTGAGGAGACCGACAAAGATTACGAGTATTATTCAGATTTCTTAATCGAAGCTCAAGCATTCTGCGTGGAGCTCAAAGACAAACTCGAGCAAAATCTAATAAAAAGTAACAAGTGTACTACAATAAAAGATAGTAGTTTGCATAAAACAGTACCAGTTTACAAGTGGGGTATTAAATTCGATGGAACAAGTAGTGTCAAGGCTTTTTTAGAGAGAGTTGTAGAACTTATGGTTGCACGTAACGTAACAGAAACAGAATTATTTAACTCTGCAATAGACTTATTTTCTGATCAAGCATTAATATGGTTTAGGTCAAGCAGGGACAAAGTTTCAAATTGGCAAGAGTTAACAACTCTGCTGATAAACACATTTTTGCCAGAAGATTACGACGATATTTTACTAGACGAGATAAAATCTCGAAAACAAGGGAAGTCAGAAAATATCAGTATTTTTATTGCTGTAATGCAAAATTTATTTCGCCGTCTATCGACACCTTTGGACGATAAAAACAAATTAAAAATTATTAGACGTAATATGCTTAGCAAATATATTGAACACTTGGCATTGTATAATATAGAAAATATTCCACAACTGGAAACATACTGCAAAAAAATTGACTAAGCTTCTAAAATTAAATCAATGTTTACTAGCAACAAACCGTTAAATTCTCTAGAAACAGATTTGGTTTACGTAGAAAACCCAGGCCCGTCTACGTCAAATAATTATAATATTGTTAAACAAAAAAATTTCAGAGAAAAAAATGTCAATCCTAGTAGTTCTCATAAAAATAATTCATATCAAATTACAGAAAGCAACAATCAACAAGGCAAAAATGTAGTTTATCACAGTAGAAAGAACACAGACTATAAAAAAATAGTTACATGTTTCAACTGCAGAAAACAAGGTCATGTTTTCAATGTTTGTAGACAACCAAAGAAAAAATTCTGTTATAAATGCGGTAACCAAAATTTGGTTTTCAAAAATTGCCCTAAATGTAGGCCGGTTCCAAAAAAACTAATTTCCAGGTCTGACGTAATAGGCCAACGTCACACCAGAAATTTTAAAGGCCGTACTTTCGTCAATAGTAATTATACTTGCTCCGAGAACGCTTTTAACTCACAAAATATTGTAAAAAAACCCAAAAATCAGAAATTTAATTTGTTAGAGTGGGAAAAATGGAAATTTACTGTTAAAAATTTCATGAAAAAAGTGAAAGTGTTGCACAAACCTTACCGGTTTTTATTGAAAAACCATTTGATAAACGACCATATATTACAGTCACATTGTTCGGTGAGGAAATCAGTGCACTAGTAGACAGTGGTGCAAACATAACATGTTTAGGTTCACTAGGTACACACCTATTAAATAAATATAAAATTAAAACAAAAAAAAGCTTTAAGAAAATGGTAACTACAGCTGACGGCAAACCACAGCAAATTCAGGGAACTTGTGAAATTCCATTAGGCATAAATAACATCAATAAGCTGATAAACGTAAGCATAGTACCATCCCTTAAATGTGGTTTAATTTTAGGGAGTGATTTTTGTAAAATTTTTGGCTTAACGTTAAATTTTATTAATAATTCTTGGGAAATACTTAGTACGATAAACCAATCTAATATTTGTCCGGTGACTGAGCTGCCGAAAAATGTTGATAATAACGAGGGTTTGTTAGTTAACTTATCAGAATTTCAACGACAGGAATTGAAAAAGGCAGTAGATTCTTTTAAAACTTTGTCTCCAGAGGATAAAATTGGCAGAACTGACTTAATTAAAGCTAATATTGACACGGGAGATGCCAAACCTTTTAAAAAAAGACAATACAAAATGTCACCCTATATGTTGCAACAATTAAACAAAGAACTAGATAATATGCTAGAACTCGACGTAATAGAACCATCATTTAGCCCATGGAACTCTCCAGTTCTTTTAGTAAAAAAAAGCAGCGGCGAGTGGCGTTTTTGTTTCGATGGTCGCGCTTTAAACGAAGTTACAAAAAAGGATGCATACCCGTTACCCAGGGTCGACGATATATTAAAAATGTTAGCGGACGCCAAATTTATTTCCTCAATAGATTTAAAAAGTGCATTTTGGCAAATAGGACTCGATGAAGAGAGTAAGGAAAAAACTGCATTCTCAATTCCTGGTCGTGGTTTATTCCAATTTAAAGTCTTACCCTTTGGTTTAGCAAACTCAGCACAGGTTACACAACGCCTGATGGATACAGTTTTAACGCCTAAATTGCAGCCAAAAGTATTTGTCTACTTAGATGACATAATCATTACGTCATCAACTTTTTCAGAACACATGTCACTTTTAAATGAAGTACAAAACTTATTGAGTAAGGCCAATTTAACAGTAAATTTTCAAAAATGTAAGTTTGTCAGACAATCTCTCAAATACCTAGGTTACGTAGTAGATTCACAAGGTTTACACACCTCTAGTGATAAAGTCAAAGCAATGGTCGACTACCCTAGACCTACCAATACAACTCAAGTTCGATCTTTTCTTGGAATGTGCGGGTGGTACAGAAGATTTGTTCCACATTTCAGTACATTAATAGCTCCGTTAAATGAGTTACTTAAAGGTCGAAAATCAAAGAAAAGTCCCATTTCGTGGAACGAAAATGCAGAAACAGCTTTCCAAGAAATTAAACAGGCTTTAATTTCGGCACCAATTTTAACTGCACCAGACTTTTCACAAGAATTTTACATTCAATGCGACGCTAGCGCATTTGGGGTAGGAAGCATGTTGACACAATATCAGGAAGGGGTTGAAAAAGTCATAGCTTACGCGAGTAGAAGTCTTTCGCGCACAGAGCGAAATTATTCTACTTGCGAAAGAGAAATACTGGCTTTATTACATGCCACCGAAATTTTCGCTGGGTATATACAGGGCGTACACTTTAAAGTAATCACTGATCATTCAAGCTTACGTTTCCTAACTAAATTGTCCAACCCCACAGGCCGTCTAGCAAGATGGGCAATGAGGCTTTCAATGTTCGATTTCGAAATAATTCATAAAAAGGGCAGTTTACACGTAGTGCCTGACGCATTATCTCGTTCAGTCCCAGTAGAGGACATAAATAAAATGAACATTACTTTGACTGATCTAGAACCCTGGTATATTAAAATGAGAGATAAAATTTTGAACAAACCAGAAAATTACCCACACTGGATGGTAAAAGATAATTTTATTTATAAACACACCAAAAATAAGTTGATTTTAAAAACCAATATTTCTGAGTGGAAATTAGTGGTACCAAGTTCCCAACGACAACAAATAATTTCTGATAATCACTGTGATGTAAATAGTGCACATTTCGGGTATTACAAAACATGGCATAGAATTGCCGAAAATTATTATTGGCCAAGAATGAGAAAAGATGTCCTAAAATTTGTTAGACAATGTGAGACGTGTGGTAGGGAAAAATCCCCCAACACACAAAGATTTGGTCTAATGGGCGCTAACAAAAAGGCAACTTTTCCCTTTCAACTAATTTCTTACGACACAATGGGTCCTTTACCTCGTAGCTCGAAAGGCAACAAATATTTGTTAGTAGCTTATGACTATTTTTCCAAATATGTGGTTATGAAACCAGCTAGACAAGCAAATGCACAAACAATCGTTTCTTTCCTGGAAAGCGTGATTTTAAAACACGGTTGTCCACAAGTGCTGCTGCTAGATAACGCAAGTACGCACACGGGCAAGGTTTTCGATAACTTTGTAAAAAAATATAAGATATCAAAAATATGGTACACCTGTTATTATAACCCACAAACGAACGCAACGGAACGAATGAACCGCACAATTGGCACTGCAATAAGATGCTTTCTGAAAGAATCTCATAAAAAATGGGACGAAAATATCCCTAACATAGAAGCAGCTTTCAATACAGCAGTTCATGAGGTCACAGGGTACACCCCTGCATTCCTAAATTACGGGCGAAAGCTACCGCTAAGTGGTGACTATTATGACGATATCACAAATTTAGACATTACAGACTTATCGGAAAACCGGAAATCGTATGCCGCGGAGTTAAGCAAACTACCCGAATTATACAAGAAAGTTCAGGAAAGACTCGATAAAGCGTACACACGCAGCACTAAATATTATAATTTAAGAAAAAGAGACCAAGTATTTAAATTAGGTGATAAAGTTTGGAAAAAGAATTTTGTATTAAGCGATGCAGCAGATGATTTCTGTGCAAAATTAGCAAATCGTTATGTACTATGTAAAATTAGTAAAGTTTTATCTAAAGTAGCTTACGAATTGTCCCATATGGACGGCACCCCAGCTGGAAAATTTCATGTCTCGAAATTGAAGCCTTACCTAGGTTCAACTTCCAGTCTGGATCAAGTGTAAATAAGTCACTTTTAGAAAACTAAGTAGAAAATTTTTTTTTTTTTTCTGACTTACTTTAGTAAATGATAGATTCCGCTAATTACAATTCTTGTAACTATATAATAGTTAATAAGTCCTAAAACCTACGAGCTAAAGACACCCTGAGTTGTAAAGTTTGATTTTCCAGTAAGAAAAAAACTGAAAATTATTTTAGATTTAAATGGGAACAGAAAGTTCACCATATTCCTGTGGAATGAATATTGCAACAAATTTGCAACCTTTTTTTAAACATATGGCAAACACTTTTTGCATATGTATTATTTTTTGGAATTCATGAATCCATTAATTTATTGCTCAACAAAGTTCCTGTTGCAATAATTTTTTGTGTACTAAACAGTGAAAATAGACACAAATATTCTCAAAATTTTGAATAAATTCGCATGGCGCGATATATAAATAAAGTCGAAAGCTTTTCTTTACCTAATTTATTCTATGGTTAAGTTCCTAACAAAGCTCCAGAAATCTGGCAAGGAACATTTCACAACCATAATAAATGTAGGATTTTGTAATTATTTTGTAAATAAATCATGATTTAGATATTAATTAGTTAGTTTTTTTCGAGTATGCAAAAACAGAAAAAAAATATATAAAATTTTTTTTTTTCGGAATAAAATATCTTAGAAATATTTTATCACATTAGGCTTAGGTTTAATTAATTTTAGGATGCATCCATAGTTTAAGCTAGAGTTAGTAAAATGGTGAAATCCATTAGGGTTAGTAATTTTCTAACACTTAGAAAATTTTTGTACAATATAACACAGAGACACTTATCCGTTAGAGGTATAAGATGTCTTCTGTGGGCGATTGGGAGGTGGCCTAGGGCCTAACAAAATAGGTACTTAACATCTAAACTGACACTCTATTTTATTTTTACATTTAATAGGTAAAAATAAAATTTTTAGTTAAGTGAGCAATTTATATAGTTTTTTTTTACATGAAATAATTATTTATTTTAATTTTTTTTTATCCTCACAATTCATTTTTGAACATATAACTCATTAAATTACATAATCTTAATAAATTTTAAATTTAATTCTTTATTTTACTTCCAAAAATTCATTTTGAGTAAACATAAAAATAAATACTTAGGTAATGTAGTTTCACCACATTTCGCAACAATGAAGTATACAATTTACTTTTCACGGTAAAATTTAAAAAAATGTACCATTTTTTCCCAGAGGGGAGAGGTATTGTAACATACCTGTTACAATTTTTGCCGTAGTCAAAAATCCTATTTTATTTCCGACCATATTTTGAGTATCACTCAGTAGGTTACAAAATTTTACCGTTCATTTAATAATAAGAACTACTGTAAAACACATCACGAAACTTCTCATTTTATATACTTGAATATTTCTACAATACAGCACCCTCTTTTTAAATATTTACTTACTAATTAAGAAACAAGGTTACCATAGATTTCTTTAAGCATCTACATTTACTCGAGGTCAATCAATACATTAGTTTTCATTACTAATCTATTACTTTAAATATTAATAATACTACCAAAATCCAGATGGCGTAAAGCGCTTGACAGAACTGTTGTTTTTTAAACCATATTAGCTTTCCTTGTAATTGAAACTTAATTGGTATTCATTTTACTATTCTGAACTGTCAATGAAAGTTGTGCGACTCAATTGCGATATCTCCCAGACTTTGTCTAACTCTGTTGTATCGTCAATTACCTAGTGCATCAATAGATTTTGAGGTAAATTAGTTTTATTATTATTCTTTTATAACGTATAGGCACCTTCTGTGCTATATATTTTTTTGTTCAATTGACCATGTGAGTATTTGTAAAATCTAATTTTGGTTTCCTTCTTTCTTATGATGGCGTTATAGTTCTGGCAGCTTAATTAAATTAAATTAAAGTAAAGAAAACTCTAAAGTAAAGGAAACATTAAAGTAAAAATATAAGTAAGAAAATTACTAAGTAAAAGTAATTAAAATTTTTATTTGGGATTCAATCCACGAGGAGAATTTAGTTTTTCTATCTAAAAAGAAATCCCTGGATTCATTTGGTAAATTCTTCCACACGGAGCACGTGTCAGGAGGGAAACTTTTCCTATCGTAAAGAAGCCGATTAAACTTCACTTCATTTCCTAGAGATCCATTTTCATAAAAATAAATTTACACTACTAAGCCGAACTATATCGACAATCAAGCACAGGTCGAAATTTCTTGCCAACGTCTTCACGCTGTAAGCATCGAGACGACGACGTGGTCCACCAGGTCTAACGACACACCTTAGGACACGGTGAGAGTTTTGTGTAGTGTTAAATTTTGTTGGTGAATTTTTAACATCCACTTGATGTTACATATATTTTTATGCAGGCCATGAGGTCCTTGATTAGCATACATTTCGTTCTTATTTCATTACTGTACATTGCTATATAATTAAGTTTATCATTTCATCTCTGTTGAAATTTTAACATTTTATTAGTTATAATTATTTTAGATCGTAACCTTGATGAACATTTGAATTTGCTATAATCCTTTTTTTTTACATTATTGATTATGTAAATTTGCTCACATAAGTTTTAACATCAACCAGAATACTTTTAAAATAAATTTTATCTCACAATTTATTTCAATCTTTATTTTTTTTCTGAATCAAAAATTATTCCTTTCTAAATTTACCTGTAGGAGTTTTCGTCCTGGTAAAAGGGGGTCAGTAATCACTATTAAGGCTGCAGGTGGCGCCCCGGATTAAATTCATTTTTAAGCCCTCCTTTTACCAGACACGAATTGTGTGACAGGTGTCAAATAAAAAAGTGTGTAGTGCAATTTCCCCTAAGTTAAATAAGAGCCACAAGGTCGAGCCAAGGTAAGAGAACTCACGTTTAATCTCTAAATAAGAAGCTAGCCGAGAGCCGGGGTTCTTCTGGTTATCACGTTGTTCTTGGGACTTGTCCCGGGAATAACGAGGGAACCGGAAGGCTCCAAACAGGCGTTCACTCCACCCAACAACACCGGGAGGAGTGAAAACGTAACAAGCTGGGCTTAAGTCGGAGACCGAGGGATTCATTGTGGCCTGTCAGGATGGTGTAATAAACACCTTGGTCTACCGAAGCCGCGTAATAGGTGTAGAGGTCCCTGATATCAACTGCAGGACCTGCCGTCAGGCGCCGGAATCGCTGATGCATTTGCTTTCAGCATGCCCAATATAAGCGATTTCGGCCTACATCCACCGCCATAACGCGGCTTTACGAGTGCTATACTACCATCTAAGGCACTCGTACGGGGTAGATCAAACACCAGTGCTGCCTTACATCCCCGGAGATATTGAGTCCGTTGTCGAGAACGAGAGGTGCCGAATTTATTGGAACTACTCGTTCCCGACCGTCAGGCTAATTCAAGCCAACAAGCCTGACATAGTCCTCCTCGACCATCAGAACAAAGTGATGTTTGTCATCGAATTCTCAGCACCTGCTGAGACAAACATCGCTTTGAAGGAGGAGGAAAAACGGACCAAAGATCTCCGGTATGAGCTCCAAGTGCTGTACCCAGACTACTCGGTCAAGATGGTCGTCCTAATAATCGGCGTACTCGGAGGGATGAAGCCTTCGCTGCTCTCAGAATTAAAGATCATACCGGCCTGTCAGAATTCGGCAGAATGGTTGGCAGGTCAGATGCAGAAGGCGGTTATCTTGGGGTCCCTTCGTCTGCTTAGGGCACATGATTCAGGTGTTTACAGTCACTAACTCCACAGGTCGTGGAGAGTGGCTGTAATGAATTAGCCGGCGCGGCTACCGTGTGGTGTCGGAGGCCACGGAAGCCCTGTCCGGCAACGGGAAACCGAAAGAAAAAAATAATAATAATAATAACAATAATATTCCGACCTTAAAAGAGAAATAAAAAGAATATGGAACCTGGAGAAAGTAGACATCGTCCCAATAATAATTTCCTCAATGGCACTGATCCCTAAGAACCTAAAAGAAAACCTAATAAAACTGAATATCCCGGAGAGTACCTACCATCTTATGCAGAAATCCGTTATTTTAGATGCCACTAATATAGTAAGATCGTTTCTGGAACCTTAGACCCGGAGCAGTGATCTTGCCTTTAGGGCCGATCATAGCCTGGTTAACAAATCACGGTTATAGTGCCAGTAAAAAAAAAAAAATAAAATAACAGTAATAAAGCAGGAGGGGCTCCCTTACATCCAACTAGCCTTTGGTGAGTAGCGACACCACTTACTCCAGCCACGGATGCAAAATCCGGACCGACAGCGCTAGCGCACCCGGGAGGGAAAGAGACTTCCCCTCTGGTGTCGGCCGTGGGCTTGTTAGGCTAACCACCTAACAAGCTGAAATCTTCTGGTTCCAGGCAACAGAAGACAGGGCCCCCCACAATCGACCCCATCCGGATGGGGGTCACAGGCAAGGTGGTGGGGCCCAACCGGATGGATTGCCTGACAATGACGACCGCGAGACACATGGACGCTTTGAGTGGACAGATGAGCTGAGGAATGATCTTCTGTTGTGCTATGAAAGCAGTGAGCCCGCACGAAAGGGGTACATGGCGCGGATGCATGCTCTGTGGTGTGAAAGTCACCCGGAGCACAGCGCCTTCACGCCGCAAAATCTGCGTGATTATGTATCCCACCTTCGTAGCAGGGGCTACGTGAGAGCTGTTCCTCAGCCGGTAAATGAGGCGGTTGAAGAGCCGCTGAATGAACTAGTTGAGGAGGCAGTTCTAGACGTTCCACCAACACCAGAGGGCCTCAACACAAGAAGGGGGTTACACTACATCAGACCCCCCAGATCAGAAGACCTAGCCAGAGTGGATGCTGAACTTTGTGAAGCGATACCAGAAGGGGCTGACATCTGGCGCATAAACTGTGCCGTATACGCTGCTGCACAGCGCTTAACCCCGGGGGAGAGGCGGAACACTGCCTCCCCACAGGAGAGAGCGGAGCGGCGTATACATAAGATGGAAGCCAAGATCCGGTCGGCGAGGCAACATGCATCAGGTATCCAATGTGTGATGGACTATATGGCGGCCAATAAGACATTCACGCCTAAAGTTAGGCGCATAGCCGCCAATTTAAGACGCGTCCATCACACACTGAATGGGGCAGTGCTGCGAACCACCAAACAGCACTGCCTTGATCGGATACGGATGCTAGTGACTTGTAAAAAGTCACCAGTGAGCCGGGCGAGGGGGCTGGCGGAAAACAATCTATTCCGCAAAAAGCCCTCGCGCCTTTTCGAACCGCCTCAGCGTGTTGTAGAGAATCCGCCGACTGTAGATCAGGTGGAAAACTTCTGGAAAACGCTCTACGGACAGAAGCTCTCACTCAACAGAGACACTCCAGCCCTGGCACAATTTGAAGCCTTTTGCCAAAGGTTTCAACAACCAAACGAGGTGTGCCAACCGATAACCCCAGAAGAGGTTCGAAGAACTCTTGAGGGCTCTAAGAACTTTGCTGCTCCAGGTCCCGATGGAATAAATAACTTTTGGTGGAAAAAGTTTTCCAGTACCCACCACCATTTGGCCAGAATTTTTAATTCATGTCTAAATGGGGAGCAGCAAATTCCTTCTTGGGTTGTCGAGGGGCGGACAGTGCTGATCCCGAAGAACGGAGATTTGTCTAACCCAAAAAATTACCGGCCGATAACTTGCTTAAACGCATGCTACAAGTTGTTTACACGCATCTTGTACATGCGAGTGCTCCAAGCAGTTCAACGGGTTTACGAACGGATATATGAACAACGAGGGTCAAAGAGAGGTGTCGCTGGCTGCAAGGAGAACCTGCTGATCGATAGATGTATCACGCAGGGCTCCGTGCAGTATAAGCGTAACCTCTCTATGGCCTGGATCGACTACCGCAAGGCATTTGATATGACATCCCATGAGCTAATTGTCCACTTGCTCAGATGTCTTGCGGTGCCCGGTCCCGTAGTGAGATGTATGGAAGAACTCATGCCGCTCTGGAGGACTCGCTTTACCATAACATCGGGTAATAGCAGAGTCCAGACAGAGCCGGTTTTGTTCAGAAGGGGAGTATTTCAGGGAGATTCCCTAAGCCCCCTTCTGTTTTGCATCTCACTACTACCATTATCCGTTTCGCTTCGAAATACCCGTGGATACAACTGCGGTACCCCCGGCGACAGGAGACATAAGGTCACCCATCTGTTTTACATGGATGACCTTAAACTTTATGCCTCCGGAGAGAGGGATTTACGCAAGCCCCTTAGGGTGGTACAGGAGTACACGGCATGGAATTTGAGTTGGACAAGTGTGCACTAGTCCACCTCAAGAGAGGACGACGCGGTGACTACGGAGAGGATGCGCAGCTTGTGGACGGAAGCATCTTACTTACATCATCTAGATGCCGGAGAGTCGTACACTTACTTGGGTGTCGACAGAGCTGGGCAAATACTTTGAAAAAGTATTTAAATATTAAATACTAAATACTTTCAGAAAATTGAAAGTATTTAAATATTAAGTATTTTCAAAAAATAAAAGTATTTAAATAATAAATAACAAAAGTAATTAAATAGTTTAAACTTAGTATTTAAATACTTTATGAATATTTAAATACTTTGATAACACTGAAATATTTTGAAGCATAGTTAAGTGTAAAAATAGCATTTAATGGCTAAACTTCGCCAAATTGTATTTTCTATTTTTGTAGAAATCAATAAAGACTTTTTTTTTTTTTTAACTATTTAACGTCGGCCTATTTCCGCTACCAGGGCCTATCACCGACGCCAGGAGACGAGCTACCCCCAACCTGGAAATTTTGCCGAACCTCTTCCCTTAAGAAGAGTAGGGATCTTTTACTTGCCTAACATTTAATAGACAAGAGACCGCCTGCTTTACATCCCCTCCGAAGGATGGTATATCCACTACGTAATCCTCGTCTGAAATTACGTAACTTCCGAGTATACACTGATATACAAGCCTCTAGAAGGTGGGGCGAGAACGCTGTATTTCCCAAGATAGGTGGGTCGCCCATCCAAGTACTAACCGCGCTCGACGTTGCTTCAACGGAATATCGACTGATATTCACATTGAAGTCGCCTCTACACTCGCCCCTCAATAAAGACTTTATATTATCATTATCATTATTATTATTATTATTATATTAAATACTATTTGACTATTTGAGGTGTCAAAATTTTAGGTTTCATGACTTTCATGAACTTCTACAACACTATTTTAATACCCTATACTTACAGAGCCGTGGAGAGCCGGGGCGGACCCCGGTATTTGGAAATGCTTCGGGCCCCCCACTCCAAAAAGTATGTACATTTTCTTTTTAGTCTCGTCTCGGTGCTCAGTGTAAAGAGTACAGTAGTCTAAAAAAATAAAAGCGTCGCCGCGTCGCCCTTAAAGTACCGATACCTTACGTCATAAACATCAAACGTCTCTGTTTCCATTGGCATTGACTTAATGACTTATATAACTTTGGATAAACTAGATACATACACTCGCTGCTGTTGCTCACATAATCATAAATAGTAAATTAAGAATTCATATTATAACTTGTAATCATTTTTATTTTTAGTTTGATATTTTTTGCCTCTCGGCGGCCCTGTATACTTAATCAGTTCTAGTTGGGTATTGGATTTTTACTTGTCCGTAGAGCTAGACCTTTGTGTCTTCTGCAAATATCCAAATAAAGCACAGAGACTATGGCACCAGTTCAACTGTTCTCTGTCACAATCACAAAACATATACATGCAAAGTGAGAGGGAAACATTCGTTTATTTTCGGTTTATTAAAAATATTTAAAAAATCATAAATGGTATAATCCTTAAAATAGTTTCAAATACTCCCCATTGCTCTAAGGAATACAACTATATACAGTTTTTATCATAAACTTTGTATATAGTTAAATGCCATACTTTAATAATGAAATTAGGAACTATTTTTATTGACAAACTACGATATTCAAGTACAGCAGAAATTTACAATAAAAAAAATATATAGTTGTATACGTTAGAACAATAGCAATTATTATTTAAAACAGTTTTAAAGATTATAGTATATTTAGTTATTTAATTATTTATAATAAACCGAAAATAAACGCACGTTTCCCTCTCACTCTGCAAAAGCCTAACCTTAACAGTTAACACTTACTGTCTATGTCTGCTCTCAACCAACTTTCTTGGAATTAAGACGTGAATGACTGAAGACTGAATGATGTAATGTGTTTATTAATTAGATAGTATAGTACATGTCTTGATTCTTGACGAGTATCTGCCTGTCTCCCTGGTGTATTTGATTATATTTGTTGTATTTATTTAAATATTGTTGAGATTCAAATACTTCTGAAAGTATTTAAATACTGCCAGAAAAGGATTTAAATACTTCTCAGTTATTTAAATAGTTAAAGTATTTATAAATACTTTAGGATCATTTTCACAAATACTAAGTAGTAAATATTTCAGATAAAGTATTTGTAAGTATAAATACAAATACTTGTTGCAAGAAGTATTTAAATACTTGGTATTTAAATACTTTCTAGTATTTAAATACTTATGAGGTATTTGTAAGTACATATTTGCCCAGCTCTGGGTGTCGAGCAACGCTAAGAAGTGAGTATAGTGAAAAACGCTCTCCGCGGCAAGTATCAGCACCGACTCCGACAGATCTGGTCTTCAGAACTGTCGGGGAAGAACAAGGTGTCTGCTACCAATATGCTTGCCGTTCCGATCCTCCTCTACTCCTTTGAAGTAATTAAATGGAATCAAGAGGAGCTGCGACAACTCGATGTAGGAACCCGCAAGAAGATGCATCTCAATAGGAGCTTGCATCCTAAATCGTCCGTTCCACGGCTATACCTCCCGCGACATCGGGGAGGCCGTGGACTCTTGAGTTTGGAGAGTCTCCATAATAGGATGGTTCTGGATGGAGCCTGTAAGGTCATCAGGAGTTCGGATCCCCTCCTCTGCATGGTCCGGGACCATGAAAATGCAGGGGTAGGAGCCTTTTTGTTTAAGGCAGCACAGAGAGCAGCCGATGAACTTGGTCTCTCCTTCGACGTCGAGCGAGTAAATCCCGACTCTGTCACCGAGTTGGAACCTGCTCGACGAAAAGCCCAAATAAAAGCTGCAGAACACAACATCTTTCTGCAGCTTCACACGGATAAGCCAATGCATGGAGTTTTCTATAAAAATATAGAAAACCTTGGCTTATCCGAAAGGCTGACCTTTGCCTTCTTAAGGTCAGCCGGGCTGAAGTCTGAGACCGAGGGATTCATAATGGCTTGCCAGGATGGTGTATTTAATACCCTCGTCTATCGAAGTCGTGTCATGGATATAGAGGTCCCTGATGTCAGCTGCAGGGCCTGCCGCAGGGCGCCAGAGACTTTAATGCACTTGTTGTCGGCCTGTCCGACATATGCAGTCTCGGCCTATATCCAGAGACACGACGGAGCATTACGAGTGCTTTATTACCATCTAAGGCACTCGTATGGGATAGACGAAACACCAGTGCTGCCTTACGCTCCGGGGGATATTGAGTCCGTTGTGGGAAATGAGAACTGTCTAATTTATTGGAACTACTCGTTTCCCACCGTCAGGCAAATACAAGCCAACAAGCCTGATATAGTCCTCCTCGACCACCAGCTCAAGACAATGTTTGTCGTGGAGTTCTCGGCACCCGCGAAGAACAACATTGTCTTGAAGGAGGAGGAGAAACGGACAAAATATCGAGATTTGCTCTTCGAACTCCGCAGACTCTATCCAGACCATACTGTTAAGATAGTGGTACTGATTATAGGAGCCCTCGGTGGAACGAGACACACACTGCTTTCGGAACTCAAGATCATACCGGCATGCCGAAATTCGGCAGAGATCCTAGCCGGCAGAATGCAGAAGGCCGTCATTCTCGGTTCATTACGTCTGCTCAGGGCACACGATTCCCGGACCCAGTAGTCACTTACCCCACGGGTGTGGGGAGTGGCTACCGGTACTACCAGCTCCCCTCTGTGAGGGTCGGAGCCACAGAGAAGGGTGACTGGTTTTTAGCTCGCTAAAAAAAAAAATAATAATAATAATATATTTTTTGTAACGCTTTTCGCGATATTTTTACAGGCAAAGGACGAATTTTTGTGACGACTGTGATACGTTTGAAATTTCCCTGATAAGCTAGCCTTCTCTGACGTCATGCTTCTTGAGAGGTTTCAAGAAAATAAGCAGATCATGCACGTTTAGGTCATGCTATGACATGACCAGTTACTCCCAGAAAATCTAATGAATTTGTAGGGGCAGGCGCTAAAAGATTCATAATAATAATAATCCACTGTACTGCATAGAAAGTTAAGTTAATCCGAGTTACGTTTGAACGTTTATTTATGTACCTATATCTGCAGAATCAAAATATTTTGATTTTTTTTATGGAGTATTTCTATTTTATGAAAAAGGAATCTGGGATCACAGTTACTTGTCATTAACTAGATTAAACTGAAATTTTGCGAAGTAACATAGCTCCAGAGATATTTAGAAGAAAAATTGTTTCTAAAATATTGTTGTAGAAAATGATCAAGATGATCAAAAATTATAAAATATACATTCTTCCCAATTATCATAAAATTTTCTTTCGTCTCCAAAGACGTTATGTTGTCCAGCGAAGAAAAGTTTTGGAAAATACGCTAAAATTAGACTTCATACCGCCGGACGACATGTGGCTCTGCAGCACGAATTCTGGAAAGTGCGTCGAAGTCCGACGAAAATTTTTGAAAACTGCACTAAAACATGCCAAATAAAATCTAGATACGTATCTAAGTACGCTCAAATCTTATTTTTGCTAAGAAAAATCAAATTAAACATTTGGACAGTTTTCTTAACATTACAAAGAGTGAATTTCATCTAGTAATAAGGCCATCGGATGACGACTAAGAAGTTTTATTCTCGTCGAATAGCTATTGGGCTATATATTAACTCATACACTTGTCTTAAAAAGCACTTTCAAGTGTTTAGTCCAGTTTAGTAATGACAAAATCGCCCGGGGAATTTTAAAACTAGCCGCGTGCGAACCAAAATTTTCATAAATATATTATTATCGTCAATTTTAATCCTCTCAACCACCCAAACCAAAATTGTTCTTCATATCTTTAAGAGAATTATTTGAATCTTCTTGTGCCAAGTGATTGATACAATCACTCTGACGATTGTATATAGTTGATGTAGTGTCTTTTATTAAGTTTGGTAGGGTTTCTTGGGAAATAAGGCAATAACTCAACTGGATGTAGACCGATACAACTTTATTCATATATCGACAGCCGAACAGTGATGCATGGTACATACACAAAATAAATGACAATATGGCGACCGAAAATAGAGTGGTGGTAGCAACCACAGATATAAAAATAATAGGATACACTACAGTTGAGATTAAATATCCTCTGGGGGATCAGTCCCCTAACTTACCATGTTGCATGGTATATAGCTTAAATTTGATTTATACATAATTGTTGGGAAATTAATAATTTTATTTTATTTACTTTATATAAATTGAATTTTCAATATACTCATAGTATTTGAATTTTAGCCTTATTATAGAACTAATTAACTTTAAGCTTAACATATGTTCGGGATCCCGATTACAGCACGATTAGCATAGGTGATAGGATCGCCGACAATACATTTAACGTTTATTATAATTTTTTAAATTATAAATTGGAGATTGTTTACATTGTAATAGATGTGTACAATGTCTCTACATATTTAGCTAAAAATTTCCAATGTATTAAGAAGAAAAGATTATAACCGTATAAAACGAATTCTATATATTTTTCTGCAAAATGAATTTTACAGTTACAATAAAGACTTTCTGTTAAAATCATAACTTCTTTATGCGTATACCTACTTGTGTTTTTTTTGCTTCCAAGGCAGTAATTTTTTGGTTAATATCACTTTTCATAAAATCTCCATCCAATAAATCTTTGTCTAAAATAAAACTTAATTCTTTCATATAATTTGCCTCAAGGTCGTAATCTTCAATAATCTGGTCACTAAAAAATGTCCACTATTAAATTTTAGAATATAATTTTACCATGTGTACTTCAGCTTCGAATTGACAATCTCAAAAATTAGATAGGTTGATTATGAAGGAAACAGTGTATTTAGTGAAGTATTCAGGGATGAAAAATAACGCAGTTTTTTTATTTCATTCCTTAACACATTATTATAAACGATTTTGCGTGACTTCCTTGCATTTCTTGAGTTTTCTCACTGTTGACCATGAAAGACAAAGTGTACCTATACAAAGCAATTAAATTGGGCATCAATGGAATACTTTTTCAAACACTACCCAACAGCGTTTACGTAAGAAGAATAAATAGACAAGGGTAATGCAATGGCATTTTTTGGGCTTGATACCGATAATTCTTTTTTCTTTATTTTTTTTATGGCATTCAATAGAATTCGATCATCTAGATAAGCTGTTAAAATTTCAGCTTCATAAGTATATCCAATCCTTAGATATTCAATGTTAAAGATTGAGTTTCAGTACAAAGCTCGGCTCAGCTTTGCCGACTCGTGACGTCATTCTGCATAAACACTACTCATTTTAAATCAGCAAGAAGATAAAATAGTATATTATTCAACGAGCGGTAATGTAGGTAATAACTCACGCAGATGAAGTTTACAGCACGAGTCGCAGGCGAGTGCTGTCACTCATCAAGAGAGCAGGCCTGTAGCTAGGGGGGGGGGGCAGGACGGACAATGCCCGTCCTGGAATAAGTTTCGCCCGACCTACGGTGATCGTAATGGGGTCAATTTTAACTGTTTTTTTAATATTTTGAAAGAGATTGGTGAAATTTTTTTTTGGATTTCTTGCTTTTTTGCAAGTACCAGGAGCGGCGACCTCTAGCCATAGTGGGCTATAGGATAGCGTTAGGAACGGACAAATGATATTTGGCTAACGATCACGATTTGAAGGTATAATTTAATGCAGGTCGGGGTATTTGCCCGCTGAGTAGTTGTTTCCTTCAAATCTTATTTCATTAACAGTGAGTATAGCCCACTATGGCTAGAGGTCGCCGCTCCTGGTACTTGCAAAAAAGCAAATCGCTATACGCCAGAGACATTATATACGATGTATAGTAGCATCTGACTACATAAGAGTTTACCTCTCACCATCACCATTTGCATTAGTATGTATAAGACTAGCAAGTTGGCCACTATCATTTGTCTGTTCCATAACCTATGGCATACTGAGGAGAACATAATAAGTTCGAAACCGGTCTATGTCTGGTTAGGAACGGACAAATGATATTTGGCTAACGAATCTTATTTCATATATATATATATATATATATATATATATATATATATATATATATATTCGGCAACCAATTACGATTTGAAGGTATAATTCAATGCAGGTCGGGGTATTTGCCCGCTGAGTAGTTGTTTCCTTCAAATCCTCTTTCATTAACAGTGAGTATAGCCCACTTGCGATCTCAAACAGAATATTCTCTTTTAAAAGAACCGTTAATAAATCACTCAATATAGTAAGGGTTACCAGGTTTGATTAAAGTCAGGTCTGATATTACTTTCTTCATATGTCGCTATAGTTGTAATTTTATAGTATTGATTTATATTCGTAAATAACTTTGACTCGTTTCTTTATGATGTCCTAATACTGAATAAATCTTGTTAACTTGAAATCGCCACTTGACTTTTATTGAACCCTGGAGTAACGCCACTGTTTGGTAACCGAGCACAATAATTTTAAATTATTGTAAACTATAAAAATATCGTTATAGAATTTGGCGCCCGGGCAAGGGACTTTCGAAAAGTCAGTTTAAAATATTTTGAGTCAGTTTAGCGGAGTACCGTGTCACCGTTTATCGGATTATTTTATAGGTAGGTTTCCATATTAAAAGATTTTTTTTTATCTTGAAATACTTAAGTATTTTCCGGTATCATAGATAGGTTTCTATAAACGTTCCTTTACTTTATGAATATGTCAGACGACGAAGTACGATTGGAAACTGAGATGGCAGATTCACGCACCAGATGGATTGACGAATTAGATCGTAACGGATTAATCAACGAGCTCAAGAAATGGAATATGGAAACGAAGGGAAAGACGGAAGATATACGAAGACGATTAAAAAATTTTGTAGAGTCTGTCCGTAATAACCGACCGACATCCACGCGAAATAGCGACAATGGGGCAGGGTTAACGGAAAATCTAACGGAAAATCTCACTACCAAGGAAGTGCGCGAACTTCTCAATCAATTTTTCAAAGAAAACAAAAAGTCAACGAAAAAGGAAAAGACTACGTGTTAGAAATGCAAAATATGATGAAAAGACATGGGAGTTACGACAAAGAAAAAGAGTTAAATATGATATATAAAAACTTAAACCCGAATTATAAATATTATGTACGAAGACATGATTTTAACGATTTGAAAACATTCTTGAAGCTGATGGAAGATCACGAAAAGGTTCAGTCGGAATCTATAAAACAAAATTCGACGTACGAACCGAAACGACGTAACGATAGTGGATATTCATCGAGCAATATATCGAATGAAGATAGGAATTATAGCTCTCGACATAGAAACAATAATATGGCGAATCAACGGAACATGTCAGAAAGGAACTATTATTACCAAAGAAGAGATAGTGAGAATGCAGGTCCCGGAAATGAAATTGCACGGGTTACGAAGGAACATTGGAACGAATTCAAACGACAATAATGGAAGACCAAATAGCGGTAACAATTCAAGGATATATTGTTATGGATGTGGTCGACCGGATGTTTTGATAACGGATTGTAATTGTAGACGGGAATCGGAAAACGAAGACAGGATTGGACAAAACCGGGGATCAACCAATACATAAATTCTTCCTCGACAACCGCAAATACTAAACTCACGCACCCACTAACAAAAACTTCTTCTAAGGACGAAAAATTATTACACGTACCGTTTTGGATACATAATGTTTGTTGTAAAGCAATTATCGACACCGGCTCGACAAAATCATACATTAGTGATAAAATAAGGAACGTTCCAGCTATCAAGACTTCCCGTAAGAAAGTAAATAGTGTCTTCGCTCAACTGGCCAATGGTGTAAATATTCCTGTACAAGAAACTTACGAGATTCCATTTAAACTAAGAGAGAAAACTTACGCGGAGATATTTCCATTTCTTCATTTGAGCAATTTAACTGAAGATATCCTGTTAGGAATGGATTTCCTGCATAGTAGAAACGCAATATTAGATATTCAAAACAATCAAATTATTTTTAATAACCAAAAAAAGTGTCAGAAATGACAGAAAGTAAAAACTTGACAGAAATAAAAAATGATGAAACTACGAATAACCAGCAATTGTTCTCAAACAGAGATTACACAGAACTTAAAGCAGACGATGAATTCACGGAAGAAGAAGAGATCAATGAATTCTTAAAAGAAGAGATTAACAAATTTAATGGGTTGACAGGCCCTACGTCATTAATAGAACACTCGATACGTTTAAATGACAATAACCCCATCAAGCAAAGATATTTTCCACAAAATCCCCGGATGCAAGAAATCATTCACGACGAAGTAACTAGGATGTTACAGGAGGACATCATCGAAAGATCATCGAGTGCCTGGAGTTCACCAGTAGTCATCGTGCGAAAGAAAGATGGAAAACCTCGATTCTGCATAGATTTCAGGAAGCTTAATAGCGTAACTCAAAAAGATGCTTATCCTTTACCTTTTATTAATTCGATATTAGATAAACTGAGAAATTCTCAATATTTTACTTCGTTGGATCCTAAACAGGGATATTGGCAAGTACCTCTATCGGAAGAAAGTAAACCTCTCACAGCCTTTACAGTTCCCGGACAAGGTTTATTTCAATTTAAAGTAATGCCTTTCGGATTACATTTGGCAGGAACCACTTTTCAAAGATTGTTAGATACTCAAATAGGACCAGAACTAGAACCTTACGCTTTTGCCTATTTAGATGATATTATTATATTAGGAGAAAGTTTAGAAAAACACAAAGAAAATGTTAAAGAAGTGTTGAGTAGATTAAGAAAGGCAAACTTAAAAGTCAATGTTGAAAAATGTTCTTTCTTTAAGAAAGAATTAAATTATCTTGGACATTTGATTTCGGATAAAGGAATCCAGACCGATCCGGCCAAAGTAGAAGCCATATTAACGATCCAGTCTCCTAAATCGGTAAAAGAATTAAGAAGATTTATAGGAATTACTTCTTGGTATCGTCGATTTATTCCACAATACTCCAAAATAATAGGACCGTTAACTAAATTACTAAAAAAAAAAAACAAAAATGGATGTGGACGCAAGAACAAGAAGACGCATTTATCAAACTGAAAGAAACGTTGACTCAAGCACCGATATTATCAGGTCCAGATTTTAACGAACCATTTATCTTACAAACGGATACAGCGATTTAGGATTAGGAGCCGCTTTGATCCAAAAAATTGAAGGACAGGATAGAGTTATAGCGTATGCTAGCAGAACTTTGACAGAATTAGAATGTAAATATTCCACAACCGAGAAAGAATGCATGGCGATACTGTAGGGAATTAAAAAGCATCTTCACTATCTCGATCAGTATCACTTTACGGTTGAAACGGATCATCAATCATTAAAATGGTTGCAAACATTAAAAAATCCGACAGGACGTTTAGCCAGATGGGTAATGGACTTGCAGCAATATAGCTTCGATGTTAAATACCGTAAAGGAGTATTGAACCAATTGGCTGATACCCTATCACGCCAACCCTTACCCGCACAAGGCGAGAAAATTAATCAAGTAAATTTAACCGAACAAATATCTTATGTTTGGTATAATAAGAAAATGGAAGAAGTCCGAACCGCACCAGAAAGAAATCCAGATTATAAAATTAAAAATAATAAATTGTATCGTCATTTCTTTCAACGATCAGATCTTTCTGAACCAGAATTATCGGAACCATGGAAACTATGTATACCCAAAAATATTCGCCCACATATATTGTACGAAAATCACGATGATCCAATGGCCGGACACATGGGAATAGCGAAAACAGTGAAGAAAATGGCGAAAAGATATTATTGGCCCGGGATGTTTAAAGAAATCGCCAATTATGTTAGAAAATGCCAAACATGTCAAAAATATAAAGTTAGCCATCAACACGCGAGTGGTAAGATGCAGTATTCTTTTATAAAGGGCCCTTGGGATACAGTCTGCGTAGATATGATGGGACCATTACCCACGTCGTCCCAGGGTTTTAGTTATTTGCTAGTTTTGCAAGATCGTTTTACTAAATGGGTAGAAGTTCAACCCATGAGAAAAGCTATTGCTAAAACAATAGTACAGATAATAAAAGAAAGAATAATCACTAGATTTGGATGCCCTCGAATGATGATTACTGACAACGCTACCCAATTTTATAGTAATATATTCCAAAAATTTATATCAGAAACTGGAATTAAACAAAGATTTGCAGTTTATTCACCTCAAAATAATCCTGTAGAACGGACAAACCGAGTGGTGAAAACAATAATCGCCCAATATTGCGAACGAATCATAGGAAATGGGATAAATATATTAATGAACTTATGTTTGCTATTAATACATCTCCACATGATTCTACAGGATTTTCTCCTGCGTTTTTAAATTTTGGTCGAGAACTTGAAATACCTAATGGATTATACAGAGACGATTCGATGAACGATGATCAAATATCAGACGAAATCCTTACTATCGAACAAGTTGAAAGTCAAGTGAATAAGCTGCGTCGGTTACAAGAAACATACGATTTAGTTCAAATAAATTTAGAAAGAGCCTACAACGTTCAAAGCCATTATTACAATTTAAAACGAAAAGAGTATAATTTTAGAATAGGAGACAAAATAATGAAACGGCATCATACATTGTCTCGTGGTGATCGGGGTTTTTCTTCTAAATTGTTGGGCCATTTACTGTAATTAATATAAGATCACCAGTGATTGTGGATTTACGTGACGAAACAGGTTCGACAATCGAGAATATTCATGTGAGAGATATAAAATTGGCATATTAATTACTTTTTTTTTATTTACTTTTCTCTTTGATTAATATGACACAGATTCAAGTAAAGTTGAGATCACTGTTCGGGAAAACCCCGAGTCCCCCAAAAAAAGGAACATCTGAAGGAGATTTGAGGTGGAGACAGTTCCAGGATAAATACGACGACTGGTTCGGAGAGCCGGTGATCGCAAAAAGGAAAAAGGAGAATGATGGTGAGGAGCCGGAGAAACCATCGATGAAAGTTTCAATCGACCTACAGAAACTGCGTCCTAAAAATTTCCCGAAGCATAAACGCTACAGGTTAAAATTAAAAGGAGGAAGGTGGATCACCGTAAAACCAGCACCGGATGGGGTTGATTAAATTAGATATAGTTTTCAATTACTAGTTATATATTATTTTCTTTTTACGTTGATTAATAATGATCGGGATGGCATCAAGCCCTTTAAAAAAAAAAAAGGAAAAATGTGTTTATTTATTATTTTTTTTCTTTGTAAAGAAGATGATGATGATGTGTAACGATGAATTCCCTAATCTAAACATAATTCGATAATTTTCAAAAGATTAAAATAACTCGGAACATACTAACAAAGATTAATCGAATTCACCGTTACGAACAAACCTTTCTTAGTATCCATGGTATTTTCGTTATTGTGGTAACTAAGAAAATACGTCAGACCTGGCAACCATTTAGTATATAAAGAGCCGCAGGAGCTCATTTCAGTCATTCCTATTTCGCGGATCAAACAAGGTTCATAACCTCAAAATTTAGTACCGAGTCGGATAGACAATACTAATTAGGTGACGAGTGATTCTGAACTCACAATGCTGGCTTATGATTGAGATCTGTCCGATATAAGTCGCCAGAACGAGAATTGACCGATCCTGCGATTGTGAAAGGAGTTACTCGCATCACTTGTTGGCTTGTCTGTTCGATTTCGTTGCTGACTTCTGAAGTCTTATGAACTTAATTAATTGTCACATGACGCGTTAATTTAATATTACTTTGATACACGTTACGTCAATTATATGCCGGTTTGTTAAACGTCAAAGTAGATAATTGTTGAAGTGACAAATAATCGTTTTATTGGTTAAATATCAAAAGTTTAAATTGACGTAACGAGTGTCGATCTGGTTTCTGCGATCTCAAACAGAATATTCTCTTTTAAAAGAACCGTTAATAAATCACTCAATATAGTAAGGGTTGCCAGGTTTGATTAAAGTCAGGTCTGATATTACTTTCTTCATATGTCGCTATAGTTGTAATTTTATAGTATTGATTTATATTCGTAAATAACTTTGACTCGTTTCTTTATGATGTCCTAATATTGAATAAATCGCCACTTGACTTTTATTGAACCCTGGAGTAACTCCACTGTTTGCTAACCAAGCACAATAATTTTAAATTATTGTAAACTATAAAAATATCGTTATAATATATAATATACATATTTCAAGTCGCTTTTCCGGAAAAGCCAAAGCGATAATCAGAAAAATGTATATCACCCTTTTTGTAGGAAATCGTATTCTGAATGCGTTTACCTATTTTTGTTTAGCCTTAAAAACGCGTACTTTTCGAGATAACACGAAAAAACGTGTGTATATATATATATATATATATATATATATATACATGCATTTAGTACTCATACACCTCCGAATGTTAGGTGGTGTTTGCCTCCGATTTTACGCGTTCGCCTCCGATTTCGGAGGCGGAGACGTTTTGTGTTGTTTTTATCGCGAATGTCTTGATAATTAGTAAATTCATGACTCATTATTATCAATAATGATCAGCTTTATTGGTGCGCATATAAGATTATGACAAAAAGGGAAGAAATAGAGAGATAGAAGCACTCAACGACACTTTTTTTGGAGGCGGAAAATACCTATAAACATATGTAAACATACACCATAGTCCACTACATTTTTTACCAGGTGGCGCTGCTGTTTTAAACACTTGATGTATATAGGTATTAAATGCTTCCTTACAATAAAGTAGCGATATCGCCTCCTAAACTTGGCAACATAGTAAAGAGGCATACTATTCCTAAATACATCTATAGATATGGTAACTAAAATTATCTCACTAAAAATATAAATAACTTTTATACACAGAAATAATACTTTCTAGAGATCAATGGGTTTTTAAATTTTTTCAATTGGGGAATAAAAAAACGTTTATTTTGTTCAGAAACAAATATTTTTGTACCCCTTTATAGCTTAGAGCAAATTAAAAAAGGTATTTGTTTAAGGTATTTATTTAACAGGACACGAACATTCCTTAACGTAACTAGTTGCCCTTAATCCACTATTTGTCACTGCTGCTGGCCTTACATAGTAAAAGTAAAAAAAAAATTAGAAGACAATTTTTATTGGGGGGGGGGGCTAAAAAGCAGAAAATAAAAGAATAATAATAACACAGGTCAACATTTAGTTTAAAAAAATACACAGGACTCTACCTAGGTACCCAGGGGTTTTTGGGGTCGCTGATTCCGATGCCAAGGTCGGTTAAGCTCTATCACGTCAGGTTCAAGGACATCTGAAGGTCAAACTAAGAAAAGGTGGTTGAAAAAATCTGAGAAAATTTACACATATGTTTTTGGGGTCGCTGAGTCCGAATTCGGTATTCGCTTACCCTTAAAAGGCATCCGGAGGTCATTTCAAGGTTAATTTTAAAACGGAGAGGAAGCTGTTAAAAAATCTGAAAAAATCTACATATAGGGTTTTTGGGTCGCTGAGTCTGTATCCGATGCCGGTTGACCTCTATCACGTCAGTTTCAAGGTCACTTGAAGGTCAAACTAAGAAAAGGTTATTGAAAAAATCTGAAAAAATTCACGCATAGGTTTTTGGGATCGGTGAGTCCGAATCCGGTGTTCGTTTACCCTTAAAAGGCATCCGGAGATCATTTCAAGGTTAATTTGAGAAAAACAGAGGAGAAGCTGTCAAAAAATCTGAAAAAACTTATATATAGGTTTTTTGAGTCGCTGAGTCTGCATTCGATGTCGGTTGACCTCTATCACGTCAGTTTCAAGGTCATTTAAAGGTTAAAGTAAGAAAAGGTGGTTGAAAGAATCTGAAAAATTCACACAGGTTTTTCGGGTCGCTGAGTCCGAATCCATTGTTCGCTTACCCTTAAAAAAAAGAGGCATCCAGAGGTCATTTCAAGGTCATTCTGAGGTCATTTCAAGCCGGCATTCGTCCGCCAGCTTTAGCTGCACATGAAGATTCTTCGGCTATCTCAGTGCAAATATATTTAACTCAATGAATCACCTACCCATTTTCTTCTGTGAAAGGATGGCCTTTAGGTATAGTTGCAGAAGCAGAGCTAACATGCAAGTAAAGAGTACCACGGGCGTTGGCTTCACTCACTTGGAGCTCAATCAGTGCTGGTTTTGCCTATAAGCTGAGTAAACGCCAGCTTAGGGCCTCGCATTTAGGGGGCCTCAGAACTCAGATTTCATACGCAGATATGCACGTTTATTTTATTAGAAGAGAAAGCTTCAACGAAAAACATACCTAGATTAGGGCCTCCGGTTACCTAAAACCGGCCCTGAGCTCAATCCTGTCAGGGTCAAAGTAATTTAATGGTTTCCTGAGTCAGACAAACTGACAAGGAGGCAGACAGACTGTCAGATAGAAACATTTAGTCATTGTCAGACAGAATTACTGACAGAAAGGCAGGATGTCAAATAGATGGACAGAGAGAAAATGCAGGCGCATGATAAATACAGACTAACAAGCAAACAAACAGGTGTGCAGGTATAAGGGCAGACAGATAAACAGACAATAAGTAGGCAGGTGAGCATTCGTATAAATTTTTTCTAATTTTCTTCACCTCCTATTCTTACTTTAACCTTCAAATGACCTTGAACATGAGGTGATAAAGGTCAACCGACATCGGATTCGGACTCAGAGACCCCCCAAGAGCCGATGTGTGATTTTTTTTAGATTTTTTCAAAAACCTTTTCTTAGGTTGACCTTCAAATGACCTTGAACCTGACGTGATAGAGCTTAACCGACCTCGGCAAGGGAATCAGCGACCCCAAAACCCCTGGGTACCTAGGTAGAGTCCGGTGTATTTTTTCAAACTGAATGTTGACCAGTGTAATCTTCCACCTTCCAAAGATATTTTAAAAACCTAGATTATTCTGGAGCAAAAATGTAAATATTTCCCTCTAGCAAGAAATAAAAATGTTTTAAAAAGCATTCGAGACCAAAACTCTAGAATATATTTGTTGGTTAATCATAAATTTTGCTATACTAATTAATGATAGTCATCTCGAATGCTTTTCAAAAATTTTTAAACAATTCAAAAATTTTTCTCTTGCTGGAGGGAAATATTTACATTTTTGCTCCAAAATGATTGAGTTTTGAACATTTTACTTCTTTAAGTATATCATCTCTTTGAAATATTTTATATTATTTTCTGCTTTTCTGCATTCCGTTGGTTCCAAGTTTTCTCCTCGTCAAACATGAATTTGGAGAAATACTCTGTAAGAATGTTGACGTAATGTCTCGGATGTTGCTGGCAGTCTTCGTAGAATCCCTGTAGTACTAGATTGGCGGACTAACTTATTGAAGATAATGAATCTTTGATGATTCAAAGATGTAATTTCTTTTTTCGTTGAGCTACGGTTGTTGAATATACGGACAACCCCTTCGAGATCTTTTCTTTTATTGACGCATTCCACCGTTTGCACTTTTCCGTTACCAAAGAAAGCTGAAGTGTTATCGCATCCACTGAACGTGTGGCAGTACAGCTTTTTAAAACTTCCGAGGACTGCAAGTCACGAGAACTGTAATCTTTATTTTTTATTTATCTCTGAGCCTCTCTTAAGAAACGGAATATCTTTATCTTCAGGTGCGAGAGCGATAATCAATGCGAGAAGATCAATATCTTGTCCGAGGATGACCACTGTATCGTTTCCATGAGATTCGTTTAAGGCGGTTTGAACTATGAGTACGTCAACGTCGTCTACAGCAGTAATTGTTTTGATTCCCTCGTTTTTAAATCTCTCCACCAATTGCGAAATAAACCGTTCCTTTTTGTGAGATTGTTTATCATTTTATTTTGCGTTTCAGTCAGTGGCGTGTTCTATGAAAAACAATTTCCGGTGAAATGCGTTTCAAAAGACGCTGCTGTCTTTCGATGCTCTTCATGCTGCAGTCAGCATGTCCGTCAAACACTACAGTCACTTTTTGGCCGTAATGTTTACGAATAAAGCTGCTTCGGCCGTACTACACGATGAATCAAATTGCCGCCATCAACAATGAACTGGCAATCGAAAAAATCTATTGGCCTCTCTCGTACAGCATTGAAAATATCATACAGACGATTTCTTAATTTTCCTCATTAACCCTTTCTTATTGAAGAGAAGAAGTGGAATTGAAGCAAGCTCAGAGTTGAAATATGACTCCAAATCTTCTTTTGTGTGAACAGTACAGATTATCCTCTAATATAATTGCAAAGAAGGGGAAAATACATAAACTACTTGCGACAAAACCCTCTATATATGCATCTAATAGAGAAAATTCTGCTCAATAAATTCATTCCTGAGCATTTTTCTCGTTAAAGTAACCGGTTTTAAAATATTCGGTGTCAAACTTGGAATAGGATGGATTTTTACCTCTGCGCCCTAAACTACCTCTCTGTTCGGACGCTGTTAGCGCGAAATAGCTGAGGACAAGCTACAAGGTTAATAGTATATTTTTTATGCGGAATTTAATGCGACAAATTTTTTATTTCCTGTACTTTTTCTCTTTCGACAAACGGTTTACAAGATGAAAGTGAAAAACCAGCGTTAAGTCCCCGTAATATGGCCGAAGCAGCTCTATTCATAATCATTAAGGACGTTCCACCTCTAAATTGGGGGGAACTTTTCGGGTATCTATTTCTAACTCTATCTAGATTACGCATCCCAAATATTATTACTTTATAAATTATTTCTTCTAAAATATCTAATTTAAGTGGACTAATATGTAACAATTGTATTACAAAAAACCGCTGCCTAAGGAATCACTCCTTCCACATCAAGACTTCATATCTAAGTCTCTTACAACGAAAATACTATATTTCTACTCCACTAAGTGGAAATAATTCTTCATGGAACTTTAATAGTATAATATTTGAAATCGTGTACCCCAAAAACCCATAAAATGATATGCCCATCAGTAGTAGGGGTGGTGATTCTTGTGACTGGTTTCTGTATACACACTATCACAATATTTTTTTCACCCCCTTCAATAATAGAAGTGCCAAAAATGTTTTTGAGACCTTAGCTCCTCTTATATTTACTAAATACCAATTTCATGCACTCCTAATTGCTTGATTTACCTATTTGCCTATTTACCCCCATTTACCTTCAACTCTGCAACGGAATAAGATCGATATATAATCTAGTTCCAGATCTCATTAAAATACATACGTGTGCCATATTTTTAAGTCAATATCTTAATCGTGAGCACCAAAAAGATACAAGACTAACAGACAGACCGACGCGATAGACAAATTTATTTTATTCAAACTTAAAATATCGAGGTTTCATGACATTCTAAGCTTATTCGTACAATGAAAGTTTTAAAAAAATTTTCTTGCATTAGTATACTTCAACTGGATGTAGAAGTAATACGCAGAAATAGCATGACAAAGATATAAAAAATCATTTTGTGCCGTGGACTACACGATAGAAGTAGAGCCTCTACTTCAAGCATTTTCCTCAATAAAACCTACTACGCATCCATACTACCCGAGGTAACCCACTGTTTATCCAATTTACTAGAGGAAAGCCACTACGCATTCATACTTCTTGAAGAAACCCACTGCGCATCCATTTTACTCGAGAAAACCCACTGCCCATCCATACCACTTGAGGTAACCTACTTCGCATCAATGGTATTCAGGGAAAGCCACTGCGCATCCATAATACTCGGGGAAACCTACTGCGCATCCATACTACTTGAGGTAACCTACTGCGCATCTATAGTACTCTAGAGAAGCCTCTGCGCATCCTAAGTACTCGAAGAAACCTACTGCGCATCCATACTACTAGAGGTAACCTACTGCGCATCGATGGTACTCGAGGAAAGCTACTGCGCATCAATAATACTCGGGGAAACCTACTGCGCATCCATATTACTCGAAGTAACTTTATAACATGATATTTGAAATCGTCTACCCCAAAAACCTATAAAACGATATATCACATCGATAGTGGGGGTTCGGGTGGTGGTAGAGGGTTGGGGGTGGGGGTGGATTAAGTAAAAAAAAAATTGAGGTCATAGGTTCTTGTATACACGCTAAATTACAATTTTATTTTTTTTCACCCCCTTTAATAATGGGGTGGGGGTAGTAATGGGGGTGGCTAATATCAAAATTTTTTTGAGACCTTAGCCTTTTCTTATGTATACTAAATACCAATTTTATGGACTCTTACCTGCTTAATTTACCTATTTACCCCAAATTTACCCCAATTTACCCCCAACCCTTCGACGGAACCAGATGTAAATATAATCTAGTTCTAGATCTCGTTAAAGTACATATGTGTACCAAATTTCAAGTCAATATCTCAAACGGTTCCAGAGTAAACGTGCGCACAAAAAAAGTTACAGACATACAGACCGACAGACAGACAGAAATTTTTTTTTCGCTCAAACTTTAAATCTCGACGTTCCATGACATTCTAAGCCTATTTGAACAATAAAAATTTTTAAAAATTTTTTTGTCGTCACTGGATGTGGAAGCAATTGAACTGATTCAGTGATGTCTTTTGAAAAGCATATTAAATAGTAATAATAATTCCCTTAAGAACATATTTTGAATTACATACATTATTCTACAATAGATACTTAGCGGGAGCGGCTCATTTTAAAACAGATAATCACACATTATCGGGTAAAACACCAACGTAATCTGATAGAGTACTGCTTACACAATATTAATCATCATAATACAAACGCATACGGTTGCATAGCGCAACTAATTGCGCAAGCGCTAGAGCATTTTACACTATAGAAGTCTGGCAACCTCGAAGGAGGCAAACTCTACCGTTATGTATAACAGTTTTAAATACATTGAGTCAGAGAGGTACTATTTATATAACGAGGTGTAAACATACCAATCGTATGAACAAAAAAGTGTATGTAAAAAAAGATAAAAATCCTTTCCCCTCTCCGCGTGCTCCTGGTAAGTGAAATTCGGCGATTATATATATGTAAACAGAACTAATCTATCTATATTATTTCTAGTGGAGGTGCGGGCGCCACAAATTTGTAAGGAGGCGGACACGATACAAATGCACATATATATATATATATATATATATATATATATATATATATATATATATATATATATATATATATATATATATATATATATATATATATATATATATATATATATATATATATATATATATATATATATATATATATATATATATATATATATATATATATATATATATATATATATATATATATATATATATTTGTCCTGCAAATAATGCTGCGTCCGTACATGTGCACGATACCATACACTGTTGCGTCCTGTACAATACTGCGTCTGTATACCGGACGCAGTATTGTTTTCCCGTGTTATCTTCAACAAATCTCTGAAATGGTCGATTTTCAGCACCTCAAAATGTTCTTCGTCTCTTGGGTTATATGTAAACATAGAAATGAGTTCTGTTTCGTTTCAATTGAGCAAAATATCGACCCGAGTTTTTTTTGGATTCGGACGCAGTATCATATGTTCCGTAAAACTAAAAGTATATTTTTAGTTCCATCGAATTATGTTTGGGGGCGCATAGATTTGTGAACATAAATATACTTCAAATATTCTCTATTCAAAAATCGTATAATGCTGCGTCCGAGATTTGACAACACCGGCGCATTCTTTCATGCTTACTTGGAAAGCCGGAGTTTGGACGAGTGTAAAATTCTTGTGAACATTTATATAAGTTTACAAGTAATTATGTTTCATATTTAAACAGTTATCTTCTTACTTATAATCTGAATGTTTTTATCACAGAAATTTATTTTCAGGAAATGAAATTAATTTCAACGGAAAATAATTTACAAATATTTAGTTATATATAATCATAAAAACAATACCTCCTCCAAAATTGAACTGGTAAGCCGTTACTTTGTGGTAATTAATTATGATGATATAATAATGAAACACCAGCATTAACATTTACTTTATTTTTTTACCGCCAAATTATTGTAACTTGCACCTTACTGCAGTTCGGCACTCAACGTGACATTTTCAGATGATTAAAGTGAATGAGCATACAAAGGCAGTCAGTCTACAAGACATTATGCTAATTTTATGGTTACTGTTTTGAATAAGGAAATAGGAGAATTACAGACAATATTGTGAATGTAAATAGGATTAGAAATATTAATAAGATATTGTAGGTAATATTCTAGGTATGCTAAGTTAGGAGCAACAAAAATCTATGACTAATATAAACTACTTTTGGTTATTTTATTTACTCTTATTAGGTTATATACTAATTAATGAACTGCTTTTGAACAGTTTATAGTATCCATAAACAAATAGCGTGAGTTATAATGAGTGAGTTATTATAAATCACTAGGTGATAGTGCCAATCATCTGTATCTTCATGCCTAGCCTATCCAATCGACGTAGCGCGCTTCACGAAGATGTGGGTCTGCCCGAGAGAAATCCTTAAATTAAGTTAAGTTAAATTTTACAGTTAATTTTATTAATAAACAAACTGAGTACCTAATTAAAACAAAATTTTCTCAATTTAATATTTATTGTTATAATCGTAGATAAAGTATAGTATTCAACTTGCGGTAATGGTAATAACCCACTTGATGAATTACAGCACTTGCCTGCGGCTCATGCTGTAAACTTCATTTGCGTGAGTTATTACCTACATTACCGCTCGTTGAATAATATACTACAAGTTCATCAAATAGTGTGGTTTATTATAAGTCTAATAACTATAAATAGAACCATTATTATACCTTTTTGTTTGATAAAAAGGGAGGTTGAAATTTTAGTTTTTTCCAGAAACGGTTAGATGCATGATGCATGAAATTTGGCAGACATATTTTTTGTTGAAATCTATTAGATCGTGTTAAGACGAAATTTCGATTTTCACTTTTTGAAGAGGTCAAAACGGGGGTGGTAGATGGTTTAAAGCGCACCTGTATTTTTGAAATCGCGTAAGTCAGAAACGTGATTATTCGAGCGATGGACACTTCTGAGAAAATAAGAAGACACGCACGTATTTGACGGTTTTCAAAAAGAGACCTCCGAACGGGTGAACGGGGAGGGGGAGGTTTTTTAAGCCTTCCGGAAACGGTTAAACCCAGAATCATGAAATTTGGTATAAATACTTTTTATTAGAATCTGTTAGACACGAGTAGGACGAAATTTCGATTTTCACTTTTTAAAGTGGTGAAAACGGGGGTGGTAGATGGTCTAAAGAGTACCCGTATCTCTGAAATCGCGTAAGTCAGAAACGCGATATTCCAGCGATAGGTTTTCCTGAGGAAATAAGGAGACACGTATTCGACGGTTTTTAAAAAGAGACACCGCGAACGAGTGAACAGGGAGAGGGATGTTTTAAGCATGAAATTTGACACATATCCGCCCATGTGTTCTATTGTGGATTAAAATAATTATTTTTTCGTTTAACTCGCTCTAACACAAAAAAAGAATAATGGATTGTTATCAAATGGCGATGTGCAATGGGTTTCCCCGAGTACTATAGATGCGCAGTGGGTTTCCTCGAGTACAATGGATGCGCAGTGGATTTCCTCGAGTGCAATGTATGCGCAGTGGGTTTCCCCGAGTACTATGGATGCGTAGAAGGTTTCCTTGAGTGCGCAATGAATGCGCAGTAGGTTTCTCCGGGTACCATGAATGCGCAGTGGGTTTCCACGAGTATTATTTATAGATGTACAGTGGGTTTCCTTGAGTACAATGGATGCGTAGTAGGTTTCCCCGAGTACCATGCGTACCATGATCCTCAATTTTAACCAAACTTTGATTTAAGAATGTTGGGTTATTCCTATTGTTGTGTTAAATTTGATTCGTTTAGAGTCGTTTGGTTAAGATTGTTGGGTTGTAGGGAACACGGTTTCAAATTCATGTCACCTTAAAATGGCTATAACTTTGCGAGGAAACATCATAGATGACCATTCGAAAGCTTATTTTAAAGAGGAAGGATGTTACTAAATGATATATTTATTAGAAATAAGCTGAAAAATTTTTTGGGTTCTAGACACAACTTCAAAACTTGCTAAAAAAGTCATTTTTTAAGTACTTAACCTCAAATATTTCAAAATCCTGACGCGATGGGCCGATTCTGAGGCCAGATTCGGATTCAGCGCGAAAAATTACTTCTGAAATGACCTTAGCTGCACAACAACATTCATGACCTGTGTTATTGAACTGTCAAACTGGATAATATAAGTTAAAACATCCCTAAGGGATCTTATCAGTGTAGTTTTGTTCTGATTGGTTGTTTCAGTACACGTGATTAGAAATTAGCGAATTAAATTGCTATTTGAGCTAAAAATTTTCAACAAGTTTTTATTTCCCAGTCAGTACCACTAAAAAGTGTTAAGCTCTCGGAATTATTATTCAATGAAAATTGTATTGAAACTGTCTTTGTTTTATTTAGAATTAGGTTATTATTTTGAGACCAATGTATGATTTCTTGATAAAATCTTTCAGTGTTTTCTTTCTTCAATTACGTTGTTGCCGGTAACTAGAATGTTTGTATCATCAGCATAACAGACCACATGAACATTTGGTATCTTTTGTTGATGACTGACCACATAGTTAGTAAATATTATATATAAAAGTGATCCCAAAATTGTGTGGAACTCCTTGTGTAATATCACAAATATTACTTTCAACTCCACCGACCATTTTTACAATTTGTGTCCTGTTGTCTAAATAATAGGAAAATATTTGTAAATCAGTTAGTCGAATACCGTATAGTACTAGTATGGTCTTAAGCAGCTGATGGTCTACCAAATCAAAAGCTTGTGAGAAATCTTCGAAAAGACCCACAACTGATTTCTTGTCGTCTAAAGCTTTAATGATTTTGTGATGAAAATCACACAACGCAGACTGTTGCTTTTGTTTGTAGTGAAACCATGTTCAGCAGGAGACAGTAACATATTCCGATGTAAAAAATCTGGTAATTGCTCCTTGAGATGGAATTCTAAAATTTTAAAAATTCTACATAGTAGACTAATGGCTTCATAATTATTATTATAGTCATTTGGATCTCCCTTTTAAATTTACTGGAAAATATGCCTTTCTCTATAGAAATGGACCGCTTATCGCATATTTGCATTTTTAATCCAAATTATTAGAAATATCATGACCATTAGAGTTTGAAGACTTTAATTTATTTACAAGAAGTTCAACATCCTTAGTTGAAACTGTAGATATATAGAAAATAAATCCCCTCTTTTTCCAATAATATTTGGTTTCTGGTTTAGAAAAGAATTAAATTAAATTAATTAATTAAATTGATATTAAATATGAGTACAAAAACTTTTATCTTCATAAAAACAGTGTTAAAAATTCTAACGCGGTAAAGTGTTGAAGCCATCTTTTTTTTACTGATTTTGGGGTGTTGAAAACGAATCCGTTGCCAGTTTTGCCAGTCTAGGGAACACATTAAAAGACGACCCTTATTTGAGCGCCATAAAGTGAGGGTTCTCATGTTCCCAACCCAAAATCATTTAAATAATTAAAGAATTTTTTAATTTAAAAACAAGTAATATTTTCTGAATAGTGATACGCACACCTTACACCCCAACCCCAAAAATATGAGAAATATTCAGAGGTGAGAAATATTCATCTGAATTGACTAAATCACCTCATTATGATAGAAAAACATTAAATTGGGTGATTAGGGATTTCTTTTGCAATTAAAACCAATAAAAACTCTTAAAAGATAAAATCCACCACCTTGATTGGTGGGGATGGGTGTAAGAGTATTCAGAAGTAACAATAACTTGAAAATGGCCATTTAACAAGGAATAATATTGTAAATATACACCGTTCTCAGGGTGGTGAAGGGTGAGGGGAACGAGGGGGAGGGATGGTGAATTTAGAATTTTTGCTTCTTGCATTACTTACCTAATGAAACTGAGTATCTTGAAAGAATTTCCTGCACTAAAGAATAACTTTTTGTTGCAAGCTATAATATCAATTTCAATGCCACCCCCCAAATAAGAGTTATTTTTTACTGTCTTCCCGATGTTTTTAGCCAAATCGGATGACAGATTCGTATTCAGCACAACAAAACTAGTAAAAAGATGGTGTCCACACTTTACCGTGAATGGGCCAAAAAAGCGCCTTCCACTCACCTTTCACCAGCCATAAGAACGTTGTAAGTTACAATATATAATATACGATTATTTATTTATTTAAAAAAATAATAAAATTCCTTATTAAAAGGCTATTACAATGTGATTACTTCTGAATACTCTTACACCCATCCCCACCAATTAAGGTGGTGGATTTTGTCTTTTTATCATACTAAGGTGATTTAATCAATTCGGATGAATATTTTTCATCCCTGAATATTTCTCACACTCTTGGGGTTGGGGTGTACGGTGTGCATATCACTATCCAGGAAATATTGTTTTTTATATTAAAAATTCTTTAATTATTTAAATGACTTTTGGTTTGGAAAATGAGAATCTTCACTTTATGGCACCCAAATGGGGGTTGTTTTTTAATGTGTTCCCGAGACTTTTCGTTAAAACGGGTGAGGATTCGTTTTCAGCAGCCCAAAATTAGTAAAAAAAAAAAGATAGCTTCCACACTTTACCACTGATGGGCCAAAAAAGCCCTTTTAACATTGTTCTTTACAAAATAGTAAATCCGAAGGCATTTATTATCAAACACATTTGTACTTCAAGAAATGTGTTTTTCAACTTTCAAGACTAAAACACTTATCATTCGAGATATGTGCAAAAAGCAAAAGCAAGAAGCATATGCTCTCCCTTCTATTATAAGGTGAACTCATCGCTTAGTGAAGGAGTAAATAAAAATGAACATCTATCCAAAATTCCATTGATCTCCTAAATTCAACATTTTATATTGCAAATTTGAGGCTACTTTTAGTGCACAATTGAAAAACTGATCCTAAAATAATAATCGACAGAAAAATCATATTTCGAATTTTACTGACATTTAGAAATAACTGACGGCTATCGATTTGTTCTACTACAAGTGCAATCAAATTATTAGGGTAAATATGACAACCGCGCCGGACGCAGTAATATGCTAAGTTTCACAAAAAGTAGTCATCTCGGACGCAGCATTGCATTGAAGAAGAATGAAATTATTCTCGGACGCAATAACGTGCTGTTTTTGAAAGGACGCAGTATTGTCCTGTATATTAAACTTTTTTGTTTCTTGAGTTATTACAATTCTAAAACCAGATATTAACTGAATTTGGTTAGTAGATCCAATATACTTCATTAGATTTGAGCTAACTAGCGTATTTCTGGGAGACGCAGTAAGGTTGGCTTGTGAAAGGACGCAGCATTGATAGCGGGATGTATGTATATATATATATATATATATATATATATATATATATATATATATATATATATATATATATATATATATATATATATATATATATATACATCCCGCTATCAATGCTGCGTCCTTTCACAAGCCAACCTTACTGCGTCTCCCAGAAATACGTTAGTTAGCTCAAATCTAATGAAGTATATTGAATCTGCTAATCAAATTCAGTTAACATCTGGTTTTAAAATTGTAATAACTCAAGAAATAAAAAAGTTTAATATACAAGACAATACTGCGTCCTTTCAAAAACAGCACGTTATTGCGTCCGAGAATAATTTTATTTTTCTTCAATACAATGCTGCGTCCGAGATGACTACTTTTTGTGAATCTTAGTATATTACTGCGTCCGGCGCGGTTGTCATATTTACCCTAATAATTCTATTGCACTTGTAGTAGAACAAATCTCTAGCCGTCAGTTATTTCTAAATGTCAGTAGAATTCGAAATATGATTTTTCTGTCGATTATTATTTTAGGATCAGTTTTTCAATTGTGCACTAAAAGTAGCCTCAAATTTGCAATATAAAATGATATGTTTAGGAGATCAATGAAATTTTGCATAGATGTTCATTTTTATTTACTCCTTCAGGAAGCGATAAGTTCACCTTAGAATAGAAGAGAGAGCATATGCTACTTGCTCTTTCTTTTTGCACATATCTCGAATGATAAGCGTTTTAGTCTTGAAAGTTGAAAACCACGTTTCTTGAAGTTTGAAGTACAAATGTGTTTAATAATAAATGCCTTCGGATTTGTTCTTTTGTAAGGAACAACGCTTTTTTGGCCCATCCGTGGTAAAGAGTGGAAGCCATCTTTTTTACTAATTTTGGGGTGCTGAAAACGAATCCGTCACCCGCTTTGGCGAAATGTCTCGGAAACACATGAAAAACAACCCCTATTTGGGTGTCACAAAGTGAAGATTCTCATTTTTCAAATCAAAAGTCATTTAAATAATTAAAGAATTTTTTGATATAAAAACAATTAATATTTTTTGGATAGTGATAGCACACCGTACACCCCAAAAGTGTGAGAAATATTCAGGGATGAGAAATATTCATCTGAATTGACTAAATCACCTTATTATGACAAAAAAACATCTAACTGGGTGATTAGGGATTTCTTTTGCAATTAAAACCAATAGAAACTCTAAAAAGATAAAATCCACCACCTTAATTGGTGAAGATGTATAAGAGTATTCAGAAGTAATCACATTATAACCTGATAATAGCCATTTAATAAGGAATTTTGTGTTTTTTTTTTTAATAAATAAATAACCGTATATTACATATTGTAACTTACACCGTTCTTATGGGTGGTGAAGGGTGAGGGAAACAAGGGAAAACTCCTTTTTTGGCCCATCCGCAGTGAAGTGTGGAAACCACATTTTTACTAATTTTGGGGTGCTGATTACGAATCTGTCATCCAAATTGGCTAAAAACATCGGGAAGACAGTAAAAAAAACAACTCTTATTGAAATTGATATTAGAACTTGCAACGTTATTCTTTAGTGCAGGAAATTCTTTAAAAATACTCAGTTTCATTAGGTAAGTAAAAACCGCTGCCCAAGGAATCACTACTTCTACATCCATATTTTCTATCCAAGTCACTCACAACGAAAAAATTGTGTATGTGGAAATAATTGTTTATGGAACTTTAATAATACAGGGTGTAATCAGTTTCATGTCATTAAAAAAAACTAGTGGTGAGGAACGACTAAACGAACAAAAAACCTTATATAACATGGGGTCTAAAACCCATATAGAAAGAAAATAGACAAAAATTTCGAAAGTTTTCAATAAATTGTTTGAGAACTGCTAGAATGTTGGGATAGGCTTTTATTTTCGCGTATGTCGGCGCCTCTAACCATCAAATACGCTAATACGGCTTTTTCAAAGTATCGCGCTCCTTTGTTAGAGACCGCGCGTTGGCGAGGATACAAGTTGATAATCATACTTCTTTATGGCTTTTTAAAAGTAGGCAAGGTAAGGTCTTTAGCGTTGCGGTAAAGGTGAAAGACGTCGGCGTTTTCTGAGTGCTTAGTAGATCTGAAGAAAACTATACTCCCTCTTGTGCAATATTTTAGTTTTTGTGGGCACTTCATTAAGTACACACGTCGAACCCGTTCGTTGTTTTCGTTCTTTTGAATTTTAGGCCACGTATTTACAGTTAAGATTTATTTTACTGACTTACCGTTCAAGTCGTTAAGTTCTTGATTACATACAGACAATATTTGTTCGTCCTTTTTGTGTTACTTTTTGGATTTTGGACCAAGTTTTTATTTTTATTATTATTATTTTTTGTGGTATCAACAAAATTGGTAAGTTCTAGACTTATCGAATATTTTAGTTTCAGATACCTGATTGGCAATTCGTTAAATAAATGTTATCGTATCTCAGACGTCTAACTCTTTATTTCCCAATGTCATGCAATAATTATTCACTCTTTAAGCTTTTAACACAGAACACTCATTTAGGTTACAAATGTTAATAAATCACATTTAAATCTGATAAATTATAAACAACAATAAAAGCTCCAACATTTTGTTCTAAATTAAAAAACACATGTAAAGAAATGCTGTGTTTAACTTCTATGCCCATCATTTGCTTTTGCAGTTCTGCAAAAAGAGATAACGAATTATTTACATTTTTATAATTGGTTCGGTTGAGGTGGTCATCAAAGGTGCTGCCCTTCTTTGCTTTGAACCGCCCGGAGAAAACGAGTCGGTCGGTAATCTTTGCACTTTTTTTATGTCAATTTAAAAGTTGTATAATTGGGAAGTACTACACGTCCATTGACCCAGAAAGGCAGTGGTTCTAAAATGTTTCCTACCCTAATATTCAAATTATTGACCTAGGTCAGTTTTTTTCAAAGTGCCCCTAGGGGTCATAAAGGTTTTTTGTTTGTCTGGTCGGTCCCCATTATCAGTTTTTTTTTTAATGACATGGAACTGATTACACCCTGTATAATATTTAAAATCCTCTACCCCGAAAACCCATAAAACGATACCCCACATCGGTAGTTGGATGGGGGTGGTGATGGGGGGTGGTAATGGGGGTGGATGAAGTAAAAAAATATTTTGAGTTTTCTGGTTCTCATACACACACTAAATCACATTTTCTTTTCATCCCCTTTTAAAATGGTGTGGGGGTGGTAATGGGGGTGACTAATGCCAAAAAATTTTTTGAGCCCTTAGCTTCTCTTGTATATACTAAATACCATTTTTATGGACTCTTACCTGCTTGATTTACCTATTTACCCCAAATTTACCCTCCAACCCTTCGACGAAACAAGATGAAAATATAATCTAGTTCCAGATCTCGTTAAAGTACATATGTATACCAAATTTCAAGTCAATATCTCAAACGGTTCCAGAGTAAACGTGCGCACAAAAAAAGTTAGACACACCGACAGAAATTTTTTTTCGCTCAAACTTAAAATCTCTACGTTTCATGACATTCTAAGCCTATTTGAACAACAAACATTTTTAAAAATTTGTTTGTCATTACTATACTTCCACTGGATGTGGAAGTAAAAAAGATGCAAACATTCTAAATTCACCACCCCTCCCCCTCGTTTCCCTCACCCTTCACCACCCATAAGAACGGTGTATAGTTACATTATTACTCCTCGTTAAATGGCTATTATCAGGTTATATTGTGATTACTTCTGAATACTCTTACACCCATCCCCACCAATTAAGGTGGTGAATTTTATCTTTTTAGAGTTTTTATTGATTTCAATTGCAAAAGAAATCCCTAATCACCCAATTTGATGTTTTTTTATCATAATGAGGTGATTTAGTCAATTCAGATGAATATTTCTCACCCCTGAATATTTCTCACATTTTTGGAGTTGAGGTGTACGGTGTGCATATCTCTATTCAGAAAATATTACTTGTTTATTACATTAAAAAATTCATTAATTATTTAAATGACTTTTGGTTGGGAAAACGAGAACCTTCACTTTATGGCACGCAAATAAGAGTTGTTTTTTAATGTGTTTCCTAGATTTTTCGCCAAAACGGGCAACGAATTCGTTTTCAGCACCCCAAAATTAGTAAAAAAAATGGCTTCCACACTTTACCACGTTAGAATTTTTAAAAACTGTTTTTATGAAGATAAAAGTTTTTGCGCTCATATTTAATATCAATTTAATTAATTAATTTAATTTAATTCTTCTCTAAAACAGAAACCAAATATTATCGGAAAAAGAGGGGATTTATTTTCTTTCATATCTATCTCCAGTTTCAACTAAGGGTGTTGAACTCCTTGTAAACAAATGAAAGTCTTCAAACTCTAGTGGTCATGATAATATTTCTAATAATTTGGTTAAAAAATGCAAATATTCGATAAGCGGTCCATTATGTTATATAATATACCTTTCTATAGAGAAAGGTGTATTTCCCAGTAAATTTAAAAGAGCCATAGTCTCTCCATTATACAAGAAGGGAGATCCAAATCACTATAATAATAATTATGGAGCCATTAGTCTACTATGTAGTTTCTCTAAAATTTTAGAACTTCATCTCAAGGAGCAATTATAAGATTTTTTACATCAGAACATGTTACTGTCTCCTACTAAACATGGTTTCACTACAAACAAAAGCACTAAGTCTGCATTGTGTGATTTTCATCACAAAACCATTAAAGCTTTAGACAACAAGAAATCAGTTATAGGTCTTTTCGAAGATTTCTCACGAGCTTTTGATTTGATAGACCATCAGCTGCTTAAGGCCAAACTAGCACTATACGATATTCGAGGAACTGATTTACAAATATTTTCCTTCTATTTAGACAACAGGACACAAATTATAAAAATGGCTGGTGTAGTTGAAAGTAGTATTTGTGATATTAAACAAGAAGTTCCACAGGGGTCAATTTTGAGACCACTTTTATATATTATATTTACTAACTATGTGGTCAGTCATCTACAAAAAATACCAAATGTTCATGTGATCTGTTATGCTGATGATACAAACATTCTAGTTACCGGCAACAACCTGCGCTTCCACGTTACGCGGAGAGACACACTGCGCATCCATTGCACTTGAGGAAACCCACTGCGCATCCATGGTGCTCGGGGAAACCCACTACGCATCCATTGTACTCGAGGAAACCCAGTGTGCATTAATAGTACTCCTGGAAATCCACTGCGCATCCATGGTACCCGGAGAAACCTACTGCGCATTAATTGCATTCAAGGAAAACTTCTATGCATACATGGTACTCGGGAAAACCCACTGCGCATCCATTGCACTCGAGGAAACCCACTGCGCACAGAGCACATGGGCGGGTATCTGTCAAATTTCATGCTTAAAAACATCCGTCTCCCTGTTCACCCGTTCGCGGCGTCTCTTTTTAAAAACCGTCGAATACGTGTCTCCTCATTTCCTCAGGAAAGCCTGTCGCTGGAATATCACGTTTCTGACTTACGCGATTTCAGAGATACGGGTACCCTTTAGACCATCTACCACTCCCGTTTTCACCACTTCAAAAAGTGAAAATCGAAATTTCGTTCTACTCTTGTCTAATAGATTCCAATAAAGAGTACTTCTGTCAAATTTCATGCTTCTGGGTCTAACCGTTTCCGAAATGCTTAAAAACTTCCCCCTCCCCGTTTCTGACTTACGCGATTTCAAAAATACAGGTGCGTTTTAAACCATCTACCACCCCCGTTTTCAAAAATTGAAAATCGAAATTTCTTCTTACACGATCTAATAGATTTCAACAAAAAATATTTCTGCCAAATTTCATGCACCTAGATCTAACCTTTCCGGAAAAACCTAAAATTTCAACCCCCTTTTTATCAAACAAAAAGGTATAATAATGGTTCTATTTATAGTTATTAGACTTATAATAAACCACACTATTTGACAATATTTGATGAACTTATTAGTATATTATTCAACGAATGGTAATAACTCACGCAGATGAAGTTTACAGTACGAGCCGCAGGCGAGTGCTGTAATTCATCAAGTGAGTTATTACCATTACCGCAAGTTGAATACTATACTTTTTTTACGATTACAACAATAAATATTAAATTGAGAAAATTTTGTTTAAGTTAGGTACTCAGTTTCTTTATTAATATAATTGACGGTAAAATTTAATTTAATTTAATTTAAATTAATTTAAGAATTTCTCTCGGACAGAGCCACACCTTCGTGAAGCGCGTTACGTCGATTGGACAGGCTAGGCATGAAGATAAAGGTGATTGGCACTGTAACCTGGTGATTTATAATAACTCACTCATTGTAACTCACGTTATTTGTTTATGGATACTATTAATTGTTCAAAAGCAGTTCATTAATTAGTATATACCCTAATAAGAGTAGATAAAATAACCAAAAGTAGTATATATTAGGCATAGGTTTTTTTGCTCCTAACTTAGCATATCTAGAATATTACCTACAATATCTTATTAATATTTGTAATCCTATTTACATTCACAATATTGTCTGTAATTCTCCTATTTCCTTATTCAAAACAGTAACCATAAAATTAGTATAGTGTCCTGTAGACTGACTGCCTTTGTATGTTCATTCTCTTTAATCATCTGAAAATGTCACGTTGAGTGCCGAACTGCGGTAAGGTGCAAGTTACAATAATTCGAACTCACCGGCTTTCCAAGTAAGAATGAAAGAATGACTAGATATTTATTAGCCGGTGTTGTCAAATGTCGGACGCAGCATTATACGATTTTTGAATAGAGAATATTTGAAGAATATTTCTGTTCACAAATCTATGCGCCCCCAAACATAATTCGATGGAACTAAAAATATACTTTTAGTTTCACGGAACATATCATACTGCGTCCGAATCCAAAAAAAACTCGGGTCGATATTTTGCTTAATTGAAACGAAACAGAATTTATTTCTATGTCTACATATAGCCCAGGAGACGAAGAACATTTTGAGGTGCTGAAAATCGACCATTTCAGAGATTTGTTGAAGATAATACGGGAAAACAATACTGCGTCCGGTATACAGACGCAGTATTGTACAGGACGCAGCAGTGTATGGTATCGTGCACATGTACGGACGCAGCATTATTTGTTGTACAAATATATATATATATATATATATATATATATATATATATATATATATATATATATTTATATATATATACATATATATATATATATATATATATATATATATATATATATATATATATATATATATATATATATATATATATATATATATATATATATATATATATAATCAAAAATCATGTCTCTTTTTCTGCGCATAAGCAAAATCGTTCTAAAAGTTGAATACTTACTTCCTATGCAGAGAAACTGCTGTTCAGAATTTTTCCCTAAAACGGAGTTTTTTTCCTAATTTGAGTGGACTATGTGATAAACGAAATTTTATGGAATTTTGTGCTTTATGCAATCTTGAAGCAGATAACGCAATCATCTGAAGAATTGAGAGCTTTATTAATTTAATTTCTAATTCTCGTTCACGTTCTGTTCCCATAGTTTTAGTTTTTTAGATTGAGATTCGTTAAATTGTTCTTCTTTGTTGTTTAATTTGTTCTTCTTCTGATAGTATTTGTTTTTTATAAAAGTTTTTATTTTTTAAGTTTATGAGTTTGATTTTTTATTTTAATAAATAAATCGTTCTGCAATTCTAAAGAACCTATGATTTTATTTATCCTTAAACCGGTCCTTAAACATTATAATAAAAAAAATTATTTATTGAACATTAAAGTTTAGTACAAAATTCCCATCCCCCGAACAAATGGCTGGCACGAGGCCCAAAAAAATCCCTCCCCCGATAAAAAAAATTCTTGCTTGCTTCGCTTGTAAAATGCCGACTAAGACAGCCAGACCGCCACTGGTTGTTTCTTTGTTTATTTAAAGAAAAAGTTTGCAAAAAGTGTCCGACAATTTTATTCTTGTAGATCGGGTGCCGAGAATTGTTGTTTTTAGGCCCTCATCGACTATACTATTTTAAGACGTACTTAAACAAGTCTACAATATGGCTTCGGTTATTGCATACGCAATGTTTTTGAGCTTTAAATCGTCTTTGTGATTAGTAACAATGGATATTAATTTTTCTGATTAGTCCTAGCCCGTGAGAAATGAATTATTACTCACGGCCATGAATAATGACCACCCCATTGTTTGTTCAAAAACATATAAAAAATGAATTATTTAGTAGCAGTAGAAAATAGTATATTATATTACTAGGAGTAGAACGCACTCTTTTTTTGTGTTGAGTCCAGGATTTGCAAACTGGGCGAAACACAAAAAAGGCGTTCTACTCCGTGTAATATATACTATTTTTTCTTCAAGCGTATTAAAATGCAAAAATTCATTTATTTATCATAAATGTACAAATATTCAAACTACAGTCTTACATGTTGACACAATATGACAAGTGGCTAGTGGATAGCGCGCCACCGGTGGCTTTCGGTATTAACATTATGTTACTAGTAAAACAATACCCACTACGGCGGCGCTTTCGGAACTAACATTATGTTACTAGTAAAACAATGTCCACTACGGTGGCGTTCGGTACTAACATTTTGTTACTAGTAAAACAATGTCCTACTTCTACTTCTGTTTTTGGTGACATAATTTAAACATTTTAATACGCTTGAAGAAAAAAATATATTATTATCCCACGTATTGGAAGATAAAATGAAAACAAATTACCTCTCAGCGTTTTCTACGAGTTTATTCTGAATTCTCCAGCTTGAAGGAATTAAAACACTATTTTGTAAGGGTGGCGGTGGCAGAACTTGCATTTCCAAAGTTTTCTCGATATTAACATCATCAAATCGTAATCTAATACTTGCTATATAATTACAACATGTAACCAAAATATTTGACCTCTCCCAAGATTCTTCAGTCGAGCTGAAATTAAAAACAATTTCTCTGATTATAGTAAATTAATTAAACGTCAACAAAAAAATAATCATATAATAGTCGAGTTGGACAATTTTCCTTTAAATAATTTTTTATAAATCTTCCCATTTTGCTTGAAACCACCCCCATAAAATTTTTAATTTAGGTCTGATTTAGATCGGGTTTTTTAAATGTAGACCTCTGAAAAGTGTATTCTTGCAGTACGTTACATTTTATAAAACAGGGTGTATACTAATTCACGATTTTGAAATTCCCTGACTTTTACAGGTTTTCCAGGACTTATCAATAAAAATTTCAGAAAAATTTTCTGCTCGAAAATTAAACCTGATGAGCGAGGGAGGGGAAATGGAATACATTTTTTGACGACCGGTGTGGCTCAACTTTAGATATAAGCAATTTTAATTAATTTTTCCTTTTTTTATGACTTTATAAATTCCCTGACTTTTCCCTGATTTCCCTGACCAAAATCAAATTCCCTGACTTTCCCAGGTTTTCCCTGTTTTCCAGAAAGTATACACCCTGAAAATATAAAAATGAAGACATCATATTAGCAATATTCTTATTTCAAATTTAAGGATGCCACTGGATTCAGCAATCTCTTAATTGGGTTTATACCAAATTTCGTGAAAAAATTCTCATTTTTGTTGGAACCACCCCCATAAAAAGTTTATTTTTTGTCCGATTTAGATCGATTTTTTTTTAACGTAGACCTCCGAAAAGTGCATTTTTGTGGTACATTACATTTTATAAAACATAAAATCTCGGCCTTCAGTAGTACTCCTCAAATGGGTTGGTACCAAATTTCGTGAAAAAATACCTATTTTTGGATTTTCCCCATAAAAAATAAGAATTTCGAAATTTTCAATGAAAATCCACTGTTGCACGGGATTTTGTATGTAAAGGAGCGTGTTTACTTAAACAACTGACGACAGAATGTTCCACTACGGGAATGTGGAAGTAAAAACACCATTCTATAAATAAAATAATAAATAAATAAATAACATTTATTAACCAAAGGATACACGAGGTATATGTGGCATATCAATACAGAAATAGTAAATATAGATATAAAAATATAGATATAAAGACAATGGAAGAATATATATGCATTAACAAACAATTATATATTATTATCATTCTTATTAGGTTACATATTTGTCTAAAAACTCACGTGTGCTATAAAAGCCTCCATTTATTAACATGGTTTTTACTTTGTTTTTAAACATATTTGGGTTTTTGATATTTCTCATGTCAGCTGGCAATTTATTGTACAAAATAATGCAGTTATAGGCAGGTGAGTTTTTATAAGTTGAAGTCTTGTGAGGGGGAATTCTTAATAGTTGACCGTACCTAGTGTTATGGTTATGCGTGGATGAGCTAGATATAAATATGATTTAATTACTTATCAGATATTTTTTTAAAATATATTCACTATATTCTAGTGGTAACAACACAAAAATATTCTAAAAGGATATCTCTAATAAAATTAAATGTAAAAAAAAACTTTTTTAAAAACGGGCTTTTATTATTTAGCTGTACTGTCGTGCGCAAAAAAATGGGACAAGTCTTATAACGTGTTTTTGCTAAATAGTCGGAGAGCAGCCAATCTGTAGGAAGCATTTTAAAAGTAGTCTATACAACTCGCGAACACCCACCTAAAAAACAGATGATATTATGTAAAATGACCTTCTGGATTTGATTTTTGAGTTCGCCCGTTAATTTGAGATTGCCAAATCGGTCAATTCACAAATTTTTTGAAAAATTTTAAAATTGTGTTAATTTTTGTTTTGCACATAACACATCACATCTTTTTTATTTTAATTCCGATTTAGACCAATATTTTACACATTATCCCTCCAATATTCTTGGACAGGTTGACGGCAAATAATATAGTGTAACTAATAATATAGTGCCTATAAAAAATATAATTACCCTCTATTGTCGCGGTTTTTTAAAATTTGCATTGAAAAATACCCGATCGAGGTAACTTTTTTATTTTTAAAGAGAGAGTTATAGTATAAACGAGAAAAATGTTCCATATACTTTAAACACACTTTTTTATAAAGAGATTTTTTTGAAATTCGGCTCATGAAACGAGATGACGCTGTTGAATGCGGCCGCGCTACTCGTCCGCATTAATTTAAAGCATAACTTCTGTTAACGTCGCCCATCTGTGGTGTCGTTTAAGCGATCAAGTGAGTCTACGGATTATTTAGTTTCTATTTGCAATTAAATGTTATAAAATTATGTAGATAATCTAGAAACATACACATTAAAAAATATATTTTCATTAATTATAACAGCAAGTGGGTACTAAAGATTACATTTTCCTTCGCATAAACAACTTATGTTACATTGCACGTTTGCTTTGCTACACTTGCAGCTTGTAGTACAGTTATATAATTTACATTTACAAAATGGAGTTAACTCAATAAAATTGGGTTTTGGGCTTTTTGAAATCATCTTTGGAAATAAGATTTCCTCCTTTAGGTACCATCCAAAATTTAAACATTTGGAATTCTGGGCTTAATTTGGTAGGCTGTCTTGTAACTAGCACATTGCAGAAATGGCCTTTTTACTTGTATTCTCTGTACTAGGATTTACAATTTCTGATTTTCTTTTATAAGCAGTTCGGGCATACGATCTTCTACATTGTGCATGGTAAACTGGATTTAGTGATAAAAAATCGGCAGCTACTGGAAGCGGCTGGAACCTCCCCACCCGGTGGATCTTTGAAGCCGAAAAGAGCACTAAACAATATGAACGATCTCATTTAATTATATTTATTAAGTTGAAATATTTTTTTCGTATTAAATCAGAAAAAAAGTATTGCGTTCAGTGGGATTTGAACCTAAGAACTTGAGTGTTAAATTTATAGTTTGCACAACATTAATATTTTATTCAATGTTTTTAATACAAATATATGCTTCATCGGATCCTAACCCAGGGCCAGCCAGACAACCACGGTGAACACCGCCGTGGCGAGTGTGAGGCTGGACGGGGTAGGTCCGGTTTGGCTTGGAGAAAAATAAAAAAGTAGCTCCTGTCTTCTGTAGGCAGGCTTAAAGACTAGGTTAAAATTATAATGTGTCCACATGGACCTAAAATTAATATAAAAATAAACACAATTCTATAAAAACGTTCGTAGGCAAGAGCACTTAATAATTTTGATTATTGATACGGGAAACAACCTCGGAAACAACTAAACGAAAAAACCTGTTCGTTGGTAATGGGATGGATGGCAGGGATGGCCATCTTTGGAAAAAAACATATAACTCTTGGTGGACAGCTTCCCTGCCAGATGTAGCCAGGGTAGTGTTTATGGTGGCTCGTTTAAGTTTGAGTTGGTATATTTTGTTTTATCTTTCGGCCTCGATCAATTTTTCACTAAATCGGCCGGGGAAGTGATAGCTGTCAAATTTTTGGTTCCAATGTTTCTCTGGGGAATTTGGTTTTTGAAAAATGTTTAGGTTGGTATCAATGTCTTAAATTGTTTTTAGGTTATGTAGTACTATTTTTAGGTTATGTTGCCGGAAGAATTTTCGGCGGGATGCCGGAAGTAGCGGAAATAGTTTTTAAAATATAATGTCACTGTCACTTTTATAGTTTTATTGGAAAAAACTCACCGAAAGCGTTCCGGTGGGGTTGCTTACACTTGTAGGGCTTGTAAGCGGTTCAGGATGGCCTCTCACACCATCCGTGGGCTTTATAAACGTCGAAAAAACTTGTAATCTCTCGATGCACTTGACACGTCAAAAATACTCAGCATACAGTCTGCACGCTTTAACACACTAGCAGAGAACTTAATACCACAAATGGACCCCTAGTATTTTTTGGGAATTTTCCTTTGAGTCCATTTAATAAAATTTGACATTTTTCTGAAAATTTGACATTTTTCTGAAAAGTGATATTTTTCCGAAAATTTGACATTTTTCTGAAGTGACATTACTCCGAAAATTTGACAATTTTCAAACATTTGACATTTTTCTGAAAGGTGACATTTCTTCGAAAATTTGACGTTTTTTCGAAAATTTGACATTTATCTGAAAAGTGACATTTTTCCGAAAATTTGACATTTTCCCGAAAATTTGACATTTTCCTGAATTTTTGACATTTTTCTGAAAAGTGACATTTCTCGGAAAATTTGACATTTTTCTGAAGTGACGTTACTCCGAAAATTTGACAATTTTCAAACATTTGGCATTTTTCTGATAGGTGACATTTCTTCGAAAATTTGACGTTTTTTCGAAAATTTGAAATTTTTCTGAAAAGTGACATTTTTTTGAAAATTTGACATATTTCTGAAAGGTGACATTTCTTCGAAAATTTGACGTTTTTTCGAAAATTTGACATTTTTCTGAAAAGTGACATTTTTCTGAAAATTTGACATATTTCTGAAAAGTGACATTTCCCTGAAAATTTAACATTTTTTCGAAAATTTGACATTTTTCTGAAAGGTGACATTTCTTCGAAAATTTGACGTTTTCCTGAAAATTTGACATTTTCTTAAAAATCTGACATTTTTCTGAAAAGTGACATTTCTCCGAAAATTTTACATTTCTTGGAAATTAAAAAAAAAAAAATATTTTTTTGATATCATCATCAGTTCGCCTGTTATAAGAATTTTATGCTTTTACGACGTCATCAGAACGTAGGTGTATTTTTAATTCACTCGTATTCCATCCATCTACAATATTTCCACCTACGTTTCAAACTTTAATTGGATGTTTCCAGTTAAGTCGATATCTGCACCAGTTTCTAAGAATTTTTCTTATTTGTGACGTCATGTGACGTAGGTGTATTATTAATTCACTCGTAATCCGCCCGTCTACAATATTTATACCTACGTTTCAAATTTCAGTTCGATATCTTCAACCGTTCCCGAGTTATCAGCCGAAATCACTGAACACCTCTGTCATTATTAGAATATCACCCTGTACATTGCACTGCTTTGAGGACAAAACAAGTTAAATTTTTGTTTTTTAATTTTTTTCACGGAAACCAAATCGAAAAAGTGTAAGTGTGATATATCGTTGAAATCGGAATTTTTACTGCTTTTCAATGGTTCAATTACAAATTGTAAGTAATCATAAAATAAACAACTTGTTGTGCCAAAACGGCACTAAACGTAATCCGATCTCAACCAAAACCTTTTCAGATCTTCTGGAGCACTAAAGAAACCCTCACGCAAAGTTTCATCCAAATCCGTTTAGTAGCTACGCCGCTATCGTGCTAACATACATACACACACACACACACACACACACACACACACACACACACACACACACACACACACACACACACACACACACACACACACACACACACACACACACACACACATACACACACACACAGACATTTTTCAAAAACAATTTTTTTGGGTTCCTGGGACCTCAAAACGTAAAGATTTGATGTTATCTCAATTTTCGATTTTGGACTAATTGTAGTAACCTCCCACAATTTTATTGTGGGGAGGTTAAAATAAATTTTTCTGTTCTAAATATTGTTTTAGAGCCACAGAAATGTCATCGGATTTTGCATTTGATCGGTACATTTCTAAAACCGTAAATATCGCTCACAGACAAAAAATTTTCATACCATTGTGTTAGTGAACGAGTTCTGAACAACTTTCAAAATGTCCGTCTGTCCGTCCGTCACGTTTCTTGTAAGCACGATAACTGAAGAAAGAAAATTCCGATTGTACTGAAATTTGGACAGTAAATTAGTGTTAGCTAGAGGAAGAACTCTATTTGAACAAAATCGATCGGTAAATAAAAATGTTATTACTTAGTGATTTAAATTTGAAAAAAAAAATTTTAATTTTTATGTTTTTGTAATTGAATAGAAATCTGGTGAAATGATATTTCATTTTAATATCTAAATATTTATATATTTTACAAATATACATTTCATAATGTAATATACAACCGTGAAAATATGATTTCTGCTCGTGTCTTATAATGTAAAAATTTACATTCTTTTACGTGTAAGGTGGTGGTGTAGTTCTTTTGACTCGGAATCGAAACCCAAATGGGGTTTGGTATAGTTTTTTTACCAAGTATTTTACCAACTAAGATCGTACTATAAAATAAAAAATGGATAAAAGTAACATTATTTACAAAAAAAAGTGCGAAAAGTATCCTATTGAATGTATAACAATTATATAAAAATCCAGTGAACAGGCGAAGAGTACGTTTTTAGCTTGTTTCCTTTGATTTCCTATCCGAGTAATTATAATTTATTATGCCAAACTATGTGTTTATAACGCACTAAATATAAGGACTGAGACAAAAAGCACTTTCAACTTAACATAAATGAACACTGGAAAATAATAATCACCCGGCACGTGTCTGCGTTTGCGGCCGATTCATAGTAGCGCGCATTCGTTCGGACGCTGAAACGATCAATGAATATTTCGATAAGGGAGCAAAATTTCGAAAAAAACTTCTTATAAAAGATTTTATTTAGTTCATTCGGAACATTTTCTTCGGTTATAGTAGGCACCTAACTTTAAAAATAAAAAAGATACCTCGATCGGACATTTTACTCTGCAAATTTTAAAGATTTTGCGTCAAAGAAAAGTTGTTATTTTTTTTTGCCGACTAATTATTTTTTAGATAAAGGTTTTTACTTTTAACATATCAAAGAATAGTTAGAGAATATTATGTAAAAAAAATTAAAAATTCTGAAGTAAAATAAAAAATATATGACGTGTTATATGAAAAACAAAAAATAACACATAATTTTTATTTTTTTTAGAAAATTGCCAATTTGGTCATTTTGGCAATCTCAAATCAATGGGCGAATTCAAAAATCAAGTTTAGCAGGTTATTTTACATCAGATTACCTATTTTGTAGGTGGGTGTTCGCGAGTTGTATAGAGGGTGTCGAATTCAGAGGGTCTGATCTTCCACTAAAAATCTAGTTGTGTACATCTAACTTTAATTTTTGTGTCATTGTCAGTTATTTGTCAAAATGCATTGCAAATGTGCAAATATAGAGACAGATTTACATTAGAAAAAAATAGTTGTCCTATTTTTTTTTTGCTCACGACAGTACTAAAACGAAAAAAAATAAATAAAAAAAAAATTAATTGTCTTAGAAGCTTGTCGCGCGCGAGAAGTTCATACAGGCATTAATTTTTTTTACAGAGATTGTAAGTTTTTTTTTATTTCTATTCACGCGTCAAGCTTTTAAGACAATTAATTTATTTTTTTTATTTCTATTTTTTTCATTTTAGTACACTTAAATAATAAAAGCTTGTTTTTAAAAAACTTTTTTTTACATTTAATTTTATTTTTAAATTTTTAGCTACGCCGTAATTAGTTTTATATATTCATTGCGTCGTTCCTATCCGATATAAAGCTTATAGTTTAAACCGGATCCTTCACCATTTCTTAGAATGCAACGTATGAGCGAATACACTATACGATCAAATTATAGTGTTGAAACTAAAAAATTTTGTCCGCCATCTTGGGGCGTCCGTCATATTGAATTTAGTGTGACGTCATTTTATTTTCTTATTCTTCTCATTTGATACCCATATCATGGGGGTGCATAAAAAATAACTGGTCCGCCATCTTTGGGAGTCCGCCATATTGGATTTAGAATGACGTCACTTAGCTAACCATGCATTGTCTTCCAAATTAAACGTGTATGCAAAACAGCTCAATCGGTTGGGGATAACTGTTATAAAATTTACTTGCAAGATTTGAACTAAACAAACAAACTATCATACATACAAAGCAAGTTAAATAAAAACTTGTAAAAATACATTAAACACATAGCGCGTCATGCGCAATAGTATCCGCCCGCATGAGGAGTTCATTGTTATTTAGAGTGAAAGCGTTTCATTACAGTTCCCATCTTATGAAATTAGCTAATTGAAACAAATCTATAGAAGTAGAACAAGTAATTATAATAATGGTATCTTTCATGTAGTGTATATCTCACCATCTGACTTCTTCATCCTTATGCTCTTTTCTTTCGCTAACATCTTCTATATTAAAGCATGTTTTAGTATTGCCATCAGTTATCAACATATCAGCGTTTGCATATCTTGGTGGTCCGGCAAAAATACTCTTTGTTCCCCATTCAATACATTTTCCTTCAATGTCAAAAGACGGAAATTTTATTTTAAAACTTTGAAGGCATTTGTGTTCCATTACGTCCCATGTTTTAAATACCTTAAATATATTTATTTGCATGAATAATATAATAGTAACAACTTTTAAATATTTTCAATATAGCTGGGCATGGCTAATCCCTAGTACAAGAATTCAGTGTAAAGTTTAAGTGAAATACGACAACCACGAGGGTTAGTGATAGCCCTGGGAAGAATTAAATGAGCCCTGCCTTGTATTTACTTCTACCTTCTACCTATGGCCCTGTTTCATTATAATGTCTTCTTTAAAAATTGTAAAAACAGTACAAACTAATTACCCCATCTCTTGAACAACTTAATAATATTTGTTGATTTTCCATTATTTGGATATCAACAACATCAATCCGATGGCCTAAAAGAACACCAATTGGTTTCGAAACCATTACAGAGTTCCATATCCTTATAGTCCCGTCATCGCTGCCAGTTATTAATAATTTTAGCGTGTTGCAAATGGTAAAACAACTTGCTCCCTGAAAATTAAAGTTATTTACAGTTTAAAGTTATAATTTGGGATTCATGAAATAACTTAGTACTGCACTAAAATTAAATTTGCATTAGGTACATGCATTTATCCGATTTCTAATTAAGGCTGATTATAAAAAATTAATGCGATAAACAGTTTAATTTCAACAAAGCTTTAACATCAGCGTTGCTACATTTATGTATTTTTTCATTGGAATTTAAATTACATTCGAATTTTCGATCACTCGCCGCGCGCCAACGACGGCCGCCGAATCTCACAGTGACGTCTTTGTATGTGTTGATGTTTTCCAGTTGTGTAACCATTAGTTTACAATCCGCACAAAGTCACCAATAGTATAATTACCTATCTCTATAAGATAACTTTATAAAGCAAACGCAGCGAATAACTCTTTGATGCTGGCATTGCTCTTTAATAACATGAATTTTATGTAAAGCCTAGGCCAGTCATCTGCCACTACGGTTTCGATCCTTCGCGGCTACCCGTGAATTGTTACGCCGCGAGGTGAAATATGTTCACTGTATATACTTATAATAGGCATGGCACATATTGACTATTCATTTTCAGAATGTGGACAGAGAAAATAAACGGTTTTGAAGGTTAAAGTTAGTTTATGTGTAAGTAGATTAGATTTGAAAGAGGAGCTGGCTGATTGGCCTTGACAATCGCGATCCTGTGGATCTATTGTGACATTCCTACTTTAATTTTACTTAGAACTCCTTATCCAATATTGTCTTTTGTACTAAACTCCATAGCCTTGATAAGGCTCATTGGTGTAGCTATCTGCCCTTGGTTTCTCTTCGCCAAGTAGTTGGAATCTCAGCCTGGCTAGGCCTTCGCAATGGCACAGCACATGTACTCCTCTTGTTTCCTCTTCTTTGGCGCAGTAGATCTTCTGTGAATTTAGACGATCGTTCTTTAATGAAGTTTTTGGCCTGTCTCTGTCGTGAGAAACTCTTCCACCACTCTAGAGATTTATTTTGTACCCATTTGATGATGGATGTTCGTATGCATGGTTTAGCCACGCCGCAAGAGGATTCCGGTCCTACTAGGGCCTTAGACGCTCCTTTCCGGGCCAGTTCATCAGTCTTCTCATTTTCATTTTGTCCCTCGTGTCCTGACATGTTCTGACTTCCTAGGTCCGTAATGACATTTATACAATCCCATACTAATCTTGAATCGACCTGTATGGAATCGATTGCCTTTAGCGCTGCTTGACTCTCGGAAAAATGGCAATCGACTGGTTAACAGTTCCTTGCCTCATTATTTCCTTTGCATACCACAATAAAGCGGCCACTTCAGCCTGAAACACTGTGGCGTGTATTCCTAGAAATTCCAGCTCCCTCTTCTGTTTTGGAGCCGTTCGTATGTCAAACCATATGTGCCGATACTGGAGGACCGTTTTTCTAGTCCCCTCTGTCTGATACCTTAATTTGAAAATTTTTATATATTTACTTTGGGACCATAGTGTCCTTGGGCATTCTCAGACTGGCATCTGCCTTCAGCTCTGAGTATAACTTTTGGTGTTCTGTTCCGTGTTGTTGCCTTATTGGCGTTGTGCTTTGCATTAGCCTATACACCACTAAAGGAGCTTCCCCTTGGATAAATATGTGTAGTGGTAGTAGCCTTTGTACATCACTCAATAGCCTTATTGCGCCCAGTTGCAGTATCTTGGAATTATAGTAACGGTAAAATAAATTTTGAAGTTTTCGTTTGTTCAAATAGGTTTAGAATGTCATATTACGTCGAAATTTTAAATTTGAGCAAACAAAATTCTGTCTGTCTTAACTTATTTTGTGTATGTGATTATTCTGGAACGGTTTACGATATCGACTTGAAATTTGGTACATACAGGGTGTAATTAGTGTCATGTCATTAAAAAAACTGATGGTGGGGAACAACTACACGAACAAAAAAAACTTATATAACATGGGGTCTAAAACCCATAGTTTTAGAAAAAAAATAAACAAAAATTTCGAAAATTTTCAATAATATTGTTTGAGAACTGCTGGAATGTTCTAACCATCAAATACGCTAATACGGCTCTTTCAAAGTGTCGCGCTCCTTTGTTAGAGACCGCGCGTCGGCGAGGACACAAGTTGATAATCACACTTTTTTATGGTTTTTTAAAAGCAGGTAAGGTAAGGTTTTTGGCGGTGCAGTAAAGGTGAAAGACGTCGGCGTTTTCTGAGTGCTCAGTAGATCTGAAGAAAACTATACTCTCCCTTGTGCAATATTTTAGTTTCTGTGGACATTTCGTTAAGTACACACGTCGAACCCATTCGTTGTGTTGTATGTTGCTTTTGTTCTTTTTGAATTTTGGGCCACGTATTTACAGTTAAGATTTATTTTATTGACTTTCCGTTCAAGTCGTTAAATTCTTGATTACGTACAGACACTACTTGTTCGTTCTTTTTGTGTTGCTTTTTGGATTTTGGACCAAGTTTTTATTTTTATTTTCTTTATTGACAACGTTAGTTGATAGTTTAGTGTGGTATTTTAATGTGCATAAAAGATGATCCTAATTTACCAAATGTGTTGAACGGAGTGCGTATGTCCTTAGTTCGATGTGCCGAAAAGTGTATTGATGCAGACGGAAGCCATTTCAAAGAATTTATGTAAATCAACAGTAATTTGGTAAGTTCTAGATTTATCGAATATTTTAGTTTGGCAATTTGTTAAATAAATCAGATTTTTTCCTAACTTAAAATACACATAATAGTTATCTGTTATCGTATCTCAGACGTCTAACTGTTTATTTCCCAATGTCATGCAATAATTTCTCGTTTTTTAAGCTTTTAATCCAGGACACTCATTTAGGGTACAAATGTTAATAAATCACATTTTAATCTGAAAAATTATAAACAATAAAAGCTCCAATATTTTGTTCTAAATTTTTAAAACACACACTTTTAAAGAAATGCTGTGTTTAAACCTCTACGCCCATCATTTGCTTGCAGTTTTACAAAAAGAGATAACGAATTATTTACATTTTTATAATTGGTTCCGTTGAGGCGGTCATCAAAGGTGCCGCCCTCTTTAAAACCGCGGGCCGCCGCGTGCCGACGAGAACTATCGAACGTCCATTGACCCAGAAAGTCAGTTGTTCTTAAATGTTTCCTACTCTAATATTCAAATTGTTGACCTAGGTCAGTTTTTTAAAGTGCCCCTAGAGGAAAAAGTCATAAAGGTTTTTTGTTTGTCTAGTCGGTCCCCATTACCAGTTTTTTTAATGACGAAACTAATTACACCCTGTATATGTACTGTAACGAGATCTATAACTAGATTATATTGTGATATTAATCCGTTGTAGGGTTGAAGGTCAATGGGAGCAAATAGGTAAAGCAAGCAAGGAAGAGTCAATGAAATTGGGATTTAATATATGCAGGAAAAGTCAAGCACTATCACCCCTCCACCTCATTATTGAAATGGTCAAAATAAAATTGTGAATTAGTGCGAGTGTACAAAAGCCTAAGATCTCAATTTTATTTTTGCATCAACCACACCCACTATCACCTCCTATCACCACCACTACCGATGTGGGATATCGTTTTCCTCCTCGTTTTTTATTATAGCTAAATACATCGTCTCATTTTCTACCAAATTCAAATTAAAAAATGTTTAAATTGAGATAAAACATGAAATAATACATTCTTGGATAAAACATGATACTACATTTTGTCTAATGCAAAAGTTACGTGAAATCAAATCTGATTTCGCATGATATTTCAGTTAAAATACTTAATTTATTCTATAACAACTGAAATATGTTTTACTATAAGCAATGCAAATTATTGATTATATTGTAATTTCTCTTTCAGATTGTTCACTATTGTATATTTTCTGTGTGGAAATAAAATAAAATTCATTATGTAAAAGTAATGATGGTGATGTGATGTTAGAAAATACGTTCGAATTAGTTAATTAGTAGAAATTGTTTAAATTCGTACCCTCTTCATTTTAAAGACGAATGGTTTTCTTTTGTTTAAAATATGTCTTTGTACAACAGAAGCCTCTGAGTCTCTGCTACAGGTAAAAATTGAGTTATTCTTTGCACAGTATTGAATTTGTTTAATGCTGTTCTTGTGAATCCTTCCATGTGATTTTATTACAACGTATTCTTTTTCGTCGGGTAACTCCTAAAACATTAGTTTATATACCTATTTGTAATAGTTCACAAAATGGATTAACTTTGATTACTTACAATCCAGTAAAACAGGCTAATTTTATCATTATGTTTTTTTCTTAAAAATCCTTGTTTTGGTTGAAGAAATTTAAAAGAAATTACTTCTCCATAACAGTCGCCCATAAATAATATACTTTCATTTGATTCTGCATTAAAGTTGTGATGGCATTTATACGCTAAACACTGAAATAAAATCTCATAAACATCCATTTCCACATGCACATTTACGTTTTAATGCATGTCAATGCAGATTAAATTTTGCACATGTATATCCAAAAAATATTAGTAATGTAATCAATAAAATTATTATCGAACCCATCTATCTTAAAATTGTATTGTAATAATACAAACGTATGTAAATATTTAAATAACGTACAAATAATTTTAAAACCTGTAAATCGCTAGTTTGTCTCTCGACTTAAATAATTTATTTTTTTAATACAAAGAAATAGTGTAGTGATTTGCTTCTTGAAAATGCCTCGAATCTTCCACTTTTGAGTAAAAGCACATTCTTTTAACCATGCATAGAACAAGTTAAAATACGTAGATTTTCGAACAGACCACCTCGAAAAATCATGTCTGCCCACTCTGCCCCCCTCAAAGGGGCTACTTGGATGGAACTTACAATTATGTATAAGACCATTATTTCGTTTTTTACTATTTTCTTTCATGTAAGGCCCCACAGCATAAAAAAGTGGGGGAGCCTGCCAGCAATAACACATGTTTGGCAATAACTCTAAAACGGTCCAATAAATCAATGTTTTAGACGATATGAAAAATAAAGATCATTATTTTTTCTATCGATTGATATATAATTTATATACATTATTTAAATTTAGTTAAATAAAGCCGCCTGTGGCGAATAAAGGTGAAATTGCATATATAATTCCGTTAGAATTTTATTTAATTTACAAATTGCGAAAAATGTTGACTATGCCCTCTAAAAAAATTTTCACATTTTTATGTTACTACTTTTTTCTTATGTGAAGCCATTTAGAAAAAAATATGGAGACCACATCTCAGTTATCTTTAGCTGTCACCCAAGCGACCCAATAAATTAAACACTAGACATAAAAAGTTATGTTGCGTTTTCTATCGATTGGTACCTATATAAATTAAAAATTGATCGACTTACCTGTAAGGAAGAGCAATTTTAATTATCCTAGCTCGCATATACCGAACATTTTTACCATGTAGTATATACTGGCACTATGCACTCACAGGTTGAAAGAAATATAAACACTTTTTGCTGAATAGGTCTCTACTTATCACCTATATTTTATCCATTATATTGTTGTGTGCCTGAGGTGACAAGTGAATAGATCGTCAAGGGATTGGGTTTATTATTACTATTTTTGTGGGAGGGCCGTAAAAATGTTCGGCATATGCGAGCTAGGATAATTAAAATTGCTCTTCCTTACAGGTAAGTCGATCAATTTTTAAATTATCCGTAGCTCGCATATGCCGAACATTTTTACCATGTAGCTGTTTAAAGAAATTATGAAAATAACGACCTATGAACATCCATGGCAGGTTAAGATAAGTGTCCGTGCCTTTGTAACTTTTTTGCGTGTGGTTTCTTCCAGTGATGTATCTTTGCGTAAGAAACTACCACAAAAATTTTTGACCTCAAAAACTTCATAATATCCAAGAAAAATTTTTTTTTTAAATCAAAAAAAATTTTTTTTCTTAATCAAGTGAACCAATTTGTTTGTATTTCATATATATTGTAAATATACTCAAGACATTTTATTATTGATATTTTCATGAAATCTTTTCATGAAGAAAACAAAAATTGATGCTTTTGAATTTTTCTAAAAATTTATATACGTACTTACCCGTTAGCGACCACCTCTATTTTTTTACTAATTATACACCATACAACAAGCTATAACATATATTTTTTACAAAACTCTATCGAAGGGGTAACGTAGTCAAATTGGCAAAGATAATGTTACGTGCTGTCACCCCCCTTAGTAAACACCCTGTATCGTGGGTTCGGAAATTATAACACCAGGGTAACACTAAACAATAATGTATTTACGTACGCATTAATTACAACAAATAAAGAAAAAGAGTATAAATTGGTTAGAAATTCTATATATTAATAAATATATAAATGAACAACAACTGCTTGGATTACACGTATTGAAAATTTTTTGGAGCAGCCTACGTATTTTTTTGAAATAATGAAATGTATTTTTCACAATACATACATTTTCTACAAAGCTCCATCGAAATGGTAATACATAAAAAATTATGTGTTTAATAATAAGAATACATAATAAAAAACCGCTGCCTAAGGAATCACCACTTCCACATCCAGACTTCCTATCTAAATATCTTACAACGAAAATACTAAAATGCACTCCACTAAGTGGAGATAATTGTTTATGGAACTTTAATGGTGTAGTATTTGAAATCGTGTACCAGAAAAACCCATAAAATGATATGCCCCATCAGTAGTAGGGGTGGTGGTGGTGGTGGTGGTGGTGGTGGGAGTGAATGAAGTGAAAAAAATTCTTGATGACTGGTTCTTGTACACACACTAAATCACAATATTTTTTCACCCCCTTTAAGGTGAAAAACATTACTTGGCAATAGCCACCGTAATAGAGGTGGCTATTGCCAAAAATGTTTTTGAGAACTTAGGTCCTCTTATATTTACTAAATACCAATTTCATGCACTCTTAATTGCTTGATTTACCTATTTATCTCAATTTACCCTTCAACTCTGCAACGGAATTAGATCAATATATAATCTAGTTCCAGATCTCGTTAAAATACATACGTGTGCCATATTTAAGTCAATATTTTAAACGGTTCCAGAGTAATCGTGAGCACCAAACAGATACCAGACTAACAGACAGACCGACGCGACAGACAAATTTATTTTATTCAAACTTAACATATTGACGTTTCATGACATTCTAAGTCTATTTGTACAATGAAAATTTTCAAAAATTTTTCTTGCGTTAGTATCTTCAACTGGATGTGCAAGTAATACGCAGAAAATAGCATGACAAAGGTATAAAACATCATTCTGTGCCGTGGACTACACGAGAGAAGTAAAGCCTCTACTTCAAGCATTTTTTTCAATGAAACCTACTATGCATCCATATTACTCGAGGTAACTCACTGTGTACCTAATTTACTAGAGGAAAGCCACTACGCATTCATACTTCTTGAAGAAATCCAGTGCGCATCCATTTTACTTGAGGAAACACACTGCGCATTTATACTACTCGTGGTAACCTACTGCGCATCAATGGTACTCAAGAAAAGCCACTGCGCATCCATAACATTCGGGGAAACCTACTGCGCATCCATACTACTTGAAATAACCCACTGTGCATCCATTTTACTCGAGGAAACCCACTGCGCATCCATATCACTTGAGGTAACCTACTGCGCATATATACTACTCGTGGTAACCTACTGCGCATCAATGGTACTCAAGAAAAGCCACTGCGCATCCATAATACTCGGGGAAACCTACTGCGCATCAATACTACTTGATATAACCCACTGCGCATCCATTTGACTCGAGGAAACCCACTGCGCATACATACTACTTGAAGTAACCTACTGCGCATCTATGGTACTCTAGAAAAGCCACTGCGCATCCAAAATACTCGAGGAAACCTACTGCGCATCCAAACTACTAGAGGCAAGCTACTGCGCATCGATGGTACTCGAGGAAAGCCACTGCGCATCCATGCTATTCGAAGGAACTTTAATAACTATAGTACTCCAGAAAAGCCACTGCGCATCCAAAATACTCGAGGAAACTTACTGCGCATCCATACTACTAGAGGTAACCTACTGCGCATCGATGGTACTCGAGGAAAGCCACTGCGCATCCATGCTACTCGAAGGAACTTTAATAACTATAGTACTCTAGAAAAGCCACTGCGCATCCAAAATACTCGAGGAAACTTACTGCGCATCCATACTACTAGAGGTAACCTACTGCGCATCGATGGTACTCGAGGAAAGCCACTGCGCATCCATACTACTCGAAGAAACTTTAATAACATGATATTTGAAATCGGCTACCCCAAAAATCTATAAAACGATATGCCACATCGGTAGTGGGGTTGGGGGTGGTGGCAGAGTGGGGTGGGGGGATGACGGTGGCGGTGGATTAAGTAAAAAAAAATTTGAGGCTTAGGTTCTTGTATACACGCTAAATTACAATTTTATTTTTTTTCACCCCCTTTAATAATGAGGTGGGGGTAGTAATGTGGGTGGCTAATGCCAAAAAATTTTTTGAGACTTTTAGTTCTTTTATGTATACTAAATACCAATTTTGTGGACTCTTACCGGTTTGATTTACCTATTTACCCCCATTTACCCCAATTTACCCCCCAACCCTTTGACGGAACAAGATGAAAATATAATCTAGTTCCAGATCTCGTTAAAGTACATACGTGTACCAAATTTCAAGCCAATATCTTGAACAGCTCCAGAGTAAACGTGCGCACAAAAAAAGTTACAGACAGACCGACAGACCGACAAACCGACAGACAGAAATTTTTTTTCGCTCAAACTTAAAATCTCGACGTTTCATAACATTTTAAGGCTATTTGGACAATAAAAATTTTTAAAAATTTTTTTTGTCGTTACTATACTTCCACTGGATGTGGAAGTAAAAACATGTTATGCTAATGATATATGATAATATTAGTCGTCTTCATCACTGTCCTCATTTATTGTAACACTGATATCTTCTGCGAATAATTCAGACAGTTTTATTGATGATTTCGGAATATCGTCGACCTTGCATATGATAAATCCATCTCTAAGTAACAGAAAACTAATTTATTTTTTTAAACTTAAACATGAATTTATCATATGCAAGGTTTCTCGACGATATTCCGAAACCATCAGTAAAACTGTTCGCAGAAGATATCAGTGTACAACAAATGAGGACAGTGATGAAGACAACTAATATTATCATATTATATCATTAGCAAACCATGTTTTTTTACTTCCACGTCCAGTGGAAGTATAGTAACGACAAAAAAATTTTAAAAAATTTTTATTGTCCAAATAGGCTTAAAATGTCATGAAACGTCGAGATTTTAAGTTTGAGAGAAAAAAAATTTTCTGTCTGTCGGTCTGTCTGTCTGTAACTTTTTTTGTGCGCACGTTTACTCTGGAACCGTTTAAGATATTGACTTGAAATTTGGTACACATATGTACTTCAACGAAATCTAGAACTAGATTATATTTTCATCTTGTTCCGTCGAAGGGTTGGGGTGTAAATTGGGGTAAATTTGGGGTAAAGGGTAAATCAAGCAGGTAAGAGTCCACGAAATTGGTATTTAGTATATACAACAGAAGCTAAGGTCTCAAAAAAAAAATTTGGCATTAGCCACCCCCATTACCACCCCCACCCCCTTATTAAAGGGGATGAAAAAAAATTGTGATTAAGTGTATGTACAGGGACTAGAAACATCAAAATATTTTTTTACTTCATCCACCCCCACTACCACCCCCCCCCCTATCACCACCCCCACCCCACTACCGATGTGGGGTATCGTTTTATGGGTTTTTGGGGTAGAGGATTTCAAATATTATATTATTAAAGTTCCATAAACAATTATTTTCACATACAAAGTTTTTTCGTTGTGAGTGACTTGGATAGAGAATCTGGATGTGGAAGTAGTGATTCCTTGGGCAGCGGTTTTTATTATGTATCCTTATTATTAAACACATAATTTTTTTATGTATTACCATTTCGATGGAGCTTTATAGAAAATGTATGTATTGTGAAAAATACATCTCGTTATTTCAAAAAAATTCGTAGGCTTCTCCAAAAAATTTTCAATACGTATAATCCAAGCAGTTGTTGTTCATTTATATATTTATTAATATATCGAGTTTCTAACCAATTTATACTCTTTTTCTTTATTTGTTGTAATTAGTACGTAAGTAAATACATTATTGTTTAGTATTACCCTGGTGTTATAATTTCCGAACCCACGATACAGTAGTACATTAGTACGTAAGGGTAAAAACACAAAGAAAGCAGGCAACCTGCTTACTGGTAGTCAGCGCCTATAAGCGCCAATAATTAAGTACGCTTTTAAACGTTCCCGTACATAGACAAAGCCGGCTACCAGTAAACAGGCAACCTGCATTCTTTGTGTTCTTACCCTTTTAAAAGCGTACTTAATTATTGTCGCTTATAGGCGCTGACTATCAGTAAGCAGGTTGCCTGCTTTCTTTGTGTTTTTACCCTAAGTAAATACATTATTGTTTAGTATTACCCTGGTGTTATAATTTCCGAACCCATGATACAGGGGTTTACTAAGGGGGGTGTAAGCACGTAACATTATCTTTGCCAATTTGACTACGTTACCACTTCGATAGAGTTTTGTAAAAAATATATGTTATAGCTTATTGTATGGTGTATAATTAGTAAAAAAATAGAGGTGGTCGCTAACGTGTAAGTACGTATGTACATTTTTCAAAAAATTCAAAAGCATCAATTTTTGTTTTCTTCATGAAAAGATTTCATGAAAATATCAATAATAAATTGTCTTGAGTATATTTACAATATATGTGAAATACAAACAAATTGGTTCACTTGATTAAGAAAAAAAATATATTTTCGCATTTTCGAAAAAAAAATTTTTCCCACATATGAAGTTTTTGTGGTAGTATCTTTCGCAAAGATACATCCCTGGAAGGAACCACACGCAAATAGGTTGCGAAGGCACGGACACTTATCTTAACCTGCCATGGCCTTTATTGTTGATTAATAAATATTGAACAATTAACTTGAAAAATGCAATTACAATAGTTTACAAAAAAATATATAATTAAATGTAACATTAAACGCATACATTAATATATCAATTATTATCACCCAAGGATAGAATAGTATTAGCAAAGCTAGTGGAATCAATGCACCATGGCTTATTATAAAATGTATTAAACACTATAGATTTTCCAGACCATCCCGCTGTTTGACGAATAATTTCAATATTTAAACCTAATCGCGCAGCTGCCGATGTAGCAGCATGACGGGTACTATACCCTGTAAATGCATTTATACCAATACCACTCGTTTTTATTACGTTTTTTAACCACCGGTTCATGGTCTGTGTGAACGCCGCTTTATAAGGCTTCTTTATAGCAATAAAAAGCCCATTTACTGCTGGAGGCCTTAAATTTGTTGTCTTCTCCAGGTATTAACATATTGTGGACGCCACACATAATCGCGGCATTTCTTTGAAGAAAGGAAAAGTCAAGATAGGTTGAAGCTTATTTTTTCCCGATGTTTTAATTCTGTCTGGAATCCGAATTTTTTTATTAAGTTCTCTTTTGTAATAATATTTTCAAGTTTGACTAAAGATAAAGTTTGAAGTCTATGAGCACATGCCAGGGCCATAAGCATGATATTTTATAGGTTAACTGTTGTAAAGGCAGGTTTTCCAACGGAAACTGATTTTCTAAAAATTTAATCACTGGAGAGGGGTTCCAAGTGTATGGATACTTTGGTACAGGGGGTTTATGTGGAACATTTATAATGAATGAAATCGCCGACTTATAGGTATTCAATGAGCTATACGAGAGACCTTTTTCTACTAGAGACCTTATAAAACTAATAACACTCTGCATCTGGTAAGAAAAAGGATCTGAATTATAATTTTGACAATGATTCCACCATCTACTGTAAACTGAATCATACTGCTTTAATGTTTATCAGAAACTGAGACTAATATAAACGGAATCCCTTCACTTGGTACTCCTTTTCTCAGAAAAGGACCAGGACAGCCTCCCTATAGCCAGGGTAAGATGTTGGTGATTCGGATGAGGAGACCTAAAAGGGGACAAAATTAAATTTCTGTCCGGTCCTACAATAATTTTTTGTTCTAATAATAACCTATAAAATAGGGGGTACCACGGTTGATTAGGCCACTCAGGTACAACCATGATTTCCTCAGCCTTGTCATTAATAATTTATCCAAAACTCTAGAGATTAGGGCAAATGGTGGAAAGGCATAAAATTTAATATTTTTTCCAGTTAAGCGTGAAAGCATCCGTTGTTTCCGAATCGGGGTCCGACTTCCACGAAATATATCTTTTACATTTTGTGTTTAGCTTGCTAGCAAATAAGTCGATTTCGGGATTACCAAAATATTTAAATACAACTTTGGCATATTTTTTATGTAACGAATACTCGGTCTCTACGTTAAAGGATCTCGATTCGGAATCCGCAATGGTATTATCTGCCGATTTTTTGCCGATTATTGCCAGATTTCTCTAGATATTTGATTCAAATGCGGAAACTGTAAACTGCCCATTTATTGGAATAATAACTACCCTTAATAAAAATAAACTGTAACCAACTCATCTCTGAAAGTGATCCTTAATAAGAAATAAAGGATTGTACAGGATTGACAGTTTTATTATTATTATCATTTATAATTTTTATTAAGCACTTATTTTAGTTGTTTACGTTATTTCCAAAATGGCAACCTTACGTCGTTGATAAGGGTACTTTTTTAGTTGTTTAACTTAGAACCTTAGAACATGAAAAACCACACCTTGACTACCTTTGAGTATAGAACTGGCATAAGACAATATCGGTTTTCTTATTATTTTTTAACAATTCCGAAATCATATTACTTATATTCAGATAATGAAAATCGGTAGGAAGTGTATATTATTCGTTTTTCAGTAACACACTGTATGTTTTGGTATAATCAATTAAATTAAAAGTAAATCGATCTGTAAATTTATTTAGAACTTTACATAATTTAGTTCTGTGTGGGAGTGATATTACCACATTGCAAATTTTGTTCTTTGAAACCTCCTAATGTGTTTTTATTTAAATTTATATGCTTTCATAATTAAAACAGAAGGGTATTCAGTAAAGGTATGGTTGACTAATAAATCGTATGTATAGCATATTATTATCAACCATTTAAACTTGGGTTTCAATAATGAAACTATAAATAGTTATGTTTATACTAGACTCCAATTTCGGAAATATAGAACCAATACTGTTAAGTATTGGTTCTATATTCAACTACGTGTTCCAAAGATTGTTATTTAAACTTTATTTTATGTGGACTAAATCAGCAAAGCACAAATTGAGACTATTTATTCTATAAATTCAATATAAGACTCTATTTATGCCGACGAAATTCTTGGTCTTATGACTTATGACTAATACCACCAGACCTTTTACTTTTCTTATGACACGCGTCATATGATCATTTGTTTGTTATTTTCCTTTCCAATAATTACACATTGCTTTTCAGCTATCTTTAGACTTGAAAAATTTAAGTGGACAACTCAATCGTTTTGAAATTTCATCATCTTCTAACTATACAGCCTGTAGCACTTGTCTATAGGTTGATTCTCCAAAAATTTTTTAAATTGAGGATTTAAGCTAGGGCTTAATAAATAACGACGATGCAGTGAAATTTCGTGAAATGATTCGAAAATCAGATTAGCTGAATTTACTAGATTTTCCATATCTCTTTTCTCGTTCATCGACGTTTCGATTTCTCGGTACAAGGACATTAAACCAGCCGCTATCGTAACTTGCAACTTTTGAAGATATTTATCGCTCCTAATTTTATCCCCCTTTAAAGAAATTGCTATTTCCTCGTTTAATAAAGAGGGAATTAGTCTACTACAATTTAATGCAGGAGGGTACTTTTCGATAAGTTTTTCCTTTAAATTCTTATCGATTCCGTTTGACAGTGTATGATAAAATAGGGTAGCGAGCCCAGCCAACATATCATCGCTTCTGTTTGCATTTTTTGCTGGTCGTTTTCAAACAAATTCATAATTTCGTTTAGCGGTGATGGACATTGATCAACAGGAAAGTTTTCTTCCATGCCAATTTGATTTTCCGACCTCTGACCTATCTGTGCTTCTGATACATCAATAACCAATCTCACGCTACCCTCGGGAATATCATGTACAACCGCTTTGGAAATGCCGTTCTCCTCCTCTCCTTCCTCTGTAAAAAAAAACAGGGAAGTTGCTATACCTGCCTACAGTTATTTATAACAACCATATGATAAGAATCATAAAGATTCGGTGGGCTACTTTGTGAAGTACCCGTTGTTTTGTGGATGTAACGAAAAATCATAAAGATTGGTGGGCTATTTATAAGAATACCCTTGGTTACCTCCATATGTCGAGTAAGAGGGGAATTTTTTATATATAATACGGTTAATTATTATCCTACCTGAATCGCTATCCGATGAATACACGCTACATTCCACTTGAAGTTTTTCTAATTTCTTTTTCAATTCCTCGTATTTCCGTCATTTTTTATTTTTCATCACATGTTACGGTCGATTTTCACATTTAATAATGGCCAGAAATTTATGTACTAATTTTCGTTATTTTCCCAAATTTTATTGTACATTTGAGCTTATTGATACCGTCTCTCGCGAATTAATAGAGTATAACTGGTTGCATAATAGCAGTACCTAATGGCTTACTCTGGTCATTTAATATACTTTGATACAGGTAGTATGGGTGAGTGCGTTCAGATATTCATTAAGAGAGTGCATTGCAAAAACGCCCTTGTAAAGCTTCTACAATGACCAGTATTGTTGATTAAACCTTCTTTGGTGGGTAGATTTATGAGGGGACGGCTTTCAGAGTATATTATGATAATATTTGTGGATATAAACGAAGTTAGGAAAATCTATTCTAGTTGTGGGGTGCGCCGTGGAGTAGAAATTCTGAACGTACCGAGACGGAAGACAAGAACTTGACATCTTGATAGAGGACATTTTCTTCTTGGTCATTTTTCCTTTTGCTGCTTGAAGATTGAGTCGTCTGAATACGAGTTTTAGCAATATTGTAAGTTTTGCTCCATTTATGGGATTAAGTATTCATCACGACAAGATTAGTTGTATTTTCATTTGGTTTGGAGTATCGTTTTGGGAAATGCAGCTACGGATAAAGTCAATTTTCAAAGCACGTGGCATCGTCTGAATGCAAGATTTTGGAGTGCCATTTTGACGGCAAAGGACCTCTTTCAGCCCACATCACATCTCAGGTACGTCTCTGAAAACCCACTTAAGGTTGAAATAGATTTGTAATTTAGGTTATTTATTTTATTGCAGGGCTGTTTGTTTGTCTGTTGATTTGTTCGTTCGTTAGTTGTTCATTGTTGAGTATATTACAAGTATTGGGATCTATTTGTTGGTTTATGGCTATTTGGATGGATACTTTATGATTTTACTTGGACCTGTTACTGGTATTCCACTTGAGCTTTTATGTCACATCCTACACTTTACGAGGGACTTCCAGCCTGACCTTAGTTTCAACTTCTAGTCCAGATTTTGGTGTCTAGACGGTGGATGATTGACTGACATGTTGTGTATGTATGGTACTGGGGATCTCGGCACGTTACCTTAGACTCTACGTAGATGGTCTACCACCTGCGGCTGTTATCACCCTGAATTACGCTACCCTGGTAGGACGGGAAAAGGTATTCAGACACTACCAAAGGTAAGCGGAATCATATTCTCTATAACGAGGGATCCGGTACTTCTACTCAACGTCCACGTCCATTTTCAAGGAATATTGATAATATTTTGCTTGTGACGTAAATCTCAGTAACACATTAGATTTCAGTAATATTTGGTACATTTTGTGTATCGTTACTTCACTCACTTAATAGCATTGCCTTATTTCACAAATAGATGTCAATAATTTTAAGTAATTTTATGTTTTAACGTACCTTGGGTCAATTGTAGTTTTTGTCACGCTTCTGGCATATGACCTTTTGTACATTTTAAAGGATTTATTATTTTGTAAGATATTTTGTGTATATTAGGTTAAGCGTGTGGGCCCCACTTATTAGAATATATTGTGACACTTGTACTGCGTACCGAGTTATCGGTGATAATTGTGAAAGATTTTGTACTACGTACCCTGATATTGTATTAAATGTTAAATTAGAACGACGTTGTCTTTTATATCTGACCACCTACACCACCCCAATTATCGAAGCTACCCCCAAGGACCTGAGTAGTCGGCCGTGTGAGACTTCCTCCTCACTAGCTTATTGCAGGGGGGGTACTGCACGTAAAATATTAAAATTTTGTTCAGGGCACAGGGTGACCACCCTAACCTGCGTTCGAGGTTTAGCAGCCTTTGGGGCCCCTTTTATAAGTGGGCCTAGGCCTCTGCAACACACATTTTTAACAAGGAAACACCTGCCTACAGTTATTTATAACAACATATAATATGAATCATAAGATTTGGTGGGCTACTTTGTGAAGTACTCGTTATTTTGTCAGTGTAACGAAAAATCATAAAGATTGGTGGGCTATTTACAAGAATACCCTTGGTTACCTCCATATGTCGAGTGAAAGAGGGGAATTTTTTATATATAATACAGTTAATTATTATCCTACCTGAATCACTATCCGATGAATACACGCTACATTCCACTTGAAGTTTTTCTAATTTCTTTTTCAATTCCTCGTATTTCCGTCGTTTTTATTGTGATAGAGGTAAAAACTACCCTTAATAAAAATAAACTAAACTCGATAATATTTATGAATTAAAATACGATATTTATAAGGTCAAGTTAAACTATGTGACACGTATCGACGTTAAGTAATGAATGACTCAATCCTCAATCCACTGGACTCTTTCCTCCCCGTCCAGCTCTGCTGCCAAAATCTCGCCACGTCGGCACTCCAGAATCTTACAGATGACCTTGGCAATTGCCGACGCCTACAGTTCGGCCATCCTGGTCTTCAGGATTGTCCTCAGTCCTGTGATCATCGTCATCCTGTGGAAAACAACACAAATTAGATTACACAAAGAAACAGATGACGACAGCAATTAAATTGTCTTTCGTCAGGAGTGCCGACATGTCACTGTGTTTCGTACCCTGATTCGACATCAACGTTGTCTTTCGTCAGAAGTACCGACACCTCACTGTGTTTTGTACTCTGATTCGACAACAGTGGTTATCTTTCGTCAGGAGTACCGACACGTCTTTGTGTTTTGTACCCTGATTCGATAACAGTTGTCTTTCGTCAGGAGTGCCGACAAGTCACTGTGTTTCGCAACCTGTTTCGACAACAACGTTGTCTTTCGTCAGAAGTACCGACACTTCACTGTGTTTTGTACTCTGATTCGACAACAGCAGTTATCTTTCGTCAGGAGTACCGACACGTCTCTGTGTTTTGTACCCTGATTCGAGAACAGTTCTCTTTTGTCAGAAGTGCCGACACGTCACTGTGTTTTGCACCCTGATTCGACAACAACGTTGTCTTTCGTCAGAAGTACCGACAGCTCACTGTGTTTTGTACTCTGATTCGACAACAGCAGTTATCTTTCGTCAGGAGTACCGACACGTATCTGTGTTTTGTACCCTGATTCGATAACAGTTGTCTTTCGTCAGGAGTGCCGACACTTCACTGTATTTTGTACTCTGATTCGACAACAACCGTTATCTTTCGTGAGGAGTACCGACACGTCACTGTGTTTTGTACCCTGATTCGATAACAGTTCATCTTTGCTTCGAATGCCTTTCGTCAAAGTGCCGACACATTGCAGTGTTTTGCACATGATTCGACATTTTACAAAGGAAACGAGTATCTAATGTTTAACATGTTTTGAACATTTTACCTAAACAGAATGTACCTACCTAGGCATCGAATGTTTTTACGTGTCCGTGATGTTTTCTATGATTATGATCAATTGCCTGCATAACATTGAACACGCATCGAACATTTGACCTAGGAATACTTATGACCCAAATGCCTTACATAATACGAAATGTGCTTTACTATTTTTTGTATAATTTCTATTACTACTACTTGTATAACTAACACATTTCCCAATATGTATCAAACATTGTTGGTCTAACTCTTTTTCTTTTTAACCTCTTACCATTTGGCTCAAATATACTTACCAAATCTTCGAGTGTTAACCAGGGCTTAGTTTTTGTACTTCAACTAAATACTTACAGTATCATTCCGATACTTTCAAGAACGGGTAGCTTCACATTGACGCAATATCGCCCTTTGAAGTCTATAATAACTTCTTACTTTCGCCCGTAGCAAGGAAAATTTATTTAGTGATTGTTAAATCATTCTCATGTTATAAAATGGAATGCCGAGGTGTTGCATGTATTTATATGCTTCACACAGTTTGCATTAAAATGAAATGGCAAAATCACCTTGTTGTACTCAGGATTCTACGTACAATACCATTCAACCATATCTGCAATGCCTCTACAAAACCCATTTGTCATCCGCGCATCCCCCATCCATAGTTGCCAAAGTGATAATTGTGCTATTAAATAATTCGCACTGTCCATTCGTCCGAGACATCCCATATCTTGTGCAGAAATTCTTGATTAATCCAGACGTAAATGCACTGTCCCGATCGAATATAACTGAACAAAAACACCAAATATTTTCAAGCGCTCGACTGATATGTTTTTACTTTCGTGCTTCGTACAGGCTCAAATATAGAGAATTTTAACGAACCGTCAATGAGTACTAGTGACTGAATATTTCATCTTCTAGACTTTACAAAGTCTAGAAAATCTATCTGGATCGTATGTGTAGTACCAATACTTTTTCAATGGGATATAGGCTGATCTGACTACCTGACTGGGTTTTATAATAAATAATTCAGACAAGCGTTTTTTTTTATGCTTTTTAACAAATCTACGTATTGCGGAAAGGCAGTGATTTTATTTAATCTGTGACGTATACTTTCCGGTGAGGCCGGAAAGCGGTCACTTTTGGCACCTTAGCAACGGTTCGGTTTCTCGGGCGCCACATTTACAACTTTTACGTGGGGCAAAGGTCCCGCACTAGCCTCTTAATACAGCCTGTTACAGTAGGGCTGGGATAGCTACAGTGGAGAAAACAGTAACTTCCAGTGGGTCAATTGGGAAAATTGGACTTTTACACAAACAGCAGTAAAACACAGAATTTCCAAATATCAGTTGTTTTATTTCCTATAAGCTACAATGATAAAGAAACTATTTACAGCCTAACTAGTTTAATATGTACAGTACATTCATAATACACAAAAGAGCAAACCCAGGCTGTACGGTAAGTGCTACCATGCGATATGGTGACGTTACTAAGTTAGGCAGGAGTGAAGCAGCGGTATGACGGTAAAAATGGCGGTGACGTACAGTTTGACAGCAGGCAGTGATAGGCAGCGGTATGACGGTGACGTACGGTTGATGGCAGACAATGACAGGTTAAAGGAGCGAATTGCCGAGTTAATCAGGTTACGGGTTGTCGTTAGATACCAGGAAGAAACAAGCAGTTAACAAACAAAGCAGCAAAAGTAATTATTCTAAGGGTCAAACTTGGCTAATACCAGAAATCTCAAAGCTGGAAGAGAGGTATGATTAGTCAAGCGGCATTCTGCAACTCCTGGCCTGAAACAAGGTATGATTAGAATTGTATACACACCAACGGTCTCTGGGAAGACCTGCTAGACCCCAGAGTGGTTAGTGTGCTGATCCTATGCCCACGACGTACCTTTAGGGAGACGGCTAGACCCTCGGGTACCCCGAGAACACAGAACTCTACCTAACTAAAAGAATCCTGGAAGCGGCAACCCAGCAGATGCTCTCGTCCTCCTGACCTGAAATAAATGTATGATTAGGGCGGTACACACACCAACAGTCTCTGAAAAGAACGACTAGACCCCAGAGACGTCAGTGTGTGGGCTCCATGCCCACGACGTACCTTCAGGGAGACGACTAGACCCTCTGGTACCCCGAGAACACAGAACTTTACCAGTAACAGTGATATAGGTAACAAAGAATGATTAAAGCGGTAAACGCACCAACAGCCTCTGAAAAGAACGACTAGACCCCAGAGTCATTGGTGCGCCCAACCTATGCCCACGACGTACCTTTAGGGAGACGACTAGACCCTCTGGTACCCCGAGATCACAGATCTTACCAAAACAAATAACAGAAAGATATGAATCCCTAATATCAGCCAAGTCGTTTTTTTTATTTGTAAAGAGAAGAGGTAACCCCCCTCATAGGCTTCCGATGAAGCGTCAGACTCTTACTGACCAAAGCCCCCTCCTCTCGGGCTTGCTTGTATACTACTCTGGGGGCACTGCAGCCTCCTGGGCTTATTGTTCTCACCCTGTATAGCCCTAGCAACTGTTGTTTCGCTGCGCGGTGCCCCTTAGATGGTCCGATCGGGATCCACGAGGGATCACCCATCCAAGTCCTCACCGCGCGCTACGTTGCTGCACTCGGTGATCTCGTATAGGTCCGGTCCCCATACCCACCTAACGTCTCACCTTGCCAAGTCCGTTACCTTTACCTATTGTTTTTGAACCTACTCATTTTCGTCCTGGTCCCACGTCTGGTCTGGTCTGGTGACGGTCTCTAGTAGAACTGCCGGGTTCGGTCTTCTCAGCGGTGACTATAACAGAAGATTCTCGGTTAGAGTGGGGGACTCTATATTTGCTGCGTGCGGTAATGACGTAGTCGCGGTAGGAGCAATCTTCGAGGATCGGTCTTTGCACGGTTGGCGGGGCTCCTATTTACTTACAGCTGGGTACGTCTTGAGTCGTGGAGCGGCCGACCACGACTGTTTGATATCACGAGTTTTGACAAAGACTTTCCTCTTTCAACAAGCCGGTAGAGTGGGAGAATGTGCAGACACGGTGCGTAAATGCGGTAAATGATGACTTGTATTATTTTCAGGCGAAACGGTTAAATGAAAAATATTTTACAAGTCAGAAATCGCGGACTTTACCATTATTTTCTGTCTCCCGGTCTTAGAAAAATTACACTTACTCTTACTTCCGCAGTTGGCTGCAGTGGGCACGTCTGGTCGCTGTTGGAGCTCGTGAGGAACTGAACTGTCTGCTCTCAGCGCGCAGCGCCTCGAGTATCTAGTCCACTATCCCCTCTATTCACGGTAATGACGGGGAGACGGTGCGCATGGATATTGATTGACGTAGGCGCAACTTAGTACAGTGTCGCAGAAATATAATTCAAATATTGTAACTTACGTCTGCTGGCGGGTTCCCTGGAGAAGGCACTTCTGCTCGCTGTCGTTCACTGGTAGCAACTGACTACTTTCTGCAGAGATCACGGTTTAGTATACACTTTCAGAATGGTTGGGCCTAGTGGGGGCCTATTAGTTTATGTGGTGATATAATTGTTTTTCACACTCTGGTAATTTTTATTAAATAATTCAGCAGAAACATATTTATTTATGGAAAATATAAGTGGTTTATTCGGGTTGAAAATACGCTTCATTACAAATCTTAGTCAACGTATTTTAAATCCAAAATGACTAATATGGCATAACTTTGAAATTTCATCATCTTGTAACTATACATACAGCCTGTAGCAAATTTGCAAAGGTTATACTATCCAATCACTGATATAGCTAACTTCGCTAATTGTTGGACTACGACTAAGACAATTCACATTGGCCATTATTGCATCAGGTCTATTCTCAACATCAAAATCGTAGTCTTGCAGTTCCGTCCACATTGACTTTTCCGAGGAATTATGTCCCTTTTGACAGCTCTTCTTCGAATAGCACTGCAGTCAGTGTTTAGCTTAAATTTAATGCCCACCAAGTAGACTCAGAAATGAGGAAACGACGCTTGATCATCACTTCATTAACAAGGAAGTTTTTCTTAAAAAGCTTCGTAAGCGCCTGAGTTATAGTTACAAATTTGCTCAGAAACATTAAAAAGTATTCGACTAATAATCAACTTTGGAAAACCGATGGTGCATTAGCAAAAGCCCAAATAGCATTCGAAGAAATTTGTAATATCAGTTCGGGTTTACAAATTTTGTCTTTGCTGTAAAATCGTCACTTATTGACACTTAATAAAAGTCAAAAGCTAAATCCAGCGTGATAAATAAATTGTAACCAACTCGTCTCTGAAGGTGATCCTTAATAAAAAATATAGGATTGATAGGTATTATTATTTTTTTTTTTTTATTTTTTTTTTTTTTTTTTTTGATTTCGCAGCATCGACTTCTATGGTCATTAGCTGCATTCTCATCCATCTAAACTATGGACTTTTAGAGAACTGTGTACGGATGTGCATATATACACATATACAGAAAGAAGGTATATTATAGAAACATATCAAGCTTTAAGTTTTCTACATTGAAGACGAATAGAATATAAGGTGTAGAGTTCCTCGGATAAATATTCTTGACATACAAGTAGTGGTTTGGACAAACTACATAAAATAAGTTGAATAAATTACCACATAATATAACTTCACAATTTGTACAGTAGCTTAGTGGCCTTCAAAAAATCAATTACTCTCAGTACAACCTCTTCTACATTGCTCAGACATTTTGGAATTGTATCTGGTATATTAAATTGTCGACGGGCAATTGCATAATCAACAAATTCTAAGAGAATGTGTTTAACTGTTTGTCGCACTTGGCATCTAGGACATCTGGGTTGTCTGGTGTCTAATAGTAGATATGAGGAGGTAAGGCGAGTATGACCAATTCTAAGACGAGTCAGAGCTACGCCCTCTCGTCGGGTCAGTTTACAAGAGAGTTTCCAGGGTTTTATAGATGGTTTAATATACTTTAAACTAGTATCATGTTCATTCCACTCAGTTTGCCATACATAATTGAATTTTTCTTTGAGGAATGCTTTTATGTCATCAGAACGGATGGGAATGTCTTCAGATCTTCTATTATCTGCTGCAGTTCTTGCTGCTCGATCCGCTAACTCATTTCCTGTAATACCAACGTGACCTGGTGTCCAGATAAATACTACCCTTTTCCCTGATTCATGTAAATGGTGAGTCAGAGCATGAATTTGTTGGATGAGTGGATCGTATGTAAACATGCATTTGATTCCATCAATGGCACTGAGTGAATCTGAGCAGATAAGGAATGTGGCATAGTTTCTGAATGTAGCATAGAGCAGCGCCTGCCATATGGCATATAGCTCTGCTGTATAAATACTTGTCCATGGGTGGAGGGTCCATGAGTGCATTTCACTTAAACTAGTGAATGCGCTACCTACTCCTGAATCTGTTTTGGATCCATCTGTGTAAATAGCCAATGAGTCAGGATATTTATTGACGATTTCATTAAAGGTCACTAAAAATTGACGAGGATTGGTGTCCGATTTAGGGTAAGCGGCATTTTCTAAGTGAAAAATCGGACGGTTTAATTTCCAGGGAGGAATCTCACAAAATCCCAAGCGATAAACTGGTGCAAAGGCCTCATCAAGTTTATCTAGAAGCTCTTTTATTCTTACTCCTGCTGGTCTTGTTATTGTAGATCTCGCTTCAAATATATCATAGTCGTCTTCATTAAATAATATTGTGTAGTTTGGGTGTTTCGGTTGTGACCATACCATCACACCGTAGTTCAACAAGAGGCGGTCTCTTCTTAAGCATAATGGAGGGATACCTGAATCATTGTGAAGGGAAGATAATGGGCTAGTCCGAAATGCTCCTATTGCCAGCCTTATGCCTGCGCTATGGATAGTATCTAACACCTTAAGACGAGATCTACGAGCCGCAGAAAAGACTATGCACCCGTAATCCATTTTTGAAAGAACTGCGGATGTGAAATACCTTAGTAAAATTTCTCTGTCTGCCCCCCACTTAATATTTGCTAAGCAACGCATAATATTTAGTGCGAGGTAATCTATGTGCGGTCCCCACGTCAATTTCTTGTCGAATATAACACCTAGAAATTTTATTTGTGGTACGACTTCTATGGCCTCGCCATCAATGACCCGATTTGGGTCATTGTGAGGCTTTCTTAAACGACAAAAATGCATGCAATGAGTTTTAGTGGTTGAAAAACGAAATCCTCGATCCTTTGCGTTTTTAACTATGGTATTTATTGCTGTTTGGAGTTTTTGCTCCATTCTGCCCATGTCCTTGACAGAGAGATATATGGTCAAATCATCCACATATAGGCAACTTCCAATGTCAGGTTCTAAAGTGGCAGTTATGTCGTTAACAGCGATGGCAAACAACGTTACACTAAGAGTGGATCCTTGTGGAATTCCATTTTCCAAAAGTAGCGAGTGTGAACTTTGATTCTCGACTTTTACCTTAAAATTCCTTTCTTGTAGAAAACTGCTTATGAATTTTGGTAGGTTTCCTCTAATTCCCCAATCATGTAATTTTTTTAGAACTCCATATCTCCAAGTCATATCGTAGGCCTTTTCGAGATCAAAGAATATAGCTACTACGTGGCTTCTAGCTGCAAAGCTTGTTTGAATAATGTGTTCTAATCGTACTAGTTGGTCTGTGGTGGATCTAAACTTTCTGAACCCCATTTGACACTCCGAGAGTAGGCCATGCGTTTCAATGTACCACATAAGCCTAGCGTTCACCATTTTCTCAAATACCTTACTCATACAACAAGTAAGAGATATGGGTCGGTAGCTTGTTGGGTTATTAGTCTTTTCCTTGCTTTAAAAGAGAGATTATAATGGCTTCCCGCCATTTGTGAGGGTACGTCCCTTCTTGCCAGATTTTATTGTATAAATTCAACAAGGCAGCTTTCTGCGAGGTGGGAAGACGTCTTATCAATTCATAAGGAATGTTGTCAGCACCTGGAGAGGAGTTTGTTAGCTCTCGCAGAGCTTCCTCGAGTTCGATCATAGTAAAAGGAGAGTTATATGTCATTGTTTCGGTTTCTTCAAAGTTCAGTTCTGTTTCCAGATATTCTTTTACCTGTAGAAACTCTGGATCGTAATTACTTGACTTACTTGTTGTTTCAAAATGCTTTGCTAATATGTTAGCTACTTCCAGTGGATCTGTTTTTATTTGATCTTCAACAAGCAGCACTGGTGGAGCAGAACTTGTTTTTCTTCCTTCTATGGCTCTAATTTTCTTCCATATTTCCGCAGTTGGTGTTTGGAGATTGAGACCAGATACGTAACTCTCCCAGGAGGACCGTTTGCTCTGCAGTATGATTCTTTTTGCTTTAGCACGAAGGCGTTTGAAAGCAATCATGTTTTCTTGGGTGTTATATCTTTTGAATTTGTTTAGGGCTCTTTTCTTTGCACGTATCGCTGTCTTCACCTCATCGTTCCACCAGGGAACTGGAGGTTTGGATTGCCTGCCACCTGATATGGGTATACTCAGCTGCGCCGCATTAGTAATATTGTTCGTAATAACTTCAACAGTATTATCAATGTTATCCTCGATATTAATAGGAACTAAGTTATTTGCAAATTGGGTCCAGTTTGCACGTTCCAGAGCCCATCTTTTTGGAGTAACGTACCGACAGTTGGGTGCTGCGCATTCAATGGAGATTGGGAAATGGTCAGAATGTAGAAAGTCGTCGAGGCGTTTCCATGTTAAAGTATGTGCTATTTGAGGAGAACAGATGGCCAGATCTATGGCAGAGAAATTGTTAGACCTGGAATTTAAGTAAGTTCCTTGCCCATTGTTAAGGATCACTAGATTGTGTTCTTCTGCAAATTCCTCTACTAAACGACCGCGCGCATCGAGACGTTCTGAGCCCCATATGGGATTATGAGCATTAAAATCGCCCACAATGATATATGGTCTTGGTAGTTGATCAGCAATATTTCTTAAATCTTGTATTTCCCAGTCGAAACTTGGAAGATATATATTGCAGATGGTCATTTTTGTGGGAAATTCACTTCTGACAGCAATGGCCTGTAGTCTTGTTTGGAGAGGTAAGTTATACAGGGTGTCCCATAAGTAATTGTACACAGAGCAATGGCAGATTCCTTACGTCAAAATATTACGATTTAACCAAACTTACCTTAGTCCAAAAGTTGATAATAACAAAGATACAAGGTGTCAAAGTTAAATTTTTTGTTTCTTTTCTTTTAAATAATTTCTTTAAAAATTTAAATATTTTAACAAAATTTGGTGACTTGGGGTTTTTTGAGGCGAGGGATTCAAATATGTTCATAGTTTTGCTGTTGTTTGTAGAGGGCGCCACCTACGGTAGTATGCGTGTCGTTTATACGTCATATTTTTTTTGGCGATTTTTTAAAAATTTTTTTAAAATAAAAATTCCTGTTTTCCTGTCATTTTTACGCAAAAAAGGCATACTTTCTAAATGTCGCTACGAGTAACCGTTTTCGAGATATTTGGTTTTAAAGAATTCAATGCAACCAATTTAAATCATGATTTAGCGATGTACGATTTTTCAAAGTAGGCTTTGATTAAAACAAAAACAATATGTTAAATCGCTTTTGCCAGTGGCGTACAACATAATTGATAAACCCCTTCACCCCTCCTAAATTACATATTACGTCACTGTGCGAATATCAATTTCAACTACTTAATTCATATTTTCCAATGTCTTATACGTAACATATGCACTCTTGTTAAGAACCCATAAAGTGGATAATTGTCGAGATATTAACCATTAAGGAGGTAAAAACACAGTACTTGATTAATTAGAATAATCAGTCATTACAGCAAGAAAATAAATTTTATTACATAATAATATTGCATAATTACTTTAATAAATTTTCAAAATGCGCTCCACCAACATCGATACATTTCCTTATTCTTTTTGTTAAAGATTGTCTAACTTTAAAAAATATGGCAGGTTGATTTCTAATATACTTTTTACGGCCTACTGTACGTTTTTGTTTTGTCCTCTCTCTTTGACTGGTTTGAGAGGACAGCCTACTTTCGTCGGAGTCAGAGATTTCTGAAACCGACTTACTTGTTGCTTCATTTCTCTTCCTTTTATCCGAAGAGAGAGGGGCTGAAGATGTCGCATGTTTAGCTGCTACGCTAGTGGCAGCAGCTGCATCCGGAGCTAGTTTTGATGCTAGCTCCTGGGGTTGTGTGAAGGACTTAGGTCCTTCGGTGTTTGTGGACCTAGCAGGTCCCTGAATTAATGTTTCACATATTTTTTTAATCTCGGGAACAAGTTGGTTGACAATTTCTTTAATATCTAGACTAGGAGAAGTTGTAACTCTAGCCGCTTGGGCATATGACATAGTCAGTGGAGGACCATTTCCTCGAACTTTGCGCCTAGCTTCTGGAAAAGACAATTTCTCTGTAACCCTGACTCTCTGGATTTCTGCTTCCTCCTTAAATTTCGGACAGTTTTTTGAACGAGCGGAGTGTTGCTCTTTGCAATTGATGCATACAATTGGTTCATCGCACTGAGAACTCTCGTGTAATGGGTGGCCACAAACACATATTTGTTCTTTATCACATCGCGATGAGGTATGACCAAACCGTTGACATTTAAAACAGCGCATAGGCGCTGGAATATACGGCCGAACGGTAAGAGATCGATATATACCCGCTTTTATTTTATCTGGCAGAGATAGTCTCTTAAAAGTAAGAATTAAGGAGGCAGTGTCTTGAAGGACGCCATCTCTCTTAATTTTTATTCTTCTGGCTTCAACTACGCCTTGGGAACTTAACTGTTCCACTATTTCTTCCAAAGTGCAGTTTAATAGATCTCTACATGTTATCACACCCTTAACAAGGTTAAGAGAACTGTGCGGAATAACTTCTATTTCGAAATTATGAAATTGTTTCATATCCAATAATTTCCTCGTTTGCGTATCGGATTGAGTCTCAACTAAAAGACCTTCTTTGATCTTTTTTACAGACTTCACAATGCCAACTTTCGTTACTAAAACTTTATCAATTAAAAAGGGAGATTCTCGAGAGAAATCGCCCTCCTTCTTCTTCACTACCAGAAAACGTGGTTCAAGATTCAACATTCCCTGGCTGGTCAAAATTAGTTTTGTTGCAGTAGTTCTACGTGGGCCGGCGCTGCTTACGCCACCGGTGGCCACGGTATGCTGTAGCTCGTCCGCTGCAGACCCAGCAACGCGATCTGCAGTAGAGGCTGTTTTACGTCGACTGCCCAACGACGTTTCCGAGGCTACACTTGTTTGCATAATTCCCCATGATTCCCCTTTGTTGCAGGGGACACACACCTCTTTTACGTAGAGGATACGGATTTTATAGCGAGGTTTACTCCCCGGGAGAAGGAGAAGATAGGATATATAGGATAAGGTAGGTAGGAGGGAAGTAAGTTAGGATAGGTCACCGTTAGCGACTCGCTGACGTGGAGCCATCCATCCCTTCGGCACGGTACGTATGACACCTTGAGATTCCGGTTTTTCGGAGGTTTTCTCCTCGGGTAGATAGGAAAATAGGTGTTAGGTGAGATCGGGATAGGTAAAAGGTATAGTAGGAACAGGGCGGTGGGACGGGTGCTCCAGTTAGTCGTCTCTTACGACAGGCAGGAGGTTCCCTGGTTCTATTCTAACCCCAATTCCAGAGGGGTAACTAGGGCCGTGGGGGCGTCGCTCCCCATATACTCGGGTGGAGTACCCCTTGCGGGAGTTATTATTATTATTATTATTTTGTTTATGCATATATTAATCTTTATTTTATTATTGTCATTTATTTTTTTAAAAGCAATGATTTTAGTTGCTTACGTTATTTCCAAAATGAAAATCTTGCGTAGTTGATAACGGGTCCTATCTTTCCCTCATGGGGCAGAACGACGTTAGCACCCATTTTGTAAAGTTGTTTGTTTTTTTATAGTTAAATATAATTCTTTTTAGAAACAAGTAGTTCATCATTTTTTATAATGTATTGAAACGGCACCTACCCCAGTCGTATATTTATCTCTCTCTTTTGAGTGAAACAGACAAATATACGGCAGTTTACGTGATCGTCTAGATTTTTAAAGTTAGGACCCAATTTTACGTTGTGATAGTAATTTTGTTAAAAACACAGATTCTTTATAAAGTTTGATATTACTTGTTTCTATTTACTGATTAATTTATTTATCTTAGTTTTGGAAACACTCATTTAATAGTTGATTTTACTTTGGTACCTTTTATTTGACTGTACTTTATTTAATACTGATTTTACAAATTGCATTTGTAGTTGATTTATTTTATCTAAAGAATTATATTTTTTTTATTTAATCTCACTTATTCCTGAAAAAGTAAAATATTGAAAGAAGACACAGAAAACGTTTTAATACGTTTATTTTAGACAATTGCCATATTTCTTTGTATAGATTATATAATTGTTGGGGCAATTGCCTCATGAAAAGAAGGAAAGCACTCGTTGACACCTTCGTCACATTAATTCGTAAAATAATCAGGTCAGCTACGTAAACAATAAAATGAATTGTTTACAATGACAATTGTCATTACCCTGAAAGCTTTATAATTGACATCGACATACGTAAAATTTGACACAGCTCGGGAAATTTCCCAGTCATGATACGATGATAAAAGGCAATCAACAAAATCCTATTAAATTGCCACGGCAACTGTTGTAGATTTGGTTTCGATGTTTCGAAGCGTAGTATGTTGTTTGTTGTTGTGGCTAGTTACAATTGCACTTGGCCGAGATCAATTGATCCCATTTCGTTGTATAGTTGTTATTTGTATATTCGTAGTATCGATGCTATAGATGCAGTGACAACCAACAAAATCTTGTCTGCCTTTCGAAAATCTTCGAAAACAAAATTGATAACAAAGTGCTGTGTTCAAACCTTATCATATGTAAATGATAAAATTGATGAGCTATAAATTACAGAGATGGCAATCAAGAATCCTTAACTGCAAATGCTGAAGAATAATTAACTGCAAAATCTGCAATAACCCATTCACGACTATACTAAATATTATTTACATAGCTGATCGGAATATTAATTATATTAACAACAATCGTTGTAATAACATTTTAAAAACCCAAAGAAAACTTTCCATTAATTCAATGACTAAAGATAGTTGCAAATCACAATCGTGAGTTAATTAATTTGAATACTGAAAATGGATACATACTAACTTTACATAAGTAAGCTATAATCAAGTACCACAGTTTAGCAGAAAGTCGATGTAAATATGGGGGTGACGAAGATAGAGTTGTAATTTTAAAGAGTTGAACTTCATTTAACGGTGTCATTTTAATTAGTGAATTTAGAAAAATTATCTGAATGTGTAATTTAATAGGTAAGCCAAAACAAATGACAACGGAGAATTAATAATTAGGTAATTTTAATACTTAGGCACTGACAAATGGCGAGATCCTGTACCTCCCCGATCTCGAACTTGCCTCGAGTACGCGCCCCATTCTTACTCTTTTAGCCGGCATCGTAAATGCCCGGCGTTTCCCACCCCTGGAGCGCAACAAGTAATTCCTCAATAGACACTCTGGTACCCGGGCAACGTTACCGCGAGCGGACGCTTGCCGAGCAGCAAAAATGTCTACCGAAATTACCCAGAGCGCCGTACAAAAATGGCAAACCCCAGTTGACTGTTGGACTACCATGGGGAATAATCCATCGCAAAGTCTGTGAACGAAAGCCTTTTTCAAAAGGTCGCAGTCAGACACCAAAGAGTGCTTAATAACTTCTGGGAACACGCAGCCAAATGTACACCCTGTATTTAATGAACGTGACCAGTAAAGGACGCAGCTTGAAAATACAGGTATGGACACTGAGATGGGTGCACCAAGAGAGTCGATCAAATAATGATAATTTTGTGCTGCCTTTCATGGTATTTATACGCGATGTAATAAAGAAACAAAATTACGTTATACGCGAGAGTGACTGGAATAGTTAAAAAAGGAGTGAATTTTGAACGGGTCGTAATTTACGCTATTTTACAAGAAAATCTCGGGCTTAACTGTATTAGAAATGTGGTTTAGAATTGCTTGCGTCTCTGGCTTGTTTGTTTATGTTAAGGCGCCGTTACACGGCGCGTGGTTCGCCGAACCACGAACCTGGTGCGTGGTTCGGCGAACCACGCGCCGTGTAACGGTGTCAATACGGTACGTAGTTCATTCAGATTTGTGACGCATTTAGTTGATCCTTTGGTCCGTGCAAGTTTACCAACATCCGATGGATCGCGGCAGCACGCACCACGAACCGCGAACTAATAGCGAACCACCCCTGTCAGACGGCGTGTGGTTCGTGGTTCGTCGGGCCAGGTTCGGCGAACCACGCGCCGTGTAACGGCGCCTTAACACATTCTTTAAGCGATACGCTCAGTGCGAAGCTCGACTTTCAACGTCGTTTTCAACCCTAGTGAAATGCTTTAAAGAGTATTATAATAAAATAATATTTCTGTATTTAAGAAAATTATGTATGAAATATTTATAATGGTTATTTTGAAATATTTAATTTTGATTAGAATTGTTTTAAAATTTGGAAATAAGTAAATTCTATTTAAAATTTAGAAAATTAATTTGCAAATACACGTCCTAGATACAGGGCGTTTGAGTATCCAATCACGATTTTTTGTTTATCTATAACAGCTAAAAGTTTACAGTCCATTCATAGAAAATGGTACTTTTTAGTTATTTAACTTAGAACTCGAAAAACCACACAAAGGCTTTGACTTACCTTTGAGAATAGAGCTTACATAGGACAATATCGGTTTTCTTATTATTCTTTAACAATTCTGAAATCATATTAGGTATATTCAGATAAAGAAAATCGGTAGGAAACGTATACTATTCATTTTTCAGTAACACACTGTATGTGGTATAATAACTTAAATTAAAACTAAACCGATCTGTGCATTTATTTAGAAGTTTACATAATTTAGTTCTGTGTGGGAGTAATATCACCGCATTGCAAATTTTGTTCGCTGAAACCAAGATTTGTAGAGTCTTGCTTTGAAACCTCGCAATGTGTTTTTATTTAAATTTTATGTTTTTATAATTTAAAACAGAAGGGTATTCAGTAAAAGTATGGTTAACTAATAAATCATATATAGAGCATATCATTATCAACCATATAAACTTGGGTTTCAATAATGAGACTAAATAGTTATGTTTATACTAGACTCCAATTTTGGCAATAATATATAGAACTAACACTGTTAAAATCATAAAGTTCAACTGCGTGTTCCAAAGATTGTTATTTAAACTTTATTTTATGTCGACTAATCAGCAAAGCACAAATTGAGATTATTTATTTTATAAATTTAATATAAGACTCTATTTATGTCGGTCTTATGACTTATACCACAGAAAAGGTAAAATATTACTTTTCTTAGAACAACTCAATCGTTTATGATTTACGTCACCACAAATAAAAAGTGTAAAGAACTGTCCTTGATACTTTCGGCTCTATGCTATTCTGTGAAAAATCTCCTTAATTACAAATATACATGTGAGCACATCACCGTGTGGAGATCAATCCTGGAGGTACCACACGCATGCTGGCCTACATTAAAATAAGGCGTTAAGTGACAAATTTACGATCTGACCTGCCACTCGACTTGGCTAAGGGATATTGTTTATTTATGTTTAGGCTGTTAAGAAATATAGGGAATAGTGGTTGTTATTTGTAAATATAAAGGACACTTGCTCTCGAGACGGCAGACTGACTGCAAGTGCCCTTATTCACGACTCTATGTTAAATAGTGTTTGAAAATAAATCGGTTTTTAAAAGAGTTTTTCGAGTTTTCTTACATCAGAAGTTGGGATTCACTCACTAAAAGTACCACGATGGAAGAATTTGTTAAATTCTTCGCGAGTTCTGTTAAAAGCCTCCAAGAACAAAATAATAAAAGTGCAGTGTCAACTACGGTTTCAATACCAAACTTTAATCCGAATTCAGACGATTACGACGTGAAAAAGTGGTGTGCTGAAATTGAAAAGTTAGGAGATAATTTGGCTGGACCGAATATGAACTGTTGGCGAGAAGCGCCTCTGGTCTCAAAGGTGAAGCAGCTAAATGGTTTTTGAGTTGGCAACCAGCTGAAAAACCATGGGAAGCCCTCAAGGAAGAATTGTGCAATATCTACCCAGCCAAAAGGAACCTTAGCAAGAAACTTCGAAAGGCTAGTCTGTACACCAGTGGCCGTACGGACTCTTACTGTGAATATGCCAAAAAAAGTATCCTTACTCAAATCTTTAAATTTTGAATTATCTGATAACCAGTTGCTAGAAATTGTTATTGGGGATATTAATGATGTTCAAATTAAAACCGCAGCATTCAACAGTAAAATTGATACGGTTAGTGATTTGCTGGCTCTTTTAAGTAATTACAAAATTAATAAAAGCTATCATTCTAACAAGCTTAAGAGAAATTATCCGTTTAATTAAAAAAAATGAACACAATACCGACCAAAAATTTGTTATAATTGTAATGAGCCTGGACACATCAGTCGCGCTTGTCCAAAAAAGAAAAGAAACGTGAACCATTCTGTTGAAGTGGTGAAAGGTAATTTCAACCGAGATAAGAGTAATGATGTTAATAATTGTAGTTTTTGTCATAAAAGTGGACATAAAATTGACGACTGTTTTCGTAGAAAGCGGGAACAACCTAACACTTCCCACCATGTAAATTTTTTCTGCATCAAATTAGACAATGATTTTTGCACCAAATTTAAAATTAATGACATATTTGTTAATTGTTTAATAGATACGGGTGCCGAGTGTAGTTTAATCTCAGAAAATATTGTTAAACAACTCACATGCAACTTGACACCTGTTTTTTTTTAACTTTAAAAGGTATTAGAGGGTCTTCTGTGTTTGCAAATACAAAGACAGTTTTAAATATCAAAAGTAATGGCACGGCTTTTGAGATCCTTTTCTAAGTAGTTGAGAATTCGGTTATTGCCCCTGATTGTATTTTTGGGCGCAACCTTTTCAAACACAAGGGTATTCAAGTTTATACTGACAGCAACGGCACTTATGTTTATTTAAAAGGTGACCACACTGTGTCATTACCAAAAGTGATAAATAGCTTTTCGCTTTCACCAGAAGCCGTAAAAACGTCATTAAAAGGGCAAGAATTTAATAATTTATTAGATTTACTTAGCAGATATAGTCAAAACATAACTACCAGTACTTCAGTCCAACCAATAACTACTGCCTGGTTGAAAATAAACTTAATAGAAGATAAAATACCCTATCGTATGGCTCACTCTGAACGGGAAAAAGTGAAGCAAATAATTAAGGATTTTGATTCGTTAAGGGCCAAAGGTAGCGGCGGAGCCTGGCACTTACCTAGACTTGGATGTTTGGAAGTCAAATGCTGCCGGCCCTCGTGGTTCAGTGGACTGTTTTGTAGCTGGGTCAATCACTATCCCTTTGGTTTAACTAGTTCACTTATAATTATTATTAGATAAATTAATTAATTGAGGATTATTTTAACGAGAAATCGAGAATTATTTTAAAGGGAAAAATTTAGCACAAGCAGTTTTAACAGCGGTCTTTACAAGCGTGTATTCGCCCAGGTTCCTTCTTCGAGCTTCTTATCTTTACGCAGGCGGAGTAGGTTTGTGCCAGGTTAATGCGCGCGTGATTAAATTAAATTACCGGAAATAGAAATTAATACTATTAAAACAAGACTAAATATTATTATACAAAATATATACATATATATTAAAAATTAATAGGAAAAACGGCAGGCTTGAACATACCGCCCACCAAAATACATAGTATTTTAAGAGTTAATATGAGGGAAGAGGACACAATTTTACTAGGGGTCTTTGGAGTTGTAGAGATGGTTGCTACGCGAGCAACACCATCGAGGCCCGGATGGGTTCTTACAACACGACCAAGACGCCACTGCAACGGGGGAGACGAGTCGCCCTTTATGAGCACGAGACTACCCGGTTCAATTAATCTCTCAGGCTTTGTCCATTTATTTCTCTGTTGGAGGGTTTGCAAATATTCATCATGCCACCTCCGCCAAAAATCTTGATGGAGGCGTTGCAACAATTGCCAACGGTTTAAACGGTTTAGTGTAAGGTGAGATAGGTCAGATTCTGGAATTACAGTTAAGGGCTCAAGGGTAAGGAAATGACCGGGGGTTAACACTGAAAGATCATTAGGATCAGAGCTGATGGGACAAATGGGTCTAGAGTTAAGAAGGGCTTCCACCTGAACTAGAACAGTATAAAGCTCTTCGTATGTTAAAATTTGATTGCCAATCGCTCTATATAAATGTGTTTTCACGGACTTGATGCCAGCCTCCCATAAGCCTCCAAAATGGGGTCCGGAAGGGGGGTTAAATGACCAGTTAATTTTCTCACTCTCCACAGCGTCCTTCAAGCATTTAGTAAGATATTTCTGAGCCCCAACAAAGTTAGTACCACAATCACTAAAAATGTGGGTGCAGCGGCCTCTACGAGCTATAAAGCGCCTGAGTGCGGCTAAAAAAGCCTCTGTGGAAAGATCTGAGGCTAACTCTAGGTGAACGGCCTTAGTGACAAAACATATAAATAAACAAATATATGCCTTCTGAGATTTAATACCTCGACGTTTACCCAGAGTTACAAAAAATGGTCCACCATAATCAACTCCAGAACATTGAAAGGCTTTAACCTGGTTGATTCGGGAATGAGGTAAATTCCCCATAGGGGGTTGCAAAGACACAGGTTTAACCCGAAAACACCTATGACACTTCGAAAGAGTATGTCGAATAGCCCGCTTTGGAGACAATATCCAAAACTGTCGACTTAGTAAAAATTGAAGGGTCTGTAATCCGGGATGTAAATGTTCGTTGTGGCAATTTTCAATAATGAGTTCTGTTAACCTATGAGAACGGGGTAAAAGGGCAGGATGCTTACGATCATAAGATAAACTAGAATTAGCAAGACGACCGCCCACCCTGAGAAGACCATCCTCTCCAATAAATGGGTTTAATTTACGAAAAGATTTTGGCAAACGAGTGTTATTTTCTAAATTTATAATTTCATCTTTGAAATTTATATGTTGAACTCTTTTAACTAACACCAACAGTGCATTGTGAAGTTCAACTTGAGAAAATGGGTAAGATTTCTTTCCATGTGGATTTTTTAAGTTATATATAAAAAGGAGACAATAAGCGACTATACGTTGAATCTTTGGGAGAGAAGAATATTTATTTAAGAGCAAATCCAGAGAATCTAATGAAACGAAGGAAGTAAGAGAGATTTTCTTTTCTTCCTCCAAACTAATGGAAGGATTTGGGAGAGAACTACGTGGCCATGTGGCCTGGGAACTACTTAACCAAGTTGGACCCGTCCACCAAAGAGGATGGTCGACGAGTTCGGAAGGCAATAAACCTCGTGAAGCGCAATCAGCAGGGTTATCTTGCGAGGAAATATGATGCCAATACATTGGAGAAATTTTAGACTGCACATGGCTAACTCTGTTGCTAATAAAAGTTTTCCATCGATGAGGAGATGATTGAATCCACGATAAAGCCACCATCGAATCCGTCCACGCGAAAATCTTATCAAAGCGTAATTTACTAGAATATGTTTGGAGGACAAAGTCCATTAAATTTGCCAACAAAACTGTTGCACACAGTTCTAACCGTGGCACGGAAAGAGTTTTTAAAGGGGCTACTTTGGATTTTGCGCATAAAAGTTGTACTTTAATATATTCATTAGAAAATAAGAAACGTAAGTATACTACGGCAGCATATCCTTTCTCAGAACTATCAGAGAAACCATGAATTTCACAAGAGACAAAATTATTTTCACACAAGTGACGGGAGATACTTATACCAGAGAGATTAGTTAATTCCCTCTTGTATTGTGTCCATTTGTCAACAATATAAGAAGGCGGAGTTTCATCCCATGCCAACCCTAGAGACCATAGGTGTTGGATAAGGTGTTTTGCAAAAAAAGATAAGGGAGTTAAAAAACCGAGTGGGTCGAATATTCTAGCAATGTCAGATAAGATAGATCGCTTCGTACACGGTCTACTTAACGGAGAGAGATGATATGAAAATGAATCTAGAGGGGGATTCCAATTTAGGCCTAGAATTTTGACGACGGAGTCATGTTCTGGATCAAAATTTAAGGCGGATTGTTGGCAATCAGATATTGGAATATTTTCCAGAAGAGTAGGGTTATTGCTTGTCCATTTACGCAATTCAAAACCAGCCCTTTTCATCATAGAAATAAGTTCAGTTTGTAAATTCTGAGCTTCAACCATTTCGTTACAACCTGTAACAAGGTCATCGACCTAGATGTTGGTTGATAATACCTTTGCAGCATGTGGAAAATTATTTTTCTCATCAATAGCCAACTGCGATAAAGAACGAAGAGCTAAGAAAGGGGCAGATGAGACTCCCTAAGTTACGGTTTTTAGACGAAAGTCTTGGATAGGTTCGGATGGAGAAAATCTCCAAAGAATCCGTTGATAATCACGATGACTTTTTGCCACCAAAATTTGTCTGTACATTTGCCGTACATCAGCCGTAAATACATATCTATGTAATCGAAAATGTAACAAGATGCTAGCAATATCCTTTTGCAACTTTTGCCCAATTAAAAGAGTATCATTAAGGGATAAACCTTGAGCTGACTTGGCAGAAGCATCAAATACCACTCTGAGTTTGGTGGTCGAATTATTAGGGGTAACCACACAGTGGTGAGGAATGTAGTAACATTTCTCTGAGAATGAAGTACTGTCAACAGTTTCCATATGATTACTACTTAAGTAATCGGCCATAAAGTTGACGTATTCCTTATATAAAGAGGGATTGTGCAATAAACGACGTTCCAACGAATAAAAACGTCTTAAAGCTTGAGGGCGAGTATCAGTAAAAGAGGGATCTGGCCCGCTAAACGGGAGCGAAACCACAAAGCGACCAGATTGGTCACGGAAATGAGTATCTGTGAATATTTTTTCACATTGAATATCTTCTGCAGATAAGGAAATTTCATGAGGAACTTCCTCGAGTTCCCAAAATTTTCTTAGGGAAAAGTCTATCATGAGTTCAGAGGAAGTGAGAAAAGTATTTAAGGAGGGAGAAGTGTTACAATTAACTTTACCCATTATAATCCAACCAAAAATCGTATTTATTGCAGAAGGTTCAGTGGAACTTCCGGACAGCCGACCATTTTTTAGGATAAGAGGGTATATATCAGCGCCTAGCAACATATCAATAGGACTAGTCACATTAAAATGGGAATCGGCCAACTTTAAATTAGAAATATGATCCCAGTTTTGAATAGAGATTTCGCAGTTAGGCATTTCAGAACAAATTTTTGGCAAAGTTAAGGCATCAAAAGTCAAACATGGTTCCACCTGACCTTGGGGTTTTATAGTGCAAGTAACACTACCAGAAACAACCGAGGACATTTGCCCCAATCCATTAATGGAGAGTGAGACCTTAGATCGTTGCAAACCTAGCCGATGAGCACACTTTTCTGTGATAAAATTGGCTTGACTGGCAGAATTTAGTAAAACTCGTACAATTTGATAGTTTCCACGGGAGTCCATGGTTTCAACGAGTGCAGTTGAAAGAAGTACTGTAGAATTTGAAGGGATTACATTGGAGAGCGAATTTACTTGGGACGTAGAAGGAGCAGATGCAATAATTGGATTAGACTGTTCGGATACCGAGTTGTCAACTGTTGCAAGCGTTTGAAGTGAGGATGTACCTTTATTAAAATGTAAAAGGGTATGATGATTTTTATGGCACATTTTACAAGATGCACTTGAATTGCATTTTAGTGACGTATGTTTAGAGCCTAAACAATTAGTATTTTGTTTGATTAGATCATATCTCTCATTTGGAGTTTTGGAATTAAATGTGGGACACTTATATATAGAGTGCTCTGATTTACATACCGGGCAATTTATTGTGGCTGAATTCGTATTAGCTAAAAATGTGGAAGGAGAGTTAGAGTTATTGGAAGCAGGGGGTTTTTTATAATGCAAATTGTTATAAGATTTTTTACTTGGTTTTGCAAGTGTCATAGAGTCGAAAGCAATGCATTGTTTGTTTAAAAAATCAAAAAGGTTGTCATATGTGGGTATATCAGAAGAGCCATGCAGTAACTCGAAGCGCTTGAGAGTATCTGAATCAATTTTTTTACTAAGTAAATTAAATAAAATGAAATCCCATTGTTTCACCGGAAATTTCAAATTTTCTAAAGCGGTTAAATTATCGGAAAAGGTGTCTAATAAACTTCTAAGATGCCGAGATGATTCATTTGAGAGTTTCGGAGAATTAATAATTTCTTCCCAATAGAAGGTGGCTAGTATACGTTTGTTTTGATAACGTTTTATTAAATTATTATATGCAATGTCATAATTTGCACCTGAAAGAGGAAGATTTCTTATTAAAGTGAGTGCCTCTCCGGACACCACTGACAATAAATATTGAAATTTCTCTGTATCCGTAAGAGCTGAATTGTTATGAATTAATGAATTAAATAATTCTGAAAAGGTTGGCCAGGCCTTTAAATTTCCATTAAAATGAGGCACATTAAGTTTTGGTAATTTGACACTAGACTTTGCTGCCACGGCGGGTGCACCAACTTGAGCGCTTTCAACAAGGTTATAATATATTTCTTGAATTGAGAAGTATTTTTTATCAGCATCACGGCACATCTGCTCTTCGGCTTCTTGATCTGCATCCTCTATGGTTACAAGATGGTGCAAAACGTCATTATGTTGGGTATTAAATTCCGTATACACTGCTTCTAAATTTAAATATCTCATTTTTAAGGCAGTAAGGAAAGTGTTATCTTCTAGTACATTATGTGCTACCGAATACATATCAATGATACGAGAATGAGCAATGTCTCTATAAGCACGATATTGTTTAATTTTATTAGCAGCCATATTGACAAGAGCAAAAAATAATACAAAAATTATTGAGAATTAGTTATTACTCAGTAGTACTAGCAAAACCAAATTTTGTAAATTAAAAATTATAATGATCAAAATGAAACACAAACCACCCTGTATAATGAATAAGTTAAGCTAAAATATGCAACGCGTTCGAGAACTTCAACTTAAAATTAAAACGAAAGTTAAATATTAACCAATATATAAATCACAACTTATTTGAGCCTCCCTATATAATAAAATACGGATAAACAGTGCGTCTATGCTTTCGAAGAAAAAATGTACACACCGTACCGTGACCGCGCAAAAAGTGTGATAAAAAGGACTCACCTATTTCCCTTAAATATCATGCAATTTGGTGGGAATGATTAATTATTATTTAACAAATTATGTAAAGCGGGGCAAATAATTCGGCGCGAAGCTGACCAAAAAATGATTCGTTAAGGGCCAAAGGTAGCGGCGGAGCCTGGCACTTACCTAGACTTGGATGTTTGGAAGTCAAATGCTGCCGGCCCTCGTGGTTCAGTGGACTGTTTTGTAGCTGGGTCAATCACTATCTCTTTGTTTTAACTAGTTCACTTATAATTATTATTAGATAAATTAATTAATTGAGGATTATTTTAACGAGAAATCGAGAATTATTTTAAAGGGAAAAATTTAGCACAAGCAGTTTTAACAGCGGTCTTTACAAGCGTGTATTCGCCCAGGTTCCTTCTTCGAGCTTCTTATCGTTACGCAGGCGGAGTAGGTTTGTGCCAGGTTAATGCGCGCGTGATTAAATTAAATTACCGGAAATAGAAATTAATACTATTAAAACAAGACTAAATATTATTATACAAAATATATACATATATATTAAAAATTAATAGGAAAAACGGCAGGCTTGAACAGATTTATTGGATAATTCGCGAAAGTACTTCTCCTTATGCAAGTCCTATAGTACTTGTTCATAAAAAAAACGGTAGCACGCGAATGTGTTGTGACTACCGTGCCATTAACAAAATCACAATTACGTGTGATAGCTTATTTCTCCAAAAGAACATCGAACGAGGAATCTAAATACCACTCGTACGAACTGGAAACATTGGCTGTTTGTTTACTATGCAGTTAAACATTTTCGTATTTATTTACTTGGCATATAATTTAAGCTTGTCACCGACTGTAATTCTCTTAAATTATCTCAAAATAAAAAGGAATTCATTCCAAGAGTAGCCAGGTGGTGGTTGTTTCTACAATCGTATGATTTTGAAATTGAATATTGTAAAGGAAAGTATATTCAACATGTCGATTATTTTAGTAAAAATCCTATTGAACCGGCTACTGTTAACGAAATAGTTGAAATACAAACTATGATGACGGATAATTGGTTAAGAATGGCACAAAAGAAGGATAGCGAAACAAAAGACATTATAAACAAATTTAATGACGGTAAACTTACTAATGATTATTTTTATGAAAACGGAATTCTTTTTAGGAAAATAAACCCAGGTCAAAATTCACCTATTTTTCGAGCTTTTATACCGAAAGGTAGCTGTTTAGGGTTGTTACGCCTATTTCACGATGAACAGTGTCATATTGGACCCGACAAGACGTTTGCCAAAATAAACCATTATTTTTGGTTTCCTGGCATGGCGAAGTTCGTTAAAAAATATTGTAGTCATTGTTTAAAATGTACTGCTAGTAAAAACACACTGATCTCAAACAAGCTAATCTCCACCCTATTGATAAAAAGCCGATACCCTTTCATACTGTTCATGCAGATTGTGTGGGCCCATTTCCGGTGTCTACCGAGGGTTTTAAATATTTATTACTTCTGGTTGGTGCTTTTATCAAATTTTTATTGTTAGTGCCACTTAAGAGCCTGTCGGGTGTCGAAACATGTGATGCTTTGAAATTACACTTAAACCTGTTTGGTATTACAAAAAGATTAATTTGTGATGGGAGCACCAATTTTACTGATAAAAAAGTAAAGGAAATGCTGCCAGAGTTACGTATTCACCAGCACTTTATTGCTAAAAGTGCCCCACGGGGCAATGGTTACGTAGGAACAGTCATTAATTTGCTGCGAACTGAAATTAAAGATAAATCAGAATCGCCGAACGTAATTCATAAATTACAGACAACACTTAATACAACATTTCAAAAAGCAACTGGATTTTCACCTATCTATTTATTAACGGGGGTCGAAGGCAATACCTCAGATGTGAAGTCGCTGACAGAGTTTATTTCTATAAGAAATATCCCAAGTAACCTTTTAAATGACAGAAATCTGGCATACGAACGTATGAGAAAGCAGGCAGATATAGGAAAAAACCTTTTCGATGCACGAAGAAGGTCTAACGAAGTGTTTCAAATGGGTGACTATGTTTATCACCCTTCTGGCAATAGTCATTTGTGAAAGTTAGACCTTCGAAATAACTCAAGTTCTTGATAATGAAAGATACGAGTAAAAAAAAATATGACATCAAACAGAAAAAGGATTGTGGCCAAAGATATGATTATATTATGGCCTGGTGAAATATCAGATGATTCCTAAGCTTATTAATTGTATAGGTATTTGTCATCATGTTTATTAATATTGGCCTGTGTGAGCAATTGTGACATTTTAATCTCAGCATATTTTTGCATTTTTTTAAACTTATTTTGAAAAAAAATGTTTATTGTTGTGTTGAAAGCGGGACGCTTTGCACTTATTTTGATAAAATGTGTATTGTTGTGTTGAAAGCGGAACGCTTTGCACTTATTTCGATAAAATATGTATTGTTGTGTTGAAAGCGGGACGCTTTGCACTTATTTTGATAAAATGTGTATTGTTGTGTTGAAAGCACGACGCTTTGCACTTATTTTGATTAGATGTGTATTGACACAAGCGGGACGCTTTGCACTTATTTTGATAAAATGTGTATTGTTGTGTTGAAAGCGGGACGCTTTGTACTTATTTTGATAAAATGTGTATTGTTGTGTTGAAAGCGGGACGCTTTGCACTTATTTTGAGAAAGTAATTGTTGTCGTGTTGAAAGCGGGACGCTTTGCACGTATTTTGAAAAACTGTTTATTGTTTGTTGAAAGCGGAACGCTTTGCACTTGATTTGATAAAATGTTTATTGTCGTGTTGAAAGCGAGACGCTTTGCACTTATCTTAAAACTGTTACAGTGTTAAAAGTAAAACATGGAAATAAGAGAGAAAAAAAAGAGAACATAGTCTTGTCAGTCTTATGAATCAGAAGCTTAAAATAAAAGGGTCCCATTTGATTCGCCAGGCATACAATGTTTGATAATAAGATTCTTATAACGATTCTGCTGGTTCTTTTTTTTTCTTTATTTCAGATCCTATGCCGGGGGTAATTCGAGAACGAATTACATGTCAGGTGGGCCGTGTGAGCACATCACCCTGTAGTTGGTGGAGATCAATCCTGGAGGTACCACACGCATGCTGGCCTACATTAAAATAAGGCGTTAAGTGACAAATTTACGATCTGACCTGCCACTCGACTTGGCTAAGGGATATTGTTTATTTATGTTTAGGCTATTAAGAAATATAGGGAATAGTGGTTGTTATTTGTAAATATAAAGGACACTTGCTCTCGAGACGGCAGACTGACTGCAAGTGCCCTTATTCACGACTCTATGTTAAATAGTGTTTGAAAATAAATCGGTTTTTAAAAGAGTTTCTCGAGTTTTCTTACATACATCTCTTTTTATTTACTTTGTTTTTACAAATAGCACCAGTAACAATGATGTGAGGTAGTTTGCTAGACTTTAAAAATCCATAACATACTGTGTCACCAGATCGACAAAATATATTAGCCGCCATTAATGGCGGTTTTGTTTATTTATAACCTGCAATTAGACAATCCACAATTTTGTTCATCTGAGAAATAAGTTTAAATTTATTTATTCTAGTCAACTTGTTAAAACAAGATGATTTAAATTTTGGCCTGATTTTATTCATAGCAACATCGTAAAATAATTTGGAAAAATATTCTGTGGAAGGAAAAGCTGTTCTTTAGTTATTTATTCTACCATTCCAACCAAGGAAACTAATTATTGTTCAATCGAACACGCGCTAAACACTTTAATTTTCCCTAAAGTCAGGTGTACAGCCGTAATTTCATCCCAATGATAAAGGCGTACACAATCATTATTTTTTTTTGTAACCAATAATCTACCACAGCTTACTTTGAGACAGACCAAATTCAGACAAGGGCCTATCATGGAGAAACAGTATTCAGTTTGTATTTGTTTTCCTCTCGGTATTTACATTCATACTCATTGAACTTGTACTTACGGCACGACGTAATATTTGTAGCTCTCGAGCCAGGCTCTCCATAGTTTGGGGCGTTATCGAGGGCATTATTTTCGGACCATGGGTGTGTCACTTAAGGGTTGCGGAACGTCCATTCACTTTATGATAAATCACTCGGGTATTATTATTAGTATTTTTGTGCTGCTTATTTTTACACTAAATTCAAATAATTCATTTTTTTAACAATCACCGGCCTTGGGCACAAGGTCACATCCCACTTCTGAAATATTGTGATATGGGTAAAAACTACCCTTAATAAAAATAAACTAAACTCAATAATATTTATGTATTAAAATACGATATTTATAAGGTCAAGTTAACACGTATCGATGTTAAGTAATGAATGACTCAATCCTCAATCCACTGGACTCTTTCCTCCCCGTCCAGCTCTGCTGCCGAAATATCGCCACGTCGGCACTCCAGAATCTTACAGATGACCTTGGCAATTGCCGACGCCTACATTTTTTATTTTCCATCACATTTTTAACAAGAAAACACAAATTTTCGGCACACTCGATGTGAAGCCTGTCGCACAGAACAATATAATGGATAAAATATAGGTGATAAGTAGAGATCTAGTATTCAGCAAAAAGTGTTTATCTCTCTTTCAACCTGTGAGTCAGCGCATAGTCCAGTATATACTACATGGTAAAAATGTTCGGCATATGCGAGCGACGGATAATTTGAAAATTGTATGATTTGAAGTTTGTATCCTCGATGAATGATTTAAGTGATTTCTTTTTTAATACAATAGTATATTACGTACGAACTATGTACTATACTTTACCTACGATCATATTTATTTATTTAGTAAAATCTGAATTTAGTTTACTAGTCAACAATATTATTCAAAAAATATTGTCAGTTTTGACAGCGTTTGAAAATTACGTAGGCGCATTTGTCTTTTTAAATCCCGCGTCAGCGAACTAAGCCACCTGTTGTGGCTTTAAGTAGACTATAATTTGGTGCTAATTTAAAAATAATTGAGTCCTACCTTTTTGCTGCCTTTTTGTCGCTTCTGTTGCTCCACCCCTTGGAAGGAAAAGGAAAGAATGCAAGGATTAGGGAAGGGGCACCTCAAGCACAAAATTTGCACTAACTCAAAATTATTATAATATTTAAAATACTATTCGACACTAGTTATTAACTTCACTATCTTTACAGCGCGAAACAATGTTCCTGCTTACCGCGTGGTTTTCTTTCAATTCATATTCTAACTAGAGGCCGCTACTCGCTCTTTGGATTATCGTTACAGCAAACGGCAACACAAAATACAAATTTTTGAAACATTTGAACCTGCCTAAACACCACCTATATTTGCGTGTCCCGTGCGTTTTGTTTACCGTGCGATTTGTTTACAGTGCGCTTTGTTTACAATATGTAAAATTCAACTTCAACAAAGATGGCAGGTAGTGTGTTTTTTACTATTTACAGTAGTGATCGTAGGTAAAGCAATTTATTTACGTTAGATAAATAAATCACAGTAATTAAAATTATACGTTTCTCAGTGTGACACAATTTCTTAAACTTAAACACTGTCTTTTCTTTATGGCGTTCGGTCAAGGACCATACTGTCAGCCGCAATTTTTTAAAAGTCAATATTAAAATCTTAAATTAATTTATTGCTTATACAACATACATGAATACTATGATAAGTATGAGAAAAATCCTATGTCTAAGTCTAACCTAACACGAGAGAGAGAGAGAGAGAGAGGAGAATATACAGTGTGTTTCACTTCTCATGAAGTCACCCCTGTATCTTTTTTATTTGTGGCCAAATTCATTTCAAATTTTTATCGGCCATAGAACTCCATAAGACGACTTTATTCAACACACAAATGCCGCCTAGATCTAAAACGCCGGCCCACTGCGATAAAAAGAAAATAACAATTTTCGAGAAATCCTAGTAGGCTTAGAGATAGACAAAAATTTTGTTAATAAAAGTTGTTCGGAATCACTTGATATGCCTCCCTGTAAAATTTTATGAAAATCGGAATATTTTCAAAAAAAAAATTTTTGTTTCACTTCTCGTATCTTCTTTATTTGTGACCGAATTCATTTCAATTTTTTATCAGCCATCATTTCAAGTTTTTATACAACTCCATAAGATCACTTTACTCAACACATAAATGCCACCTATATCTAAAACGCCGGCCTACTGCGATAAAAAGAAAATCGCTATTTTCGAGAAATCATAGTGGGCTTAGAGAGAAAATTTTGTTACTGAAAGTTGTTTAGAACCACTAGATATGCCCCCCCTGTAAATTTTTGTGAAAATCGGAATATTTTAAAAAAAAAATTTTTCTTTCACTTCTCGTGAAGACACCCTTGTATCTTTTTTATTTGTAGTCGAATTCATTCTTCAAATTCAAATTCAAATTCTCATCAGTTATAGAACTCCATGAAACGATTCTATCTAACACATAAAGAGAACTTTTTACAGCAAATGAAAGTCATACACTATTATTGAAATTATTTATTATTTAATTACACGTGTATGCAAAATTTCAGCTCGATTGGACAACGGGAGGTGGGTAAATTTGATTCATTCATACATCATACATACATACAGATTTCCAAGTATTATAAAACCATTGAAAAAAAGAAAACAATATTACATTTAAGTTGATGTGCAATAGTGTAATAATAAAAAGTGTCCCGTTTAGCGTTTTATTAAATGCTGATTTTGGTTCACAATTTTCATTTGTTGGAAAAAGTTCTCTTTAGGGGTTAGATAAAATCGCCCTATGGAGTTGTATGGCTGATGAAAATTTGAAATGAATTCGGCCACAAATAAAAAAGATACAGGAGTGTCTTCACGAGAAGTGGAACAACAATTTTTTTTTTAATATTCCGATTTTCACAAAATTTTACAGGGGGCATATCAAGTGATTCCGAACAACTTTTATTAACAAAATTTTTGTCTATCTCTAAGCCTACTATGATTTCTCGAAAATAGCGATATTCTTTTTATCGCAGTAGGCCGGCGTTTTAGATCTAGGCGGCATTTGTGTGTTGAATAAAGTCGTCTTATGGAGTTGTATGGCTGATAAAAATTTGAAATGAATTCGGTCACAAATAAAAAAGATACAGGGGTGTCTTCACGAGAAGTGAAACAAACTTTTTTTTTTAATATTCCGATTTTCACAAAATTTTACAGGGGGGCACATCAAGTGATTCCGAACAAATTTTATTAACAAAATTTTTGTCTATCTCTAAGCCTACTATGATTTCTCGAAAAGAGCGATATTCGTTTTATCGCAGTAGACCGGCGTTTTAGATCTAGGAGGCATTTGTGTGTTGAATAAAGTCGTCTTATGGAGTTGTATGGCTGATAAAAATTTGAAATGAATTCGGTCACAAATAAAAAAGATACAGGGGTGTCTTCACGAGAAGTGAAACAAAAAAAATTTTTTTTTTAATATTCCGATTTTCACAAAATTTTACAGGAGGGCATATCAAGTGATTCCGAACAACTTTTATTAACAAAATTTTTGCCTATCTCTAAGCCTACTATGATTTCTCGAAAATTGCTATTTTCTTTTTATCGCAGTAGGCCGGCGTTTTAGATCTAGGCGGCATTTGTATGTTGAATAAAGTCGTCTTATGGAGTTGTATGGCTGATAAAAATTTGAAATGAATTCGGCCACAAATAAAAAAGATACAGGGGTGTCTTCATGAGAAGTGAAACACACTGTATATAGAAGAGGACGAAAAAGGGTATAACAGGGTCACATACTTCTCGTCCTGGGGTCTGTCAAGACATTTTAATATAGACATTACAGGGAGGACCACGGTTGGAAAGGTAAATAACATAAGGAAAAACATACGGTAACAAAGATAACCTACAACTTAATTCCAGTCTCTTCTAAGAAACCTATAACTTAAATACTGTAGATCAAGGAAAAGACAATGACCATTTATAGTCCAATGCATTTAGATGAAGAAAGTGCGTTATTACGGAAATACTTTGAACTTGGGGGGTTTGAATGAAACCTTTTGCAACGTACTCTAAAAATGACCGATTTAACAAGGAAGAGAGCAAAGTGTGGCGTCATACAGGTTCAAGCGCGTGCTTGCCCACCAGGATACCGGGAGTTTCCCGGTGGGCCTCAAAAGGGCCCCGCCGATTTTTTAGCTCACCAATTTTTAATTTTGGAGGAAAAAAGCAACACGCGCCTGTCTGGGGCCCTTTCTAAGTTATTTTCCGAGGCCCAAAATCGTCCCAGAACGCACCTGTACAGATTCATCAAATTTAATCACATATATTCCCAAAACAATAAAAGATACATAAATGCCGCCATTCACTTTTTTATATCAAATTTAATTTTCTAGTTTTTTTCACAGCTTTCACCATTTTGGCAACGTTTTCAATTTAATGTAGGTATTTTTTCTAAGTATATTATATATCTACATATTTGTAGCCATATTGGAGCCGCCATTTTGAATTTTGCAATTTTTAGAATTTTCTGGGGGCGGAAAGGTACCCCCTACCTCCATGCCAAATTTCAAGTTCCTAGCTCATCGGGAAGTACCCAAGCAATTCACCGGACAGATAAATATAGGTAAAAATTTTGTTATACTCTGTTTTATATAAAAGTAGAGTGTAACCTCGAGTGTAACTATGTACTGCAATCGTTAAGAGTGTTGGCGAGCAAAGAGGAATGTAGAGAGTAGTGTAGGTCCAGCACACGTACCGCTACCATGATTGGTGTTGCACTCTGATAAATTATTATAAGAAGTGGATGCGCAGTTCTCCGATAGGCCGCTACGTTCCCCTACAATCTCTGCCGCACGCCGAGATCCGTGGCGGGTACAGTATTGTATACTTATGTCTATGAACTGTTTGGGTATTTCGCGACGTTCTAGAAACTTGAAATTTGGTTTGACGGTAGGAAATACCTTCACGACTCCCAAAAAATACAAATACTTGAAAAATTCAAAATGGCGGCGTCAGTATGGCGTCCAAAATTTGAATCAACTTATAATTTATAACGATTCTCATCACTGGCATCTTGCTAGTCCAAGTTAAAGAACAGAAAATAATAACAACAAATATAGACATCGAAAGAGGAGACCTTCAGCAATAAAATACTGGTATTGAGAAAATTTTTAATTTTTTTTATAAAAGTTACAACAGTTCAAAAATTGATAAATTTAGCACATATAATTTTCCACGTCAACCTTTTCTGGAATTTCGTGAAAACAATAAGTAAATTATTATTATTATAAAAAATCCGACGTAACATCTGAAAGTACACCATTCAAGCTTTAATTTCCACTCAACAAAATGTTGATATCTTATTTATTAACTACGTTAGCACCATTTGAAGTTTAATGTATGAAAGGCAGAAATGATTTTTTTTCAAATTTATGTCTTTCAGTGCGCTGTATTTTATGAAATAAAGGTTTGTAGTTTTTTTTAGATTCATGCTTATTATAATTTAGTTTAGAGAGAAAGATCCTATAATATAAAATCGTTTAATAAAAAATTATAAGAATGAGAGATAACTAAAATAAGTGACAAATTTCATATCTCATAATGTTATCTATTAATGTTAATAATTTAAAACGCTTTCTGGAAAACAATTATGTACATTAATTATAGGATAACATCGACTTTAAAATGTTTTTTGATTTTTGTCATTTGGTCTTGTCAGTCAATAGTTATGTGTAGCGCGCACGCTTGCACAGTCGAAGCGCGCTCGAGTACTGTGCTATTGAGTTCCGTTTTAAGCGTTAGTTGCAAAATCTCTAGCTACGATAGTTTTGCTCAAATAAAAAAAGGGATCAACCGAGCCCAAAATTTTGTACACCAGATTTCCTCGAGATTTTTTGGGATTTCTTAAGATTTCCTGAGATTTCCTCCAGATTTCCTCGAATTTTTTTCAATTTTTTTTTTTTTAAGAGCGGGGGAAAGAATCCGAACAGCAAAAGATTTCCTCGCATTTCCTTCTGAGTGTACACCAGATTTCCTTCGCGGTTTACCCCTCGTATTATCATTTTCCGAGAAAAATTAAATTAACGGAATTTAGAAAAATTCATATTTAACGAGTTTAGAGAATTTCCGAAACAAAAATCTAAATACATTGGTCTATTAGAACTTAATTTATGTGACCATAAGAAATAAACTATCTTCTAAATTTACGTGTTACCCGCAGTAATTATCATTGAGAGAAATTCTCACATAACAATAAAAATATCATATTCACCTTCAAGAAACAGATGACAAATAACTACAGGGGGCGAGCGTAGATGCGTCTTCACTGTGTATGCATCCTCGATACTTCAGTGAAGCAACGTACAGCGCAGTTAGTACTTGGATGAGAAACACAGCGATCTCGTCCCACCTTCTAGCGGCTTGTATATCAGTGTATACGCGAAAGCTATGTAATTTCCTTCGGAAGGGATGTAAAGCAGGCGGTCCCTTGTCTATTAAATGTTAGGCAAGTAAAAGATCCCTAAAGAAGAAGAGGTTCGGCAAAATTTCCAGGTTGGGGTAGCTCGTCTCCTGGCGTCGGTGATAGGCCCTGGTAGCGGAAATAGGCCGACGTTAAATAAATAGATTTAAAAAAAAGTTCCTTATGTGTTTTTTGCATCTATTATAGTTTTCAAGTTATATAATTGTTTGTTTATAAATTTTTTTATTGTTAATTTAAGCAATTAAAAAAAATAATTATGCACACTTTTACTTCCACATCCAGTGGAAGTATAGTAACGAAATAGTATATTGTGTATCTAGGTGTGAAAGCGATACATTCCCGGACGACGATGCAATAGGCCAGTCCAACACGCTGTCACTTTGCTTTGTTTGTACTACAGCAGCCATCTTTTGTGGGTAAGTTAGGGTTTTCGACAGGCCTAAAGGGCACCATACACGTTCAGTAATCTCATTACCTGAATTTTCGCGTTTTTTCAATCATACTTAATTCAATAATTATAGCTAGATATGCGTTTTTCTTAAATAATGGACATGTAAGGTGTGAAAATAATGACAAGGAATGACGAGAAAATTTTTAGTAATGATGTTTCTGTAACGAACTTCTGGAATGATATTATTACTGAACGTGTAAGGTTCCCTTTAGGCCGGCCAAGACCCTACCCCACCACAAAAAAAGATGGTTGCTGTAGTACAAACAAAGCAAAGTGACAGCGTGTTGGACTGGCCTATTGTTGGCCGAGGCGCTAGCCGAGGCCAACAAGCATCGAAGTCTGGGAATGTGCTTTCACACCGAAGTACACATACTATTTTTTCTGAAATCACAATAAATACTATTTTAAACGTATAAAAATCAAAAATATAAACATTTAAAAAAAAAATTTCTGAAATCACAATCAATACTATTTTAAACGTATAAAAATCAAAAATATTAACATATTAAAATATATATAAAAAACCGTACGGGAATGTTACTTCCCGGCCTAGGCCGGGAAGTAACATTCCCGTACGGCTTTGTTGATCGTTGCTTGGTAACGGATCTTTTCCGGTCTGTTTTTTGATAGTTTCCTAGCAGCGGACTAAAATACTGGAATTGTGCATTTTTCGCTCTAAATTCGCGCCAAAAATGTAGACATTCCCGATCGATTTCAGAAAATAGTGTATTGTGTATTTAGGTGTGAAAGCAATACATTCCCGGACGACGATGCATCGAAGTCCGGGAATGCGCTTTCACACCGAAGTACACATACTATTTTTTCTGAAGTCACAATCAATATTATTATAAATTAAGGAATTTGTATTAATGCATAACATGTCTTCATTAAAATCTAACTGCTTACTAATAAATGCAATTTTAATGTGAGTTGGTTTGTCTGCGTGTATTTATTTACTGTCTAAATATACATAAAAAACCGTACGGGAATGTTACTTTCCCGGCCTAGGCCGGGAGAGTAGCATTCCCGTACGGTTTTGTTGATCGTTGCTTGGCAACGGATCTTTCCCGGTCTGTTTTGTGTTAGTTTCTTAGCAACGGACTAAAATACTGGAATTGTACATTTTTCGATCTGAAATCGCGCCGAAAATGTAGACATTGCCGATCCATTTCAGAAAAAACAAATTACTCTGGAACGGTTTAAGATATTGACTTGAAATTTGGTACACGTATGTATTTTAACGAGATCTGGAACTAAATTGTATTTTGATCTTATTCCGTTGATGAGTTTGAGTATATTGGGGTAAACGGGGGTAAATAGGTAAATCAAGCCAGCAAGAGTCCGTACAGTTGGTATCATTCTTCTTATGTTATTAAAATTCCATAAACAAATTTTAAGTTTCATATTTGATCAAAAACAAAGACGATACAAAAGGATTCATTCAAATTAATTCGCTATATAGCTGGATTTCTACGTAAACTCCCCTTTTGAAACGTTTGTAGACTGGACTATAGTAGAAAAGGTTATAATCTATAATGCACTGAATTAAAATTTAAAACAATTACCTCCACAATATTTGGCGTACTAAGTACCAACCAGTAAGGTACGTGTCGTAAGCCTGAAGCCTCGTATATCATTATACTTCTGGCTGTATTAGTAACAATAAACATTAGGACATCTTCGCAAAATATAGCATCAGTTACCCATCTATTTCTTCGCCTTCTCTCATCTTCAGAACGTGTTATGTCTTCTCTTGTCATAATAACATGATATGAAGTTAGAAAATTTAAATTTCCATCGTATAAACCAATTCTGCCATGTTTCGATATAATTGCATAGCAAAAATATTTTTCAGTTTCTATTGACACAATTTTCACTATAGTTTCTCTCTAGAAAAATTGACAGTAGTTACAGGACAGTATACATTTTTTTAATGCCATAGTTTTATATTAACATTTTATTTTGAACTAAGTGATAACGATGATATCAAAGTGTATAAATATGAAGTGTAATTACGCTTGTTACTTATAGTGCGTGCTGTCAGACATGCCAAAAATAGTTCATATGTACATACACATACCAATATCTAAGGCCGGTTTTCGGCCTAATTTATTTCTTGAGGAAAAAACTCGAAAAACATTTTTTACTATCTACTAACAATATTTAATCGATTTCACTCTAAACGAAACTTTCCACCACCCTCCCCTTTTACCCCCTGTCACCCTCTCCTACCCCTTCCCACCTCTTCCGAAACAACGAAAGTACACGTACAAAATCAAAAACATCCTTATTCAGCAACAGTCATATTAAAATTTGTCAATGACCTGCAAAAAAATCAACTGAATGCTGATTATTTAATAGTTTAATGGGGTATAAATAGGGGAGGTGAGTGCGGGAAAGTTTCGTTTGGGGTGGAATCGATTCGATATTGATAGTAAATAATTAAAAAAATGTTTTTCAGTTTTTTTTTGTTCTAAAATAAATTAGGTCGAAAACCGGCCTTATGGACTTTCATACAGACATTTCTACCATCGAGGCACAACTCATAATACCCCTAGTGGGGTGGGAACGAAAGTCATCAGAAAATGTTTATTGCCTTTGCTGCGAAAACGGTGTATATTATCGAAAGATATTTTAAACAAAAATTATTCATCACCAAATTATTTATTATATATTTTTTATACGATTAACCGTTAAGTAAAAAAAAATGGATTTTACGTAGAATGTTATATCTTCATTATAGATGCCAACATCAAAATTAATTCGTCTTCTTGAAAATGCTTAAAAACAATAAACGAAATATTGACAATTTAAAAGACGCATGTTCTAATTTAAATAAATGGTACAGCCACGACAAACGTACTGACTCGCGTGATTTGAAAATTTACTTACTTATTTAAATTTTCCGAAAATAAACAATAATGGCTATTAGGTTGTTAAGTTTACAATGTACTATTAACGTACAAAATTTGAACAAAATTGTTGGAGTGGCTTTCGCGAAAATGGTGATTCGCATCAGTAATTTACGCTTACGTAATTTTTAGGGCATATTCTTAGATTTGTAGTGTACTATTAACGCATGAAATGTTAGCAAAATCGTCAGAGCCGTTTTTGGGAAATCGAGATTATCGATGTTTTCGCATCATTGAACTACCCTTAACTGTAAGGATAGGTGAAAAATTTTAAAAACTCCAAAGATATTACTAAGAGGAATCTAAGTATTGATTTTAAATGACATCGGCCAGTTAGTTTCGGCCTGGGACACGGAAACACACACACACACGCGCGCGCGCGCACACACACCTACGCCAGAAGACAGTATTGCCCACAATTCTTTTGTTAATTTATGAAATTTTTTTATTTGTTAATAATTAGACCATAGTTAAAGCGTGTTTTTTTTTTATTTTTTTGCATTAATATCTGACATTTTTGTCCAACGGCTGATCATATCAAAATAACTGGTACGGCCATGGCTGATCTTTTTTTATCAGTAAACTACCGTTACGTGAATGTTCAATGTGAATAACCAATTATAGCGTATTGTTAAGTTTGATGTTCTTCTTCTGCTAATATATTAATTTTGTGAAATTTAACATTTTTTAAAGACTTACTGAAATAACTTTCACGCAAAGGTTAGAAACTGGATACTCAAGAACAAAAATCAAAACATTGACCAAGATTTTTTCTCTTTTTGTAAATCTTGAGGGAGCCAGAAGAATTGCAATGATTCAAAAAATCGGCAGCTACGGAAAGCGGCTGGAACCTCCTCACCCGGTGGATCTTTGAAGCCGAAAAGAGCACTAAAAAATATGAACGATCTCATTTAATTATCGTTTTATTTATTTTTAAAAACCATATAATTCTTTGTGGACAGCTTCTTTGCCAGCTATGGCCGGTGAAGTGTTGTTTTTTAGATTGTGATTGGCGGAAATTTTTCTGGCGTTGGGACGGAAATGAATTCAAGTTCAAGTAACCACACGGGCTCCTTAGGGATTGTGTAGGCCTTACACAGTTATCACTAACTTTAACTGCATTTTTTTCTCAAAATGTCACAATTAGTATGACTTTTTCAGAGAAAACACGTGCATAGTCTGCATGCTTTAACACACTATATCTTACACAAGAAACGTGACTCTATAGATTGTTATTTTGTTTTTTAATTTTTTTCACGGAAACCAAAATCGAAAGTACAACAATTTGGTAGCTTATCGTTCTGTTAAATGTTGTTCGTTGGAATTGCGTGTATCGATTTTTCAATATCATTTTCCTGTTGGATTGTATTTAATATTTTGAAAATGTAATTTCCGGTTTTAGTTTCATTTTCTTGATTGTTATAATTTGAAATTCGGAAATGTTGAAACCGGAATTTTCACTGCTTTTCAATGGTTCGATTACAAATTTTATGTAATCATAAAATAAACAACTTGTTGTGTCAAAACAGCACTAAACGTAATCCGATCTCGACCAAAACCTTTTCAGATCTTCTGGAGCACTAAAGAAACCAAAGTTTCATCCAAATTCGTTTAGTAGTTTCGCCGCTATGGTGCTAACACACACACATACTCACGCAGACATGTTTCAAAAACCACTTTTTGGGTTCCTGGGATCTCAAAACGTAAAGATTTGATGTTTTCTCAATTTTAGATTTTGGACCAATTTTAGTAACCTCCCACAATTGTATTGTGGGGAGGTTGAAAAGATAGACACAAATTTCAGTTCCGTGACTAGATTAATGTTTGATATTACTTAATATATTCATACCATATCTAGGCATAATGTTTTTCTCATTTTATTACTTGGTAAATAAGTACAGTGGCGGATTTATACTTCTGCCACCTAGGGGTTATCGGAAACTTGCCGCCCTCCCACCCCCTTCCCACTCTCTGCTCCTTGCCTCAGTAGTAAAAAATGATATTCCTCTACACCTCACCACCCCTTTTAAAGGGTTAATTCCCTCCTCGCTCACTCCATTTTACGCTTTCTCCCCATGGTTTGTCAATAGCACAAAGCCCAAAATCATTAGTACTAGCAACAGTGGTTTTGGATAAATTAAAAACCAGATCGATATATAATATTGTTTATTTTATCGTATGAGAACGAGAACAAAATATTCAAAATAAACTTTGGTATATATTTAAAATGTTATTCATTTAGACATAGGCCAAATAGGCCTAGACCAGATATGCTTATCAGCAAAACAACTCCTACTAATTCAAGTTCTATAACAGACATTGAAAAAATTCTATGTACAGGATGGTCGCGCGAACGTTAGAACCTCATTTAATTTCGTTATTTTTGGAGTTACGTAAAAAAGTATAAAAATAAGTGATATGTTAAATGGAGCACTATAAATATGGTGGAGAGACTTTCTTTATAATAAAATATATACTTTTTAATAGTTTTCTCAAAAACTGACTTTTTTATTTATTCCCTTTTTTTGACATTTACAATCTATATTTTTATTGACAAAATTAATCGTACATTTCTAACATCCTCCCACCTTTGCTATTTTAAACGATAAAAATTGCAAAACAAACATGTAATAATTGATTGAAGGATATTCAGAATGTTTACACTATAAGCCTAAACGATTTGGTATTTTAACTAAACGTCCACTTCGTGTGGTAATCTTGCACTTATCTTCATCTTCAAGAATATTCCTGACTTGAAATATTTCATTACTAGTTTCACCAGGTAATACATCGCCTTTACTCTTTGGGGGTTGCTCGAATGTTTCACTGTCATCGCCGGACACTTCTAAGGGGTACAAACACTGAAATGGACGAACCAACTCTCCACCAGCTACTTTAATACGCGCCACTCTGGGAATATTATCCTTACCAGGGTATATTTCAATAACCTTAGCTAATGGCCAATTTACTCGTTTAGAATTATTATTTTCTAGAAGAACGACATCACCCACTGCAATGTTTGATACTTTTCTTTTGCCACTATGAACCAGGTTTGCTAAGTATTCTTTTCGAAATCGCTCGCGTAAATTGTCTCTAAGTTTTTGAAGGTATCTTTGTCTTTTTAAAAAATGAGTTCTGTCAATAGCATCAGAATCAGGTAGTTCATGACAAGCAGTAATACTATACAGAAATATCGAAGGAGTTAAAGGAATTAACTCATCTGCTTCATTTGAAACATAGGTCAATGGACGTGAATTTATTATGGCTTCACAATCACAGAGTACTGTCATCAGCTCTTCATAATAAATCGAAGATTTTCCTAAATTACGTCGTAAAAGTTCTTTCACCATTCTAACAATGCGCTCCCACCATCCTCCCCACCAAGCAGCTGTAGGAGGATTAAAGTTCCATTTAATTCTTCTTACTGACGAATATTTTAGAATGTTATCCCAGTTCAACTTTTTTAAGTTATTATTGGCACCCACAAAGTTTGTACCATTATCGGAGTATATAACTGATATTCTTCCTCCCTTGCTACAAATCTTCGTAAGGCCAAAACGAAAGCATCTGTTGAAAGTGAAGTAATCAGTTCAAAATGTACAGCTCTATATATCGCACATGTAAATAGGACAACCCGAGCTTTTTCTTTTCCTTTTAGGTACAATGGACCAGCCAGATCCACCCCAGTAACCTCAAAAGCCGCCGCATCCTTTATGCGATTCTTTGGTAAAGGTGCAAAAGGTGTTTCTGCAGGCTTTGTAGTGAGTTTTTTACAAATTATACATTTTGAAACCATTTGCTTTACAGTTTTTCTGCCTTTCAATAGCCAGTACTTTTCTTGTAAAATTCCTAGTAATGTTTGTACTCCAGCATGTCCTGAAAGCCTGTGTTGTTCTTCAATAATTTGGTTTTTACTCTGAAAAGACCATTTTCGTCTTCAAAAATCTGTATATTTCTAATTGATTTAAATTTTGTTTCAACAAAGCTCTCTGTATTAATTTTAAAAGTTTAACTTCAGCTTCATCTACTTCATCACAAGATAATTCACCTTGGACTTTATCTTCTCTATTACACAAATTTTTATAGAAACGTAAAATCCAACCAATCATTCTTATAATTTTATGGTACTGTGAAAAGTAATTAAATTTGTCAGTTAAAACTCGGGTTTTTCCTTGAGCCACACTGGCCCTTCCCACCATTTTGACTCAAACAACGTTTTACCATTACACCCACGAGATGGTAAATCGGCAGCATTCAATTTTCCTGGAACATGACGCCAATCTGTAATTTCTGAACATGAATGTATTTCCTTCACTCGATTACCCACAAAAGTATTCCAAGCCCCTTTTGTTTTATCCACGCCAAAACTACCATAGAATCACTCCAATAATATGTTTTTAAACAACTAAATTCTTTCACTTCTTTTACAGATTTACATAGTCTGCATCCTATAACAGCTGCTAGCAATTCTAATCTCGGGAGAGTAATTTCTTTCATAGGAGCTATCCTTGATTTAGATTGTAATAACTGCACTGAAACTACTTCTACTTCTGCTACTTCAGCTCTAAGAAAAATACAAGTGGAATAAGCTAGTTTACTAGTATCACAAAACACGTGAATGGTAAAATCTACAGAATTGTCGAATGCAAATTTCGTTATGGTTCTAGGCAACATACAAAGCTGTAAAAAAGAAATATGTTTTAGCCATGTTGCAAATCGTTTTACTATATCTTCCGGCAAAATCTTAACCCAACTACATTTTAGTTTCCATGTTTCCTGTAATAGAAGTTTTGGTAAGAGTGATACTGGTGTGGTAAACCCTATTGGGTCGAATATTCTTTGAGCAGCTGACAACAATATTCTTTTAGTCACTTTAGTGGTATCCATTTGAATTGGTGCCTGAATATCACAGAACAGTGTATCTTGCGTAAAATTCCATCGTAAACCCAACACAGAAATAACATCTTCGGAAGAATTACATTGGAATAATTTTCGCCCGACCTACGGCAACGGCAGAAAATAATTAGGTAGCTATTTTTAAATGGAAAAATCGAATTTTTGGCCCACGGGCACCCTCTGAAAAATTGTTTGCCCACCCTTAAAGCATTTTCTAACTACAGGCCTGAATACGATTGGTTGAAAACAATTCGTGATTGGACAGCTGACCATGTCAGACAGAGCTTATTGGCTCTGACTACTTTGTGATTCCCTGCAGAAACAAACCTAGTATATACTAATAATAATAATTTTTTGTTTTTATGTGCCTTTGGTATTTTTCAAAAAAATTGCCGCCGCTGGATTTTGCCGCCTTGGGCTATAATAACCTACAACGATCGGCTCTTACGAAACAATAAAGCCTAACGGCAAAAAAAATGAGACAAATTACAGTTTTTTAGAAAAAAATCGGTATGTTATAAAATAGGAGATATATCAAAAATTTGAAAAATTGCTTTTTTCCCCATGAACCAGTGACTAAAAATAAGCGCATCAAAAAAATTTTAAATAATTTTTGTAGAATCTCGGAAGTTATAAACTTTGGTAATAAAAACACACCTTTCTATCACACCCTGTAGATAGTAACGTACTTCAAAATAAAAGAATCGGGCAAAACTCGTTGTTTCACAAATAATTTATCCATTGATATGAATTCTCGTTTTCAAAAAATGTTAATTTATATTCGACCAAAAAATTCGTTAGGTCCGTTTCAATTGGCCAGCAGTTGAAAATAAGAACGCTTCAATCATTTCTTTGTTTATAAAGAGATGAATAAAAGTACGGATAGATTTATGTCTGTTGAATGCGTACGACTTATCGATGAATAAAAGAACACGCTGTTATGCATACCATTCAAGTAACAACCATCACTCGAATAGTTATCCGGTTATTGAAATCACTGGAATACCTAGTAGGTATTTGGTTATTGAAATTAAAATCGGTTATGCCCATCACAAGCATACCTACTTTCTATATTTGCATGTGACGTATTACGGTAGGCGCGGCTTGTGCTTGTGAACTATATTTAGTAGGCGCCGCCCGGTTCGCCGTGCAACAGTTCACCCAGACGCCGAAGCAAGCAGACCACCTAGTGTAGTAGTGCAGTTTCCAGTGCAAGTGAACAGTGAAGTGGCAGCCCCACAGCAAGTGAGAAGTGTAGCGTTCACGAGCGCTACAGTAGAAGAGGAGGAATTATTAGATGTCTTTCTCAAGACACTAATAATAAAAAGATAAATAAAGTCTCCCGCATTGGAGACACCAGTTATTTTTCCCTTCCCCATTTACTAATCAAAACCATTTCTTTTCAGGTTAATAATTCTCTTTTCCCGATTAATAAACAGGTTTTATTTACAGGTGTGAGACGAACGGCAAATACCGTGGAGGACGGTATGGGCCAATACGAGAACCCCAGAGGGCCAACCCCTACGAACATGGAGTTCGAAGAGAAGGACGACCAAGTAGCCCGTCTCATGGCGGAAAACGCAGCACTGAGGGCGCAGCTTGCAGAAGTCAACTGCAAGATGTCTCAGATAAGAGCCGATATGGCTAAACAGCTGGAAGCTCAACGTACCCAGTACGAGGAGCAGAAAGCCAGGAATGAGGTGCAAGGTGCCCAGCTAACGGAACTGCTGGCAGCCATGCGAGTTCTCCAGGCCACCCAAGTACAGCCCCAGGCCCAAGCCCAGGCCCAGACCCAGGTCCAGCCCCAGGCCCAACCCCAGGTCCAGCCCCAGGCGGCCCCAGTGGTGCAAACAGCACCAAAAGAGGCCCCCAAGCGAAAAGCCGACGCCGACACGGATAGTGACGGCGAATTCACCCTTGTCACCAAGACAAGGGCAAAGAAGGCGACAAATCAGGAGTCCCAGGTGCAAAACAGCACCCAGGAGGCCCCAACCACTAGCCAGGCCAATCAGAAGGCCCCCAGGCAGACAACTACTGGGGAGGACAGGACTCCAAAGATCCCACCAGTGATCCTACGAAAGGCGGAGACATGGTCAGCTGTCCGGCAGAGGCTGGACGAGACAGGTGTCAAATTCACTAAGGCTAGGACCGTGCGAGAGGGGATCGCCATCGAGCCCCAAACGCCCGAGGACTACCGTAGGATGACTAGGATGTTCGCGCAGGAAAAGCGCGAATATCACACCTACGCCCTGCCTGAGGACAGACTACTCAGGGTAGTGGTCCGAGGAGTCCCAAGTGGAGTGACCAGTGAGGAGGTCAAAGAGGACCTCCAGAACCAGGGCTTCAACCCCGTGGCAGTCCACAGGATGACATCCAGGAGGACCAAAAAAGAGATCCCCTGATGCTCGTCCAGGTCCCCCTCAACGAGGAGAAAATACTGACGGTGAACCGCTGCTGTTCACTGGTAGTTAGGACCGAGAGGCAGAAAGCCGCCCTGGCAATTGCGCAGTGTCACCGCTGCCAAAGATTTGGCCATGCCCAAGGACACTGCACCGCACAGGCCAAGTGCGTGAAGTGCGCTGAACCACACCTCTCCGGGGACTGCGAGAAGCCCCGAAATGTACCGGCGAAGTGTGCCAACTGCCAGGGGGCACACCCAGCCAGCTACAGAGGGTGTCCCAAATACCCGAAGAAGACGGCGGCGACAAAACCAGCCCCGGCCGCCAAGCCAACTCGAGCCAGTGCAGCCACACGGAGAGCAACACCTACCTCCGGAGGCCCGAGCTACGCCAGGGTAGCTCAGGGAAAGGCAGGGCAGCCCACCGGCCCAGCCCACAGGCAGCAGGCACCCGCTGAGGCCCAAAACCTCACCGCGGTGCTTGCACAAATGCAACAAATGTGCTCAGCAATGAGCGCATTTTTTGCACAAATGCCAGCCTTTTCTAATGTTTAAATGGCTTTTCAGGTGAAACCAGGCTTCCTGCAGATCGCCTCATGGAATGTCAATGGACTGCTAGGACGCAAACTCGAGGTGGAGGAGCTTCTAGCCAGGGGCGACATAGACATCATGGCACTGCAGGAAACGAAACTGCGACCAGACCAGCCTATCAACTTCCCAGGCTACCACGTATATAGGAAGGACTGGCAGAGGCCCCACAGAAGGGTGATGAGAGGAGTAGCCCTGCTAGTTAAGACGAGCATCGCACACCATCTGATCCTGCTCCCGGAGATGGAGAACCTGGAGGCCACAGCCGTAGTAGTGTCCACAGCACGAAATGGCAACATCAGAGTGGTCTCCTGCTACCAGTCACCCCACACCATGCTGCGAGACGCAGACCTGGACTCGGTCCTCCCCCCAGGGACCCAGACAGTTGCTATCGGCGACTTCAACGCCAAGTCCCCGGAATGGAACAGTAGGATCACAAACACTCAAGGACGAGAGCTACTGAGATTCCTGGGACAACAGGATGGCAACCTGCTGGTCCTTGGGCCGGAAGGACCGACCCATGACAATGGTGTAACCAAGCCGGATGTTCTGAACATTGCGATGCTGAAGGAGATGACCCTCGAAGCAGAAATCACCGCCATGATGAAAGGTTCCACCGAGCACAACCCCATTCTCCTAGAACTAGGAGAAAAGGACGGTGAGAATGTTGTAGAACTCTCCAAAATCGTCCTAAGTTGAAGACATAATCAAAATTCGACTTAGGCAAAAATTTCATTTAAAGACATTTTTGGGAGTCTGCAGAGGCGCAGATCAGTCCATAAGGACCGTTTTGGGTTCTATAAGGCGTTGGAAATGACCAGGCGAAAATTCGAAGAAACACCGAATTTTCACTTAGGAAAAATGTTTTTGGTTCAGAATATCAGAGTAGAAGTATATAATGACAAAGATTTATGAATAATATACTTTTTCAAAGGTACCATAAATTGGACTTTGAAAAATAATATTTCTGAGAGGGCGTCAAAATTTGGCCCAGGAATCGATTTATCGAAAGTACGCCAAAGTTTCACTTGCAGACTAATTTTTCAAAACTGCGTTGAAATTTGGCTTGAAGATCGATTTTTCAAAAGTACGCCAAAATTTCACCCGCAGATTAACTTTTCAAAAGTACCTTGAAATTTGGCTTGAAAATCGATTTTTCAAAAGTACGTCAAAATTTCACCCGCGGATTAACTTTTCAAAAGTACCTTGAAATTTGGCTTGAAAATCGATTTTTCAAAAGTACGCCAAAATTTCACCCGCAGATTAGTTTTTCAAAAGTACCTTGAAATTTGGCTCGAAAATCGATATTTCAAAAGTACGCTAAAATTGGTCTTAAAATGGATTTTTCAAAAGTACCACAAAGTCAGTTTAAAAAGTACCACGAAAATATAATTTAAATTATTTTTTATTTTTTATTCCTCAACCAAAGACATTGACCTTTGAGGTACGGTCATTGAAAGCCCAATTCTAAAGTATGAGCATAAAATTTTAACGATGCACTGCATCCAAAAGGCAAAATAGAAGATTTTGTCAAAGCCGGCGTAGTGCCGATAAGCAAAAATTGATAAAAATCAATGCACATGTACAAGGCCGGTTTCTCGCATGGAAAGAGTTTGGATTGACCCAGCGGCTCGCAATTTGGTCGAGCGCGTTGAGTGGTCCAGGCAAAACAATGGTAGAAAAGCCAATAACAGGGCTTTTCAAATGACAAAGTTATAGAGGAAAACGCCTTGTGCATAAAAATCCAAAAATTCAATTTTGCCTAAAAGTCGCTCGAAGGTGAGACGCTGCCAAATCTATAATATTAATCGACTGTGATAAGGGTTAGTAAGTCGTGGACTGATCGAACGCCACTCAACTTATGCAGTAATAAGTCATCTGAATGTGTTTGAGTACGTGAATCTCCACGATACAAGAACTTTAAAGCTAAGTAGTCTCTAGCGAAACTAAATTCATTTAGTAAAACTTTTTTAAGTTAATTTCAGTCAGCCTTAATTATTCATTTACCCAGAGTCTGAAATGATTCTAAAAGCTCGCATTTTGATTCTGAGAAGGTATGTATGAATATTTTCTACCTAATCGATCGTTAGCGTGAGCGCTCTCGCTTGTATGGTCTGAAAGTCACTACCTTGATTGGGGAAGGCACGATTCTTATCTTGAGAATTTTGTATAACCAATTCTGTTAAATAAACGGATTCTTTGAACTAATATTTCTTAATTGATCTTGAGGCCTGTTGACGGTCTATAATCCCTGGAACTTTCGTATGGAAAACCGGATGTGTCGAGTTAATTCGCATTAACGTTCGACCTTCTGGTTGCTTTACGGAGGTTTGATAGGGATTTTTTTATGCGTTTTTTGAGAAATATATTTCGTTATTAATGGACCAAAACGTGATTTTCGCGTATCAAAACTAATCCCTCCGCAGAGAAATTCTTCGGTTGGGATTTTTTTTATGCAAAAATTCAGGAAATTAAGAGGTGCCTAAACCCCTAACGAGGGAATTCGGGTCCAGAGAGAGCGTAGTTTCCGATCTGTGGTAGTGCAGCCTTGGTCCATTACTCGGCTACCGAAGTGCATCTTATCTCGAACCCGCCTGGGAGGTAGAAGAACGGGGTAATACGCGACTGGCGCCCCCTGAGAAATAAATTGGTGTCGCGTCATTTTGACGCCCGGTAGTGCGTTCTTCTACATGGCGCCCAACGTGGGGCGTTGTTAGTCAGCAGGGCTTTCTGGAAAGGATATGGATGAATCAACGCCTTTCCAGTTTTACGACGAGCCGACATCTGTGATGGACAACGTCTCTAGAGGGTTAGAGAGGCCGTGCGCGGAGGATGTACTGGGTAGTTCGGGGGTAGGCCCGAGTACCACTGAAGGAGTCATACAGCCCTCCTCAGAACAAGTGTTCGCCCAAATGGCAGCAGGTCTTGCCAAAGCTCTAAGCGAAGCCACGCACGAGCATAAGTATCGGTCGAAGCATCCAAATGCGGAATTTCATGGCTTCGAACACGAAGACCCTGAAACCTTCATTCATCATATGGAGGAATTTTTCGTCCGAGTTCGAATTACGCAGGATAACGACCGTCTATATAAAATATCAGAACAGCTCAAAGACGATGCCAGGAAATGGTTCGAACAATACCGAACCCTAATTACCACGTATCCTCTATTCCTCGAGCGGTTCAGAAGCCGTTACGATTCAGGTGAAGTACTCACCGAAGCAGTAGCTAATTTATATGGCAAGAAACAAGATGCCGAGGAAAATACGTCAGTATTTATTTCCAGGAAGGTATGCCTCTTCAAGAGAATCGATCCGTTTAAGCCGGAGGCGATGAAGGCGGCTACCATCTTCAATCAGTTGAGACCTAAAGAGTGCCGTCGTACTAGATACAAATACACTAGTGACGATGACCGAACAAATGGCCAAAATCATGGATGAGAATAAAGAATTCGAGACTCTGCAAAATGTCAAAAAAAGCAAGGACCAAGAAGCGTCCACCTCTACCGCTTCAGCTCAAGGGAATCAGCAATCGAGCAGTAACTGGAGAACGGAACCCTCCGCATTAGCGAAGCCGTCCTCCAGTTCCTTTGGTGCATCTAGGACACCATTCAATGGATCTCAAAGAAGAGATAATCCGCCAGCACCAAGGGTGCATTTTGCAAATAATATTTCCTCGCTGCCCAGAGGGGATATACCGAGAAGGGGTACTGGAGACGTAAGGAACTCCCGAGTCCCGTATCGCCCTTGCAGATATTGCCCAACGGAGCAGTGGCATTTTCATGCGGAATGCCCAAACAATCCCTATCGTAATATGAATACGGGAAACCAAGCGGGGGTCAGAGGCGATGGCCCAGGCCGAACTGTACCAGCCCCGCCTACCAGGCCCCACCAGGCTCGAAGCGACCCTCGGGGAAGCTCCGAAGCAAGAAGTTTAAATTAAAAAACTTCGATGACCTTCCTGACCTTAATTACCTGTTTAAGGATCAAGAAGTCAACCTATCTCCCCACCGATTCACTCCATTAGAATCTATCAATCAAACTAGCGACGCTTTCCCTCTGCCTCGCATTAAGATTATAATTAATAATCGAGCGGTTAACGCTTTATTGGATACAGGTTCGACCAGGAATATTATCCAACCGAAATTTTTGAACGACATTGATCAACTTACAGCTCCCCAAACGTTTGTTATGGCTTGTGGCGATGGTTTAGTAGAATCCCTCGGGACTACGACCATAAATGTTAATGTACTAGATGTACCCTTTCAGACCACGTTTCAGGTCATTCAAAATTTAAACGAAGAGCTCATTCTGGGAGCCCCGTTTTTATATGCCCACAATGTCGTATTCGATTATCAACGTAAATGTGTCTACGTCGGCACTGAAGAGCGAATAACCGTCTTCTGGAATCAAGCGGCACATCAAGCAAAGAAGCAATGCCGGCTTCCCGAAGAACTGATCATCGGAAACGATAATTTAAAACCTCTATTCGAGGAATTCGCTGAATTGTTCACCGCGGTGCCTACCCAAGCAACCACTGTGACAACTAAACATAAAATAAAAGTTAAAGACGACCGCCCGTTTAATATCAAACCTTATCCTATGTCTCCTACTAAGAAAAAAGTTATGTACGATCAAATTGAAGAGATGCTGAAAGCCGGAGTTATAGAACCGAGTACCGCTCAGTACAGTTCGCCTCCCATTATAATAGAAAGGCCCGGCAAGAAGCCTCGCTTCTGCATTGATTATCGTCACTTAAATGAAGTAACGGAAGACGAAGCATCCGTCTTACCTAAGATATACGAGAGTATAAAGGATCTAGGAAACGCCAACATATTTACGGTGTTGGACCTCAAGAGCGGATATTGGCAAATCCCTCTTGAGGAGTCGTCAAAAAATTATTCTACGTTTACAACATTGGATGGAGCATCTTACCGATTTAACGTGATGCCTTTCGGATTGAAGACCGCTCCATGTACATTCCAAAAATGTATGGCAAGAGACGTATTGACCGGCTACTTGCATCATTTCTGCAAAGTATATCTCGATGATATTATCATCTATAGTGAAAACATAAATCAGCATGTAAATCATCTGAGAGCCGTCTTTGAACGCCTGCGTTTACATAATTTAAAGGTTGTTGTGGTAGCCACGTCAAGCATAACCTATCTCGGGCATCAAATAAATGCCAACACCACTTAGCCGTTAGAAAAACACATATTACAGATACAAAATTATCCGGCCCCTACGACGAGGCGCCAGCTTCAGAGTTTCCTTGGCCTATGTAATTGGGTACGTGAATATATCCCTAATGTAGCAATAATTACTAAGCCCTTGACCCGACTACTCTCGAAAGACTGGCGCTTCAAGTGGAATCCGGAAGCCCAAGAAGCTTTTATTTTACTAAAAGAAGTATTGAATCAACCACTAGGACTACACCGGCCCGATTTTAACAAAATGTTCATTTTACAAACCGATGCATCCCTGATAGGATTATCGGCCGTCCTTTATCAGCTAGGGGATAACGACCAGAAGCACATCATCTCTTATGCAAGCAATACGCTGTCTCCAACAGAGAGAAATTATCACATAAACGAGTTAGAATGCCTGAGCGTCGTTAACTATATAAAGAAATATAAAATTTATTTGGCAGACCATCCTTTCATCGTTAGAACTGACAACAGAGCATTACTATGGCTGAATAAGCATAAAGATGAAAAGACCAAATTTACACGATGGTCGTTATTACTTCAAGAATATAGCTTCTCGATAGAGCATTGTCCTGGTAAAGAAAACATACTGGCAGACTATTTGAGCAGAAATCCTCAAGGCCCGAACGTCGAAGCAGACGACGAAGAGGAGAGAATGTATCCACCAAAATTCTCGTACAAGGAACGAATATCAGTGATTACCACATTGGAATTAAACGATCAGGTCAGAGAAGCGCAAACGCACTCCAGAGATATCCAAGACCAAATTGAACGATGGAATACTCTAGTGCGACAAGCAGATAAAACCGAGGCAGAGGTGAAATTCGTCAATACACGACAAGTGATAGGCGGCACACTTTGGACGAGAGGCGAAAATGTCAAAGAAAAATTATACGTACCAAAACGTATGGTCATGAGAGTAATATCTCATTTTCACGACCGACCGGAAGTAGGTCACCCCGGCCGCGATGAAACTGTTAGAATCATCTCGGGCCGCTATTATTTTAATAATTTGTCGAGACTAGTTAACAAATATTTAAATGAGTGCATTATTTGTAATTCCGTAAAAAGCAGACAGTCACAACCGAAGGCTCCTCTCAGAAGCCATGCTCCATCGCATCCGTTCGAAGTTCTAAGCGTCGATGTAATAGGACCGCTTCAGCGAACCAAAGATGCAGATAACCGATATATATTAATGGTAGAGGATGTATTTAGTAAGTGAGTCGAAGCCAAGGCGTTCACCCAAGTCAGTGGAAAAACAATAGCACAATTTATCGAAGAGGAACTAGTGGCGAGATATGGCGTTCCGAGGGTCATCATTTCCGACCAGGGAGGCCACTTCAATTCCGGCTTTTACGATACGTTCTGTACACGTAACAATATTGAAAGATTCTTCACAGCAGCTTACCACCAACAGGCCAATCCAATAGAAAGGAGGGTGCAAGAAGCTAAGAAGATCTTAAAAACCTTATTATATGGTTCACCCAACGACGAGTAGGATCGACATGTTAGTCAGATGGCATATATCTTGAGAACAAGAAAAAACGCCGCTACGGGGCATACGCCCAGTTTCGTAGTACTCGGCTATGAATTACCGCAGATTGGTGATTGGAATATGTTCGCTTATAGACAAGAACGTCGTAATCAAGCGGACGTTCCCCGCCTTGAAAGAGTCAAGGAGATTCGTAGAAATCAAACAAATTACCAATGGCGTTACGCGCCCAAAGTGGCGGTAACGCCGGTCGTATATAAAGTGGGAGATATGGTAATGACTAAAAGGATCAGGAAGGATCATACCTTCACACCGTCGTGGAGTAGGCCACACAAGGTTTTAAAGAGATTGTCCGATGAAGTTTACCTCATTCACAAGGGGGTAACTTCGACGAGATTACATGTCGATGCCATCAGGCCGGCACCTAAGGGAGATCCCGATGTTGAATTGGAATTGTCTGAAGAATCAGAAGATAGTCCGGATGAAACTCATCTTAGTGACGACGCTTCCTCATCAGACAATGAGATCGCGCCCAGGTCAGAGTGACGTAGCGATACCACACTAGTTCAAATCAATGTTCCCGCAGGTGCTCAAGATGAGCCGGATGTAATAAGTCGAGACCCCGATGATGCTCGAGATGAGCCAGACATAGAAGAGTCGCCTCTAGATATTTCCGAGGTCGACCACGGCTAATAGCCGTTTTTGCTTTTTTTTATATTTTTTCTCAAAATTCTAAGTGGCGATTTTGACCTATATGCGGTCGAATCGAAGATTTAAAGTCTACTCCATGAGCAGACATGGAAAGACGGCGAACCCGACGCAAGAGCGCGATCCGGTAAGCCTAGCTTCTCAAGAGCGAGAGCCGCCAAGTTCGAGTAATGGACGTAGGCATAAGTACGAATCAGTACGAGTTTCGGAAGCTGTTTTTCTTATGCAAGAAGACAACTTCTATTTTAATCATTTTAAGTCAACAAAATTAACGTATACCCCAAATGGAAACTACGAGTTTCAGAAGCCGTTCTTCGCTCAAGAAGACGCTTCAATTTTTTTTTATACTTTTTTCACAAGTCGTGATGACCGCACGAGTATCGTAAGCCGATTTAATCTACCTTACGAAGTAGAAACTACGAGACGAGTTTCAGAAGTCGTTCTTCACTCAAGAAGACGCTTCAATTTTTTTTTATATTTTTTTCACAAAGTAGTGATGACCGCACGAGTATCGTAAGCCGATTCAATCTACCTTACGAAGAACCAATTTCTAACCATTATAAGTTAACAAAATTCATGTTAGAAAAATATTTCATTAAAAACAACACATTGTGTTTGTTAGTCGACGCGTCCCAGTCGACGACTTGCTAAAAAGTCAATCTAGTTGAAGAACTGCATTTTCCATGTGCAGAAATGGAAAGATGACCCAGCCTGTCGCAAGGGTGCGGCATGGTGAAGTCTGGAACTCAAAGGCGAGGACCGTCCAAGCTGCGACATGGAGATATAGACAGCCTCTTCTAGAAAAGGCCGAAGTTAAGCAAGAGCGAGACCAGGGCGAAAAAGCGAGTGCAACGAATTAGTGAGAGTGGACGCTAATCAAAATTGTGCTACGCTTCGCTTCGCTTCGCACCTCGACGCGGGTGTAATTAAGTTGATAAAAATGTTGTATCAACTTGGCGTATTGTTTAAAAAATGTATTTATTTTTAAGTTAGATAGGCGAATCAGCCGTCTGCCCCAATTAAGGCCGTTATTTTTAAACATCTGTCCCATAGGTCAGACCGTCAAATGAAGGCATACAGACATACAAGTGAATATGGAAATTAAAGGCAATCGATGAGTAGAAAAGATTCAACCAAAGGAGGGGAGTGTTGTAGAACTCTCCAAAATCGTCCTAAGTTGAAGACATAATCAAAATTCGACTTAGGCAAAAATTTCATTTAAAGACATTTTTGGGAGTCTGTAGAGGCGCAGATCAGTCCATAAGGACCGTTTTGGGTTCTATAAGGCGTTGGAAATGACCAGGCGAAAATTCGAAGGAACACCGAATTTTCACTTAGGAAAAATGTTTTTGGTTCAGAATATCAGAGTAGAAGTAAATAATGACAAAGATTTATGAATAATATACTTTTTCAAAGGTACCATAAATTGGACTTTGAAAAATAATATTTCTGGAAGGGCGTCAAAATTTGGCCCAGGAATCGATTTATCGAAAGTAAGCCAAAGTTTCACTTGCAGACTAATTTTTCAAAACTGCGTTGAAATTTGGCTTGAAGATCGATTTTTCAAAAGTACGCCAAAATTTCACCCGCAGATTAACTGTTCAAAAGTACCTTGAAATTTGGCTTGAAAATCGATTTTTCAAAAGTACGCCAAAATTTCACCCGCGGATTAACTTTTCAAAAGTACCTTGAAATTTGGCTTGAAAATCGATTTTTCAAAAGTACGCCAAAATTTCACCCGCAGATTAGTTTTTCAAAAGTATCTTGAAATTTGGCTCGAAAATCGATTTTTCAAAAGTACGCTAAAATTGGTCTTAAAATGGATTTTTCAAAAGTACCACAAAGTCAGTTTAAAAAGTACCACGAAAATATAATTTAAATTATTTTTTATTTTTTATTCCTCAACCAAAGACATTGACCTTTGAGGTACGGTCATTGAAAGCCCAATTCTAAAGTATGAGCATAAAATTTTAACGATGCACTGCATCCAAAAGGCAAAATAGAAGATTTTGTCAAAGCCGGCGTAGTGCCGATAAGCAAAAATTGATAAAATTCAATGCACATGTACAAGGCCGGTTTCTCGCATGGAAAGAGTTTGGATTGACCCAGCGGCTCGCAATTTGGTCGAGCGCGTTGAGTGGTCCAGACAAAACAATAGTAGAAAAGCCAATAACAGGGCTTTTCAAATGACAAAGTTATAGAGGAAAACGCCTTGTGCATAAAAATCCAAAAATTCAATTTTGCCTAAAAGTCGCTCGAAGGTGAGACGCTGCCAAATCTATAATATTAATCGACTGTGATAAGGGTTAGTAAGTCGTGGACTGATCGAACGCCACTCAACTTATGCAGTAATAAGTCCTCTGAATGTGTTTGAGTACGTGAATCTCCACGATACAAGAACTTTAAAGCTAAGTAGTCTCTAGCGAAACTAAATTCATTTAGTAAAACTTTTTTAAGTTAATTTCAGTCAGCCTTAATTATTCATTTACCCAGAGTCTGAAATGATTCTAAAAGCTCGCATTTTGATTCTGAGAAGGTATGTATGAATCTTTTCTACCTAATCGATCGTTAGCGTGAGCGCTCTCGCTTGTATGGTCTGAAAGTCACTACCTTGATTGGGGAAGGCACGATTCTTATCTTGAGAATTTTGTATAACCAATTCTGTTAAATAAACGGATTCTTTGAACTAATATTTCTTAATTGATCTTGAGGCCTGTTGTCGGTCTATAATCCCTGGAACTTCCGTATGGAAAACCGGATGTGTCGAGTTAATTCGCATTAACGTTCGACCTTCTGGTTGCTTTACGGAGGTTTGATAGGGATTTTTTTATGCGTTTTTTGAGAAATATATTTCGTTATTAATGGACCAAAACGTGATTTTCGCGTACCAAAACTAATCCCTCCGCAGAGAAATTCTTCGGTTGGGATTTTTTTTATGCAAAAATTCAGGAAATTAAGAGGTGCCTAAACCCCTAACGAGGGAATTCGGGTCCAGAGAGAGCGTAGTTTCCGATCTGTGGTAGTGCAGCCTTGGTCCATTACTCGGCTACCGAAGTGCATCTTATCTCGAACCCGCCTGGGAGGTAGAAGAACGGGGTAATACGCGACTGGCGCCCCCTGAGAAATAAATTGGTGTCGCGTCATTTTGACGCCCGGTAGTGCGTTCTTCTACAAGAACACGACAACTTTCATCAAAAGGAGGACGGACTGGGAAGTGTTCCGTGCAGCACTGTAAAGGGACATTGCACAAATTCCCAGACTAGAAACCGAGGCGGACGTAGAGAGGGCCATCACCTCCCTGGAAAACCAGATCCAGGCGGCACTGAGGGAAAGTACCACCGAGACGGAAACGAGGCGAGCACCACCGCCGATGGCCAACCTCCCAGAGGCCACCAGGCAGCTGATACAGGACAGACGAAGTGCGAAGAGACGGGCCCAGAGGACCAGACTCCCGGAAGACAGGAGACACTACAACACCCTGAGCCGGAGAGTCAAGGCTGCCCTTCAGGAACACAGACAAGAAGGGTGGCAACGCCACCTGGAATCCCTGGACACACAGGACGGGAGCATCTGGACCACCCAACGGGCCCTGCGAAACCGGCGGACTCCCATGCCCCCGATCCACGGAGAGAATGGTGTTGTCTACACTCGCCAGGAAAAAGCCGAGGCTTTTGCTGACAGCTTGGAACTGCAGTGTAGGGAAAACCAACTCGATGATGAGGACGAGGACTGGGAGGACGACGTGAGACGCAGGGTACGTAGGATGAACCGTCTGCCAGATGAAGACCACATCCCCCCCGACCACCCCCGAGGAGGTCAAGGAGATCCTAAGGAGCCTAAAACCCAGGAAAGCTCCAGGATGTGATGGCATTGGGAACATCGCCCTCAAGAAGCTGCCCCGGAAAGGAGTAGCGGCGATGGTCAACATCATCAACGCAATGTTGAGGTTGAGACACTTCCCCTCCAGGTGGAAAAAGGCCGACGTCATAGTCATCCCGAAGCCAGGTAAGAACCTAACGTTTCCCTCCTCTTACAGGCCAATCAGTCTACTCCCAGCAATGAGTAAGGTAGCCGAACGAGTCATACTCAAGAGGATAGCCGAGAAGACAGAAGAACTGGAAGTCCTCCCAGACGAGCAGTTCGCCTTCAGGACAGGGCACTCCACCGAACTCCAAGTGCTCCGCCTCACCGAGGAGGTCACGAAGGGGTTCAACCAACGGCAGGTCATGGCAGCGCTGTTCCTGGACGTTGCCAAAGAATTTCGACAGGGTCTGGCACGATGGTCTCCTAGCCAAAATGATGAGTATGGGTTACCCCATTGCACTCGTCAAGCTAGTGAGATCGTACCTCCACAGAAGACAGATGAGGGTGAAGATCGTGGACAAGGTGTCCACGTACAGAACAATGGAGGCAGGAGTCCCCCAAGGCTCAGTGCTCTCCCCGCACTTGTTCTCCATCTTCACATCCGATCTACCCCGGACGGAGAGGACCTCCATGGCCCTCTACGCCGACGACACAGCCCTGACTGCCAGATCCTGGAGCGCCAGGCTATCCACCAGAAATCTCCAGGAGGCGGCCACCCTCCTAGAGGACTGGTGCAACAGATGGAAGGTAGCCGTCAACGCCGAGAAGAGCAAGGCGGTCCTCTTCAAGAAGGTAAGAAAACAAAACCCCACAGGTCACGTTTCCATGTTTGGTGAGGACATCCAATGGCACGACACCGCCAACTACCTTGGCGTGGTCATGGACAAAGGCCTAACATGGAGACTGAACACGGAGGCCATCGTCAAGAAGGCCAGGAGGACGAGAGCCCTAATCTACCCGATGACGGGTAGACAGAGCAGACTCAACCTGAGGAACAAGCTCACGCTTATCAGGTCCCTCATCCGGCCTCAGCTGACGTACGCTTCGGTAGCTTGGGGCTACCAAGCAAAGAGCTACCTCCAACAGATCCAGAGAGTGGAGAAGGTCGCCCTCAGAACAGCAGTCGACGTACCCTGGTTCGTCCGCAACGAGGACATCTTCAGGGACCTGGACTACACCCCGGTCACTGAGATCATCAAGGAGAGAGCCAGAAAGATGTACGCCCTTGTCGAGGAGCATGGGAACCCACTAGTCAGGGAGGCAACTGACTATGACCCAGCAGTTGCTCCGAGGCACAAGCGGCCGAAGGTGCAGCTCCTGGATAACGGGTGAGTATGAGAGACATACCACCACCCGACGATCCACCCCCACGGAAGAGACAGGACGACACCCAACCACCCACCCAAGACCCTGCGGGTACCGGACAAACAACCGTCCAGTACCTGTAGTCCCCCTAGCTCCGGGCAGACCGAAAATGCTACCAAAGCAGTTAGGTCTGCCCTTCCTCGAGCTACACAGCTCATCCTTACCCTACCGATGATACGGATGACAGGATGCCTCTTGGCATCTTGTGTACCGGCAGTCACTCCCGCCACAAAACCCAACACACCTAACAGACCGATGACTACCCCCCGGGGGGCAAACAAGCTGGCGAAGAGCAGAAGACGAAGAAAGAAGAACGCCAGAAGAGGCCTTAGCCAGCAAGGTCCAACGAGCCAGGACCCAGGGAGGTGGACCGAAATCGTCTGCACCGCTCACATTTGTGAGTGGGGCCGACGTAAAGTAAGTTTGCCCGCCCTGCACGAGGCTGGTCCCCGGTCTACAGCGATGCATTGGGGTAAAGGGCAATAGTCCTGCCCGGCCCCAGTCATCCGAGACCGACATCTTTAGCCAAGAATATTGGCGTTCGCCGTGCATAGTGAGCAGTTGACGGCGGCGGATCTACCTAATAGTGCAGCAGTCAGTGCGATGTTAACGGTGAAGTGGCAGCCCCACAGGGAGAGTGCAGCACAGCATAGGCGTAAAAAGATAAAATATTGGACGACTTTTTCAAGACGCTAATATTTAAAAGATAAATAAACTCTCCCTCCTTAGGAAACAAAGCTTGTCTTTTCTTTTCCCTTTTTTCCTAACTAATAACATTTCTTACAGGTTGAAAAATAAGAGCCCGATCAATACTGTGGAGGACAGTATGCCTGGATACGGAAACGACGGCGATACCCAGAGCAGGAGCTCACGAGGGCCCACCCCAGTACACCGAGGACAGAGAGGAGTTCATAAATCGCCTTCTCGCGGGGAACAGCGCGCTAAAGGCGCAGATAGCGAATATTAACCAGAGGATGGCTCAATTGAGGGTAGATATGGCGAAGCAGCTAGAGGCCCGAAAAGCCCAACCCAAAGAGAGCCTGATGGACGTCCAAGGCGCGAAAACATGAACAGAAGCGAGCGAGAAGCATCGCCCCCCTGATGCAGCCCGACGCGAAAGGAGCCCCAAAAAGGAAAGCGGCCGAGAATGACAAAGAATCTGCCCCGCCATCCAGGGCAAAAAGATACCGCCAGCCACCCAGGCGTCGCCCAGCAGAGAGACTCCGTCAACGAGCCAAGAGGCTCCTACGGCCGCGGTTTCGGAGGAACCTCCAAAATCACCCAAGATCCCACCCATTATCCCGCGCAAGAAGGAAACGCGGTCGGTCGTCAAGCAAAGAAAGGACGAAACGAAAACCAATTTCAAGAAAGCCAGGGTAGTCGCGGAAGGCATCTCCATTGAACCCTCCACCTCAGATGACTGCAAGAGTCGCCCTGCCAGAAGAACGTCTACTGCGAGTAGTCATCAGGGGCATCCCGAACGGAGTAACCTGCGACGAGGTCAGGGAGAACTTCACAGAACAGGGCTTCACACTCATATCTGTCCAAAGAATGACTCGAGACGCACCAAGCAGGAGATTCCTCTCATGGTTGACCAGGTTCCCCTCGCAGAAGAGAGAATAACCGAAGGGAGAAAGTGCTTCTCCCTTGCCGTGAGAACCGAGAGGCATAGAGCCGCGAAGGCCATGACGCAGTTCCACCGCTGTCACGGCCACGCCCAGGGAAGGTGTACCGCGCAACCGAAATGCGTGAAATGCGGCGGGCCCCACAGAGCGACGAAGTACAAGAAGAAGAAAGAAACCCCGGCCAAGTGCGCTAGCTGCCAGGGTGCACACCCAGCCAGCTACAGAGGATGTCCCAAAGAAGACAGCTGGGCCCCCAAAAAGCCACACCAGCCAAGGGCCACCCAGCAACCAACCGGTGCTGCGAATAAGAAGCCCACCACCAGTGGGGGCCTGAGCTACGCTAGAGTGACCCAGGGCAAAGCAGGGCAGAATACCAGCCCTGCCAAGCAACAACGAGCACTCGCTGAAGCCAACAACCTCATCCCGGTGCTCGCACAAATGCAACAAATGTGCTTAGCGATGAGCGCATTTTTTGCACAAATGCCAGCACTGACTAACCTTTAATGCCATTACAGGTTAAACCAGGGTTCCTGCAGATCGCCTCATGAAATATGAATGGACTGCGAGAACGTAGACTCGAGGTGCAGGAACTTCTCGCCAGGTTAGATATAGGCGTGATGGCACTGCAGGAAACGAAGATGAGACCAGACCAGGCTATTCACTTCCCCGGCTACCACATATACAGGAAGGACTTTGAAGACGGACGCAGGAGAGCGGCTATGAGAGGAGTAGCCCTACTGATCAAAAAGACGAACGCACACTATCCCACTCTGATACCGGACATGGAGAACATGGAGGCCACCGCCATAGTAGCGAAAAAGCGACATACACGTGGTTTCCTGTTACCAGCCACCCCACAGCCCGATCCGTGATGCATTTCTGGGACAACAACATGCTGGCAACTTGCTAGCAATAGGACCGGATGAGCCGACACACGACAATGGGAGGCACAAACCGGATGTACTGGACATCACGATCCTGAAGGAAATGACCCTCGATGCAGAATTCTAGACCAGGCCGGAGGATTCCACCGAGCACAACCTGATTTTCCTAGAGCAGAGGAACATTGTACAAATTCCTAGGATCGAAATCGAGGAAGATGTGAAGAGGACCATCACCTCCCTGAAGGGCCAAATCCAGGTAGCACTGAGAGAGAACACGACCGAGACAGAAACCAGCAGGGTACCAGCACCGATAGCAAACCTCCCTGAGGATACCATGCAGCTGGTAAGGGATAGAAGAAGAGCGAAGATACGGGCCCAGAAAACAAGTCTCCCAGAAGACAGAAGAGCATACAACACCCTGAGAAGGAGAGTCAAAGCTGCCCTCCAGGAACACAGACAAGAAGGATGGCAGCGCCACCTGGAGTCACTGGACCAACAGGACAGAAGATTTTGGAACACCCAATGTGCCCTGCGAAACAGGAGAAAGCCGATGCCCCCGATACACGGAGAGAATGGGATTGTCTACACTCGCCAGGAAAAAACCGAGGTGTTCGCCGAGAGCTTGGAACTGCAATGTACGGGAAACCAGTTCGACGACGAGGACGAGGACTGGATAGACGACGTGGAGCGCAGAGTACGTAGGATGCACCGCATGCCATACGACGAGCACATCCTTCCGATCACCCCCGAGAAGATCGAGGAAATTCTAAGGAGCTTAAAACCCAGGAAGGCTCCAGGATGTGACAGGATAGGTAACCTAGCCCTCAAGAAGCTACCTAGGAGTAGCGGCGCTGGTTAACATCATCGACCCGATGTTGAGACTGAGATACTACCCATCCAGGGCCGACGTCATAGTCACCCCGAAACCAGTTAAGTATTTAATATTTCCCCTCCTCTTACAGAACGATAAGCCTTCTCCCAGCAATGAGCAAGGTAGCCGAGAGAGTCATTTTGAAGAGACTAGCCGAGAAAACAGAAGAACTAGGAATCATACCTGATGGATAGTTTACGTATAGAACAGGACACCTCTTGGAGCTCCAAGTGTTTCGTCTGATCGAAGAAGTTACGAAGGCAGGTCACCTCGGCGGTGTTACTGGACAGCTGTAAAACCCTTGACAGGGTCTGGAACGATGGTTTTCTAGCCAAAATGATGAGTATGGGTTACCCCATTGCACTTGTCAAACTAGTAAGATCATACCTACACAGAAGAAACATGAGGGTGAAGATAATGGACAAAGTGTCCACATACAGGACAATGGAGGCAGGAGTCCCCCAGGGCTCAGTGCTCTCCCCGCACCTGTTCTCCATCTTCACCTCCAACCTTCCAAGGACCGAGCGGACCTCCATGGCCCTCTACGCCGATGACACAGCTCTTATTTCCAGATCCTGGAAAGAGATCGCCACCAGAAACTTCCAAGAGGCAGCCTTGGTGCAACAGATGGAAGGTAGCAGTCAATGCCTAGAAGAGCAAGGCGATACTCTTCAAGAAGGTAAGAAAAGAAACCCCCACAGATCACGTCTCCATGAACAACGAGGGCATTCATTGGCACGATACCGTCAACTACCTTGGTGTGATCATGGACAAAGGCCTAACATGGAGACAGAAGACAGAAGCCATCGTCAAGAAGGCCAGGCGAACGAGAGCTCTCATCTACCCGATGGTGGGCAGGCAAAGCGGACTCAAGCTGAGGAATAAGCTCACACTTATCAGGTCACTCATCAGGCCCCAACTGACGTACGCCTCCGCAGCCTAGGGCTACCAGGTGAACACCTACCTCAAGAAGATCCAGACAGTGGAGAACGTCGCCCTCAAGACAGCAGTAGACGCTCCATGGTTCGTACGCAACGCAGACATCTTCAGGGACTTGCAGGACAGTCACCGAAATCATCCGGGAGAGAGCCTAGAAGCTGTATACCCTTTCCAGGGAGCATGGGAATCCGTTGGTCAGGGAGGCAACTGACTACGATCCAGCCGACGCGACGCTCAGAGGCACAAGAAGCCGAAATTGCAGATCCTGGACAATGGGTGATTATCTGACACATATCACCACCGATAAAGAAACCCACAGAAGAGGCATGCCAACCACCTACCCACCACCCTGCGGGTACGAGACAAACATCGTTCAATGACCGTAGTGACCTAGCTCCGTGCAGATCGAAAGTGCTACCAAAAGCATTTAGGCCTGTCCCTGGAGATGTCTGCGTTGTGTACGAACCATGGAGTGGCTACTGCTGCCTTGAGGGCGACGTTCTCCACTGTCTGGATCTTCTTGAGGTAGGTGTTCGCCTGGTAGCCCCAGGCTGCGGAGGCGTACGTCAGTTGGGACCTGATGAGTGACCTGATAAGTGTGAGCTTCTTCCTCAGCTTGAGTTCGCTTTGCCTGCCCACCATCGGGTAGATGAGAGCTCTCGTTCGCCTGGCCTTCTTGACGATGGCTTCTGTCTCCATGTTAGGCCTTTGTCCATGATCACACCAAGGTAGTTGACGGTATCGTGCCAATGAATGTCCTCGTTGTTCATGGAGACTTGATCTGTGGGGGTTTCTCTTCTTACCTTCTTGAAGAGTATCGCCTTGCTCTTCTAGGCATTCTGCTACCTTCCATCTGTTGCACCAAGGCTGCCTCGTGGAGGTTTCTGGTGGCGATCCTCATCGCTTTCCAGGATCTGGAAATAAGGGCTATGTCATCGGCGTAGAGGGCCTTGGAGGTCAGCTCGGTCCTTGGAAGGTCGGAGGTGAAGATGGAGAACAGGTGCGGGGAGAGCACTGAGCCCTGGGGGACTCCTGCCTCCATTATCCTGTATGTGGACACTTTGTCCATTATCTTCACCCTCATGTTTCTTCTGTGTAGGTATGATCTTACTAGCTTGACAAATGCATACTCATCATTTTGACTAGAAAACCATCGTTCCAGACCCTGTCAAGGGTTTTCCAATAGCCAATCGCCGAATAACGTACTATTATATGCTTGCTTTCGGGAATCAAATAATAAGAAATGCGATTTATTATTTGAATTTCATATCCACCACATTTTTTCTTTATTATATAACATATAATATGCATTCATTTTTACTGCATTACAATCTCTTTTTCCAAATTATGCGTGCAATTTGTTTATTATTAATAGGTATACTTCCATATAAAATATATACTTGTTTTTAAAATTCATACGTATAGCCCAGACAACAGAGAATATTTTATAGCGAAACCTACAAAAACTTGCAAAATGAATAATTTTTTAACGAGTTCGTGAAAGTATATAGAATAATATCCTGAAAAGTTTACATTCCGCTCGGATGCAGAACATAAAATAAAGTGAAACAAATTTTTTTTTCATCCATTTTTTCAAAATTTTGAAATTAAGTTAGGGTAGGAAAAAATGAAAAATACAGGTGGATAGACCACGTGTTTCTGAACAAAAAATGTCCTAATAAAATTTATTGCTACGCGGGCAAGCCCACGGTCAAATGTCAAATGCATATCATGGAACCTCTGTAAAAATTCTTAGGAGTTCTAACGAGTAAAATAAAGCTTTTTTCTCTTTCGATTACACATGTTTAACATTTTGGCCGCTGGATGGAAGCAGAGCTGCTGCGCCGTCCGCGTCCCGCGCATGAATTTTTACCTGCCTTTACTGTATTGTATTTATTATAGGTATACCTATCCATTTTTCAACTATATACAATGGATTCCTTATACAATCGTTAACGTATTGGAAAAGCTCCAGAAGTTATATTCAAAACCATAGAGAGATAGAGAATAGAGAGTTATAAGGATAAGATCATGAAAATTGCTATTTCTGTTCATAACGGGATTGATCATATTTTCGAAAAAATGTATGCAAGTAAATGAATTTGTGTTTGAACATTCGAAAAGTATACATTTTATCCGTACTAATGATATTTTATTTTTTCCAATGGGTCAAGTTCTCGGAAAGTTCCAATATATACATATATTTATCAAAAAAATCATCAAGAAAGGAAATTAAAATGATTTGAGATGTACTTGTTTTTGAACCCACGTTACTACAACTTAATGAATCATAACAATCATGAAGTGTACATACTTTTTGACAGTCCTCAATGAAGAAAGAATTTCTTTGAAGGTTTTTATTTTTTTTTCCTATAGTTTTCATTACGACGACTGAGTTCGGGCGTGATAATATCCCTAATCGGACATCCAATGGATGTATTGGATGTCCGATTAAGATCCAGTTACTGTACAAATGTCCATGCACATTGGATGGACGTCCTATGGATGCTCATTTTATGTACGTACAAGGACGTCCTCTATGGGGTATTGAATAGACATCCTAGGGACGTCCATTTACTGCACATGAATGTACAAATACTTTATGTTCCTGCTTGGACAACAAATAGATGTCCCGTTAAAGCCCATTTATTGTACAAACGTTCATGGTGAATAAATTAACGTCCCATAATTGTCCCTTTTATGTACATAAAAAGACATCTTCTATGGACGTCGTGTGGACGTCCGAGGGACGTCCATTTAATGTACATAGAAGAAAGCACATTTTATGTTCCTATTTGAACAACCAGTGAATGTCCCGTTAATGTCCATTTATTGTACAAATATACACAGAAGATAAATGGATGTCGCCTAATTGTCCATTTTATGTACGTAAAACGATACCCACTGGACATTGACAAAGCTTCCTACAATGTTGAATCTTATTCATTTTTGCACTTTTAAATTGTTCCTTTGCTGGAAGGTTTTAGCAAACTAGAAAGAAATTAAAACACAGCTGAAACTTTGTGGCAAATTTAATTTTACAAATATATTTGAAAGTTATGGCTGCAACTTACGATAATTTGCTATGAATCGCCAAAAGTTATATTGCAAGTGAGATAATTAGTCAAAGTTAATTTTGCAAATGAAATGAAATTTGACTCTGCAAAATCCAAAGCCCTGTCTATTTCAACTTGAATCGTGTTGTGCGCACGCGCCTCTCTTTCATGGCATATGACATAGTAAAGAAGGAGATATTTAATATTTATAGACTAAGAGCTAGTGAACATTTCGCGTCATTATAATGGTACTTCGAGTAATAAAAGAAAAGTGTTCACTAGCTCTTAGACTATTAGAGTTGAAGAAAAAAGTGCGAAGTGAGTGTAAAATATCTATATATAGCTACCGCCAAATTATCCAGGCATCTTTATTTGTATGATGTCTTTGTGGTGGATTTTTAAATAATATGAAAAATGAGAAAGTGAACAAAACGGTAAGTTTGAGGTTAGATTTGAGGACTCTAATGACAAACTTAAAGTATGTTTATTACCTGTAATTATTACTAAATATTGTCATTTCTCTAGTTAATCCTAGTATACCCGGATAAAGTGCACGTCTTTTGCTTTTAAACGTAGCCCTATCCCACACAAAATCACTTTAAGCTTTTAGGGATAAAGGTGTTCTATTACCTGTAGTTTTTTATGTGTGGCCAATTTTGAAAATTTGAATTATTGTATAGCATATTATTTTACTCATTCCAAATAATTAAAATAGAATTTCAAACACACAGTTTTAAAATACTTAGTGCAACAGTGCGCTTAGAACAGAATTAGTGTAATAACAGTAAAAATTTTTAGCCACAGCACGGGCATCTCTTTCAAAGTCTGATGATCATTTTGAAGGATTTTCTATGAATTAGTTCCAGTATGGCAAAACCAGGCATATGAGAGGCAAACATTGATTTTTGGTTGAAAAATAGAAGATCCCTAATAATTACTACCAATAATCAATTACCAAATGATATTTTTTATTATTGAATAAATATTTCTAATAACTTAATAAAACAGCCTTTGATAAATAAATATTTTTTAATACATAAATGTTCGTATTTTATCTTATAAATTACTTCACTAAACTTAATATCAATAGGTAAAGATTTAAATATCCATCGCCATTTTTCCATATATACAAATAAAAAACAATACCTATATAATATTTTGAAATAGAAATAGATCTATTAATGACCTATATTCTTTCTGTTAAACACGTCAGAGACAGTAGACTTTATTCTATCCGCTGCCCTTTTTTTATATCTCGTTATGAAGTGACATACCTACATAATAAAACAACTGTTTCGATCTGGTGAAACGGTGATTGCACTAGCAAGTTCATTTCGCATATTTTTTTCAAAGATCACCTTATACCTAGTAAACTTATAGAGAATTTAGAAGAAAAGTTTATACAGTGTCGCCAAAAAGTCTGCACCATTGTGGACGGAGCGGGTCCGGTTTGGCTTGAACGGTGTTCATTGGTGGAGTGGTTAGTGCTCCTGCTTAACTAATAAAAACTTAAAGCTAACGATTATGAGAAACTCTGTTGTTGTTGACTTTCTGAAAATTTTCACTTGTGATAGAAGTTAGTGAATGTTCTCAAACGAAAAAGTGGATGCAAAAATTTGTGTTATTTATTTTTGAAGATATCGAAAAATGTCATTTCAAGAAGTTGCTTATAATACGAAGTTATAGCTATATATCAAATTTGGCTGTTCTATTTTAAAAATAAAAATTTTCTACTTTTTAGTAATGGATTAAAATCATCTTTAAAAAAATAATTTGGGAAAAAACACTGTATTTCTTGGTGCATAGTTGTTCTCTCTTTTCCAATTTTAACTTTATTGGGAATTAATCATAAAGGAGTGGACAATTTTTATTTTTAAACTAGAAGAATCCAATGTACATTATAAGTAACTTCTTAAAGTAAAATTTTTCGATATCTTTAAAAATAAGGGTAGTATACTTTTCCGACTTAAGCACCAGGATTAACACCAATTTTTGCAGCCCTTTTTTCGCTTGAGAACATGCACTAACTTTTATTAAAAATAAAAATCTTCAGAAAGTCAATAACAGCAGAATTCCCCATACAGTGCTGACTTTTTGGCAGACACTGTATAAGTTACATTTGCAACTCGAAGATAAGCTTCATTAGAATATTTCAGTAAGTAAATAATTGAACATTACATGAAAATTAATGATTTGTTCCTGCAAAGTTGGTCAGCTTTATTATCAAAGTTCATGAACCTTGCCAATACTTTGCGATATGTGACATTGCAATGCAATATTGTCGTGTGGACATTAAGGTCATTGCATCATTGTTACCGCAAACTAAATATTGATTCCTAGAATGTCACAGTTTCCAAGATAAGATTACTAGAACATTGCTGAAATAGTGCTTTGCCCAGTGGGTATCATCTGTGTACGTTTTATTTGTTCTTACGTGGACGTGGACCATATAATATCCATTGTAAACTTTATATTTTTTAATTTAGAAGATGCTGGCAAATATAAATATTCTTTTAAATATATATATTCATCTTTTGTAGAAAAGTTATTAATCTTTTATTAATTTATATGCCTCTAGCTAGAAATAATGTAATTGTAGTTTCTGTATTCCTTTAGATATCGGACATCGGACAGAGGTGATGAGATAATGCTGAAAAGGGGAGTAAGACTAGACAGAGGAGAAATTCCACACTAAACCATTTAATATATTATCTTATTCTCAATCCATTTTTTGGTGAAAATAATTAACTTGTAAAAGTTATATTAATTGGGTCACTTCATCATATAAACTAAGAGAATAAGACATACGCAACTAGTTCATCTCTATGTCACTGCAATAGCTTTTATGCGCATCGCATATCAAATCGTACGTCGTGTTACTAACTCATACATACGCCACCTTAGAGTTTAGAGTTTACCGGACTATACAAAGACTATACAAAGTATTTTAAAACAAATCAAATCTATTTCAAGTGCAGCTATTGTAATAGTCTAAAAAAAATTGTTTTCCAAAATGCCTGTTATAATGCTGCGAACTGCAAATCGAATTCGCTTTTTAAGAACATTTCATTTTATAAATTTTATATATTATGTATCCTCAAGTGAAGAGATCTAAAGACGTTAAATAAATTTGAAAATATTATCGAAATGTTAATTGTGGCATTCTTTCAATTTTTCTTTCTTCCTTTCGGTATTCTACCACATTCTCCTCTAACAGATCTACAAAATAATGGAAATAACCGGTATATTTTGTAGATCTGTTAGAAGAGAATGTGGTAGAATGCCAAAAGAAGAAGAAAGAAAATCAAAGTTGTCTTGTAGATCTTAAAAATCGAATTGATAGTACATTATGTTAGCTTACATTGCAGATTGATTTATATTAAAATGCTTTATAGATTTCGTGTTTCTTCACTAAGATATTTTTTTCCAAAATGGCTTGAGATTATAGAGACACCCATTATTGGTCCAAATAATGTCCATCATGGACCACCGTTTAAGGTCCAACACTGGACTTAAATTAAATAAATTATCCAAAAAATGGATGTCCATAGGACGTCCCAAATATCCTGTAGGGACGTTCACCGGACATTCATAGGATATCCATGTACTATTAGGGATATATAAGTATATTTTTCTCATCGATCCTTTGTTTGCATTGTTTGAAACAAAAAAGCATCGGAACCAACTCTCATATAGATTAAAGAAATTCTGATTTAGTAACAGCATGTAATTCAGTGCGTCGGTGCCGTAGGCATACGTATTCAAGCGCGCGCACGCATGGATCTCGCTCCGAGTTATAACGTTACTCGACTATTTTTTCCGGGAATACCGTGGCTTTAGCGATAAATTTTGTTAGGACATTTTCTGTTCATAAATATGTGATCTATCCATCTGTATTTTTTATTTTTTCCTAGCTTGACTTAATTTCAAAATTTTGAAAAAATTGATGAAAAACATTTTTTTTTTACTTTTTTTTATGTTATGCGTCCGAGCGAAATGTAAACTTTTCAGGATATTATTCTAAACACTTTGACGAACTCATTAAAAAAATTATTCATTTTGCAAGTTTTTGTAGGTAAATACCTTCAAGATGGGCTATTAGTTTTCATTAAATATAGGTAACACACAAATACCAATATAAATAATTACCTTTGTATGCGGAACGCTTTCTATTTTGTTAATACTTAACAAAACTTTTTGGTCTACTTTGGGACAAATGCTTTCTATTAAAAAGTCTAGGAAATTATTCCACGTAACTGTATATTTAGCTCCCTTTGTAATACCTTCGAAAAGTATAATGCTTTGTAATGAATATTTTGAGTTCCCTATAAAAAAGAATATGAATACAAATAAATTACATACTTCCACATTACCATATAGATAACAAATTGTGTTTAAAAATTCTTCCCTATTTAATCCGATTTCTTCGCCATTACTATCACTTTTCTCCATAAAAATGTCTCTAAGTGACTCTAGTTTTTCATATGCCAAATTCTGTATAAGGCTAAACCAGGCAACATTATCGGAATCCTCCTCAACAGAATCAAAACTAAAACAGTAACTTGTTTAATAAAATATTACCAATAATTTACTTTTATTGACAGATAGTACAGTTAGGTAAATCAAAATCGTTAAATATTGCAATTATGTTTTTACCTTAAATTATATAATTCATTACTAAATGCAGATTGTTCATATCCACTGCTTGCCATGTTATCAACATATTTTTATTTGGTATATTGATCAAACAATTATGTACCATGTTGTCAAACAGAGCTAGTTGGTTGTGTTCGTTCTGATATCCAGGGTGTTTCCATTTTACTGAGCAACATATATTGAAATGTAATAATCACCTTTTACAGTGTGTTTTTGGTTCGATTCTGTTACCAACATTTATAACGGGGCGCGTTACTTTTTATTAAGGATGGGATTTTGCAGAGTGAGAGGGAGATATGCGTTTGTTTTTGATTTATTATAAATATTCAAAAAACCATACACAGTATAATCTTTAAAACTGTTTTAGATACTTGCTACTGTTTTAACAAACACAACTATATACATCTTTTATTGTAAATTTTTGTTGCACTTGAATCTTGTAATTTGTCAATGAAATAGTATATTGTGTATTTAGGTGTGAAAGCAATACATTCCCGGACGACGATGCAAATTGTTGGCCGAGGCGCTAGCCGAGGCCAACAAGCATCGAAGTCCGGGAATGTGCTTTCACACCGAAGTGCACATACTATTTTTTCTGAAATCACAATCAATATTAATATAAATTAAGGAATTTGTATTAATGCATAACATTTCTTCATTACAATCTAACTGCTTACTAATAAATGCAATTTTAATGTGAGTTGGTTTATCTGCGTGTATTTATTTACTATCTAAAATATACATAAAAGACCGTACGGGAATGTTACTTTCCCGGCCTAGTCCGGGAAAGTAACATTCCCGTACGGTTTTGTTGATCGTTGCTTGGCTACGAATCTTTTTCGGTCTGTTTTCTGATAGTTTCTTAGCAACGAACTAAAATACTGGAATTGTGCATTTTTCGATTTGAAATCGCGCCGAAAATGTAGACATTGCCGATCGATTTCAGAAAAATAGTTCTTAATTTCATTATTAGAGGATGGCATTTAACTACATACAAAATTTATGATAAAAACTGTAGGTATATGGTTGTATTCCTTAAAGCAATGGGAAGTACCTGAAACTATTTTAAAGATTTTACCATTTATGATTTTATAAATATTTATAATAAATTATAAATAAATGCATATTTCCCTCTCCTTAAGGATAGGATTTTGCAGAGTGAGAGGGAAATGTGCGTTTATTTTTGGTTTATTATAAATATTTAATACAATCTTTAAAATAGTTTCAGGTAGGTACTTCCCATTGCTCTAATGGAATACAACCATATATAGTTTTTATCATATATTTTGTATATGGTTAAATGCCATGCTCTAATAATGAAATTAGGAACTATTTTCATTGACAAACTACGCTGTTCAAGTACAACAGAAATTTACAATAAAAAATGTATATAGTTGTATTCGTTAGGACAATAGCAAGTATCTAAAACAGTTTTAAAGATTATAGTATGTTTTTTAAATATTTATAACAAATCGAAAATAAACACATATTTTCCTCTCACTCTGCAAAATCCTATTCTTAATGTTAAGTTTAAATATCCATTCGTTAGACTGTGTCTGATAATACCTTTTGTAATTTGCCGTCTGGCGAAAGGAATATTGGTTACATGTTTGGTTTTATTAAGTTGACCTGACCGCCCTCATCCAACACGATCCAGACACGAGTATCTAAAATGCATGTATTTGGATAATAAGAATGAAGTTTTGTCACACAAAAAGTGTATTGTTACCTACGTGTTTACACCCCTTTTGTAAACACCTTGTATCGTGGATCCGGAAATGGGGAGAGTGCATTTAATATTTTGTTCCAATTTTTTAATTTCTCTACATAATAATTAACATATGTAAGTAGACATCAGCCTTACTTTTCCAAAATTTGCTTTAAATGACTATTAATCAGCAATTAAAAATTTCGCGTGACGTCATGGTGACGTCGGTACGTTTTTTAAACATTACCACACATTGCAGAGTGCTGAACGTTATTTACAGAGCTTCTACTTTACCGATCGGGTAGAATGCGCGTCATAACTGTCAGTCTGTTTAACGGAGCGAAAACGTATTATAGGTTAAACGTGTTGTTCTGTTGTTATTGTTAGAAAATATTATTTTGGTTTTATTATAATAATCATAATGGAGTCTGGATTTGAAAAGGCGAATTCTACTAATTTACCCGTAGTATCTATGGATATGATTCACCAGTTTTATGTGTCAAATTTAGATTATTTCGCACCGGAAATCAAAGGTGCAAAAGTAGTCAGGTAAGACGGTTGTTTTGCACACTATAAGTTATCAAACAAACAATGAAATGAATAATTTTTTAGGTCTACTAAAGAAACGTATGGTGACAAAGCGATAGGATATGTTCAATTAAAACGTGATCAAGCAAAATGTGTTTTAAAATGTAAAGTTACGCCTGAACATAGAATAAGTAAAAAAGCATACAACTGTGTTATCGTGATTAATGAAAGCAACAGTGAAATTGAAGCATGTAAATGTCAAGATTGTGCTGCAAGTGAAGGTAATATATGTACATAATAAATTAAATTTATATTTCATGTAAATTATTGTAATTTTAGGAGGTTGTAAGCACGCTGTTGCGTTTTTATACTGGCTTCATAGGAGGTCTGAAGAACCAGCTGTAACAGAAATTAAGTCTTATTGGCAGAAATCAAAGCTAAGTGACACCAAAAAACAATTTTTGAAATGCAGCGATTTTCCGGGAACACTCCAAGCTCCTACTGGTCTGGGTGGAAATTTTTTAAACAAGGTTTTACAAATGGCTCCTGAGAATAGTGATGTACAACTAGCCAAATATTTAAAGCCTAAAGAGGGAAAAACGCTTTTAGAATCTAGTGTCATCGGGCCCAAGGCTCATGGCTCAGAAAAAAAAACCTTAAAAACTTAACATAAATTAAACTAAAACTAAATATAATTGATTGTCTTCTGCAATAAATTACTATCTCTAAAATAATCAGGATTCCGTAAACACATGCATACTTCACTTTTCTGCTAAGTAATATCCGCATTCTGGCTGAATATTACCTGCCTACTGCAGGAAAGCTCCAGGATGTGATGGCATTGGGAACATCGCCCTCAAGAAGCTGCCCCGGAAAGGAGTAGCGGCGATGGTCAACATCATCAACGCAATGTTGAGGTTGAGACACTTCCCATCCAGGTGGAAAAAGGCCGACGTCATAGTCATCCCAAAGCCAGGTAAGAACCTAACGTTTCCTTCCTCTTACAGGCCCATCAGTCTACTCCCAGCGATGAGTAAGGTAGCCGAACGAGTCATACTCAAGAGGATAGCCGAGAAGACAGAAGAGCTGGAAGTCCTCCCAGACGAGCAGTTCGCCTTCAGGACAGGGCACTCCACCGAACTCCAAGTGCTCCGCCTCACCGAGGAGGTCACGAAGGGGTTCAACCAACGACAGGTCACGGCAGCGCTGTTCCTGGACGTTGCCAAAGCCTTCGACAGGGTCTGGCACGATGGTCTCCTAGCCAAAATGATGAGTATGGGTTACCCCATTGCACTCGTCAAGCTAGTGAGATCGTACCTCCACAGGAGACAGATGAGGGTGAAGATCGTGGACAAGGTGTCCACGTACAGAACAATGGAGGCAGGAGTCCCCCAAGGCTCAGTGCTGTCCCCCCACTTGTTCTCCATCTTCACATCCGATCTACCCCGGACGGAGAGGACCTCCATGGCCCTCTACGCCGATGACACAGCCCTGACTGCCAGATCCTGGAGTGCCAGGCTAGCCACCAGAAACCTCCAGGAGGCGGCCACCCTCCTAGAGGACTGGTGCAACAGATGGAAGGTAGCCGTCAACGCCGAGAAGAGCAAGGCGGTACTCTTCAAGAAGGTAAGAAAACAAAACCCCACAGGTCACGTTTCCATGTTTGGAGAGGACATCCAATGGCACGACTCCGCCAACTACCTTGGCGTGGTCATGGACAAAGGCCTAACATGGAGACTGAACACGGAGGCCATCGTCAAGAAGGCCAGGAGGACGAGAGCCCTAATCTACCCGATGACGGGTAGACAGAGCAGACTCAACCTGAGGAACAAGCTCACGCTTATCAGGTCCCTCATCCGGCCTCAGCTGACGTATGCTTCGGTAGCTTGGGGCTACCAAGCAAAGAGCTACCTCCATCAGATCCAGAGAGTGGAGAACGTCGCCCTCAGAACGGCAGTCGATGCACCCTGGTTCATCCGCAACGAGGACATCCACAGGGACCTGAAATACACCGCGGTCACTGAGATCATCAAGCAGAGAGCCAGAAAGATGTACGCCCTTGCCGAGGAGCATGGGAACCCACTAGTCAGGGAGGCAACTGACTATGACCCAGCAGATGCTCCGAGGCACAAGCGGCCGAAGGTGCAGCTCCTGGATAACGGGTGAGTATGAGAAGCATACCACCAACCGACGATCCACCCCCACGGAAGAGACATGACGATACCCAACCACCCACCCAAGACCCTGCGGGTACCGGACAAACAACCGTCCAGTACCCGTAGTCCCCCTAGCTCCGGGCAGACCAAAAATGCTACCAAAGCAGTTAGGTCTGCCCTTCCTCGAGCTACACAGCTCATCCTTACCCTACCGATGATCCGGATGACAGGATGCCTCTTGGCATCTTGTGTACCGGCAGTCACTCCCGCCACAAACCCAAAACACCCAACAGACCGATGACTACCCCCCGGGGGGCAAACAAGCTGGCGAAGAAAAGAAGACGAAGACAGAAGAACGCCAGAAGAGGCCTTAGCCAGCAAGGTCCAACGAGCCAGGACCCAGGGAGGTGGGCCGAAATCGTCTGCACCGCTCACATTTGTGAGTGGGGCCGACGTAAAGTAAGCTTGCCCGCCCTGCACGAGGCTGGTCCCCGGTCTACAGCGATGTATTGGGGTAAAGGGCAATAGTCCTGCCCGGCCCCAGTCATCCGAGACCGACATCTTTAGCCAAGAATATTGGCGAACCAGCCCCTGTCACTGTCGTTGACTTCGAGCAGCCATACGTGCACGTCGCTTTTGTTTTTTTCAATATTAGTTAATTGCTCGAATATCAAGTCATTCTTTATATTTTACACTTTCAAATCATTTTAGGGACAGTATTTAAAGACCTCTCGAGATTTGGTGTGTACATAGAATACACACCAAATCAATTTAACAAAGAAATCGTTGACTGCTCATGGCAGTACGGCTATAGCCTTTTCTAAGGTTGGCCCAGGTGCCTTTTGGCGAAGAACGTCGATCTCAGGACCAGCTTGGGGGACATAGGACGAAGAGGACGAAAGAACGAAAGCCAGGAAGTATTTTAAAACAAACCGGGACCTGAACCATTCCAATTCCCAGTGCTCCATTTCATCTTCCATAGCCTCACCTCTCTTCACGAGGTGCATATATTGGTGGTTCTTTCGAGGGTTAACCGACTGCAACGCCCTTGTAGTCAGTGCCTTCGTGGGAAGCGTGCCACGTCGGGAGTAAATTTGGTGTACAAGAGCGAAGTACCTCCGAACGACAACTTCGGTTGTTGAGTTGACAGGGGTCTTCACTCGAGTGCACCTAGAACGCGAAACATACAGACAACCCGCGTTAAAGCCAGACTACCCGGCAGATCTAAATTTTCAGTTAGGGAGAGACAGGTGGAGTGTACCTTGCACGTGACCTTCAGTCATAGGGCATTCCGCCGAGGACTGAGTTATTTGAACCATTAGGCACAGCTATTTCCAGGTCATCCGGCTGTGTCCACTTACAGAATTTCTCAAGGTCATATCATATTATATTAGTAAAGAGCTTCGATAGGGGAAATGGATATGACAAACCCACTACCAATTCACCCCTGGGCAGAGCTCCTTGGGGACTTCGCCGTGTTTACCAACGAACCTGCGGCGCCGACCGCAGTACAGAGTTTAGGCATCACCAGAGAACCCCACCTTGGCAGGCCTCAAGGCCATCACGTCGCTCGGCTTCCAGCGTCGCTTCACGACATGTCCGATGCCCGGGACGTTTTGAGCCTTGAGGGGCTGAGCCATCGTGGACATGACTCCCTGAACGTGGGGCCTACAAACCCTGAAGTGGTTTGGGAATCCATGAACACCCAGCCGGCAGGATTTGTGCGCCAAGACGCACACCTTGTGTGTAATACAACACACTGGCGCCCAACTTTTAGTACTCCGATACGCAATGACTTAATACACCAACAACCACTACACACCAGGGAAACGTTTCCGAGGGTAGTGGAAGACGATGAGAGGAGCTGTAGTGACATATGCGCCGGCGACTACTGTCAGGAATTCGGCCACTCAGAGGAAGCGAGATCTCGGCAAGCACAGGCAAATCACTCGCGCTTGCCACACCAGTTACATACCGTAAGCAGGGCTCGACAGGAAGAGCCGAAGAGTCACTATGCGCCTCCAGCGGAAGCGACGAGACTTGTCGCTGAGCCAACGATGACACCACACATCACGGTGGAGTTGGTGAAGGCAATGACAGAGCTCATCTCCCGCATGGAAACGACCAATAAACCAAAGGAACCGGTACCGAGCTTTGAAGGCCTTGATTGGGAGGACCCAAAAGAATTCCTAGTCGAGGTACAGAGGTACTTTATGCGAAAATGCGTGATCATGGAGGACCAAGGCTATGTAGCCACTGGCTTCCTCAAGGGTAAAGCCAAAGACTGGCACAACCTATATAGGTATGAACGTAGGGACTTCCTTGCCTTCAGTGAACGCTTACTGGCAAGATACAACGATCCCGCTTATTTGGGCGCATTAACTAGTAATTTACCCGGAAGGAAGCAAGGCCAGACCGAAGGGGTTGCCACCTTCATAATGGAGAAGTGGCAACTTGCCAAACGATTGGGGGCAATGCCGGAGCCTGCTTCCAGAATGCGCCACATTGTAGGACTCCTACTGCCCGAATTAAGGTCGTTTCTGAGAAACAAATACTTTGCTAGCATCGACGACCTCATCAAACAGGCCGAAGATATAGAGATGGACGTTAAACAGTCGAAACGCCTCGCGACAAAGACAGTGCAGCAACCTGCGGAAGGCAGGTCTAACAACTCGCCTAGAGAACCGCGAACCACTGCCAATCGCGCAAATATTGAAAGGGGTGAAGGTCCACCTACGCCATGCCGTTTCTGTGGCGAGTGGCATTTTCACCGGGACTGCCCAAGGCCAGTTCTTAGAGACGCTGTGGGCGGTCCCAGGAATCAATTGAACGTCGCCTCCGCTGCACAGCGCCAAGACCCTCATAGACCAAGGCCTAGAACACCGCCCCAGTCTGAGGAGGAGCGTCTTGCTAGGGCTAGAGCGGAAAACTAAGAGAGGGGCGAGCCCGCTCGCGTCCCTCGCCCCTTGATCAACCACAGCAGCGCATCGACGCGCCCTTGATGCAAGTCAGCAGCTTGCGCCACGCATTCGCTAGAAACACTAGGCCGCCAAGGCTGAATTTGGTCCTTCAGACTACTAACAGACGAGTACTAGCCCTCTTAGACAGTGGGGCTAGTCACTCATTCGTACGCGAAGACCTGGTGCGTAACACCAACGTTCAGCCTTCCAATCTGACGGTCCAACTGGCGGATGCGAACAGCTCTGTGGAAACAGCGGGGAAAATACAAGTAAACTTGCTGGTGGCAGGGGCCACGTCGGCTGTGACCCTGCACATTCTACGGGAAATGTCAGATGATATCATCTTGGGGAGAGATTGGATGGCCCTCGAAGGAGCCGTCCTTGACTTCCCGAACCGCTGCGTGTACTTTGGGTCCGCGGTCAGACACAGTGTGTTCTGGCACGACCAAAGTACACCCTTCGAAAGGATACATACGTCAGTGGTTCTGGGAGAAGGTCAAGCTCCCCAAGATGAACTAGAACGTTACCAGCAAGCACTCAATAAATTCTCCGATGTCTTCTCGGAAGACTCACGACAACCTACGACAAGGGTCTGTACGCACAAAATCAAGCTAAAAACAGACAAACCATTCAAAATTAGACGAGCACAATTTTCTCAGGTCAAGCGACGGGTCATCCAAGAAGAGGTGGCCAAGATGCTGGCTGCAGGGGTTATACGCCGTAGCCACAGTCAGTATAGCTCGCCGGTGGTCATTGTCACCAAGAAAAATGGCAAGCCTCGCTTCTGTGTTGACTATAGGCAACTAAACAGCATCACAGAAGACGAGGTAGCCCAGCTGCCACCGGTGCGCGAAACAATTAAGGAGCTAGGCGAAGCCCAGATCTTCTCAAGCCTGGACCTCAGGAGTGGCTATTGGCAAATTCCCCTGGCCGAAGAAAGCATTCCTCTGACGGCCTTCAGCACGCCAGAGGGGGCCACGTACGAATTCTTAGTCATGCCGTTCGGTTTGCAAGGTGCTCCAGGTACCTTCACAAAGATGATGGCCGAGGTATTGTCCGGAATGTTGGACAACTTCGTGAAGGTTTACCTGGACGACATAATTGTATATTCGGACAATCAAAACGAGCATCTTGTTCACCTCCAACTTGTGCTAGAGAGATTAAGGGTCCATGGCCTCCGTGTTGCGTTGGACAAGTGCACGTTCGGAGCAGAAGCTCTGGACTATCTTGGCCATCGGATCACGGCACGCCACAATGAACCCACTGAAAACCACATCCTGCAAACACAGAAGTACCCAACGCCTCGCACCATGAAGGAACTGAGGGGCTTTTTAGGTACGGCAGGGTGGCTGCGAGAATACGTGAAAGACTTTGCCACCCTCGCAGCCCCTCTAACCGACCCAACTGGAAAGAAACGTTTTCTATGGACGCCAGAAGCGGAGACGGCGTTTCAGGCCCTCAAAAAGGCATTATCAATGCCATTGAAATTACACAGGCCAGTTCCAACGGACCGCTTTTACTTACAAACGGACGCAAGCTCCCTGGGCATGGGCTGCGTATTATTCCAATTAGATGACGCGGGAAACCGAAAAATTATCTCGTGCGCTAGCGCAAAATTTAACGAAACAGAAAGACGCTACCATATTAACGAGCAAGAGGTACTGGCTGTGATTTATGCGTGCAAGCGTTATCGTCAATATCTTGACGACAAGCGCTTCACGTTGATCACCGACAGCAAAGCGCTAGGATGGTTGAACAAGTACAAGGATGAGCGCGCCAAGCTCACCCGCTGGGCGCTCCTCCTCCAGGAATTCGCTTTCGACATAATTCACTGTCCGGGTAGGGAGAACCAGTTGCCTGATATGCTTTCCAGGTTCCCAGCAGACGTCATCCAAGCCGTCACTGAGGTAGTCAGTGACGAACGTCTGCTGCCTCCCTTGCCCAGGACAGACGAAGTGCACCTAGAGATCATCAACGCCGGCCCTGTTTGACGCTATTAAAATAGCCCAGTTAGCCGACCTACGATGCCAGACCCTGGTGGCGCACTGGCATCAAATGATGGCTGGAGAAAGGGGCGACTGGGCCTATGCACGAAAGTTTGTAGTAGAAGATGGGGTATTATTTAATATAGAAACCAACACGAGACTCCTCCTAGTCCCAGAACCGCTGCAGCAGCGGGTTGTGACTGCCTATCACGACTCCGTGCTCGCGGAGCACCCGGGTAGAGATGAGACGTACAGGCAAATAATACAGAGGTACTATTGGTCCGGAATATGGAAACAGGTCAAGACCCACGTCCGGTACTGCCTCATATGTGCCTCGACGAAGGCCAGTGCCCGCCAAGCAGCGGCCCCACTGCGCCCAAGGCCGCCCACGCGTCCGTGGCAGGTGGTCAGTATCGACCAGATGGGCCCCTACCCTGAGACGTTAGATGGAAATCGCTTTATCATTGTCATCTCGGACCTATTTAGTAAATGGGTGGAGGCAGTGTCCACCGTAACTTCCACATCCGCGGACATGATCCGCTGCCTCGAACAAACCTTTGCACGCTGGGGATACCCAGAAAGCATTATATCCGATAATGTAAATCAATTCAACAGCAACCTCTGGGAGCGTTTCCTTGATCAGTATCATATACTGCACTTCACATCACCCATTTTCCACCAGCGCGCAAATCCTGTAGAACGGCGAAATCAGGAACTTAAGAAAGCCCTCAGGGCACAACTCATGCGAGCGCCGCATATGTCGTGGGACACGCGCTTACATGAAATTCTGTTTGCCCTTCGTCGGAGACGGAACCAGGCCACGGGGGTGTCTCCTTCAGAGGCACTCCTTGGCGCAGATCTAGCTTTGCCCGGATCCTGGCAACATCCCGCGGAAAGGGCACCCATCGATAATACACCTCCGGCAAGAGAGGAGAGGATTCGGCGGGCGCAAAGGCGACAAATTATAATCCAAAGAGACTTATTTCCGGAGCCACGTATCGCTGCGGTTCAGCTCACAGTGGGGCAACGAGTTTTGGTAAGGACGCACGACGCCGAGCGCAGAGAGTTTGGCAGAACGTGGTCCGGGCCACACACGGTAGTGACAGTGTGCGGCGACAGCGTGTATGAGGTGCAGCGAGGGGACAATGTCGCTCTCATACACATTGATGACCAACGCCCGCTCCCTCCAGCTAGGGAGCCGCAGGAGGTATTCCAGGAAGACGGAGAAGAAGACTCAACCGATGAGGACAATCTTCAAGAGTAAGGGTATATGTTGCTTTAGTGATCTTTCACCGTATAGTCAACCCCAACATAATCCTCGTTATCACGTAAATAAATGTAGTCTGTAAACCTCCCCAATAGACAAAGCCAAACCTCACATAATCCTCGTTACCATTAGAATAAGTATTGATTAGGGACCTCACCGTAGTATAGGGCCTGACCTAATCCTAGCTTCACCTAGATATTAAATGTTGTGTTCGACGCGTCCGAACACTGGACGCTCCGCGCCGGTGCCAGAGGAGGCGAAGGACCACCTTCGTAGTTTTAAGTTTTGTTTTCTTCCTTTGTTCATTTCCTATTTCCTAATGTTAGTTGTAAGTTACCTATTGTTCCCTCTACCTTGTAACGTTTTTGGAAAAAAAAAATAAACAATAAAGAAAGAAATTATCAAAAAACTGACACCTCACATCAGGTCTCGAGAGGGGCGTGTCATCGGGCCCAAGGCTCATGGCTCAGAAAAAAAAACCTTAAAAACTTAACATAAATTAAACTAAAACTAAATATAATTGATTGTCTTCTGCAATAAATTACTATCTCTAAAATAATCAGGATTCCGTAAACACATATGCATACTTCACTTTTCTGCTAAGTAATATCCGCATTCTGGCTGAATATTACCTGCCTACTGCTAAAATCCTAACCTAAAATATTCATTCATATGCTCCGTGATGTGCACTCTCCAACTACTGTCGAAAAACGCCAATATTCTTGGCTAAAGATGTCGGTCTCGGATGACTGGGGCCGGGCAGGACTATTGCCCTTTACCCCAATACATCGCTGTAGACCGGGGACCAGCCTCGTGCAGGGCGGGCGAGCTTACTTTACGTCGGCCCCACTCACAAATGTGAGCGGTGCAGACGATTTCGGCCCACCTCCCTGGGTCCTGGCTCGTTGGACCTTGCTGGCTAAGGCCTCTTCTGGCGTTCTTCTGTCTTCGTCTTCTTTTCTTCGCCAGCTTGTTTGCCCCCCGGGGGGTAGTCATCGGTCTGTTGGGTGTTTTGGGTTTGTGGCGGGAGTGACTGCCGGTACACAAGATGCCAAGAGGCATCCTGTCATCCGGATCATCGGTAGGGTAAGGATGAGCTGTGTAGCTCGAGGAAGGGCAGACCTAACTGCTTTGGTAGCATTTTTGGTCTGCCCGGAGCTAGGGGGACTACGGGTACTGGACGGTTGTTTGTCCGGTACCCGCAGGGTCTTGGGTGGGTGGTTGGGTATCGTCATGTCTCTTCCGTGGGGGTGGATCGTCGGTTGGTGGTATGCTTCTCATACTCACCCGTTATCCAGGAGCTGCACCTTCGGCCGCTTGTGCCTCGGAGCATCTGCTGGGTCATAGTCAGTTGCCTCCCTGACTAGTGGGTTCCCATGCTCCTCGGCAAGGGCGTACATCTTTCTGGCTCTCTGCTTGATGATCTCAGTGACCGGGGTGTATTCCAGGTCCCTGTAGATGTCCTCGTTGCGGATGAACCAGGGTGCATCGACTGCCGTTCTGAGGGCGACGTTCTCCACTCTCTGGATCTGATGGAGGTAGCTCTTTGCTTGGTAGCCCCAAGCTACCGAAGCATACGTCAGCTGAGGCCGGATGAGGGACCTGATAAGCGTGAGCTTGTTCCTCAGGTTGAGTCTGCTCTGTCTACCCGTCATCGGGTAGATTAGGGCTCTCGTCCTCCTGGCCTTCTTGACGATGGCCTCCGTGTTCAGTCTCCATGTTAGGCCTTTGTCCATGACCACGCCAAGGTAGTTGGCGGAGTCGTGCCATTGGATGTCCTCTCCAAACATGGAAACGTGACCTGTGGGGTTTTGTTTTCTTACCTTCTTGAAGAGTACCGCCTTGCTCTTCTCGGCGTTGACGGCTACCTTCCATCTGTTGCACCAGTCCTCTAGGAGGGTGGCCGCCTCCTGGAGGTTTCTGGTGGCTAGCCTGGCACTCCAGGATCTGGCAGTCAGGGCTGTGTCATCGGCGTAGAGGGCCATGGAGGTCCTCTCCGTCCGGGGTAGATCGGATGTGAAGATGGAGAACAAGTGGGGGGACAGCACTGAGCCTTGGGGGACTCCTGCCTCCATTGTTCTGTACGTGGACACCTTGTCCACGATCTTCACCCTCATCTGTCTCCTGTGGAGGTACGATCTCACTAGCTTGACGAGTGCAATGGGGTAACCCATACTCATCATTTTGGCTAGGAGACCATCGTGCCAGACCCTGTCGAAGGCTTTGGCAACGTCCAGGAACAGCGCTGCCGTGACCTGTCGTTGGTTGAACCCCTTCGTGACCTCCTCGGTGAGGCGGAGCACTTGGAGTTCGGTGGAGTGCCCTGTCCTGAAGGCGAACTGCTCGTCTGGGAGGACTTCCAGCTCTTCTGTCTTCTCGGCTATCCTCTTGAGTATGACTCGTTCGGCTACCTTACTCATCGCTGGGAGTAGACTGATGGGCCTGTAAGAGGAAGGAAACGTTAGGTTCTTACCTGGCTTTGGGATGACTATGACGTCGGCCTTTTTCCACCTGGATGGGAAGTGTCTCAACCTCAACATTGCGTTGATGATGTTGACCATCGCCGCTACTCCTTTCCGGGGCAGCTTCTTGAGGGCGATGTTCCCAATGCCATCACATCCTGGAGCTTTCCTGGGTTTTAGACTCCTTAGGATCTCCTTGACCTCCTCGGGGGTGGTCGGGGGGATGTGGTCTTCATCTGGCAGACGGTTCATCCTACGTACCCTGCGTCTCACGTCGTCCTCCCAGTCCTCGTCCTCATCATCGAGTTGGTTTTCCCTACACTGCAGTTCCAAGCTGTCAGCAAATGCCTCGGCTTTTTCCTGGCGAGTGTAGACAACACCATTCTCTCCGTGGATCGGGGGCATGGGAGTCCGACGGTTCCGCAGGGCCCGTTGGGTGGTCCAGATGCTCCTGTCCTGTGTGTCCAGGGATTCCAGGTGGCGTTGCCACCCTTCTTGTCGGTGTTCCTGAAGGGCGGCCTTGACTCTCCGGCTCAGGGTGTTGTAATGTCTCCTGTCCTCCGGGAGTCGGGTTCTCTGGGCCCGTCTCTTGGCACTTCGTCTGTCCCTTATCAGCTGCCTGGTTTCCTCTGGGAGGTTTGCCAGGGGAGCTGGTGCTCGCCTCGTTTCCGTCTCGGTGGTACTTACCCTTAGTGCCGCCTGGATCTGGTCCTCCAGGGAGGCGATGGCCCTCTCCACGTCTGCCTCGGTCTCGAGTCTGGGAATGTGTGCGATGTTCCTCTGCAGTTCTGCACGGAACACTTCCCAGTCCGTCCTCCTTTTGACGAAAGTTGTCGTGTTCTCACCGTCCTTTTCTCCTAGTTCTAGGAGAATAGGGTTGTGCTCAGTGGAACCTTCCATCATGGCGGTGATTTCGGCTTCGAGGGTCATCTCCTTCAGCATCGCAATGTCCAGCACATCCGGCCTGGTTACACCATTGTCATGGGTCGGTGCCTCCGGCCCAAGGACCAGCAGGTTGCCATCCTGTCGTCCCAGAAATCGCAGTAGCTCTCGTCCTCGAGTGTTTGTGATCCTACTGTGCCATTCCGGGGACTTGGCGTTGAAGTCGCCGATAGCAACCGTCTGGGTCCCTGGGGGGAGGACCGAGTCCAGGTCTGCGTCTCGCAGCATGTTGTGGGGTGGCTGGTAGCAGGAGACCACTCTGATGTCGCCATTTCGTGCCGTGGGCACTACTACGGCTGTGGCCTCCAGGTTCTCCATCTCCGGGAGCAGGATCGGATGGTGTGCGATGCTCGTCTTAACTAGCAGGGCTACTCCTCTCATTACCCTTCTGTGGGGCCTCGTCCAGTCCTTCCTGTATACGTGGTAGCCTGGGAAGTTGACAGCCTGGTCTGGTCGCAGCTTCGTTTCCTGCAGTGCCATGATGTCTATGTCGCCCCTGGCTAGGAGCTCCTCCACCTCGAGCCTGCGTCCTAGCAGTCCATTGACATTCCATGAGGCGATCTGCAGGAAGCCTGGTTTAACCTGAAAAGACATTATAGGTTAGAAAATTTTGGCATTTGTGCAAAAAATGCGCTCATTGCTGAGCACATTTGTTGCATCTGGGCCAGCACCGCAGTGAGGTTTTGGGCCTCAGAGGGTGCTTGTTGTTTCTTGACGGGGCTGGTGGTCTGCCCCGTCGTGCCCTGTGCCATCCTGGCGTAGCTGATACCACTGGTGGTTGGCGTCCTCGCTACTGGCCTCTGTGCTGCTTTGGGTGCCTGCTTCTGGGAGGGCCCAGCTGTCTTCTTGGGGTACTTTGGGCACCCCCTGTAACTCGCTGGGTGTGCCCCCTGGCAGTTGGCACACTTGGCTGGCACGTCCCTGGGTTTTTTGCACTCTCCCGAGTGGTGTGGGTCTCCGCATTTGACGCACTTGGCTTGGGCGGTACACCTGCCTTGTGCGTGTCCAAACCTCTGACAGCGGTGGCACTGCGTGACGGCTTGAGCGGCTTTCTGTCTCTCGGTGCGGACTACCAGGGAACAGCATCGGTTTACAGCGAGGATCTTCTCCTCGCTGAGGGGCACCTGAACTAGGACCAGTGGGATCTCCTTCTTCGTCCGTCTGGATGTCATCCTCTGGACGGAGGTAGGGTTGAATCCTTGGTCCTGGAGGTCCTCTTTCACCTCGTCAGAGCTGACGCCACTAGGGATGCCTCGAATCACTACTCGAAGCAGCCTGTCCTCGGGCAGTGAGTATGTATGATATTCACACTTTTCGAGTGTGAACATCCTGGTCATCCTTCTGTAGTCGTCAGCCGTTTGTGGGGTGATTGCGATGCCCTCACCGACTACCTTGGCCTTCGTATATTGGATTTTGGCCTGCTTTAGTCTTTGGCTGACTGCAGACCAGGTGTCCTGTCTCCTTAGGACCACAGGTGGGATTTTGGGGGCCTTCTCTGTGGCCACCTCCTGCTCGGGGGTGGCTTGCTTAGTGGAGGGGGCATCCTAATAAAAGATAAATAAAGTCCCCCGCCTGGGGACAAAGTTTATTTTTCCTTTCCCTCCTATCCCGCTAATCATTTCTTTTCAGGTATTTCTTTTAGGTGAGACAGGACAAAAAATACAGGAACCATATACTGTGGAGGACAGTATGGCCGGACAGGACGGAGCCCCTCCTGGAGGCAGCCCGCAGCCCATGGAAGTCATGGACGAGAGCAGGGAGGCGCTAAAGGCAATGATTGCAAGGCTCACACAGGAGAACGAGTCTCTGAGATTCCAGCTGTGTGACATGAACCAGAGGATGGCCCAACTCCGTGCGGATGTGGCCAAACAGCTCGAAGCGCAGCGAATCCAGCACGAGGCGCAACAAATTCAGCACGCTGAATTACTGGCAGCCATACGAGCTGAGAAGCCCCCCCAAACCCAGACTGTGCCCCAGGCAAAACCTCAGCCCCAGGCCCCCCTGGTGCAGCCACAGCCCCAGGTCCAGACCCCCGAGGTGCAACCCGCACCTAAAGAGGCCCCCAAAAGGAAGGCAGCCGAAGCCGACAGTGACGGCGAATTCACCCTTGTCACCAGGACAAGGGCGAAAAAGGCGGCCCAGCCCGAAAATCAGGTCCAACCGAGCACCAGCCAGGATGCCCCCTCCACTAAGCAAGCCACCCCCGAGCAGGAGGTGGCCACAGAGACGGCCCCCAAAATCCCACCTGTGGTCCTAAGGAGACAGGACACCTGGTCTGCAGTCAGCCAAAGACTAAAGCAGGCCAAAATCCAATATACGAAGGCCAAGGTAGTCGGTGAGGGCATCGCAATCACCCCACAAACGGCTGACGACTACAGAAGGATGACCAGGATGTTCACACTCGAAAAGTGTGAATATCATACATACTCACTGCCCGAGGACAGGCTGCTTCGAGTAGTGATTCGAGGCATCCCTAGTGGCGTCAGCTCTGACGAGGTGAAAGAGGACCTCCAGGACCAAGGATTCAACCCTACCTCCGTCCAGAGGATGACATCCAGACGGACGAAGAAGGAGATCCCACTGGTCCTAGTTCAGGTGCCCCTCAGCGAGGAGAAGATCCTCGCTGTAAACCGATGCTGTTCCCTGGTAGTCCGCACCGAGAGACAGAAAGCCGCTCAAGCCGTCACGCAGTGCCACCGCTGTCAGAGGTTTGGACACGCACAAGGCAGGTGTACCGCCCAAGCCAAGTGCGTCAAATGCGGAGACCCACACCACTCGGGAGAGTGCAAAAAACCCAGGGACGTGCCAGCCAAGTGTGCCAACTGCCAGGGGGCACACCCAGCGAGTTACAGGGGGTGCCCAAAGTACCCCAAGAAGACAGCTGGGCCCTCCCAGAAGCAGGCACCCAAAGCAGCACAGAGGCCAGTAGCGAGGACGCCAACCACCAGTGGTATCAGCTACGCCAGGATGGCACAGGGCACGACGGGGCAGACCACCAGCCCCGTCAAGAAACAACAAGCACCCTCTGAGGCCCAAAACCTCACTGCGGTGCTGGCCCAGATGCAACAAATGTGCTCAGCAATGAGCGCATTTTTTGCACAAATGCCAAAATTTTCTAACCTATAATGTCTTTTCAGGTTAAACCAGGCTTCCTGCAGATCGCCTCATGGAATGTCAATGGACTGCTAGGACGCAGGCTCGAGGTGGAGGAGCTCCTAGCCAGGGGCGACATAGACATCATGGCACTGCAGGAAACGAAGCTGCGACCAGACCAGGCTGTCAACTTCCCAGGCTACCACGTATACAGGAAGGACTGGACGAGGCCCCACAGAAGGGTAATGAGAGGAGTAGCCCTGCTAGTTAAGACGAGCATCGCACACCATCCGATCCTGCTCCCGGAGATGGAGAACCTGGAGGCCACAGCCGTAGTAGTGCCCACGGCACGAAATGGCGACATCAGAGTGGTCTCCTGCTACCAGCCATCCCACAACATGCTGCGAGACGCAGACCTGGACTCGGTCCTCCCCCCAGGGACCCAGACGGTTGCTATCGGCGACTTCAACGCCAAGTCCCCGGAATGGCACAGTAGGATCACAAACACTCGAGGACGAGAGCTACTGCGATTTCTGGGACGACAGGATGGCAACCTGCTGGTCCTTGGGCCGGAGGCACCGACCCATGACAATGGTGTAACCAGGCCGGATGTGCTGGACATTGCGATGCTGAAGGAGATGACCCTCGAAGCCGAAATCACCGCCATGATGGAAGGTTCCACCGAGCACAACCCTATTCTCCTAGAACTAGGAGAAAAGGACGGTGAGAACACGACAACTTCCGATCCACGGAGAGAATGGTGTTGTCTACACTCGCCAGGAAAAAGCCGAGGCATTTGCCGACAGCTTGGAACTGCAGTGTAGGGAAAACCAACTCGATGATGAGGACGAGGACTGGGAGGACGACGTGAGACGCAGGGTACGTAGGATGAACCGTCTGCCAGATGAAGACCACATCCCCCCGACCACCCCAGAGGAGGTCAAGGAGATCCTAAGGAGCCTAAAACCCAAGAAAGCTCCAGGATGTGATGGCATTGGGAACATCGCCCTCAAGAAGCTGCCCCGGAAAGGAGTAGCGGCGATGGTCAACATCATCAACGCAATGTTGAGGTTGAGACACTTCCCACCCAGGTGGAAAAAGGCCGACGTCATAGTCATCCCAAAGCCAGGTAAGAACCTAACGTTTCCCTCCTCTTACAGGCCCATCAGTCTACTCCCAGCGATGAGTAAGGTAGCCGAACGAGTTATACTCAAGAGGATAGCCGAGAAGACAGAAGAGCTGGAAGTCCTCCCAGATGAGCAGTTCGCCTTCAGGACAGGGCACTCCACCGAACTCCAAGTGCTCCGCCTCACCGAGGAGGTCACGAAGGGGTTCAACCAAAGACAGGTCACGGCAGCGCTGTTCCTGGACGTTGCCAAAGCCTTCGACAGGGTCTGGCACGACGGTCTCCTAGCCAAAATGATGAGTATGGGTTACCCCATTGCACTCGTCAAGCTAGTGAGATCGTACCTCCACAGGAGACAGATGAGGGTGAAGATCGTGGACAAGGTGTCCACGCACAGAACAATGGAGGCAGGAGTCCCCCAAGGCTCAGTGCTGTCCCCCCACTTGTTCTCCATCTTCACATCCGATCTACCCCGGACGGAGAGGACCTCCATGGCCCTCTACGCCGATGACACAGCCCTGACTGCCAGATCCTGGAGTGCCAGGCTAGCCACCAGAAACCTCCAGGAGGCGGCCACCCTCCTAGAGGACTGGTGCAACAGATGGAAGGTAGCCGTCAACGCCGAGAAGAGCAAGGCGGTACTCTTCAAGAAGGTAAGAAAACAAAACCCCACAGGTCACGTTTCCATGTTTGGAGAGGACATCCAATGGCACGACTCCGTCAACTACCTTGGCGTGGTCATGGACAAAGGCCTAACATGGAGACTGAACACGGAGGCCATCGTCAAGAAGGCCAGGAGGACGAGAGCCCTAATCTACCCGATGACGGGTAGACAGAGCAGACTCAACCTGAGGAACAAGCTCACGCTTATCAGGTCCCTCATCCGGCCTCAGCTGACGTATGCTTCGGTAGCTTGGGGCTACCAAGCAAAGAGCTACCTCCATCAGATCCAGAGAGTGGAGAACGTCGCCCTCAGAACGGCAGTCGATGCACCCTGGTTCATCCGCAACGAGGACATCTACAGGGACCTGGAATACACCCCGGTCACTGAGATCATCAAGCAGAGAGCCAGAAAGATGTACGCCCTTGCCGAGGAGCATGGGAACCCACTAGTCAGGGAGGCAACTGACTATGACCCAGCAGATGCTCCGAGGCACAAGCGGCCGAAGGTGCAGCTCCTGGATAACGGGTGAGTATGAGAAGCATACCACCAACCGACGATCCACCCCCACGGAAGAGACATGACGATACCCAACCACCCACCCAAGACCCTGCGGGTACCGGACAAACAACCGTCCAGTACCCGTAGTCCCCCTAGCTCCGGGCAGACCAAAAATGCTACCAAAGCAGTTAGGTCTGCCCTTCCTCGAGCTACACAGCTCATCCTTACCCTACCGATGATCCGGATGACAGGATGCCTCTTGGCATCTTGTGTACCGGCAGTCACTCCCGCCACAAACCCAAAACACCCAACAGACCGATGACTACCCCCCGGGGGGCAAACAAGCTGGCGAAGAAAAGAAGACGAAGACAGAAGAACGCCAGAAGAGGCCTTAGCCAGCAAGGTCCAACGAGCCAGGACCCAGGGAGGTGGGCCGAAATCGTCTGCACCGCTCACATTTGTGAGTGGGGCCGACGTAAAGTAAGCTCGCCCGCCCTGCACGAGGCTGGTCCCCGGTCTACAGCGATGTATTGGGGTAAAGGGCAATAGTCCTGCCCGGCCCCAGTCATCCGAGACCGACATCTTTAGCCAAGAATATTGGCGAACCAGCCAGTGTCACAGTTCACCCGGACACCGAAGCGAGCAGACCACCTAGTGTTGTGCAGTAGTTTCAGTAGTGAGTGAGCAGTGAAGTGGCAGCCCCACAGCAAGTGAGAAGTGTAGCGTTCACGAGCGCTACAGTAGAAGAGGAGAAATTATTAGATGTCTTTCTCAAGACACTAATAATAAAAAAAGATAAATAAAGTCTCCCGCATTGGAGACACCAATTATTTTACCCTTCCCCATTTACTAATCAAACATTTCTTTTCAGGTTAATAATTCTTTTTTCCCGATTAACAAACAGGTTTCTTTTACAGGTGTGAGACGAACGGCAAATACCGTGGAGGACGGTATGGGCCAACACGAGAACTCCAGAGGGCCAACCCCTACGAACATGGAGTTCGAAGAGAGGGACGACCAAGTAGCCCGCCTCATGGCTGAAAACGCAGCACTGAGGGCGCAGCTTGCTGAAGTAAACAGCAAGATGTCCCAGATGAGGGCCGACATGGCCAAACAACTAGAAGCTCAACGTGCCCAGTACTTGGAGCAAAAAGCCAGAAACGAGGTGCAAGGGGCCCAGCTAACAGAGCTGGTGGCAGCCATGAGAACCCTCCAGGCCGTCCAAGCGCAGCCCCAGGCCCAAGCGCAGCCCCAGGCCCAAGCCCAGGCCCAGGCCCTGGCCCAACCCCAGGCCCAGCCCCAGGCGACCCCAGTGGTGCAACCAGCACCTAAAGAGGCCCCCAAACGGAAAGCCGACGCCGACACGGACAGTGAAGGCGAATTCACCCTTGTCACCAAGACAAGGGCGAAGAAGGCGGCAAACCAGGAGTCCCAGGTGCAACCCAGCACCCAAGAGGCCCCAAGCACCAGCCAGGCCAACCAAAGGGCCCCCAGGCCAGAAACTACCGAGGCAGACAAGACGCTCAAGATCCCACCAGTGATCCTCCGCAAGGCGGAGACATGGTCGGCTGTCCGGCAGAGGCTGGACGAGACAGGCGTCAAATTTACCAAGGCCAGGACCGTGCGAGAGGGGATCGCCATCGAGCCCCAAACGCCCGAAGATTACCGCAGGATGACGAGGATGTTCGCGCAGGAAAAGCGCGAATATCACACCTACGCCCTGCCTGAGGACAGATTACTCAGGGTGGTAATCAGAGGAATCCCCAGTGGAGTGACCGCAGACGAAGTCAAAGAGGACCTCCAGTTCCAAGGCTTCAACCCCGTGGCAGTCCACAGGATGACGTCAAGGAGGACCAAAAAAGAAATCCCCCTGATGCTCGTCCAGGTCCCCCTCAACGAGGAGAAAATACTAACGGTGAACCGCTGCTGTTCACTGGTAGTTAGGACCGAGAGGCAGAAAGCCGCCCTGGCAATTGCGCAGTGTCACCGCTGCCAAAGGTTCGGCCATGCCCAAGGACACTGCACCGCACAGGCCAAGTGCGTGAAGTGCGCAGAGCCACACCACTCCGGGGACTGCGAGAAGCCCCGAAATGTACCGGCGAAGTGTGCCAACTGCCAGGGTTCACACCCAGCCAGTTACAGAGGGTGTCCCAAGTACCCCAAGAAGACGGCGGCGGCGAAACCAGCCCCCGCAGCCAAGCCAACCCAGACCGGTGCTGCCCCTAAAAAGGCAACACCCACAACTGGAGGCCTGAGCTACGCCAGGGTAGCCCAGGGCAAGGCAGGGAAGGGACAGAACCCAGGCCCAGCCCCCAGGCAGCAGGCACCCGCTGAGGCCCAAAACCTCACCGCGGTGCTTGCACAGATGCAACAAATGTGCTCAGCAATGAGCGCATTTTTTGCACAAATGCCAGCATTTACTAATGTATAATGTTGTTTCAGGTCAAACCAGGGTTCCTGCAGGTCGCATCGTGGAATGTCAACGGACTGCGAGAGAGAAAACTCGAGGTAGAGGAACTCCTCGCCAGGGGTGACATAGACATCATGGCACTGCAGGAAACGAAGCTGCGACCAGACCAGGCTATCAACTTCCCAGGCTACCACGTATACAGGAAGGACTGGACCGGGCCATACAGACGAGTAATGAGAGGAGTAGCCCTGCTAGTGAAGACGAGCATCGCACACCACCCGATCCTACTCCCAGAGACGGAGAACCTGCAGGCCACAGCCATAGTAGTGTCCACGGCACGAAATGGCGACATCAGAGTGGTCTCCTGCTACCAGCCACCCAACAACATGCTGCTAGACGCAGACCTGGACTTGGTTCTTCCCCCAGGGACCCAGACGGTTGCCATCGGCGACTTCAACGCCAAGTCCCCGGAATGGCACAGTAGGATTACAAACACTCGAGGACGAGAGCTACTGAGATTCCTGGGACGACACGATGGCAACCTGCTGGTCCTTGGCCCGGAGGGACCGACCCATGACAATGGTGTTGGTAGGCCGGATGTCCTGGACATTGCGATGCTGAAGGAGATGCCCCTCGAAGCTGAAATCACCACCATGATGGATGGTTCCACCGATCACACCCCCATTCTCCTAGAACTAGGAGAAAAGGACGGTGAGAACACGACAACGTTCATCAAAAGGAGGACGGACTGGGAAGTGTTCCGTGCAGAACTGCAGAGGAACATTGCACACATTCCCAGACTCGAAACCGAGGCAGACGTGGAGAGGGCCATCACCTCCCTGGAGGACCAGATCCAGGCGGCACTAAGGGTAAGTACCACCGAGACGGAAGCAAGGCGAGCACCAGCTCCCCTGGCAAACCTCCCAGAGGAAACCAGGCAGCTGATACGGGACAGACGAAGTGCCAAAAGACGGGCCCAGAGAACCCGACTCCCGGAGGACAGGAGACACTACAACACCCTGAGCCGGAGAGTCAAGGCCGCCCTTCAGGAACACAGACAAGAAGGGTGGCAACGCCACCTGGAATCCCTGGACACACAGGACAGGAGCATCTGGACCACCCAACGGGCCCTGCGAAACCGGCGGACTCCCATGCCCCCGATCCACGGAGAGAACGGTGTTGTCTACACTCGCCAGGAAAAAGCCGAGGCTTTTGCTGACAGCTTGGAACTGCAGTGTAGGGAAAACCAACTCGATGATGAGGACGAGGACTGGGAGGACGACGTGAGGCGCAGGGTACGTAGGATGAACCGTCTGCCAGATGAAAACCACATCCCCCCGACCACCCCCGAGGAGGTCAAGGAGATCCTAAGGAGCCTAAAACCCAGGAAAGCTCCAGGATGTGATGGCATTGGGAACATCGCCCTCAAGAAGCTGCCCCGGAAAGGAGTAGCGGCGATGGTCAACATCATCAACGCAATGTTGAGGTTGAGACACTTCCCTTCCAGGTGGAAAAAGGCCGACGTCATCGTCATCCCAAAGCCAGGTAAGAACCTAATGTTTCCTTCCTCTTACAGGCCAATCAGTCTACTCACAGCGATGAGTAAGGTAGCCGAACGAGTTATACTCAAGAGGATAGCCGAGAAGACAGAAGAGCTGGAAGTCCTCCCAGACGAGCAGTTCGCCTTCAGGACAGGGCACTCCACCGAACTCCAAGTGCTCCGCCTCACCGAGGAGGTCACGAAGGGGTTCAACCAACGACAGGTCACGGCAGCGCTGTTCCTGGACGTTGCCAAAGCCTTCGACAGGGTCTGGCACGACGGTCTCCTAGCCAAAATGATGAGTATGGGTTACCCCATTGCACTCGTCAAGCTAGTGAGATCGTACCTCCACAGGAGACAGATGAGGGTGAAGATCGTGGACAAGGTGTCCACGTACAGAACAATGGAGGCAGGAGTCCCCCAAGGCTCAGTGCTGTCCCCCCACTTGTTCTCCATCTTCACATCCGATCTACCCCGGACGGAGAGGACCTCCATGGCCCTCTACGCCGATGACACAGCCCTGACTGCCAGATCCTGGAGTGCCAGGCTAGCCACCAGAAACCTCCAGGAGGCGGCCACCCTCCTAGAGGACTGGTGCAACAGATGGAAGGTAACCGTCAACGCCGAGAAGAGCAAGGCGGTACTCTTCAAGAAGGTAAGAAAACAAAACCCCACAGGTCACGTTTCCATGTTTGGTGAGGATATTCAATGGCAAGACTCCGCCAACTACCTTGGCGTGGTCATGGACAAAGGCCTAACATGGAGACTGAACACGGAGGCCATCGTCAAGAAGGCCAGGAGGATGAGAGCCCTAATCTACCCGATGACGGGTAGACAGAGCAGACTCAACCTGAGGAACAAGCTCACGCTTATCAGGTCCCTCATCCGGCCTCAGCTGACGTACGCTTCGGTAGCTTGGGGCTACCAAGCAAAGAGCTACCTCCAGCAGATCCAGAGAGTGGAGAACGTCGCCCTCAGAACGGCAGTCGACGCACCCTGGTTCATCCGCAACGAGGACATCTACAGGGACCTGGACTACACCCCGGTCACTGAGATCATCAAGCAGAGAGCCAGAAAGATGTACGCCCTTGCCGAGGAGCATGGGAACCCACTAGTCAGGGAGGCAACTGACTATGACCCAGCAGATGCTCCGAGGCACAAGCGGCCGAAGGTGCAGCTCCTGGATAACGGGTGAGTATGAGAAGCATACCACCAACCGACGATCCACCCCCACGGAAGAGACATGACGATACCCAACCACCCACCCAAGACCCTGCGGGTACCGGACAAACAACCGTCCAGTACCTGTAGTCCCCCTAGCTCCGGGCAGACCAAAAATGCTACCAAAGCAGTTAGGTCTGCCCTTCCTCGAGCTACACAGCTCATCCTTACCCTACCGATGATCCGGATGACAGGATGCCTCTTGGCATCTTGTGTACCGGCAGTCACTCCCGCCACAAACCCAAAACACCCAACAGACCGATGACTACCCCCCGGGGGGCAAACAAGCTGGCGAAGAACAGAAGACGAAGAAAGAAGAACGCCAGAAGAGGCCTTAGCCAGCAAGGTCCAACGAGCCAGGACCCAGGGAGGTGGACCGAAATCGTCTGCACCGCTCACAATTGTGAGTGGGGCCGACGTAAAGTAAGTTCGCCCGCCCTGCACGAGGCTGGTCCCCGGTCTACAGCGATGTACTGGGGTAAAGGGCAATAGTCCTGCCCGGCCCCAGACATCCGAGACCGACATCTTTAGCCAAGAATATTGGCGCTCAACCAGCCCCTGTCACTGTCGTTGACTTCGAGCAGCCATACGTGCACGTCGCTTTTGTTTTTTTTCAATATTAGTTAATTGCTCGAATATCAAGTCATTCTTTATATTTTACACTTTCAAATCATTTTAGGGACAGTATTTAAAGACCTCTCGAGATTTGGTGTGTACATAGAATACACACCAAATCAATTTAACAAAGAAATCGTTGACTGCTCATGGCAGTACGGCTATAGCCTTTTCTAAGGTTGGCCCAGGTGCCTTTTGGCGAAGAACGTCGATCTCAGGACCAGCTTGGGGGACATAGGACGAAGAGGACGAAAGAACGAAAGCCAGGAAGTATTAAAACAAACCGGGACCTGAACCATTCCAATTCCCAGTGCTCCATTTCATCTTCCATAGCCTCACCTCTCTTCACGAGGTGCATATATTGGTGGTTCTCTCGAGGGTTAACCGACTGCAACGCCCTTGTAGTCAGTGCCTTCGTGGGAAGCGTGCCACGTCGGGAGTAAATTTGGTGTACAAGAGCGAAGTACCTCCGAACGACAACTTCGGTTGTTGAGTTGACAGGGGTCTTCACTCGAGTGCACCTAGAACGCGAAACATACAGACAACCCGCGTTAAAGCCAGACTACCCGGCAGATCTAAATTTTCAGTTAGGGAGAGACAGGTGGAGTGTACCTTGCACGTGACCTTCAGTCATAGGGCATTCCGCCGAGGACTGAGTTATTTGAACCATTAGGCACAGCTATTTCCAGGTCATCCGGCTGTGTCCACTTACAGAATTTCTCAAGGTCATATCATATTATATTAGTAAAGAGCTTCGATAGGGGAAATGGATATGACAAACCCACTACCAATTCACCCCTGGGCAGAGCTCCTTGGGGACTTCGCCGTGTTTACCAACGAACCTGCGGCGCCGACCGCAGTACAGAGTTTAGGCATCACCAGAGAACCCCACCTTGGCAGGCCTCAAGGCCATCACGTCGCTCGGCTTCCAGCGTCGCTTCACGACATGTCCGATGCCCGGGACGTTTTGAGCCTTGAGGGGCCGAGCCATCGTGGACACTAGTTCTTTGCATCATTTAATGCACAGTTTTAAGGAGACAAGTGAAAATAAAACGTCTCAGAACTTTTTTGATTTTTGTAAGAAGCATTTAACTGTAGAAGTTTGTAAAAATGTTTCTTCTAGTACAAAACAACAAAGCTTATCACCTTTGTGGTATGAGGTTCGATACGGACGCATAACTGCATCCATATTTTATGACGTTAGTCGGTGCAAAACAGAAGGGCAAATTGTACAACAAATTATGGGTGCTACAACTCCATTCTCATCAGAGGCCATTGAGAGAGGGAAGCGCTTGGAAAAAGAAGTGCTTAAAGTTGTGGAAGCTAAATACAATTTGAAATCAGTTTCAACGGGGATACACCTCTCATCGGAACATCCGGTATTTGGAGCATCCCCAGATGGTTTATCTGAGGAATTTTGCATAGAAGTTAAATGTCCATCAAAACCATCGACAGTAAAAAGATTTATTTCTGAAGATAACATTGTAGCAAACAAGTGCTTATCTCAAATTAATTTACAAATGCATTTATGTAAAAGAAAGAAAGGTTTATTCTGTGTAGCTTCGCCAAATTTTGAAATAGATAAAGAAGTAACAATCATCGAAGTTACGTATGACGGTGACTTAGTAAAGGAGCAAATCAGTCAATGCGAAGAATTCTGGAACAAATATATATTTAAAATTTTATTACAAGAGTAATGTTTTCGTTTCCTGCAAATAAATTCTGTACAAATTAAATGATTTGATTTCTTTGACGTCCTTAAGAGAGAAAGTGTGATGTAACCTTCTTTTTATAATAAACATGTCTATAAAAACTACTTATTACTCTTAATAACGGTATGTTTTTATAGTAAATTAATTTACTTTTATTGAGCTGTGATCTGATCACTCTAATACACTGCTGTGTGGCAGTGAGGCCTAGGCCGGGAAAGTAACATTCCCGTACGGTTTTTATGTATATTTTAGATAGTAAATAAATACACGCAGACCAATCAACTCACATTAAAATTGCATTTATTAGTAAGCAGTTAGATTGTAATGAAGAAATGTTATGCATTAATTAATTTATAATAATATTGATTGTGATTTCAGATAAAATAGTATGTGTACTTCGGTGTGAAAGCACATTCCAGGAATTCGATGCTTGCATCGTCGTCCGGGAATGTATTGCTTTCACACCTAAATACACAATATACTATTCTACGACTACTCATTGCTTGAAATAATTTTTTCACAAAAAACTTGCGCATATTAGCAAAAATAACCTGATAATAATTTTAAAATTTAAAGAAATCTAGATGTCCTTATTGATGTTTGCATGACTGGCATGTACAATATTTTTTAATTCTAAATCGTCTTTTGTGATTGCTCCACAACTATTGTTGATTAATGAAAATGAACTCTGGCGATTGGTTTTTGCCTATTGAGTAATGAATTGTTCCCCATGGCTTTGAATAATGAGCCCCATTACTTCTTCAAAAACATATCTCCAATAAATGAATTATTTAATAGTCATAGAAAAAACTTTCATCATAATATCCACTGTTAACACTTACTATGTTTATCTTTATAAATTTGGACTTAACTGTATGTACAGTTAATTCCAAAGTGAAACATTAAGAATGGACATTAACGTAAACACACAAATATAAAATAAAGTATCCTTTAAAAAACCACGATAAGTGCAATCAATTATATTCGATATTACCAATAAACAAAGTGATTAGTTTATGATGTTTTCTGTTGGTGAAATACCAACAATATTTGAATACTGGCTTAGTAAAGCTATAGAAATGTTAAAAAAATATATTTAAAATAATTTACCAAAATAATTTCCCAATAAAATAGGAGATGCAGTTGGGTAGGTATGTCCGTAAGGAAAAATCTTAATCTTGATTATCACGTGTCACTGTAAATCATACTCATTAACCAATCAATAATATAATATGTTGATTCATAGAAAACTGTGATTAAGGTTTTTTCTTATCACTCTGTGAAATACAAAGAAAACGAAACGTGAAACAATTTATTATAAGAAAAAAAATATATAAATTAGTATTTAGTAAGCTTTTTCTGCAAATTGACAAGTCCACAAATCACAGACATTATATCATCTAGCATATATACATTTTTTATATTTACACATGCATGTAATCTAGCCGATGTAAATTCTCGAATTCTTCTTATTAACCGTTCAATATGAACTCTACAGCTGGCAATTCGTTTACTCTCTCGAACAAGGTTCTGGGGCAATTTTTCCCCAGCACTTACGCTCGGAGGTCTAAGAAGTATGCAGCCTTTTGCTTTTAACAATGTAGCAATTTCCTTAAATCCTCTATCTGCTAAGACACTTGAACCAGCTGGAACTTTATCTAAATAGCCTGAGTCCTTAATTAATGCTATGTCAGAGATTCTCCCACTATAACCTCCAGATACAAAATTAATAAGCCCATCTGGAGTTGATGATATTAAATATTTCATTGTATTAGTATTTTTATATTGCGACCACGTTAATGCTTGCAAAGTTACATCAGAAGGCTTTTCAATTTCGTAACAATCTATAATGGACTGAACATTTCTATATCTGTACCTAAATTGAATGGGTAAGTGCTTCTGAATAAGTTTTTTTCTGGCCATACAATGAGCTGTCTTAATAGGAAAGCTATTTTAGGCAGTGTTTTTTTAAATACTTTACTAACGTGTCCTCTAGTAAAACCAAAATCTAAACCGATTCTATGAAATGTATCACCCATTTTAATTTTTTTTAATGTCATCAATATATGTAAAGAAGGGCATTGTGTTTCTGTTTGTAACAGATTTATAATATCATACATAATCTTGGGCAAAGCCAAGTAAAATTTTGGATTATCTTTAATTTTGTTTAATTCAACAGCACATGTTTTTTGTCTTGAAGCACCATTTCCACTCGTGTCCTCTTCAGTTGTAGTTGGCAAATATATAGATCCAGTTACTGAAGAAAAACTTGATGTCCCGTTTGTTGAATATTCAGAGAGCGGGCTTTGACAATGCTGTGTTTTCAGTTTAGAAACGAATTTATCTTCAACGTTAATAATAGAGGGTATTTCTATTTTACATTGAATGGCTACGCTTTTAGTAATGGGAGTAAACTGTAAACCACAGTCTACTTTCCTACTAACACGAAACGTTCCAGATGGTGAATGAACTTCTAGGTTTGCACTAGACTTCGGCTCAGGTGGACTTTCAAATAAATTTCGAACATGAGACGTTTTATATTTTTTATATGGCGTTGTCGACATTTCCTGCTGAATCTCATATTTTCTCTTCTTTTCGGAGGATGACATTTGAGAAATTAGATTAGACGTTGATGGTAAAATATGTGGCACATCTTTTTTTAAAAATATTCTTTTACCCATCAGTTTATACTGCATCCAATTTTCACAGTCTATTTCTAGCTACAAAGTATATTATTTTTTATAAATTAATTATAAAAATAAACTTCAAAATATACTTACATTGAAATGATCTTCACAAACATAAAATCTAGATGTAGGAGGGCAATAAACTTTTTTTGATGTTAATGACTCTATTGCTGAACACCACTTTTGTCGTCTCTCATCATCTGGCACAGTCAAAAATATCTTGCTTCTTGTTTTTGCTGTATTATTTCCACATGTTGGAACTAAGCAATATTTATAAACCATGATCTAAAAAAAAAATTGTTACTTATTTCCTTCATGTAAATATGTCTAATAAATAGTTACTAACCTCTTTCTACTTTTACTAGGTCCACTTAAAAATAACAAGAAACAATTGCTTTAATATAAAATAATTATCGTACTTTTTCACAGCCACCAGAATAAAATCACAAAATAATAAAACATTTGATAACATAACATAACCACCAAATTCGCTTCTTATAATAATGGTAACAAGGTCGATCCCTTTGCACAAGAAGTGTGACACTAATTTTGAATGACAGAGATGGCATCAATGCGGATATCATAAGTTAAAGAGAGGCAATCTTGCACCAGTGCAGCTCAGTGCTACACTTTTAGCGCCAAGGAATAGACCTACAGTAGGACATTTCATGCACACATAGGTTTTAACTGGTAGCAATAATGGATTATCATTGGCTGAAAGAAATTTTAATGTTGCATCAACAAATCAGAAAGTAATCTGGTTATTACCGATACTACCGTTTGTGTCATTCGAAAAGTCCTTAAGTTTACTAGAAGAACTAGGTAAAAGATGCCGCGCCATCTAATAGACGACAGTGGAACTTATCGTAAGTACGTCACACTTCCCACCACTACCCCACTCTAAAACTATTTTATTTGATTAAAACTAAATAAACAACATTTAAGAAAAAATAAGAAATACGTCACTATTTTTTTATTGTCTACTTTCTATTTCCATCTTTATTAAAATATTGGCACTCTCCCCATTATAACAGCAGGGTAACACTAAACACTAATTTATTAACTTACGTATTAATTTACTAATTACAACAATTAATTAATTCACTAATATAACACTAGATGCTATAATTCACTACTACAGTCACTTGATCACTTTGCTTACTTCTGATCTTAATGTTTCTCAATTCACTATCTGAACTAAACTGTCCTAACTGGGCTTCTCCATTCCTTTATATACCTAAAGAAAAGAACTCCAGAATGTTCTTTCCTCCTTCTGGAATTTTTCTAGTAGGTGTTCTACAACTTGCAGACTCTAACACCGCGCACCATCTCTAACTAACTAATTCAGTTTCTGTTACCATAGAACTTATTGTAGGAAACTCACATAGATGTCTCTGGAGGTAGAACATGTAACACTGTCCCCTTCTTAAGCCTGAACGTCCCAGTCAGGAAATTTAGTCTCTTCAGCATACTTAGCCAGTTTGTCCAAGTGTACGACTTTCATCTTCGACTTTTTACTCCTTTGAATTCGAAATACGTCATTGATTCGGGTGATGACCGAGTACGTCCTTGCCAAGGCGGTTGAAGCTTCGGAGACCTTCCCTTCTTTCGCTGAGGATTGTACAGCCAAACCAGATCTCCCGCCTTGAATCCTCCTGAACTGAACTTATGGTCATAACAAGCTTTCATTCGGTCACTGGCTATGGTTATTTGGAATCGAACCAACTCATGGACATTTCTTAACCGCTCTCAAATCTCATCAGCAAATTGTTCACTGAGAAAGGTTCCCTGCCTGATGTTCCAAACATAAGTCACACGGCAGTCTGATTTCACGTCCAAATACCACACAAGCCGGTGCCTGTTCCGTGGATGGCAGCCCTGTATGCCATGAGGAAGAACGGCAAGTGACGATCCCAATCTCGCTGATTTTTGTGAACCATCTTGGAAAGATGTACCTTCATAGTTTTATTATACCGCTCCACCATTCCATCTGATTAATGACTAGCTGTCGTCCGTGTGGATTCCCAATAATTTGCAAATTTCCTGGAACATTTAAGATTCCTCCCTTGATCTGAATGCTACTTGAGAGGTACACTAAATCGATATACCAGGTTATCCACTCCCAGTAAACATTAATATAACTTTATCTCTCTAAGAAGTAAGATTAATAGAACATTATTATATAAAATATTTATATAAAATATACATAAATAATATGTAAGGAATAAGTTCTATTTTAACATAATTCGTTAGGTAATATATATTTTAGATAATTTTACATAATTTTGCGTATATTGTACATTAGTTAAAACCTAAAATTTTATGTAAAATATGTTAGATAACAATATATACTTAAAATGAGGTTTATAACCTATTCAACAAAGAATGCCACAAGGCTTCTCGAACTGGAAAAGTCCGATCTAAGGCTGATCACAGGCCTTCTAACTGGCCATTGCCCCTTGAGATATCATCTCAAGAACATGGGCATGGCAGAAGATGACAAATGCAGATACTGTGAAGCTGCAACTGAAACTGCGGAACATATACTTTGTGAATGCAGGGTGCTAATCCGCATTAGGCTAAAGTACCTAGAACAGGCGGAATTAACGCCTGAAGACATAGGGAAATTAGCTCCCAGGAAAATCGCAAGCTTTGCAAAAAGTCTTGGAATCCTGGGCAACAACTAGATGCAGGGTAATTCACAAAAGGCCTTTTAGGTCGAGGTGAAGAAAGGCCAACCCAGGGCCAAGCGACCCCTTAAACAATCTACAATCTACATACTTAAAATAATATCATATTTAAGTCAACATATTAACTTAATTACTTGAACACAAGTTTACATATTTTTTACATAATTTTACTTAAAAATGTTTACCTATTTCATTTTACGACATGAAACATGTCGCGCTCACGCAACACGCACCATGTCGCCAGTTTGCTTGTTTTGATGTAAAATCTAACGTTTGTGCTTTTTGATCATTTTTGTGAAAAATTCTGGATGTCTTTTAATAACTTTGATGCAGAACTGTGAACCGTAAATCGTTGTGACTTTTTTAAATATTATTTTATTTGGGCGGTTTATTAGTGTAGAGGTTAGGTGCAAACATAAACATGCCAGAAAAACGGTGTCTTTTTGCAGATTCGGGGTACATGAGTTGGTGATGCACCATTTTCCAGTGAATGACCCAAAAGTAAGTTTGCATGGTACGGGTTTTATAAAGATATTTAAATTAAACGTAATCTTTTTGTTAGGTTAAGTGTTAATTATTTCACGGGCAATCGTTATTCTCGACAGACAATTACATCATTACATGGATCTTGTTACACAAAAGCTGTATGTTGGTGCTGTTCCCATATTATTAAGTTCAACTGAATCCAGCGTAAGAAATTGTAATTCAAGGAAACCTAAGTAGTTAAGTAATGCCGAAATGAACTCACTTCAAGGTCATTTTCCCATAAAAGATAACATGGGACGTGTCACGGAAAAATCGAAATTTTCAAATCGCTCCAGCCCCCCATGTATTTTCTTATGAGGCTAAAATGAAATCCATCTTGTAAACGCATTTAAATTTATCTAGGAGGCGTGTCCTGGAGATGATTGGGAGATGGTACTCAGCAATTACCCCCACTCCTGCAGAGGCCCCGCCTTTCATCTGTTCTAGGATCTAGTGTGATGTGGTAGGGTGAGGTGGGAGGGGGGAGATGGGAGATCCAATCCCCGAGTTTAGATATTAGATTATAGCTAAGGATAAGAGATTATATCTAAAAGGGCGTGGCTAAGAACATACAGAGTGTATATAGTAATAAAAATAAGACGGCAGCCGTTTGCTGTTTATAAAATGCAGGTGATAGATGATAGGACATATGTACTAGTGTGAGGTGGGATCTTCTTAGATGATAGGTCCTAGGGCCTAACGGGAGGGGAGAGGGGGGAGATGGGAGATCCAATCCCCGAACTTAGATTATAGCTAAAGATAAGAGATTATATCTAAAAAAGTGTGGTTAAGAGTATACAGGGTGTATCTAATAATACAAATAAGATGGCTGCCGTTATTGTTTATAGTTATTGGTGAATAGTATTGCATGTTTACGTTAGAGGGCATTAGAGGTTAAGAAATGACTACTAACCTCCACCATTGAGATTAAATAGACAAGTCTTATATACATATATATTGATACGTTTTCGGGGGTACGAAAGAAATTTGATAACATAATTAATTATATTTTAATTAAATTTTTAATCTAGAAAGCAGAAATTTATATGCGGCGCCACTGCTTCGTAGTTCCCCAGCAAATATACATTCACTAGCATGATTTACCAATAGGTATCACTCTGTCTCAGTGCAAGTTCCTGAGCTCAAATTTAATAAAAGGCAAATTAATAAACATAGATCAAATAATAAAAATTTATTTTTAAGAAAAGGTAAATCTGATTAATAATATTACAAAATTTTGATATTTTTAATTTTAGTTAAACCTTGGTCTTTGGTCTCTTATATTTAGAAGACAGAATTCTGCTTTTCTTATTCTGTTTACAAAACTTATTCTACAAGAATGAAAGAAATTTTTGCTTTATTTATTATCGTTAAAACAGGTACCTGTGTACGACGTGCGGTCCCGATGCGAATCACTGATTTGTTGCACTAAACACTTTCGTAATTCTGGTTGCTTGCTACTGCCGCCTTCCTCGATTTCTCGTTCTGTGCCTTTGTAATAGTTTTTATTTCATACTGTCCGGTAAATGACTATTTTCCGGACATATTTGCGGCCGGTAAAACGAACATTACAGTATCTGATACCGTAATGTGTTACCTGCGAACATTACGTTATCTGATACTGTAATGTGTTACCTAGCAACACTATCATATTATTGTTATAAGTAAGCAACTATTTTTTAGTTTTGACTTTTCACTTTTTAACTTAAAAATATAAGAAATAAAATATTTAAATACACAGTTTTAGCAATTATCTAATACATGAAAAGTTTATTTTTAAACTAACTACTGTAGCATGCATATTGCTGCTTCATAAATTATAACATAATTTAACTCAAGCGTGAAAGAACGCGGAAGATTCAAATATTGTTTCTTTAATTTACTTCATAAACAAACACAACGGTATGCAACCAGAGTTACGTCTAAGCTGTACTCAAGGTAGCTGGGTGTTCTAACTTAACTAAGGAGAAAGGGAATACAGACGACACGATTTGAATACGATGAAGGGGCGCGACAGAACTAAATTTTCTCCGTTACATGAAGCTTGGTACTTGGTAATTGTCTACTAAATTTTTGAATAGTGATGTGTCTTCATTAAGTTTCTTTTTACGACTTCGGTACAACATCGAAAAGGTTGATAGTCCCTCTTCATGAACATGAAGCAGGCCTAATTGTTTTTCACCGGTTTAATCCGTAAGTAATTTATAAAGAAATAATTTTTTTTGTAACTTAAATTTGGCAACGGCCATTTTGCAGCAAGCCATGCTTACGCTTCATTTCTTTCCAGGGTTCTAATATTAGATGCAAATCTTCTAATTCTGGATGCACGTTGTAGATATGCATTCTAGATAAGTTTTTTTAATGTCACATTAAAGTTTGGGTTGGAAACTTTATTTTTTTAATCATCTAATGGGGTTGTCTTTCTTCTCCTCTACGTAATTAGAGGAAGGAATGTATATATTAGTCTAGGACAACTTTTTTCGGAGATTGCGACGGTAATATGGTAGGATAGATGTAAATTGTCCTTATGGAATTTCTGGACGCGTCGAATATGGTACTGGGAACTTCTTGACTTAATATTGGGCTCATCTAGAAATCAGCGATTACGTCACTGTGGGTTGGATTTCACCATCATCATCATCCCTCACTTGGAATCACTACTTTAATTCACTGAGAATTCCAGATAAGTGTCGCAAATAAAATTTTCATCTAATGTTTTTTTTATATATATCTCATCTCTTTAAAGAATCAAATTGCAAATGTTTTTTTTTTGAAATTATTTCAATTTTCAATTTTATCTTTAATATGTTTTCAACGAACAATTAGTATTTTCAATTATTATTTAGGTATAAATTATCGGCGTAACATCTAACTGAAAACAAATATACAAAAAGCTCTGTAAAGACTTTGTGATCACAATTTCTACGAAACGCTTATATTTAAATAAATAATAATGACCTTTAAACACCATATTGTCGGTTCATGTTTAAGACAATATTTTAAATAATATCTACATAACATATTATCGTCCATTAGTTTTCTCTTTTGTACATAATTTTGTTTAATTTTAAGGCATCAATTTAGTTGTTTTCTAACAAGAACACATCCAGTTTGATTGGTTTATAATAAAATCAATTTTATAATCACATTGTCCACTTATTTCAGATATTTTGATACAAACCAAACTATGCAAACCATACAAACTATACAAATCATTTAGATAATACCTACTGAATTAATTAATTAACCTTTTTGTAAATAAAAAGTTGAACATCTTTTAGAAATATTTACAAGTATTAATCTAATCTTGATTATTGCTAAATTGGGATTATTAATTTACACTTTTTATAGTCAACAATTTATACTTTCTTTATAATTTGATTAGTTTATCTTTCTTGTAATCAAACTTCACTCTTAGTGTAAATTACGAATATAGAAAGATTGGCGCCCCGCCTCTCTAGAAAAATTATCATTATATAAGTCAAATTAACATATCTTTAAGATAAATCATAAAGACATCTGTCATTTATTAATTTCAATCTACCAAACACGTAAAACCATTTGCAAAGTGTTTTCTGACCCATGACTCATCTGCCGAGTCTCTGAGCTGCTGATGTAGTAACTTTTTTTTTCTCTAAATAACATAAAGTTCAGTCTAAATCTCGAACACATTACAAAAAAATTAATAATGTATTAAACAGCGGGGAATTAATCTTACACTGCAACAATTATTTATTAACACTATTTTCAAATGCTTTTCAAATTCCTTCAGAAATTCTCTCCTTAATGGTGAATATGTGGAATAGGCCAGGCTAGATAAGGGTTGAACAACAACATAATTCGTTACAGCAAACTGATAGTGGAATATCGTACAACATATCATAACTAATGAAGGAAAAATAATCCGGACCACCTGCGATTATCTGGGGGGACATGGGGTGGGCTTTTAGGGGGGAAAAACGATTTTTTGCGATTTCTGGCTTAACTACGCATCCTATCGAAAAAAGTTAAATACAAAAGTTGTAAGTAATAAAGAGTGGAGCATTTTTATCCTAACCTCAAAATTTTTCGAGATACACGCAAAAACTCTTTTTTCGGTTTTTTATTTTTTTCTTCCACAAAAATAATTCGATTTAGCTCAAACTTGGTGAAGGTATACCTTTTGGTGTCCCACATAAGCACTATTTTTTTGGAGCAGAATATTTAGCTGTTGTTGTTTAATTCAATTTAAAAAAAAAAAGGTGAAATTTTCAACTACGATTCCTCATAAAAGTACATGTCCGGTAGGGTTCGGACAGGGCTCATTTTTTTTGTTTTTACTTCTACTTTCAATGAATAAAAAAATATATATACTGCAATGGAAAAAATTGCCGGAAAATCGAAGATTCCGAAGAAATGCTTTTTTCGGTGTATGTTTTATAATTATTGTCAAAAATTTGTTATTGTTTATTAAAATTAATATAATTTTGTAATATCAATGTATGCTACAAACAATAAGTAAAATAATTAATGATTAATTACATTCCTCAACCACGTTTGAATTATTAAACAAACAAAAAAGTATGATCTTGATTTCTATGCCTTCTATTGTAACGGTATTGGTAAGGCGTATAAATGGCCGCATTTTTATTTATTTGATAATCTAAATATATTTACTTTTAATTTTGATTGTTAATAACTTTTAAATTGTAAAAATTGGTAAAAATTGCATTGTTAATTTTAATTATTAAACATAATATAAATAATTTTTTGTAAAAATAATAAATGTACTTTTTAATACATGATTTTAATATATTTACATTTTGTAGTAAACATACAATTAATAATAATAATAATAATAATAATAATTATAATCAGTTAAAATAATTATAATAATAATAAAATGGCTTTATTTAGAAATAAAATTACAGCATATTCCTAAACATTAATATATTTAAATTTTAATTGTTTGGGAGATAATTTTAGAACGGCAACATCTTTCCATTATTTTTATTAGCTGTCAAATATTTGCCCCATCACATCAGGTGTGCCGCAGGGATCGGTTTTAGGATCTCTTATGTTTTAATCTATACTGCCGATATTGTCCAACATATCAATTATGGTAAAGTCCAATGTTATGCTGATGATACTCAATTGTTTTATAAATTTCCTTCTGAAAACACAATAAATATTTGTGATTTAATTAATTCGGACTTAGACTCTATTCATAATTATGCTAATCACAACAGTCTTAAACTAGATGCCACCAAAAGTGCAGTATTGTGCTTTACTTCTAATAAAACACGGGAATACACGAAGGCAAATCTAAAGATCACTATCAATGGGCAATACTTGCCCATTCTAATTGAAGCAAGAAATGTATGTCTTATTTTTGACTATAAGATGCGTTTCACGGAGCATGTGGCAGTTTTATTAAAAAAAGCATATTACGCATTGAAAATGTTATATTCTAATATAAGTATTTTAAATTTCGCAAAACGATAAAACATCATTTCCTCTCTTTCCAAATTTTATAAGATAGCAATTGGTTTTATATGTGCAAATGTATGTGTATGTGGGTATATATACACATATTTGCCTTTTCTTAGTCTTTAGTTTTATGTTTAATTCTATACCATATGTTTAGTTTTGTTTTACTTAAAGTTAGATTAGACTTAAATTAGATTTAAATTATTATAATGTAAAAGGTTAAGTTGAGTAGCTATTAAGCTAGACTTAGTTTAGGAATATGCTGTAAATTTATTCCTAAATAAAGCCATTTTTTATTATTATTATTATTATTATTATTTTTATTATTATTATTATTAATTGTATGTTTACTACAAAATGTAAATATATTAAAATCATGTATTAAAAAGTACATTTATTATTTTTACAAAAAATTATTTATATTATGTTTAATATAATTAAAATTAACGAACCAAGTTTTACCAATTTATACAATTTAAAAGTTATTAATAATCAAAATTAAAAGTAAATATATTTAGATTATTAAATAAATAAAAATGCGGTCATTTATACGCCGTACCAATATCGTTACAATAGAAGGCATAGAAATCAAGATCATACCTTTTTGTTTGTTTAATAATTCAAACGTGGTTGAGGAATGTGATTAATTATTAATTATTTTACTGATTGTTTGTAGCATACATTGATATTACAAAATTATATTTATTTTAATAAATAATAACAAATTTTTGACAATAATTATAAAATATACAACGAAAAAAGGCATTTTTTCGGAATTTTTGATTTTCCGACAAATTTTTCCATTGCAGTATATATATTTTTTTATTCATTGAAAGTAGAAGTAAAAACAAAAAAATGAGCCCTGTTCGAACCCTATCGGGCAAGTAGTTTTATGAGGAATCGCAGTTGAAAATTTCACTTTTTTTTTTAATCGAATTAAACAACAACAGCTAAATATTCTGCTCCAAAAAAAATAGTGCTTATGTGGAATACTAAAAGGTATATTTTCAACAAGTTTGTGCTAAATCGGATTATTTGGGTGGAAGAAAAAATAAAAAGCCGAAAAAAGGGTTTTTTGCGTGTATCTCGAAAAATGTTGAGGTTAGGATAAAAATGCTCTCCACAAAAGTTGGAGACCTCTTTATTACTTACAACTTTTATATTTAACTTTTTTCGATAGGATGCGTAGTTTATTACTTACAACTTTTATATTTAACTTTTTTCGATAGGATGCGTAGTTAAGCCAGAAATCGCAAAAAACCGTTTTCCCCCCCTAAAAGCCCACCCCATTTCCCCCCAGATAATCGCAGGTGGTTCGGATTATTTTTCCTTCATTAGTTATGATATATTCTATAATATTCCACTATCAGTTTGCTGTAACGACTTATGTTTCTTTTTTTAATTCTGATACTTATCTAGCCTGGCCTAGAATGAGAATCGTCGACGATCAAATGTTTATGTTTTACATAATATATATAATACCTTGAGACAACTCGATTTTTCCTCTTATTTGACAGAAAGCTCTAAAAGAGTCTCTTAAATTATCCGGAACACACGTTAATTGTACTTACTACGATGTAAGTCAGTTAAGTATGTTAAAAGACGATGAAAATTCTGTACAAACTGAGTACACCTTTTTGCCATATTGTTGAAAAACGGGGATATAATAATATCTGTTAATAGGTTATTCAATATTTATAACAAAAAAATACCTAACTGTCATAATCAACGAAACACATAAGAATGGAGTCATAGACAACTATAAAAATGCGTTCCGAGAAGTGTTTTATTGACCGCTGTATTCACCGCTGTAATGCTGTTTTTTTACTGTAATATATACTTTCTACCAACTTTAGTAAATGAAGAATGTTACATAACTATAGATTAGGCTTCTACTTACAGAATTTATAGAATTTTGCTTAACTAAAGTTAGTAATTTTTATTTTATTTGAACATAATAATTTATATTGATACTAGGTCCATTCCTTTGTATTCGAAGTGTAGCACTGAACTACACTGAATTACCCAAAGTCGTTTCTTTGAAAGGATATGGTGTTACATGCATTACACTTTACCATTCCTTTGCCCAGTGTAAGGTCCACTGGTCAGTACTGGTGTAGCTTATCTCTACCTGGTCGATGGCAGGTGTGAATTGCACTGGACATGCGTAATAGAAATATTTGAATTAATAGGGTAGTTTCTGGACTTTCAGATGAATTATTTTTTGAGTATTGGTGTAGGAAAATTGAAGAAATTCAGTTCAAAATTGCAGGTTGGGAGATGACCCACAAGTAATTAATCTTCTATGAAATGGTAACTATAAAAATACCGTATAGGAATGTATTATTTACCTAATGTAACAATTTTTCTTAGATGATCAATTCACTGAGGAATTCTTCCAGAAAGCTTTCGAAAAAAATAAATTAGAAAAAATTTCAATTTCAATTACACTTGTCCAATCCATTGCTTTTATCGCATTCATGTACATTGAATTTTCAGCTGACTTTGAGTGTAGTGTAAAGCACACTACACTCAAAAACAAAGGAAAGGACCTACTATTGTGAAGTAAGCACTTTGGCCCCTACCACTACTTATAAGACATACTTTTCTACCAACTTTAGTAAATGAAGATTGTTAGATAACTACAGATTAGGCTTCTACTTACAAAATTTTTAATATTTTGCTTAACTAAAATTAGTAATTACTTCCACATCCAGTGGAAGTATAGTAACGACAAAAAAATTTTTAAAAATTTTTATTGTTCAAATAGGCTTAGAATATCACGAAACGTCGAGATTTTAAGTTTGAACAAAAAAAAAATTTGTCTGTCGGTCTGTCTGTCTGTAACTTTTTTTGTGCGCACGTTTACTCTGGAACCGTTTGAGATATTGACTTGAAATTTGGCACACATATGTACTTTAACGAGATCTAGAACTAGATTATATTTTCATCTTGTTCCATCGAAGGGTTGGGGGGTAAATTGGGGTAAATTTGGGGAAAATAGGTAAATCAAGCAGGTAAGAGTCCATAAAATTGGTATTTAGTATATACAAGAGAAGCTAAGGTCCCAAAAAAAGTTTTGGCATTAGCCACCCCCATTACCACCCCCACCCCATTATTAAAGGGGATGAAAAAAAATTGCGATTTAGCGTGTGTACAAGAACCAGAAACCTCAAAATATTGTTTTACTTCATCCACCCCCACTACCACCTCCCATCACTACCCCCACCCCGCTACCGATGTGGGGTATCGTTTTATGGGTTTTTGGGGTAGAGGATTTCAAATATTATATTATTAAGTTCCATAAACAATTATTTCCACATACAAATTTTTTTCGTTGTGAGTGACTTGGATAAAAAATTTGGATGTGGAAGTAGTGATTCCTTGGGCAGCGGTTTTTTTATTTAAGTTGGAGCTATATTAATACATATATTAATACTGTTAGGTATTTATAGACACCTCTACTTATAAAATTTAATTTTCTACCAACTTTAATAAATGAAGAATGGTAAACAATAAAAAATCAGGATTCTCTTTACTAGATTTTTATTATTTTGATTAAATAAAGTTCTCTAGTTCTAAAGTTCTCTATTTTATTTGGAGCCAATATACAGATTATTTAATTTACACTAAATATGATGATTTTCTCTGGATTAATTTTCCGGTTACTTCAACAGATTTATTTTAAATCTCCTCCAAAATCTCCATAATACAAAACAATGTAAAAAATATGGTTTTATTTAGTTGACGGTGACAAGCTAAAGACAATCATAATTAGCTATGGAAAACAATGGCTATAACATCGTTACGGTGATGCGATTGTTAGATTACGAACCAATATTTTTAAAATTTCAATAACTTTTTATTCATTTTAAAAAGGATTTACCGGACAGTATGAAATAAAATATTATACGATACACGTCCGGTAGGTTTTATTACAGTACTCGTTCATATTCCGGACTCGGCTCCTGAAACAACTCGTACTGTAATAAGTCACCTACCGGACTTATAACGTAAATTACTATAATGTGTTTCCTTGTGAAATTTGGTTCAATTTATTTACCTTGGACGACTTCGATGCTAAAATATTGAATTAATACCATATGGCTTACTTGTAAAATCCGGTAAGTCAAATTTGACAAACAGCTGACATTTCAGGTTATGTTTCGATGATAATTATTATTTTGTAAAACCTTACAACTTTGGCTCCTCTTGCTTTTAATTTAATTAATGATTGATTGACATGCTTTTCTTTGCTTTAATTGGATTTTTCTTAGTATTTCATTATAAATTCTGGACTCTATTCTTGAAAGTGTCTATCTTTTTATTATATTCAAAATTCAACTCCTAACAAACTTTTCATGGAAATGTTCCTTGTTTCATGAAAAATTTGTTAATTAATGACTTCTTCTGAAATTGGATAACTAGACCTGTCAAAATTTCATAAATTTAATTTGGATATGAATTTACATTTTTCTTTTAGACCTCCTCTGTCTGTTTTTCTGTTTGAAACAGATTCCTTATTTAATTCTGATTCTTTCAGTGTCCCTTTTATTTCTCTAAGCTGTATATTAAAGTAGTTCCAAACGTTGCATGACTTTTCACATAATTTCTATTTTAAACAATTTACACCAGATTTGATGCATGATTTACCTTTCTTAATCTTCTTACTAACTAACTCTCTTAATTCTAATTAACAAATTTACTTTGAATAAATACTAATTTCTATTTTCATGTTTTTAGGAGACATAGGCAATGTTCAATCCACCGATGGGGTCTCGCTCCTTCACTTATCGAACTAAAATCACTTTTGAAATGTTCTTTGCAGTGTTTTCTTTCAACTGCCTGCATAATAAATAGAAAAACAATGTTTTTAATAATCTAATATTGAAATAACCAGTGACAGCTCATAAAATGGTTGCTGATGGTTAAAATTGAATTTTAAACTAGAATTAACATATGGAATTCAGCGATGTGTGTCTCAGGTTAATCTAAGGTAATAGTCTTTGATTTTAAATGTTTATGATTTAAACCCGAGCACTTGTTTTTTAGAAATCTTAGAGTTAAGTTTTATTTGTGCTCCTTTTCTTTTTAAAGAGTCTTTATGTACACTATAGAATGTTTATTCAGTTTGTGAATTCTCACTTTCTTTTATGTTTTTTGTCACCTATGTTTAATATTTAGTTTTAAAATTATTTTCTTGGTTTAATTTGAAGTTTTTGGATTTTCGAATATGGAAATCTACATTTCCTATTTTGTGGAAGTTTTTCTAATTTGATGCACTCCGGATCAACCTACGATTATCTATTAGCTAGAAGCAGTCTGACGATGGATTCCTGATACGATTTTTCCACCTTCTGAAAATAAAGTGAGATTTTACAAATTCTTAAACCTACTTAATTTAAATTATAAGCATTTTAAAATATTTATTGTTACTATTTAATCTTTGTCTATCTTTTTAAATTCCAGCATTGATAGTATGTATACTATTTATAATTCATGTTAGTTTTAAGTTTTTACTTTGTAGTCTTTTGATTTCTTCGATGCAGAATCTGTAAGCAGTGGCGTTGATTATTTCTTTTGGTAATGAGACTTATTGTCTCTCTCATGGGTCAAGATATCATATCATTTTACTCCCTCCAACTAATGATTGAATGATAATGAAATTTGAATAATCTGAAAATTTTGAAAGTTCTGAAAATGTTATTAGTTTGACAAATTTGATGGGATATCTTGCACTGTTAATATTTGTTTTTGGTTTTTAATATATTCAGTTACATAAGGAAAAATTATTTTTGTGCATGTTCTTGCTCATTAATATTTCAACTTTTATTTTAATTACAATGTAGCGATCCTAATAAAATGTAACACCTTTTGAAAATTGTTGTTTCATTTGGTTCTTTTTTCTTCTTTGTCGTAAATATTCTAAACAGAATAAAAATAATATTCTCTGGCGAATCATAAGTTATATAACGCCCCATTGTTTATTTATTAAAGGATAAGGTACTCATTCATAATAGATAAGTAAATAGGTTGCAGAATTGCAAGTGTAGCATTTTCTACCTTTCATTATAATTCGATTTATTAAGTTAGTCTTAAGCTGTACGCGTTATAGTAAAGTACTCTAATTTGTGAAATAAAGTTTTCTTCTTGTTTTTTAAAAATTGGTTTTTCTACCCAAGAAACAACAGTGGCGCAGTCGTTGGATGAGTTGCGGGGTTCTATGAATAAGATTCCCTTCGATTTTTATCGTTTAGCAACATACGGACACACGTTTTCGCAAAAATCGTCAAATAAAAATTGTTCGAATTAGTGAAAAGTGAGTGGTTGGTGAACTGAGTAACCTACAAACAAAGTAAAGGTGAATTGAGTAACTTTTACAGAAGCAGAAGCCATTTTTTTCTGAAAAGAATATTATTTCACAACCCCTTGTGATTGATGAACGAAAATCATCGCTGGACAATCAGGTCAAATTGCAACAGAACCTAAGATTAAGAAGCGGAAGTGGGAACTACACTTTGGACCCATATTTCCACCTAGAATTAAGGAAAGCAAGAAAGGAATTTTCAAATGAAAACAACACTTTTTGCAACGCTAATGTAAGTTCATTTATTCTAGTCATTATTATTGTTGGAAGGAAACAGATTTTCATCAGCATCATAGCACAGTCAAATTTGCCAAATTTCAAATTTAAATTAAATTTCGTAATTTATTCCTGAAATTAATAGACATCACTGTAATTGATAAAATAATAGTAATTTCGTTGAAAAAAAAAAATATTTTTCAAGTTAATTTTGTCAAAAAATATATTTTTAACAAAAATTCAAGAAACGTCTACAACTTGGAAGAGACATTTTCTAGGGTAACACATCACCTTCGATATCTGAAAATTTGGATTAATAATTTTAAGTATAAAATCAATGGTGTATTTATTTAAAATATTTCCAATTTTATAATTTTAGTATTTAACTAGCTTTATTGCTCTGAGTTTCTTCTAAACTGTTTAGTTAAGTTTAGTTAAGTATTTAAATTCTATTACCGTTAAAAACTGGAGGAATTAACTGACCTACTTAATAACTTTAACTTTAATTTTGAAACTCCACCATTTTAAACGAAAAAATGGATAACTCACTGTATAGAATCTATGCAGATAATATATCTGCATTTAATGGCGATGAGCACATTTTACCATCATTTATAAGAGCTAGCGAAGAATTAATTGTAGCTTTCCAAGATGACAAAGCACCTCATAACCGAGTAAATAAGTGCATTATCAGTACAATTATAAGTAAATTACGTGGACATGCAGCTAATATTATTTGCCCACGAAGTCAACTTAATACATGGCTACTTATTAAACAAAACTTGCAAAATACATTTGCAGACGGTAGAAACATCGATTGTTTGATGAATGACTTTATGTCAACTACCCTCACACAATTTGGTCTAAAACTACAAACGTTACGAAGCTTACTAATATCTAAATTAAATGAATCGAACGAGCTGAATAGTTCTAAACTTGTGAAAATTCAATATTATGAACAAATTACCTTAAAAACTTATATAAATAGTTTACCAGAAAAAATTCAAATTATTACAAAATGTAGAGAACCAAAAACTGTCGAAGAGGCTATAACTATAGTGAAATCTGAAGAAGCTGACAACGAATTTAAGCAAAGAAGACAAAACAAAATTCTTAGACCTAACACAGACGAACAGACCAAATCTTACCCCACAACCAACATTCTACAAACCACCCGTTGCTACCCCTTTCATGCAAAGAAATCAACCCTACTTCGGACATCCGAATATTCAGTACAATAATTTTCAACAACAAAGATACCCAATGCCCAATGCTCCTATACCATCTTTTAGACCACCTTTTCAAAATAATTTCCATAATCAGGCACAAAGAAATTCTTTTACCCCAAATGCAAATTTCCAAAATAACTGGCCAAGATCACGCACTAACGTTAAATACGTTAGTGCCAAACTCGAATGTAGCGAGATTTCAACCAAAACCAACCCCTATGGATACCTCTTCTGGTACTACTAAAGATCCACATAATCAAAATTTCAAGGCTAGAGAATTATTTACACAAGTCGTCGAAAACACAGAGGATTATACCACTGATCCAGATGTTAACCCACAAACGTTAGAAAATTTGCAATATCAAGAAAACAATACTTATAATTTTTAACAGGAAGAACAACAAGAACCGTTACCCGTGAATTATCCACAATTCCATCCATCGTACCCTACTGAGTTTGAACCTTATTATGATGACTTTTATTATCAAAACCAATATCCAGTTTAAACCAAGTCAACTCTGAACAAAGCCAAAATTTTTACCAACTTCCCAACAAAGACCAAAAGACTTAGACACGATAATACTTAATAATATATCCCAAGACCTTCCCTATTTCTATTTTCCAAACTTTTTTTTTAACTATTTAACGTCGGCCTATTTCCACTACCAGGGCCTATCACCGACGCCAGGAGACGAGCTACCCCCAACCTGAAAATTTTGCCGAACCTCTTCCCTTAAGAAGAGTAGGGATCTTTTACTTGCCTAACATTTAATAGACAAGGGACCGCCTGCTTTACATCCTCCGAAGGATGGTATATCCACTACGTAATCCTCGTCTGAAATTACGTAACTTCCGAGTATACACTGATATACAAGCCTTTAGAAGGTGGGGCGAGAACGCTGTATTTCCCAAGATAGGTGGGTCGCCCATCCAAGTACTAACCGCGCTCGACGTTGCTTCAACGGAATATCGACTGATACTCTAAATTTCTCCTAGATACAGGTAGTATACGTAGTTTTGTATCTAGAGCTCTAGCATTTCAATATTTCTCTGAATATATTCAAAATGAAACTTTTCAAGTAAAAACCGCGCATGCAACGTCAATTCATGACGAAGTAATAAATATTCCAATCAACCTAATGTTCAACGTAAACTCAAATCAAACGTATAAATTCTACATTTTCGATTTTTCAAATAACTACGACGGCCTTATTGGACTTGATTTATTTACAACAACTTAATGCTAAAATAGACTTATCAAACAATATTTTAATAACACAAACAGAACAAATACCCATTTATATAAAATCCCCAAAGAAAAATACAAAACCAAATAACAAATTAAAAAAACCCTATACCATTACTATACCTGCAAGAACACAACAAGTTGTTCCTTTACCAGTAAAAATGGAATCAGGATTAGGTATACTAGAGCATCAATATTTTGACAAATTAGAAATGCCTTCAGCACTAGTTAACATAAATTATCATACCGCAATCACAACTCTAACGAGTCCTTCAGAAAATCCTATAGAAGTAACATTTTAGGAATTATTAGATATTGAACAAATTAATGAAATGGAAACTAACTTTATGGAAAAAATGGAAACGGACACAGAATTAAATACTCATATAGACAACTGTCAGAAAGAAAATTTGAAAAACTACGCTTATCTCACTGTAATAAAGAAGAAAAAAAAAATTAATACGTCAACTTTGTTATAAATATAGAGATATTTTCTATAATGAACAAACCCCGTTAACATTTACAAATTCAATTAAACATAAAATAAAATTAACCGACGAATCCCCAGTATTTACAAAAAGCTATCGATATCCGGAAGTACATAAACAAGAAGTAGACACCCAAATGAAAAAAATGTTAAACGCTGGTATTATTCAAGAATCCTATTCACCGTATTCTTCACCTATATGTATTGTCCCCCAAAAGATGGATGCATCTGGAAAAAAGAAGTGGCGTATCGTCATAGACTCTAGGAGGCTAAACGAAAAAACCGTTGACGACAAATTTCCATTGCCAAACATCACCGAAATTTTGGACAATCTAGGACGAAGTCAATATTTTACTACAATCGACTTAGCAAATGGTTTCCACCAAATTGAAATGGAAAATGAAGACATTCAAAAAACCGCTTTCTCAACAAATAAAGGACATTATGAATTCAAGAGAATGCCCTTTGGCCTAGAAAATAGTCCTTCTACCTTTCAGAGAGTAATGAATAATATCCTTCGAGGACTTCAAGACGAAATATGTTCAGTGTATCTCGATGATATTGTCATATTCTCCTCAAGCATTCAAGAACATTTAACAAGATTAGAAAGTGTCTTCCAAAGACTAAGAGATGCAAATTTTAAAGTACAACTAGACAAGTCCGAGTTTCTAAAACGAGAAGTAGCATATTTAGGTCATGTAATTACGCGAGACGGAGTGAAACCGAACCCAGATAAAATTCGCGCTGTTAAAGAATTTCCAACCCCCAGAACCCCGAAAGAAATTAAATCTTTTCTCGGTTTAACCGGTTACAACCGCCGATTTATTAAGGATTACGCAAAAATTGCTAAACCACTAACAACTTGCTTAAAGAAATCAAACAAAGTAGAACACACCCCTAAATTTATAGAATCTTTTAATCATCTTAAAACTACTTATTAATGCACCCACTCTTAAATACCCAGACTTTACAAAACCCTTCATACTGACAACTGACGCAAGCAACTATGCACTTGGTTCTATACTATCACAAGGCGAAATTCCACAAGATAGACCAATTGCATATGCTTCAAGAACTTTGAATGAAACGGAAACAAAGTACAGCACCATAGAAAAAGAATTATTAGCCATTGTATGGGCATGCAAAATCTTCCGACCTTATCTGTATGGCCGCAAGTTTAAAATATATACAGGTTATTCAATTTAAAAGAGCCAAATTCTAAACTAGTCAGATGGAGATTGAAACTAGAGGAATTTAACTACGAAATAATATATAAAAAAAGGTTCCTTGAACCACAATGCAGATGCTTTATCAAGAATACCCCTAAATATACATGAGACCGAATCCATCACGAATAATCCAGGAAATATAAATTTCTATGTAATCGAATATTTGGAACAATTAAGTAATCAGTTACCACCCTCAAATAACGAAGAAATACTAATAAGAAGCTCTACCGACACAGCACCAGAGGCACAACAAGAAAATATATCAACAAGCTCTACTGACACAGCATCAGAGGAACCGCAAGAAAATGTAACAATAAGAAGCTCCACAGATACAGCACCAGAAACGTTACAAGAAAATCAACCAAACGTCATTATAAGACAAAACATTCGAATAGAAAATCTAGAAAATACCGTACACACAAGTACAGATCGACAGATTAAAATTATTCCTATATTAGACGAAATAATTAATAATAAACCATTACAAATCATTATCGACAGAGGGCCTCATCCAAATAATAAATATCGCGAAGATAACAGACGGAAACAAAATAAAATATTTTTCCAAATAATAAAAAGGGTATAATCGACGTTCTAAAAGAACATGCAAATCCGAACGCAACTACTTACCTATACTTTATTAACAAAAATTTTATAATATTATTCAACGAAGTAGTTAACGAATATTTTCGAAATTTAAAATTAGTAATATGTACCAGTTTAGTTAATAATGTGTCAGACAAAACTGAAAGATTAATGTTTGTGAAGTATCAGCACGAAGGAAAGACAAATCACAGAGGAATTAATGAAACCCATGAAAAACTAAAAGCAAACTATTATTGGAATAATATGAAACAAGACATTATCGAATATATAAATAATTGCGACATTTGCCAAAAAGCTAAATATAATCGAAACCCAACTCAAACAACCTTATGTCTAACGGAAACCCCAAGTAAACCATTTCAAATAATACATATTGATTTATTCTATTATCAACGTCAATCAGTACTAACAATAATAGATAAGTTCAGTAAACTTGCACAAGCTTATATTGTCATAAAAACATCTAAATCTATAACAGACGCCTTAGTAAAATACTTTTCAACATATGGTATACCAGAAAAAATAGTGTCAGATAATGGAAAAGAATTTAAAAATGAAGTAATTAAAGAGTTATTGAAAACGCATAAAATTAATATACATTTTACAAAACCTTCGCATCACGAATCAAATTCTCCCATCGAAAGATTTCATTCTACCCTTTTAGAACATTTAAGGTTATTTAAAAACAAACATACGCAAGATACCCTGTATCTGTGGAGCTTCTTATTGTTACATTTTCTTGCGGTACCTCTGATGCTGTGTCAGTAGAGCTTGTTGATATATTTTCTTGTGCCTCGAAGAAATTTTGCCTTATGCAATCATTGCCTACAATAATAGTAGACACTCCGCAACAAACTATGCACCCTTCGAAATCACATTTGGTCATACAAATTTGAGAGACCCATTCGATCTTATCCCTCAGAACTTTTATTCTGAATACATTTCATCACATAAAGATAAAATGGATAGTCTTTATACAGACCTGAAAGACAAGGCTGTCATATCAAAAAACAGTAATTAAGAAAATTAATGAAAATGTGAATCCTAAACCATTCACTCTAAATCAAATCGTATATCGAAAAAATTCAACCGCACGTTTAAAAGACAAAAATAGATTTATCGGTCCTTACAAAACAACGCAAATATTAGAAAACAACAAAGTAAAAGTACAAAATATAAAAACAAAGAAAATAGCAATAGTCCATTGTAAAGAATTAATGATACGAGAACAACCTATTCCAGATGGCGCACCCTCTGCATCACAATAGGTATGCCCAGCTATCACCTACATAAAAACAACCCAGGAGTATTACCCACCACCCTTGGTACCACCAAACTATCCTCAGACCATTGGACATTTACACAGACTTTCAACTTACAACCAATTATAGAAGAATTCACTATATTGAAAGGTAAATTCGATAAAATCAAACTTTCTCTAGAAAACAATAGAGATCATAAAAAAGAATATTTTAATTCCTATAATGTAATTAACACTCTTGAGAATAAAATCAAAGATCAAATTATTCAGTTCATACCCGAATTAAAATTAAGAAAAAAACGCGGACTTATCGATGGACTAGGCTCAATAATAAAATGCCTTACCGGTGATCTAGATCAAGAAGAGGCTAGAAAATATAATGAACAAATAAAAAACCTTCAAGGAAATCAAAATAAAATTAAAAACATTATATCTGACCAAATTTCACTAATGAATGTATCAATCCAAAACTTCGACGAAATAGCAAAAAATATCTCACATAACCAACTAATTCTTGAATCACGAATTATGCAGATTGAAAGCTACATCAAAAATACTAAAATACAAGAGATGAATAACTATCAATACTTCTTAACTTTCACTATATTAAATCAAATAATGTTCACTTATCAGATTATATATGATACTCTAGAAAGAATAGAAACAGCTATCACATTTGCAAAATTAAATACCCTACATAATTCTATAATAAATCCTGTTATTTTCTCTCGAGAGATTAAAACTATTGAAAATTACATAGAACCTTATAATTTGCCTTTTGAAAACAAATTAGAAAATATTTTAAAATTGGAAAAACTAATTGAAATAAAAAGCTTCCAAGAAGGTATGGAAATAACATTTATATTGGAACTACCTCTTGTAGAACCAACTACCAATATTACGAATTGTACCCATTCCCAGTTAAAATTAATAACACCTATGTAATAATAATAATACCAAAAACAAAGTTCTTAGCTATTAATGATATGTATTTTCTAGAAATGAATAATAAATGTACGGAATTTCCAAACAAAGAATTTATTTGCAAAAATGAGATTAAAAATAGAATAGACAATAACTTAAATTGTGAATTAGAAATTATCAAGTACTCAAAAACAGTTTCTACTTGTAATATAAACCAAATCAATATAAAATTACCACTAGTCTATAAAATAAATGTCGCTAATTATATTGCAATAATACCTGAAACTTTAATTGTTACTGAAACCTGTAATAAAATAAAAAACAACAGAAATTTACATTCAGGTAGCTATTTGATTGAACTTGACCCAGATTGTTACGTTCAAATTAAAAACTATAAATTAAAAACCAGAAAGGTAAAACCAATATTAGTCAATGACATCGACATCCCAAACATTGAAGTAAAGTTAAACTTAACGGATAATAAAATTAATTTTAGTGATTTAAACTTGAATCAAATAAATACGGATAAATTGCGAGACTTAGAGTCTAAACTAGAATTACAAAAGGTTAGGGCCGAAGACATAAATGTCCAAACCTTCACTAGAAATATTAGCATAAGTACAATAATCTTGTATTTAATTTTAAGCTTGGTAATTATATATTTTATTGTAAGAAAATTTGTAAATCCTTTAATAAGTAAAAGAAAATTGAATTTGAAAAAGAAAACAGGAACAATAGAAAGTAATGAAATCAAAATTTAAATTTATTTCATAAAGACTTAATTTTTTCTCTTAAGGATGGAGGAGTTATATAATGCCCCATTGTTTATTTATTAAAGGATAAGGGACTCATTCATAATAGATAAGTAAATAGGTCGCAGAATTGCAAGTGTAGTATTTTCTACCTTTCATTATAATTCGATTTATTAAGTTAGTCTTAAGCTGTACGCGTTATAGTAAAGTACTCTAATTTGTGAAATAAAGTTTTCTTCTTGTTTTTTAAAAATTGGTTTTTCTGCCCAAGAACAACAGTCATATTGCGATTTTGTTTTATATAATTTTATAGAGTCATCTTTTTTTCTTATTATTACCAACCGATTAATGTAATTTGTTTTTGCCGTTTCAATGATATCAGATTGTAACGTTTTGTAATTCATTTTGTACTTGTTCCCTGTACTTAAAAAGAATAGGGTAATCTTTGCTTTTAAATGGTTTTGTTGCATCTACTTATAGTTGCAACTTTTGCTTTATGGTTTATTAGTGAGATATTTTTTTGTAAAAGTTCATGAATAATTCTTTCATATTTAAGTGGACATTTTATATCAATATTTTTGGGCACAATATAATTACTATTCATAACATATGTGGGTACGCTCCCTATCATATATTCCGCATCGGCTTGTTCGCCGTTTAATTCATTTTTTACCGCATTTTCATTTTTGATACAGGTGGTCATTGTGCCTCTTTCGTATCCCGCATTGACTTTATCGTCATTTAATTCCTTAATTACCGCATTTTTATTCAATATAATCTCATTTTTACTATATATAGGTAACGTTTTACCTTCTAACTTAAGGAATCTTGTTCCCAAATCAATATTAGCCCTCAATTTATATAAAATATCTTCACCTAGAATAATGTCGAAATTTAATTCAAGTACTATAAATAATGCACATATAAAAATACAGTTTTCTACTTTAAAATATGTTTGCATTATCCTGGTGCTTTCTGAAAACTTCCTACTATTGGCGTTGATTAATCGTATTTTTGCAATTTTTATACATTTTTGGGCAAATTTATTCTTATTTTTGTTAAATAAACTCTCGTTAATCATTGATATTTCTGATCCGCAATCAATAAGTGCATCTAACATTAAACCTTGTATATTTAAATTAAACATTGGTAGGTGACTTTATTTTGTTTCATATAAATTTCCGTTTTCGTCGTCCGTTGTGATAAATTCGCGCATATGAGAATAGTTGGTAGTTAAAACATTTTTTCTTAAAAATCCTGCTGTCGAGTGTTGACTTGAGCTTGAGTCTTAATTTTATGCATTTCGATTTGATTTTGTTGTCCATTTCTCTGTTGTATGTTAGTGTTTGCTACCTGTGCGTAGGATCTTGTGTCCCTTTTCTGCTCATCGTTTGCTTGTGGCCTGTTTTGTTGGTTTTGGTTTATTCTTTGCTGATTGTTGTTGTAGTACCCATTGTCGTTTGTCCGTTGCTGATTGTTGTTGTTGTAATACCTTTGTTGATTTCCGTTGTAATTGTTTTGATTGTTATAAAAGTTTCTTGGTTGATTTCCATTGCCTTGGTTGTTATAGTTGTTGTTTCTTCTTTGTTCGTAGTTTTGATTTTGACCTGTGTCATAATTTTTACTTCTATCATCATATTTTCTGTTTTCATTATTGTAGTTTCGTTGCGTGTTTCTTCTCCATCCAGTGGGATGGTCGTCTATGCTTCTTATGTACTCTATGAGACTGTCCAAAGTTGTAATTCGTTGTGTAATGATGACACTGTATACATCATCTGGGAAATGAGAGATTTAATCTAATCTTTTGTTGATTATACTCCCCCAGTATTGTTTCATTACGAGCGATTCAAATTCTTCGAAATTGTTGAACCTGCTCTCGACGGTGGCGTACCAAATTTCGGCTTCCCGTCGTAACATGTTCTGTATGACTTGTTTTATGTTTGTCCCAGGGTGTATCGTTTCTAGGTGTAGTTTAAGCCGAGAAGTAAATATTTTCGGGTGTATTCTCGAGTTACCGTAGAAATAAAATTGGGTTTTCTGGCATACGTGGTTGATTGTATATCCGAGGGTAGCGTTCGCTCCTTGTTTTCCTTCTGATAGCTTCGTATCCATTAATTTGAACCGTCCGTCCTGTTCTTTTAAAGTTGCTGTGATTGCTTCATTTTGTCTTTCCAGTCGACCATCTATCTCTGAAAATCCTTCAACTATAAATTTTTCCACACTGGTCTGAATTTCCTTTTCTGACTCTTTTACTTTGTTGTAAATTTCCATAGCCAAGTCTTCTTTAATATTTTCTAATCTATTTTCTACCCCTTCTACTCTGAGTTTCATTTCCATCATGTATTGATCAAATTTTCCGTTGCATTCTTCAAATTTCTTGTCCATTTTCTCGTTTATTTCTTGTTGGTTTTCTTCCAATTTCTTGTTCATTTCTTCTTTTGTGCTGACTATTTTCTCACCTATACCTGTCATCATTTGCATGAGTTATTGGAGCATGTTCGCTTCTGTCTGTTCGGTTATTCGTGTTGTATCGCTTATTGGTGTTGGTTCCTGTTGTTGTTCGGTCTGCTCCTGTGTTGTTGTTTCCTCTTGTGTTTCTGTTTCGCCTGCTGTTTGAGACGTAGATGCCTCTTGTTCATCACTTTTGAAATGTTCTTTGCAGTGTTTTCTTTCAACTGCCTGCATAATAAATAGAAAAACAATGTTTTTAATAATTTAATATTGAAATAACCAGTGACAGCTCATAAATTATGGTTACTAATGGTCAAAATTGAATTTTAAACTAGAATTAACATATGGAATTCAGGGATGTGTGTCTCAGGTTTAATCTAAGGTCTAGTCTTTGATTTTAAATGTTTATGATTTAAACCAGAGCACTTGTTTTTTAGAAATCTTAGAGTTAAGTTTTATTTGTGCTCCTTTTCTTTTTAAAGAGATGTACACTATAGAATGTTTATTCAGTTTGTTTGTGAATTCTCACTTTTTTTATGTTTTGTGTCACCTATATTGTTTAATATTTAGTTTTAAAATTATTTTCTTGGTTTAATTTGGAAGTTTTGGATTTTCGGATATGGAAATCTACATTTCCTATTTTGTGGAAGTTTTTATAATTTGATGCACTCCGGATCAACCTATGATTGTCTATTAGCTAGAAGCAGTCTAACGATGGTTTCCTGATATGATTTTTCCACCTTGTTTTTTTATTTAAGAGGTTCTTCTGAAGATAAAGTGAGATTTTACAAATTCTTAAACCTACTTATTTTAAATTTTAAGCATGTTAAAATATTTATTGTTACTATTTAATCTTTGTCTATCTTTTTAAATTCCAGCATTGATAGTATGTTTACTATTTATAATTCAAGTTAGTTTTAAGTTTTTACTTTGTAATCTTTTGAATTCTTTGATGCAGAATCTGTAATCAGTGGCGTTGATTATTTCTTTTGGTAATGAAACTTATTGTCTCTCTCATGAATCAAGATATCATATATATCATATATATATATATATATATATATATATATATATATATATATATATATATATATATATATATATATATATATATATATATATATATATATATATATATATATATATATATATATATATATATATATATATATATATATATATATATATATATATATATATATATATATATATATATATATATATATATATATATAGTGCCTATAAGATGGCAACAGTAAAATATAATGGTTTATTAATATAGCAGAGGAAAGTTCACACTAATTGCAAAATAAATAAAAAATATTACACCTACCGAACTCTCTCTATATTGGCCAAGATTAATGACGTTAAATAAAGCTCATATTTTAACAAGGCAATTTCAGGAAATCACATTGCATTCAATAAGTCAACATACGTTGTTTAAAATATCAATTTCTATAACTTTAGGCCATAAGAATACACTCTGTATAACAAATAATAATGTAAAATAAACAAACCTTATTAAGAATTTACTGCACATATGCTAGGGAACCATAACGATGACCCACAAATGAAAAACCATGCCCAGTTTTGGTAGAAATGATACCATCCTGGAATACCCTTTTGGACGTCTTGTCTAACTGAAATAAGGAAATAAATTATTAAAATTATGAATTAAACTATGAAAAATGTGTTTAAAAGTTAAAAATAAGTACTTATTATGTACAAGAAAACATTGTAAGATAACATAAATGGTGAAAATTAGCTTTAAAACTGTAGAAAAGTGACATGAACTCTCTCGCAGAGAAACTACATATGTAGATTATCTGAAAAAGACAGCTCGTAATAGACTGAAATTTACAGAATGCAAGTGATGTTACCTGTATTTGAAGGACAGCGTGAAATCTCAAAGCTGGAGCACCTTGGGGGGAGTTTCTCGTCTAAAAAACTTTGTATGTTGAGATACCTCCAAGAAAAACCTTGTGTTACTTTATCAGAAACTTTCATAGATCCAAATTTTCTTAACCAGGTGTGAGTTAAGGATGCTAGTTTTGTTTTGTCTGACATATCTAAGGGCAATGCTTCCCTGGATAGGCCCCTTGCACATGACAACTTGAGAGGGCGAGACCTAAAATTATGATTTCCTTGTAATTATGTTTAAATGCAATGTAGACAATAAATGTTAATAGTTTATTAATTGTTAGTGTATAAGTTAAGTTCTGGGTAGATTTTATGTACTTTTAGCTAGTAATAAGGTTAAAATGTGATAAAGTAGAATGTTTATTAAATTTCCTTAAAATACAACTAATATGCACAAAGGGGGTATTATATCAAATTGATCTGAATGATATATATAAGTAAGAAAAATTCATATTTCGAAATCCATATTTAATTTTTCAAAAATCGCATTATTTTATCTTGTCAAACCTGTCAAATTCAACGAATCAAATCGCTGAATCTGGCAAGTTAGTTACTCTCAGACCTCCGTTAGAACAACACGCTCGAATTTTGCTTAAAAATTAACATAACCTATAAATTTTCAAAGTTGAGGTCATATAAAACAAGTAACCGTGTGTATACGGAATTGTAATCGAGTTGAAAGGTGGAAAACCGAAAATTAATGAATATTCTATGTTAATTTAGCAACATTATATGTAATTTAAAGGCGATAAAAGTATTTCACACTTAATGAGTAAAGCAAAATTGTAGTATCTCAAAATTTGTCGTAGTCAAGGTACCTACCTTTACAAAATAAGGTTTTAAACCAATAGTGCTTTGAAGGTTTATTTAAATAAAGTGGTTTGTCTTCAAACAAAGAATTTTTCGTTATCATCAAGACTCCAGGAACAGCTGATATTTAGGGTGTTTTGCAGTTTGCAGTAGATACACTGTTCAGGCAGCACTGTCTAACTAGCTACCCACGGATCGCCAAACTGGTGTCGTGCGCGAATTGAGCTCAGGGGCGACGTCAGTGGACAAGTTAAAAAGGTATCATAGACAGAAGATATAAATTTACTGATCAGTAATAATTCAATTAAAGTAAAAGTAAACAAAAAGGCCAATTAATAATAATTACATTTTCCTTAAGTTAAGTAACTATTTCTTTGTGTGTTCATAATTTCAATTTTCTAAAAGCCCAGAACATTAAAATTTGTTATTATTTTGAATGCAGTGTTTTCTTGAGTTTGCTAGTGTGATGATTATTTGCTTCCAGGAACCGACTAAATGAGAAAGGGTATCTCTTGCTCTCTCTCTGGCGCCCAACCAATAATAATAATAATAAATCAAATAAATAAATAAATAATAAAATTTTAACATTTCATCAATATTAAATAACAGAACATTTTGACGGTCCAACGTGGTGCCAATTTCACAATATTATAAAACAGAACAATATACAGTGTGCCCCCGATTGAGTTCGCTATAGGTGAAATGGACAAAAAATTTTCGAATTTTTTTTCTTATTTGGAGGTTCACCCCTGCTTATCTAAAAAGTAATTTTGGGTGTACTTTTGTTTTTTTAAAATCATGTAGGCCATGACAGTTAAGCAAAAATGAATTTCATGTTTGGTAAAGTACCTTTTCTGTAAAGTATAGAGGAAAATGTCATTGAGGAAAGTTATTCAGATTAAAAAGTTATAGTCCTATACAAAATTTCAAGAACATACGCCTACTTTGATAATTTTGATTTTTTCAATATTTTCATTTTCATTTTACATTTTACATTTACATTTTACATTTTCATTTTACGAAAAAAAAAAATAGTATGCCAGTTTACTAAAGTGTTTGATCTAGTACATAATGGAGTAACACTTTAGTAAATCGGAAACTTTTTTTTTTCGTAAAATGCAATTATATAGGGTGGATCATTAATAACAGACCATAGTCCAAGGGTAGATTCTTTGGACCAAAATATGAGGATATAACCAAACATGCTTTAGTAAATTGTTGCTGTAGAAAAAGATACAGGGTGTCAAAATTGTAATTTTTTTTTGCAATATTTCAACTATCTCTTGACCGATCTTCTCTCAATTTGGTAAGGAAACATTTTTTAAGCTAAGAAATAATAATTTATGTATTACATCACTCTAGCCCGTGGAGAGCGCCAAGTAAGCTATACTTGATGATGAATAATGTTTCTCTTTTTTTTTACGAAATGTAGTGCCACTTTTGACTAGAAAATCTCATACAGGAGACATTTCTACGTAAGAAAGGTACACTTGATAGAACTTGATAATTCCAATCATTTTCGAAAAAACTGCCGTATAGATCTCAAAAATTCTTTGAAAACAAACCCAACTTGAAAAGGAAAAATTGTATTTATTGAAAAATGTGCTTTGATGACGTCATTTACGTACAATTTCATTAGTTTGACATTTTGACAGAACTAAGACGGCACCAAAGCACACTTTTCAATAAATACAATTTTTCCTCTCAAAATTGGGTTTGTTTTCAAAGAATTTTTGAGATCTACACGGCAGTTTTCTCGAAAACGGTTGGAATCATCAAGTTCTATTAAGTGTACCTTTTTTACGTAGAAATGTCTCCTGTATGAGATTTTCTAGTCAAAGGTGCCACTACGTTTCGTAAAAAAAAGAGAAAAAATATTCATCATCAGGTATTGGGAGGAGATCGGTCAAGAAATATTGCAAAAAAAGAAAAAAAATTACAATTTTGGCAACCTGTATCTTTTTCCACAGCAACAATTTACTAAAGCATGTTGGGTTATCCTCATATAATATCCTCATATTTTGGTCCAAAGAATCTACCCTTGTGGCCACCCTGTATTGAAAAAATCGAAATCATCAACTTTTTAATCTGAACAACTTTCCTTAATGACATTTTCCTGTATATTTTACAGAAACAAAAGTACACCCAAAATTACTTTTTAGATAAGCAATATGAAAAAAAAATTCGAAAATTTTTTTCCCATTTCACCTATAGTGAACTCAATCGGGGGACACACTGTAGATATATATATATATATATATATATATATATATGTTGTTTCTTAGGTTTTCGCGGATGTTAAATGAAGAGTCGGTGTACTTCCGGTTGTTTTCCCACGTAGTTGATAGGCTCCTGCTGGAGCCATTGTTGTCTAAACGACGATATGTATATATATATATATATATATATATATATATATATATATATTCACATTTCACCTATAGTGAACTCAATCGGGGGACACACTGTAGATATATATATATATATATATATATATATATATGTTGTTTCTTAGGTTTTCGCGGATGTTAAATGAAGAGTCGGTGTACTTCCGGTTGTTTTCCCACGTAGTTGATAGGCTCCTGCTGGAGCCATTGTTGTCTAAACGACGATATGTATATATATATATATATATATATATATATATATATATATATATATATATATATATATATATATATATATATATATATATATATATATATATATATATATATATATATATATATATATATATATATATATATATATATATATATATATATATATATATATATATATATATATATATATATATATATATATATATATATATATATATATATATATATATATATATATATATATATATAACAATCTAAATTTAGTAGGGCTTCGGACAAGTGGGCGATGAAGTAAAACTCTTATTTACTATGCCGAGCTTTCGAAAATGTTTATTTTCTTTTTCAAGGCTACAATTAGATAATGAAAATTAGTAAAATTTAATTATAATATTATAATTGTTAACTTACTAGTAAGTTGAGGTTATAATTTAAAATTGGTGAACTTCTGTACAGACATTTTCACTATCGTACTATTAGAAATGAGCAACAATTGCTTATGATGTTTATGTAATCTATTGGTTTCATTGTTAATTGATTGCTAAATAATTAAAAGATTAACACTGACATCATTCTGCTTCATGTTTTCAGAAACAGCCATGTGATGTATAGCAAAAAAACACCACAGGAACCTATGATGGCGCCATCTTGTATCTAACTGTCAAAGAACTTTCATTAAATTTTACTACGTTTACATGATGGTTTCCATCCACGGTTTTGTGGAAATATGTTGAAGTTAAACAATTTTAATTAATATTAGGTTTAATTATTATTTTAATTTGTCACACTGATCATTGTCCACTTACACTTCTTGTTATATACCAATCACTTATTAAATTAATTACTCATTAAGAATTGCTAGGGGAGTTAAAGTTATGATTTCAGTTTGAATTTTTTTTGTTAAAAAATTTTTGTTATTCAATTGTTGATCAAAAACACTTTTTTAATATAATATTGGGTCTCATGGTTCCGTAGAACTACTATTGTTATCATTTATGCTGAGTTTTTCTTTATCCAACTTTAATATATACGAATAAATTGTACTTAAACCACTAATATCTGTCCTTTTGTTCATATTTTGTTCATATTGATCTCTACCATTTCAAGAAAAAGTCTTTTTGTTAAGTTAGTTTCGGTGTGCAAGATTTTATAGTTATTAAAATTCATATGATGTCCAGTGTCTATTGAGTGTTCTGAAAGAGCACAAGTGCGTTTTCCCCGTTCTGCAATCGCTTTTGTGTAAAGTCATTCGTGTATTGGGTGATCTTGATGTTTGGCCAATGTACTTTTTTTCACAATTATGACAAGGAATACTATATATCACGTTTGATTTTTTAATTGGATCGTCTTTATCTTTAAGCTTTGTGTACAGTTTACCGATATGTTTGATGTTTTTTTGTGCAATTTTTATGTTTTGTTCGTTTTTGAAGACATTAATTAATCTTGGAGACAGATCTTTTATAAACGGAATGGACCCATATGTTATTGGGATTATATTATCATTGTTATTGGTGGCTTCCGTTGCACCAACGTTATTCTGATTGTCATTATTTCTTGTATTGTAAAGCCATTTTTTTAAAAGATGTGGAGGATATGAGTTATCTAGTAAGATACGGTAGAGTCTATCAATGTTAGTATTGCGTAAAGACGAATGTGATATTTTTTGTATTCTATTTTTCATAGCTAGTACGAGATTGATTTTCATTCTTTCGGTGTGATGAGAGTTATAGTTTAGGTACCTGCCTGAACTAGTTGGTTTAATATACCAATCTAGTATCACTGTGTTATCAGGTCTTCGTATAAGTTGTGTATCGAGAAAAGGTACTCTCATATTCGTTTCCTTTTCTAATGTAAATTGTAAATGCGTATCATAGTTGTTGAAAATATTTAGAATTTCATCTATACCTGTTGCTGGTACTGAACAAATGATATCATCTACGTATTTTTTCAAGAAAGGTACTGCAAAACTGAGTTGTGGAATACATGTATCTAACAAGTCATCCATGACATACTGAGCAATTATTGGTGAAACGGTAGCTCCCATTGGGGTACCTAGTATTTGTTTATAGAAATTATTATCGAAAGTAAAGTACGTTGTATCAAAGATCAATTTAATGGCTTCTATAAATTTTTCATAAGGCATATTACAATAAGTGCTGATCGTATTCCATCTTTTTTCTATGCTATTGTTAACTAACTCGATCGGAATATTGCTGAATAATGAGACTACGTCTAAACTTATTATAACATGGTTATCTGGTAATTGTTTTTCATTTATGAATTCAGAAAAAGCAAACGAGTCTTTAATAAAGTATTCATTGTCGTTATTGTATGACCAAGTAAGAATATTTGTAATGAATTGAGCTATATTACTGTTTGGTGTATCGATGCTAGATATAATAGGTCTGACAGTTAATGTTGGTTTATGAATTTTAGGTAACCCATAGAATTTTGCTGGTACTGCATTATAAAATTTTAATTTTTTAGCCTCGTGTTCACTTATCATTTCCTCATCACTGAGTTCAGAAATAAAATTGTTAGCTTTTTGTTGAAAGGTAGAGGTAGGGTCTCTTTCTAGTTTACTATAAGAACTTGCATCGTTGAGTATATCTAGCGACTTTTCTATATAATCACTTTTATTCATAATAACGGTAACATTACCTTTGTCTGACCTAGTAATTATCAACTCTGCATGTTCTTTAAGGAACCTTTTACTTTTATTGAAAATATTATTAAAAAATGAATTTTGTTTATGTGGTTTATGAAGAAAATTTGTTAAGATGTTAGTGACTTGTGATCTAAATAAGTTTTTCTTGTTAATGTCAAAATTTGAAATTAAAAATTCTATATCTGATAATATTTTTGTTGCTGAAATGTCTTGAAAATTAGGAGGTATACAGAATTTGAAACCCAAAGATAAGAAAATTTTGATGTCATCAGGGATCTCAACGTTGGAAAGATTCTTAAGCCAATTTTCTTTTACTTTTATATTAAACGTTACTTGTTGTTCAAGATTTTTTAATTTATTAATATTAATTTTTTTAATGCTATGAAATTCTTTGTTATATTTGATTGTTTGTCTTCTGATAAATTCTTGTAACATATCATTTGGTAAAATATTTTGTAAATCAATGTGAATTTGTTCAAGGGACCTTTCCAACGCTTTGAGATTACCATGAGTGATTTTGAGAGATCAAAATCACTCATGGTAATCTCAAAGCGTTGGAAAGGTCCCTTGAACAAATTCACATTGATTTACAAAATATTTTACCAAATGATATGTTACAAGAATTTATCAGAAGACAAACAATCAAATATAACAAAGAATTTCATAGCATTAAAAAAATTAATATTAATAAATTAAAAAATCTTGAACAACAAGTAACGTTTAATATAAAAGTAAAAGAAAATTGGCTTAAGAATCTTTCCAACGTTGAGATCCCTGATGACATCAAAATTTTCTTATTTCAAATTCTGTATACCTCCTAATTTTCAAGACATTTCAGCAACAAAAATATTATCAGATATAGAATTTTTAATTTCAAATTTTGACATTAACAAGAAAAACTTATTTAGATCACAAGTCACTAACATCTTAACAAATTTTCTTCATAAACCACATAAACAAAATTCATTTTTTAATAATATTTTCAATAAAAGTAAAAGGTTCCTTAAAGAACATGCAGAGTTGATAATTACTAGGTCAGACAAAGGTAATGTTACCGTTATTATGAATAAAAGTGATTATATAGAAAAGTCGCTAGATATACTCAACGATGCAAGTTCTTATAGTAAACTAGAAAGAGACCCTACCTCTACCTTTCAACAAAAAGCTAACAATTTTATTTCTGAACTCAGTGATGAGGAAATGATAAGTGAACACGAGGCTAAAAAATTAAAATTTTATAATGCAGTACCAGCAAAATTCTATGGGTTACCTAAAATTCATAAACCAACATTAACTGTCAGACCTATTATATCTAGCATCGATACACCAAACAGTAATATAGCTCAATTCATTACAAATATTCTTACTTGGTCATACAATAACGACAATGAATACTTTATTAAAGACTCGTTTGCTTTTTCTGAATTCATAAATGAAAAACAATTACCAGATAACCATGTTATAATAAGTTCAGACGTAGTCTCATTATTCAGCAATATTCCGATCGAGTTAGTTAACAATAGCATAGAAAAAAGATGGAATACGATCAGCACTTATTGTAATATGCCTTATGAAAAATTTATAGAAGCCATTAAATTGATCTTTGATACAACGTACTTTACTTTCGATAATAATTTCTATAAACAAATACTAGGTACCCCAATGGGAGCTACCGTTTCACCAATAATTGCTCAGTATGTCATGGATGACTTGTTAGATACATGTATTCCACAACTCAGTTTTGCAGTACCTTTCTTGAAAAAATACGTAGATGATATCATTTGTTCAGTACCAGCAACAGGTATAGATGAAATTCTAAATATTTTCAACAGCTATGATACGCATTTACAATTTACATTAGAAAAGGAAACGAATATGAGAGTACCTTTTCTCGATACACAACTTATACGAAGACCTGATAACACAGTGATACTAGATTGGTATATTAAACCAACTAGTTCAGGCAGGTACCTAAACTATAACTCTCATCACACCGAAAGAATGAAAATCAATCTCGTACTAGCTATGAAAAATAGAATACAAAAAATATCACATTCGTCTTTACGCAATACTAACATTGATAGACTCTACCGTATCTTACTAGATAACTCATATCCTCCACATCTTTTAAAAAAATGGCTTTACAATACAAGAAATAATGACAATCAGAATAACGTTGGTGCAACGGAAGCCACCAATAACAATGATAATATAATCCCAATAACATATGGGTCCATTCCGTTTATAAAAGATCTGTCTCCAAGATTAATTAATGTCTTCAAAAACGAACAAAACATAAAAATTGCACAAAAAAACATCAAACATATCGGTAAACTGTACACAAAGCTTAAAGATAAAGACGATCCAATTAAAAAATCAAACGTGATATATAGTATTCCTTGTCATAATTGTGAAAAAAAGTACATTGGCCAAACATCAAGATCACCCAATACACGAATGACTTTACACAAAAGCGATTGCAGAACGGGAAAACGCACTTGTGCTCTTTCAGAACACTCAATAGACACTGGACATCATATGAATTTTAATAACTATAAAATCTTGCACACCGAAACTAACTTAACAAAAAGACTTTTTCTTGAAATGGTAGAGATCAATAATGATGAACAAAATATGAACAAAAGGACAGATATTAGTGGTTTAAGTACAATTTATTCGTATATATTAAAGTTGGATAAAGAAAAACTCAGCATAAATGATAACAATAGTAGTTCTACGGAACCATGAGACCCAATATTATATTAAAAAAGTGTTTTTGATCAACAATTGAATAACAAAAATTTTTTAACAAAAAAAATTCAAACTGAAATCATAACTTTAACTCCCCTAGCAATTCTTAATGAGTAATTAATTTAATAAGTGATTGGTATATAACAAGAAGTGTAAGTGGACAATGATCAGTGTGACAAATTAAAATAATAATTAAACCTAATATTAATTAAAATTGTTTAACTTCAACATATTTCCACAAAACCGTGGATGGAAACCATCATGTAAACGTAGTAAAATTTAATGAAAGTTCTTTGACAGTTAGATACAAGATGGCGCCATCATAGGTTCCTGTGGTGTTTTTTTGCTATACATCACATGGCTGTTTCTGAAAACATGAAGCAGAATGATGTCAGTGTTAATCTTTTAATTATTTAGCAATCAATTAACAATGAAACCAATAGATTACATAAACATCATAAGCAATTGTTGCTCATTTCTAATAGTACGATAGTGAAAATGTCTGTACAGAAGTTCACCAATTTTAAATTATAACCTCAACTTACTAGTAAGTTAACAATTATAATATTATAATTAAATTTTACTAATTTTCATTATCTAATTGTAGCCTTGAAAAAGAAAATAAACATTTTCGAAAGCTCGGCATAGTAAATAAGAGTTTTACTTCATCGCCCACTTGTCCGAAGCCCTACTAAATTTAGATTGTTCTTTAACTAGTCGGACGTGACTATCCTTCATTATATATATATATATATATATATATATATATATATATATATATATATATATATATATATATATATATATATATATATATATATATATATATATATATATATATATATATATATATATATATATATATATATATATATATATATATATATATATATATATATATATATATATATATATATATATATATATATATATATATATATATATATATATATATATATATATATATATATATATATTGATATGATATCTTGACTCATGAGAGAGATAATAAGTTTCATTATCAAAATAAATAATCTACGTCACTGTTTGCGGTTTCTGCATCAAAGAATTCAAAGATTACAAAGTAAAACCTTTAAAACTAACATGAATTATCCATAGTAAACATACTATCAGTAAACAAATTTAAAATGAAAGACAAAGATTAAATAGTAACAATAAATATTGTAAAATGCTTAATTTTTTAAAATAAGTAGGTTTAAGAATTTGTAAAATCTCACTTTATCTTCAGAAGCTAGACTTCTTAAATACAAAACCAAAGGTGGAAAAATCATATCAGGAATCCATCGTTAGAGTGTTTCTGGCTAATAGATAATCATAGGTTGATCCGGAGTTCATCAAACTGGAAAAACTTCCACAAAATAGGAAATGTAAATTTCCACATCTGAAAATTTAAAACTTCAAATTAAAGCAAGAAAATAATTTAAAACTAAAATATTAAACAATATAGGTGACAAAAAACATAAAAGGAAGTGAATATTCACAAACAAACTGAATAAAATTCTATAGTGTACATAAAGACTCTTTAAAAAGAAAAGGAGCACAAATAAAACTTAAATCTAAGATTTCTCGAAAATTAGTGCTCGGGTTTGAATCATAAACATTTAAAATCAAAGACTATTACCTTAGATTAAACCTGAGACATACATCTCTGAATTCCATATGTTAATTGTAGTTTAAAGTTTCAATTTTGACCATCGGTAACCATAATTTGTGTTCTGTCACTGGTTATTTCAATATTAGATTATTAAAAACATTGTTTTCCTATTTATTATGCATAGGGTGACCATATTTTTTTCTAGAAAAAAGAGTACCTACAATGATAGAAAGGGTCCCTTATTTAAAGGTGAGGGTACGGTTATTAAAAATGCGCCGCAGGCGAAAATTTTGAATTTTTCAAGGTCAAACGGCCTTAAATTAAAAGTTAGATATTTGATTAAAAATTATATTGTCTTCAAAATGTAGGTCTCGTGTGCGCAAGATTTAAAAATATAAAATGCCAAATATATTTATATCAGGTAAAAAATATCGTACTCTACTTAGTGACAATATCTACTCTAAACTAGTATTGACATTCGGCGGTAAATCCTAAGCTAAGAACTACGTTGCAGCGCTTTTGATCTGCAGTAAAATGAAAGAGCGAGATAACGAGATAAGTGACACATTCGATAGTCGATGCTAGACTCACGTAGCGTCACCGTGGCATCGCAATCGGTTGATATACGTGAGCCAGAAACACTTGATTTCGTTTCGATCGGTACGTTTTATTTTATATGTACTTATTATAAAAATAAAAAATAAATGAAAATATTTATTTAGAATTTTTGTGTACCTCAAGAAAAAAGAAGTACATTTATGTGTACTTAATGAACTTTTTAAGGACAGTAGGACATTACTCGAAAAAAGAGTACTGTCCTACTAAAATAAGTACATATGGTCACCCTAATTATGCAGGCAGTTGAAAGAAAACACTGCAAAGAACATTTCAAAATGATTTTCAGTTCGGTAGGTAAAAGGTCACTACTTCAAGGACTGAAGAAACATTGACTACGAGTTCTGAAAATAAAAAGTTATAGAGTTAGCATTTATTCATACTGAAAAGTAAATTTGTTAATTAGAATTAAGAGAGCTAGTTAGTAAGAAGATTAAGAAAGGTAAATCATGCATCAAATCTAGTGTAAATTGTTTAAAATAGAAATTATGTGAAAATCATGCAACGTTTTGGAACTACTTAAATATAAAGCCTAGAGAAATAAAAGGGATACTGAAAGAACCAGAATTAAATAAGGAATCTGTTTCAAACAGTAAAACAGACAGAGAAGGTCTAAAAGAAAAATTTAAATTCATAACCAAATAAAATTTATGAAATTTTGACAGGTCTAGTTATCTAATTTCAGAAAAAAGTCATTAATTAACAAAGTTTTCAAAAAACAAGGAACGTTTCCATGAAAAGTTTGTTATTTGTTGTTGAATTTGAAATAAAAGGAAGATAGAATTTTTCAAAATAGAGTCCAGAAATTATTATAAATAGTAAAGAAAAGTCAAATTAAAGCAAAGAAAAGTATGTAAATCAAGCACTAATAAAGTTGAAAAGCAAGAGGAACAAATGTTGCAAGGTTTAAAAAACAAAAATATTTATCATCAGAACATAACCGTAATGTCAGCTGTTTGTCAAATTTGACTTACCGGATTTACAAGTATGCCATAAGGTATTAATCCAATATTTTAACATCAAAGTCGTCCAAGGCACATAAAATTGAACCAAATTTCACAAGGAAACAAAAACTATCACAAAGGCACGGAACGAGAAATCGAGGGAGTTTTGCAGCTTTACGACAGTGTTTAGTGCAACAAATCAGTGATTCGCATCGGGACCTCACGTCGTATACAGGTACCTGTTTTACCGATATATTAAATAAAGTAAAGATTTCTTTCATAGGCGTCTGAATTTAAGATGCCAGCGCCAAAGTGGAGAACTCGTGAACTAATTATAGGCTTTTTGTTTGTTTATATGGCGAATACTTATATTGATTTTGTTCTGTTTATTGTTGTTTTTGGCGATAAAAATAATAACATTAATAATATATGACCTAAAGGTTTGCAAGATTTTGTTGTAAGTGATTTGCAAGATGTTGATGGCATTATTCAGCAAAACTCATATTTTTTTAGGTTATCTAGTTTTTCCCTTGAAAATTACAGTTTCTTCGACATAAACGGTGTCTGGCCAGTTAAATATTAATAAACTTAAATATTTATCTAAATTTATATACAGTTGTAGTTTAAATCACTTTTTTTTTTCAGGAAACATGAGTGACATTTAGGTTAAGCATATTGCAATGTATGGAACATTAGTGAAGCACTGAAAATGTAAAAATTCTAAGTGTGTGTGTGAAGGAGAATATGTTTTAAATGCAGGACATATTATTTTGTATGGTACAACCCATATTCAACACAAAACTTAAAAATGTGTATGCTCTATGTTTACAAACAAGTGTCTCAGATTCAAATACCCATGAAATTAGTGGTACATTGAATATAAGTGAAAAGATATTTATTAATTCTTTAAGTAAAATAAATGAAACAGTATTTTGTAAAATATGAAACAGAAATATTCAGGGGTAAGGCATAATAGTGCATGGTGCAATAGTATATATTACTTTTAAATATACTGGAATTACATATATTTATTTATTTCAAAAATTTCACTTACAATGTGTGATTGTCAAGGACATTATTATTGCTACTCGGGCCACGGTTATTTGCACCAGCTTTTCCCCTCTCAATGCCTGGTTAAAGGTGTCTACATTAAAGAGGGTATGCTTTGAACATTGCAGTGCAACTCAACTTTCACGAGTTGTCCCTGCAATCTACAAAGAATACCGACTAGGTTGGCTTGAGCCAATTGTAGCCCCTTTAAATGCTATCATATTTTTAATAACTTAGCATCTCAGTTTATCATTTACTTATTGTTGATATCATCGTACACTAAAGAGACAATGACAGAAAAGCCCATAATTAGTTTAACTATAGACCACCAGGTGGCATACTCCTTATTTTCAGACGCCTATTCTCTTAGAATAAGTGTTTGTAATTGGAATAAGAAAAGCAGAATTCTGTTCTCTAAATATAAGAAACCAACTAAATTTAAAATTTGTAAAATAATCTGATTTACTTTTCTTTAAAATAAATTGTTATTATTTGATCTATGATATTGATTTGCATTTTATTGAACTGAGCTAAAGAATCTGCACTGAGATAGAGTGACACCTATTGGTAACTCATGCTAGTAAATGTGTTTGCTGGGAATCTAGGAAGCAGTGGCGCCGAATATAAATTTCTGCTTTCCAGATTAAAATTTAATAAAAATAATTAAATTAACAAAAATTTCTTTTTTTTTTCGTACCCAGAAAACATATCAATATATATATATATATATATATATATATATATATGTATATATATATATATATATATATATATATATATATATATATATATATATATATATATATATATATATATATATATATATATATATATATATACGTACCTGGTTACCAATACCAAGCCCGGTACGTTGCACAGGCACTCAGAAGCCCGAATCTTTTATTGTAGTTAGACGTGTGTATATTACCAAATACATCATGGAAACATTTATTTTATTTTATTTTATTTTAAATGCCTTATTTATATTAACGTCCTGGCGAAGTTTAGCTAATGCTACTCTACCACTTAACTTATATACACCGCGCAATAGAAGAGGGGTAACTTCATTTAACATTAACAAAAATATATATTTCTCAGGTTATCCGAAGCTCACCACACACTACTATCTATTCGAAGCCCGTTTGTTTGTATGTATGTATGTAGTTGGTGCATTTTACGAAGCCCGGCATCGTTGCCAGCGCTTCTATTCAACATTTTAAAAGAACCGGCGTTCAACTAGAATCGAAAAAATTCGATAAGATAACAATATTTTTTAATGGGTAATACTGTAAAAAATCAAGGTATTTTGGGTTTATTTTCTTTTAATCTGTTCTAATGATACTTTCTTTATTCATCATAGGCCAATTTAGTACAGTACCTAGGGGTAAAACATATGCAAAACTTCGGAATAATGTCATATTGAACGGATTTCGTTCATTTTTGGCAGTATAATAGTAAATGCTGCACAGAAAAGTTTCTATATTGTGCGGAGGCTTGCTAATTTATAGGGGGGTGGATGCCACCCCCTGAAAGGGGGTGGCGCTTGAAAAATATATATATATTTATTGGATCTGAAGTAAAATCAAATTTTAAGAAGAAAAGGTTCTATGCAATTTTTTACATAAATTGATAGTTTTTAAGTTATAACGACCTCAAAATTGCGATTTTAGCTTAAAAAAAGTATTTCCAAATGGCTTTCGTCAAGTATCTCGAAAAGTATTACTTTACCGAGAAAATGTTACAAACTAATTACAGAAAGTACAAACTGGGAATTAATTATATTTTTTATTTATTGATGTAGGATTAATAACCGCCTCTCGACTTATTTAGAAAATAATAAAATACTTTCTAGTTTTCAACACGGATTTAGAACCAACAAGTCAATAGAGACAGCAGCTTGCGATTTATTAAATTACGTTTATCATCAAGTAGACAATGGTAGATGTGTTGCTTCTCTATTTTTTGACTTGTCTAAGGCATTCGATTCAGTAAGCTCTGAATTTCTAATAAAAAAATTAGTTAGTATTAATTTGCCTAACAACATAATCAACTGGATTAAATCATATCTGGAAGAGCGAACCATGGTCACTAAAGTTAATGGCACCACATCTGCACCACATAACGTTAAGCTTGGGGTTCCACAGGGTTCGGTGCTAGAACCACTGTTGTTTCTGATATTTATAAATGATCTGCCAGAACATATCACTAGTGGGATCCTCACAATGTATGCGGATGATACTACATTTACTGTATCCGCAGAATCCCCTCAGGCCCTTGAATCAGCAATAAAATATGCAATTTGTGAATTTGGCACTTGGTGTCAACGAAACAGACTAATCATGAACAGCAAGAAAACTAAATGCATAATTTTTTTTATTCGAAGGGATATTACGAGTGATATTCAACTGGTAGATGGTATTGAATTTTCGGATTCAGTAGTGTTTCTAGGTACTCACCTGAATAATAGACTTACCTGGGATGATCAGATTGACAATGTTAGTAAAAAACTAAATAAGGCCTACTACGCCATTTTACAAATGAAAGACACCTTGGATATCTCGGGTGTTTTAAATATATACTATGCAATGGCATATTCACACATTTCCTTGAATATTATTAGCTGGGGTCGTGGTAAAGACTTCAGTAGAATTTTTATTGCTCAAAAGAAAATTCTAAGATTAATATTTAATATGAAAACTAATGAAAGTTGCCGACAAGTGTTTAAAGATAAAGACATCTTAACTGCACCTGCTATTTATATATATATATAAATGTTTAATCTTCGTACAAAAAAATCTTCATTTATTTGAAGCTAATTCCGCTGTCCATGATCACAGTACAAGACATGGCAATCTTTTACGTATGCCCCGACACAATACCACTACATTTAAACGATCACCAACCTATAACTGTATAACATTTTATAATAAACTACCAGCCCATGTAAAGAACATATCAAATTATATGATATATAAAAAGGAAGTTAGAACTTTACTTTCTAATGGATGCTATTATAGCGCTGGCGAATTCTTAAGTGGTACTTTTTAAATGTAAATGTATCTAATATGTATATTGACTGGATATTTGCAAGAAATGTGTATGTTACTTATGTTACCTGTTATTTTATTTTGTTGCTTGTCACTATTTTATTTATTTATTTTATTTTTTTAAGTGTGTATACCTTTTATGACTTTTCATATCTGTATTTTATACGGCTTACATGAATAAATATTATTATTATTATTATTATTATTATTATTATTATTATTAATTTCGAAGATATTTAAGTTCACAATTGGCATCCAAATGTTCATAGGATAATTATTTAGAGTGAGAGCTAAATATCTCAGAAACTGTGACACCTACGTCAAGAATGCTAATAGGTAGAATAATAGGTTTACTAATTAAGCTTTCAACTATTTTTTTATTTTTTTCTGTAGCATAAAAAACAAAGAAGTTATGACCGAAACAATGTGCGTTTACACATTTTTTTAATAACAACGTCGCCATTTTGTTACTGTAATTAGCCAGTAATTAAAAAAAAGGAATTTCGAACACTGTTTCTCATTAATATATAGCATGACGTCGATGCTCAATTTTTTTGGTTTGTATACAGCACTTACTTTAGAAAAAAAGGTATTTTCGATAAAAAGTAATTTTTTTTTCCTTTTCCAAATATCTCAATAAATATTAGTTTTATTGAAAAATGGGTAGAGACCAAAAATAAAGCTCATAAACTGATAATGAATTTCACTTGTTGATTTATTTACATAGATTTAATAGTTTCCGAGATATGAAAGTTTACAAATGGCGTCCGAACGTTTATAAGATGAAAAATGCAGTTTAAATGTTAAATATCTCAGAAATTGTGACACCTACGTCACGCATGCTAAGAAATGAAATTAAAGACAATTAATTGCGCTTTCAAATTATTTTTTACTCTTTTCTGTAACATAAGAAATAAAGAAGTTATGACGGAAATTTATAGGGGGTGGCACTTAAAAAATATATATATTTATTGGAGCTGAAGTAGAATCAAATTTTAAGAAGAAAAGATTCTATTCAATTTTTCACATAAATTTATAGTTTTTAAGTTATAACGACTTCAAAATTGCGATTTTAGCTTAAAAAATGGTATATTGTGTATTTAGGTGTGAAAGCAATACATTACCGTGTAACGTTAAATTAGGTTCCGATCTTATAGTTGTATATGCGGATGTAAGTTTAAAAATGAGTAAGGCTACTTTTGTTTTTTTAAATGTTTTAATTGATACCTGAGGAAAAGGGTATTTATATTTGCTTCTTTACTTTTGTTGATAGCAAAGTGGATAGAGAAGGTAACTTGTTTGTATGTCGTTGGTTAAATAAAAATACTCTGGAAACTTTCTTGTTACCTATGGGTTTTATTTCATAGAATCATTATAATTTAGGTTCATGGAATTGTCATGTCTGGAGGGTTATAATAGTTTTTATTTTATGTAATTTTCCTTTGGTGCTGGCAGGAGGGATTTTAGCTGTCTAACCTAAAACGATAAACAAAACACAAGTTAGTAATAGCTACCAGGGAGAGTTTATATTGCATGACTTACTGTTGGTTTGAGCTAATCCTATTATTCTCCTTGCTATTTTCTCTGGATTTCGGTTCCAACAAAGTGTTTAAATAACTTTGGGAATGTCTGTAGGTGTAGGCAAATATACACATTTCAGGGTGTACTGGCTGGAAAAGAAAGGATTTAGTTACACTTCTATTAGTTACAACAAAACCATACTCTCTTACCTGTAGTTAAGTTCTTATTTATTTATTTATTTATTTAAATAAATAAGCCTGGTAGACCTTTTTATTATTCCTTTTTGTCAGCTGTCATATTTCAGTCTGAGGAAAAGTGTTACCAACATTGGTTATGGAGGAGAATTTATGGCATTTAAATTATTAATCCTAGTTTTATTTATTTTTAATGAAAATATGTTTCATTAATGGGTTTTGCGCTTATTAGTATTTATTTTGAGAATTGTTTTAATCATTCTATGGTTGGGACTAATTTTCGGTGTACTATAGGATTATGGGTAAGTTTCCTAATTGAATGTCAATCTGTGATTGGTTGGTTGGAGACCGGTAGTTCGAAAAAAAAACGCTGAGGTTCCATGTTGGTCATTCGTTAACGAGTCGTTTAGCCGTTTAGGCGAGATTTTTATAATAGCTTGAAAAAGCAACCCGATATTAATTCCGGGGATTATACTTTAAAAAATCTTAAGTTTAGAAGTGCCTAATGGGTCTGTGAGCTGTTTGAAGCCGAAGGTTGTAATATTGGAACTTCTAAATAGGCAAGAAAACGAACTTAATGAATCCTGTTTTTTTGTGCCCATGCCGATTTTGTTGGGTAAGAATTCTTTTGTGCATTCTTGGAAAACCGAATCCTAAATCACTGTATTCTTTTTATGTAGGCAAGTTGTAAAGTTGTAAAGTTATAAAGTCTTCAAGATGTAGAGGAGTTGTGAATGTCCTAAAACTTTTATTTGGCTGTTGTAAATAGTTTGATGGGAGGCCACGTGCCGCCATTTCATGGAGTTGCAGTTTTTTGTTGGAGTCACGAGGTTGCCAGAACGTTATTGGAATACTAGAACTGGGGCGAAGATGAGGAGACTGTTGGTATGATAGCATAATATTTCATCTGTAAAGCCTAGAGCTTCTACAAGACGTTGGAGAATGGATAAGTACTACACTCTGCTTACGCTACAGTGTTAGCTGCATTAAAGATTAATGTTTTTTTTTTTATTCTTTTATCATGATTTTAAACTCACATTTTATATACGGGAATGTTATTTTCCCGGCCTAGGCCGGGAAGTAACATTCCCGTACGGTTTTGTTGATCGTTGCTTGGCAACGGATCTTTTCCGATCTGTTTTCTGATAGTTTCTTAGCAACGGATTAAAATACTGGAATTGTGCATTTTTCAAACTGAAATCACGCCGAAAATGTAGACATTGCCGATCGATTTCAGAAAAAAGTATTTCCAAACTGCTTTCGTCAAGTATCTCGAAAAGTATTACTTTATCGAAAAAATGTTCAGTCCAATTAGAGAAAGTACAAACTGGGAATTAACTATATTTTTTGTTTATTGATGTAGGATTAATAATTTCGGAGACATTTAAGTTTACATTAGGCATCCAAGTGTTCATAAGATAATTCTTTAGAGTGAGAGTTAAATATCTCAGAAACTGTGACACCTACGTCAAGGATGCTAATAGGTAAAATATTAGGGTATTAATTAAGCTTTCAATTGTTTTTTATTTGTTTCTGTATCATAAAAAACAAAGAAGTTATGACCGAAGGAATGTGCGTCTACACATTTTCTTAACAACAACGTCGCCATTTTGTTACCGTAATTAGCCAGTAATTAAAAAAAAGGAATTTCAAACACTGTTTCTCCTTAATATATAGAATGACGTAGATGCTCAAATTTTTTGGTTTGTATACAACGCTTGCTTTAGAAAAAGATACAGATTAAACTATAAAGGTATCTTCGATAAAACGTAATTTTTTTTTCCTTTTCCAAATATCTCGATAAATATTAGTTTTATTGAAAACGGGTACAGACCAAAAATAAAGCTCATAAACTTGAATTTTGCTTGTTTATTTATTTACATAGATTTAATAGTTTCGGAGATATGAAAGTTTACAAATGGCGTCCGAACGTTTATAAGACGAAAAATGCAGTTTAAATGTTAAATATCTCAGAAATTGTGATACCTACGTCACTCATGCTAAGAAATGAAATTAAAGACAATTAATTGCGCTTTCAAATTTCACAGGCCCACAAAAAAAAAAGTTTCTGCGCCGGGGTACTGACCATACCTATCCCTTGTATTTTGACCCGCTGAACACGAATCAGACCTTAGTTTTTCCCCTATATGTCAGGGTTTTTTTTTAACAGCAAATAAATGTATAAATATTACGATTCAACAGACTTTTTTTTTCCTGTTAAAAAAAACCGGACGTGTTGGGGAAAAACTAAGGTCAGATTCGTATTCAGCGGCTCAAAATACAAGGGATAGGTGTAGTCAGTACCCCCGCGCAGGCCACTTTTTTTGGTTGCCACTGTGCCACACTCAGTGTGGCACAATCTCACACAAAAAAAGTCATCTGCGCGGGGGTACTGACCACACCTATCCCTTGTATTTTGAGCCGCTGAATACGAATCTGACCTTAGTTTTTCCCCAGCACGTCAGGTTTTTCTTTTAACAGCAAATAAATATATAAATATTAGACTTTTTTGCTATAAAAAAAAAAAACCTGACGTATAGGGGAGAAATTAAGGTCAGATTCGTGTTCAGCGGGTCAAAATACAAGGGATAGGTATGGTCAATACATCGGCGCAGACAACTTTTCTTTTTTGTGGGCCCTTTATTTTTTACTCGTTCCTGTAGCATAAGAAATAAAGAAGTTATGACGGAAAAATGTGCGTATTTATATTTTTTTACATAAAAAGGTCGCCATTTTGTTACTCTAATTGGCCAGTAATTTAAAAAAATTATCTCAAATACAGTTTTTCGTTAAGATGTAGCATTACCTCAATTTATTTTGCTCATTTAAAGCACTTGCTTTAAAAAAAATGCATTTCGAACTTTAAAGGTAATTTCTAAATACTCGGATACCAAATATAAACTTAAATATCTCCGAAATTATTAATCTTACATCAATAAACAAAAAATATAATTAATTCCCAGTTTGTACTTTCTGTAATTGGTCTGTAACATTTTTTCGAAAAAGCAATACTTTTCGAGATACTTGACGAAAGCCGTTTGGAAATACCTTTTTTTAACCTTAAATCGCAATTTTGAAGTCGTTATAACTTAAAAACTATCAATTTATGTGAAAAATTGCATAGAACCTTTTCTTCTTAAAATTTGATTCTATTTCAGCTCCAATAAATATATATATATATATATATATATATATATATATATTTTAAGTGCCCCTGAGAGGGGTGGCATCCACCCACTATAAATTAGCAAGCCCCCGCACAATATAGAAACTTTTATGTGAACCATTTACTATTATACTGCCAAAAATGAACGAAATCTGTTCAATATGACATTATTCCGAAGTTAAAACATCTAGATACTGTACTATGCGTCTAATGTGTTTCTTTTTACTATTTTCATTTAGATCAAATGTGTTGTAATTGTTTCAAACAGAAGAAATAATTAAATGTCTTTGATTACTATTTGAATTATTTTTCTTTTATTCTCCACAATTTTTTCAAGTGAACAAAAAAATAGCAAAACTGTAGACGTTTATTTGTTGATCCCGTAGTTGAAAGTGTCACTGGCACCGATGGAAATTTGAAATGGATTTTTAAAGTACAATTGGCGCTTTGTTGTTTCCAATATGTTTCTTTTCAATATTTTGACTTTAATTGTAATTGTTTGAATTAGATGAAATAATTGTATTTGATTATTAGTTAAAATTAACTTTAATTTAATTTAATTATTTCACTTTGATTTTAATAAAAGCGAATTTAAGAGCATCTTTGATTTTTTTCATTACAAGTTCCTCAAATATCATATTATACCATGATCTTTGAGTTCCTTTATCAGATACACTGTTGTCAAGTTTACGGGCCACGTATAGTGCGACTAAAATACTGGGCTTCCGATAATCGGGCTTACATCTACAGTGTATATACAGCTCTCGTATGCGCCCTTAGTGCGGAATTTCTTTGAACTAAAACTGTATCTTTTGAGGGACACAACAACTTTAACGGGCCCTTCTAAATATCAGTAAAAATGCTAAATTACTTGTACTGTAATTTATTTGAACTGAAATTATATGTGGAGAGGTAAGCAATGACTTCAATAACCCCCCCTAAGAAGCGAGATAAACTGTCAATGACCCATACTATATTTTATCGCTGAATATACACGTAAGTTTCACTAAGCCCGAAGTCGGGCCGCGTAAATCGGTCACGGGCTTCCTATCAACTGGAAAACATAGAGTTTCGGGCTTCCTAATGCCGGTAAATACGTATATATATATATATATATATATATATATATATATATATATATATATATATATATATATATATATATATATATATATATATATATATATATATATATATATATATATATATATTGTCCGAAGCCCTACTAAATTTAGATTGTTCTTTAACTAGTCGGACGTGACTATCCTTCATTATTTATATATATATATATATATATATATATATATATATATATATATATATATATATATATATATATATATATATATATATATATATATATATATATATATATATATATATATATATATATATATATATATATATATATATATATATATATATATATATATATATATATATATATATATATTCAGATTCTTTAGCTCAGTTTAATAAAATGCAAATCAATATCATAGATGAAATAATAACAATTTATTTTAAAGAAAAGTAAATCAGATTATTTTACAAATTTTAAATTTAGTTGGTTTCTTATATTTAGAAAACAGAATTCTGCTTTTCTTATTCTAATTACAAACACTTATTCTAAGAGAATAAAATAAATCTTTACTTTATTTAATATATCGGTAAAACAGGTACCTGTATACGACGTGAGGTCCCGATGCGAATCACTGATTTGTTGCACTAAACACTGTCGTAAAGCTGGTTACCTGCAAAACTCCCTCGATTTCTCGTTCCGTGCCTTTGTGATAGTTTTTGTTTCCTTGTGAAATTTGGTTCAATTTTATGTGCCTTGGACGACTTTGATGTTAAAATATTGGATTAATACCTTATGGCATACTTGTAAATACGGTAAGTCAAATCTGACATACAGCTGACATTACGGTTATGTTCTGATGATAAATATTTTTGTTTTTTAAACCTTGCAACATTTGTTCCTCTTGCTTTTCAACTTTATTAGTGCTTGATTTACATACTTTTCTTTGCTTTAATTTGACTTTTCTTTACTATTTATAATAATTTCTGGACTCTATTTTGAAAAATTCTATCTTCCTTTTATTTCAAATTCAACAACAAATAACAAACTTTTCATGGAAACGTTCCTTGTTTTTTGAAAACTTTGTTAATTAATGACTTTTTTCTGAAATTAGATAACTAGACCTGTCAAAATTTCATAAATTTTATTTGGTTATGAATTAAAATTTTTCTTTTAGACCTTCTCTGTCTGTTTTACTGTTTGAAACAGATTCCTTATTTAATTCTGGTTCTTTCAGTATCCCTTTTATTTCTCTAGGCTTTATATTTAAGTAGTTCCAAAACGTTGCATGATTTTCACATAATTTCTATTTTAAACAATTTACACTAGATTTGATGCATGATTTACCTTTCTTAATCTTCTTACTAACTAGCTCTCTTAATTCTAATTAACAAATTTACTTTTCAGTATGAATAAATGCTAACTCTATAACTTTTTATTTTCAGAACTCGTAGTCAATGTTTCTTCAGTCCTTGAAGTAGTGACCTTTTACCTACCGAACTGAAAATCATTTTGAAATGTTCTTTGCAGTGTTTTCTTTCAACTGCCTGCATAATAAATAGGAAAACAATGTTTTTAATAATCTAATATTGAAATAACCAGTGACAGAAAACAAATTATGGTTATTGATGGTCAAAACTGAAACTTTAAACTACAATTAACATATGGAATTCAGGGATCTATGTCTCAGGTTTAATCTAAGGTAATAGTCTTTGATTTTAAATGTTTATGATTTAAACCCGAGCACTAATTTTCGAGAAATCTTAGATTTAAGTTTTATTTGTGCTCCTTTTCTTTTTAAACAGTCTTTATGTTTATTCAGTTTGTTTGTGAATTTTCACTTCCTTTTATGTTTTTTGTCACCTATATTGTTTAATATTTTAGTTTTAAATTATTTTCTTGCTTTAATTTGAAGTTTTAAATTTTCAGATGTGGAAATTCACATTTCCTATTTTGTGGAAGTTTTTCCAGTTTGATGAACTCCGGATCAACCTATGATTATCTATTAGCCAGAAACACTCTAAAGATGAATTCCTGATATGATTTTTCCACCTTTGGTTTTGTATTTAAGAAGTCTAGCTTCTGAAGATAAAGTGAGATTTTACAAATTCTTAAACCTACTTATTTTAAAAAATTAAGCATTTTACAATATTTATTGTTACTATTTAATCTTTGTCTTTCATTTTAAATTTGTTTACTGATAGTATGTTTACTATCGATAATTCATGTTAGTTTTAAAGTTTTTACTTTGTAATCTTTGAATTCTTTGATTTATTTATTTTGATAATGAAACTTATTATCTCTCTCTCATGAGTCAAGATATCATATCTATATATATATATATATATATATATATATATATATATATATATATATATATATATATATATATATATATATATATATATATATATATATAAAATGCTTAATTTGATTATTTTATACGTGTTTTGTATATTTACGAAAAAAATTGCTAAATTAATTATAAAATCCAATGTTTTTCATTAGAATAGAATAAACCAATTCAATAGTGGAACTGTATACTAAAGTCTATTAAATGTGTTTAAACTTACCAAAAGATGTTGCAAACGCGATATTTTGTTGTTCACAGGGTAAAAAAATGGGTAAGTTTCAAGGAAAGGAAAAAAGGAATTTCAGGAAATTTATATCACTAATTTTCTAACGAACTGTAACTGATTATAATTAATAATCGAATTAAATATATCAAACTATAATAATATACTATAAAAACTATCTACTATTCAATTATGTTTTCTAATGCAAGTCACACAGTTAATGGCTTTCTTCGAATCTAGATATCTGATAAGAAAAAAAAAAATTAACTTTTTTCAAGAACTCCAATAAACATAAATTCAAGACCATCAGCCACATCTAGCGAGTAACCGGCAAATCTAGACAGCTGCTTTGGCATTTCTTGCAGAAATCCAAATAATACACTACAACAACCATTAAACTAAACTAGGTGGCCATAACATTCCCCCCACCCTGAAGAAGTTTCAGGATTATATAACCTAAATTAAAACTATTTAAAAAAAAAAGAAAAAAGAAAAAAAAATACAAAACAAATTATTGTGTGGGCAACGGACACACTTTAACTATGGGTCTTTTGTAAATGCCAGTTTGGGTTTTTACCGAAACTACCCTTACTTGCCCATCTTTTCCGGGAAAAGTTTCAATAATTGTGCCTAATGGCCAGTGCAGAGGTGGAATATTAGGTTGTTCCACCAAAACTATAGTACCACATTTTATGGGTGAAGCCAATGCAGTCCATTTTTGTCTAATTTGTAGGGCTGTTAAATATTCAAGACGCCATCGTTTCCAGTAATCCGAAATCATTCTATCTATTAGTTGAAATCGATCTAGACGATTAACGTTTTCAGTACTAAGATCTGTGGAAGGTAATGATTTTAATGGTGTCAAAGTAAGAAAATGAGCCGGAGTTAAAGCCAAAGGTTCAGAAGGATCTGAACTAAGTACACACAAGGGTCTTGAATTAAGAAGTGCCTCTATTTGAATTAATAATGTATTCATTTCTTCATAAGTTAATAACTGATGTCCTACAACTCTAAAAAGATGCGATTTTACCGACTTAACATTGCTTTTCCACAATCCACCGAAATGGGGTGCGTATGGAGGATTAACCTTCCTATTTATTCCTCTCTCAGAAAGATCAATGGCTACACTTTTATTAAAATCACGAGAATTCGTTAATGAATGTAACTCATCCAAATATCCTTTTGCCCCTATAAAATTGGTACCTCCATCTGAATACATATGAGTAACTAAGCCTCTACGTGATAAAAGGCGCTTAAAAGCTAGTAAAAAGTGAGCGGTAGATAAATCTGACACGAGCTCGAGGTGTATTGCTTTTGTCACTAAACAAACAAAAAGACAAATATAAGTTTTTTGTGACCGCACACCTCTTCGTCTATAGGGTATGGTCTGAATGGGACCACAATAGTCTACGCCACTATGAAGAAAAGCTTTGGATTCTTGAACCCTACAAGAAGGAAGGTCTCCCATCAAGGAAAATTGTACTTTGGGCTTTAATTTAAAGCAAATATTGCATTTTTGAATGCGGTATCTAACAACTCCGCGGGCGGATAAAATCCAGTAACGCTGTCTAAGCAATGATAAAACCAAATTAGTGGCCAGATTAGTTCGATGATAGTGATCAATTAACAGATCTACAACACGATCACGTTTGGGGAGTAGTATGGGATGTTGCACATCAAAATTTAATTTGGAATTAACAAGACGCCCACCAACCCGAAGAATTTCCTCATGTATAAAAGGACGTAAGCGATTTAAATAAGAAGAACAACTACCATCCTTTTCTAATGTTTTTATGTCAGATGAAAAATGAAAATTTTGTACAACTTTTAGCAAAACTCTCTCGGCCGTAGCTAAATTGTGGACAGTAAAAAAGGTTGCACAGGGTAAGAGTTTTACGAAACGAAGTACGTACACAATGGAACGTAATAATTTCATCCAAGATGAACATCTTTCCGCTAACAAATAAAAGGGATGAATGTCATCATTCGAAGTTACCAATGTAACAGTTTTTTCTTCCAGCATGGTGCAATGTTCCAAACCAATAGGTTTAATAGGCCAACATGAAATATCGTACATTAACCATCTTGGACCAGATAACCACAATTTATTTTCCATAAATTGCGAAGGGGACATTCCTCGAGAAAGACAATCACTGATATTTTCTTTTCCATCAACATGAAACCAACAATTGGAAGTAACCAAAGCCTGTATTTTAGACACACGGTTGGCAACAAATGTTTTCCACTTACATGGTGATGCATTTATCCAACTAAGTGTTACTGTAGAATCAGAAAGGGCAACTATTTTTTCTATATTCAACCTTGGACTATAAATTTTTTCTACAACTGAAAGAAGTTTGGCAAATAAATGAGCAGCACACAACTCCAGTCGAGGTATTGATATAATTTTCATAGGGGATACCTTTGTCTTAGCACATAATAAATTCGTCTGAACGGAAGTCGACGATTTTATACGAATATATATCATTGCACCGTACGATGTTTCGCATGCATCAGCAAAACCTACTAACATTACTGAAGCTTGAGGTATCATCCCTATATACCTAGGAACATGAAAATTAACTAAAAATTTCAAACAATGTTGAAACTCTCTCCACCACTGAACTATATCATCAGGGGGAGTTTCATCCCAACCTATACGAAGTATCCACATATTTTTAATTAACAGTTTTGCTTGCAAGATCACAGGTGATATAAATCCTAAGGGATCGAAACATCGGGCAACTGTTGAGAGTATGTTCCTTTTAGTACATTCATTTTCCTGAATTTTCAGAGAAAATGACAACATATCAGATTGTGGCTGCCACTGTAACCCCAGCACTTTGAGACAGTCAATGCCAAAACCAATCATATTAGTAGAACGATTCTGTTCTGGTATGTGCCGCAGAAGTTGCTCGGAATTTGTTGCCCATTTTACTAAATCGAAACCACCTCGTGCAAAAAATTCTACCAACTCGTTATATACTATTATCGCTTGGTCTGCAGTAGATATACTAGAAACTAAGTCATCAATATACATACCCCTCCTTACTATTTCAGCAGCCAAAGGAAATGACGCTTCTTCATCATTAGCTAGCTGGTGTATAGTTCGGAGTGCTAAAAATGGTGAAGACCTTACACCGAAAGACACTGTATTCAGTTCATAAGTTGATATTGGTTCATTTGGAGAAAATCTCCAAAGTATACGTTGGAAACACCGATGATCTTTATCGATAAGAATTTGTCGATACATCTGACGGAGATCGGCTATAAATGCAACTTGAAACAGTCTAAAATTAAGAAACATTGTTACGATATCTACTTGTAATTTTGGACCCGTATACAACAAATCGTTCAATGAATACAAGGTGTTCGTTTTTGCACTAGCGTCAAAAACTATTCTAAGAGGAGTGCTAACAGAATCGGGTTTGTAAACTGCGTGATGCGGGATGTAATAAGAAGGTGAGGAATAACTATCTTCTAAAACCTTAGTCATATGACCTTGGGATAAATAATCATTGATAATTTCAACATATTGAATTTTAAAATTTGGAAATCTAATGAATTTTTTCTCCAAAGATAAAAACCTACGATGGGCCATCGCATAGGAATCACCTAAAAATGAACTATCACGTTGAAACGGGAGTGTGACTATATAACGACCAGACTTACTACGACTAAATGTAGACTGAAATATTTTTTCACATTCAACGTCATCGGGATTTGTTATAACGGGGGATTGAATATCCTCTATTTCCCAAAAATTTCTCACTAAAGTTTCAAGTGATGGTTCTATAATGGTACAAAAACTTTGAGTAACTTCGTGGGCAGATAAAGTGGGAGCCGCACCCATCACCACAAATCTTAAACTAGTCTCTACAGCAACAGGAGTTTTAGGAGGACCAACGATACGATGTTGACCTAATAAATAAGGATATAATTCTGCACCAATAATGCCGTCGATTTGACTTGGTTTATTAAAATTATTATCAGCTAAAGATATGTCGACAAGATGGGAACAGGCAGCAGTATTAATTTCAACTTGCGGTAATCGATTGGTTATCTTATCAACAATCAAAACTTCCAATGGATATCGCTTAGCTGAATCAATTTGAGAAATTATTACTATATTTGTGCGTCCATAAATTCTACTAGAAGAGGCTCCAATACCATGTACTTCACTATGGAGTTTTGAAATGTTTAAATGTACGCGTTTACAAAAATCTAAGGTTAGAAAATTTGCTTGACTGCAACTATCTAATAAAAATCTAGCTATATGCTGTCTTCCACAACTATCTAGAATATAAACTTTGGCAGTGGATAATAATACCGTACTATGATTGGTAATTCGTGAGTTATCCGTAGTTGAACAATAATTTACAACTGTTTTATCAATTTTTGAATGGATATCATTCAGACACGAATCGTTAAACTTAACCATAGGTTGCGAATTATTATGAGTAACACCGGTAGAAGTCGATGGCTCTACTACAAATGACTGAGAGGTTCCACTGGCCGAAGTACCAATATCTAATTTATTTGAGTTTTCTTCTGCGCTATTAATAGGCATTTTAAAATGTAATAATGAATGATGACGTAATTTGCATGTTTTGCAACTACTTTTACTTCTGCAATTAATAATTTTATGAGTACCCAGACAATTCAGACACAAATTCTGACTTCTAATAAATTTATATCTATCTGTAGGAGGCATTCCTAAAAATTTTGTACATGTTAGAATGAGATGTGAATTATTCCTACAAAGTCTACATTTATCCTGGGTAAAATTATCTTGAACAACAAATGAATGTGTTGTTTTCGATTTATTATTACTATTCTTATTAAAACTACTCGATTTATTAGTACTTGAAGTTCTATTACAAATTTTAGCCCGCTCTTTAATGAAGATTATAACCTCGTCATAAGACGGCATTTCAGATTTTCTATAATTATTCTCGAACAAACGTTGTGTTTCCGGATTGACTTTTGACAGTGCCAGATAGGTCAGCATGTAATCAGCCAAATCTTTCAATTCCAATTTTTTTTAGGGCTCTAACAGTGGTATCAAATTTTTCTAAGAACGTATTTAAACTACTAGAGGTTTCTGTTAGAGTTTGTTTAAATGTAAATAATTGATCTAAATAATTATTAGCTAGAGTACGTTTATCCGAATATTTATCAACCAAAGCTTGATAAATAACACGATAATTATCACCCGTAGGGGGTACAGTTGAACATACATTCAATGCACTACCACTCACGTTTCCAATTAAATAATGTATTCTATCAGTATCATCTAAATCTCTGCGATTGTGAATTAAGCTATTAAAGCATTCGATAAATATTGGCCACTCTTTAAGATCTCCACTAAAGTGAGGAATTTTGAGTTTCGGTAACCTAGGAACGGCTTTATTAGAAGTATTATTAAGATTACTTTCGTTTGCTTGAACGTTTATAACTTTTTTCGCTACCACTTGAATATAACAATAAAGTTCATCAAAAGCCTCTATAATTTGATACGAAGGAACATACTCAGGATCTATTTCATACTCTAACGTATGAATATCATCTACCACATTTAAAAAATCCTTTATTGTAGTTTGTAAGGTTTCATATCTCGTACGAAAATAATCTAACTGAATTGCGTCCTCAACTAATTTACTACAATCATATAATTTCTGAACTCTTGAAAAATATTGCTCCCTTTTTGCTACCAATATTTTTAATTGTTGCTGTTTTCTAAGCTGTGCCATATTTGTATTAAATTATATGAAACTAAATTATAATTATTAATCTTGCAATTAAATCCTGTTTTAAATATTTTAAATATTACGAAATTTGAAACTTATAGAATTCTCAAGTTAACTATTGTACATAAATTAAATTACGAAATGTATCATTCAGATTTGTGCAAAAATACACTTTTATTAGTATATTGAAAAACCCAATAAACAAAAAACAGGTTTTATTTATTTATTTATTTTTTTTATTTTATCTAACCTACTCTATAATGTATGTAAAGCAAAAAACACCGGTAAAAAAACAAAGTATCAATCCAAGATTTTACCAATACTCAATAACAAGGCTTAACATCTTTCTATAATAATGATAGCAAATAATAATGATTGAACCAAATATCAATCCTAAGTTCCCACAAAAGCTATGAAATCTATATTTCACTATGGCAAAGTACATGAAATATCAACTACAAAATTCTATTTAAATTTTGCTTGTATACCTATGTATACCTACCTAACAAAATAAATTTAGGTATATTCATAAATATGCAAAATAAAGCTACATTTAGTTCACAGTATCCGCGGCTCGAAGAACGGACCATTAAATGTTTTGTATATTTACGAAAAAAATTGCTAAATTAAATATTAAATCCAATGTTTTTCATTAGAATAGAATAAACCAATTCAATAGTGGAACTGTATACTAAAGTCTATTAAATGTGTTTAAACTTACCAAAAGATGTTGCAAACACGATATTTTGTTGTTCACAGGGTAAAAAAATGGGTAAGTTTCAAGGAAAGGAAAAAAGGAATTTCAGGAAATTTATATCAATAATTTTCTAACGAACTGTAACTGATTATAATTAATAATCGAATTAAATATATCAAACTATAATAATATACTATAAAAACTATCTACTATTCAATTATGTTTTCTAATGCAAGTCACACAGTTAATGGCTTTCTTCGAATCTAGATATCTGATAAGAAAAAAAAAATTAACTTTTTTCAAGAACTCCAATAAACATAAATTCAAGACCATCAGCCACATCTAGCGAGTAACCGGCAAATCTAGACAGCTGCTTTGGCATTTCTTGCAGAAATCCAAATGATACACTACAACAACCATTAAACTAAACTAGGTGGCCATAACAATACGTATGATTTAAATATCCTGTTTTCTGTTCTTAAGTTAAAATATGAAGCAATGTGTCCTGTATCGGTCAATTAATTGAATTTTCTACAAAGACGCTGGTTAAAAAGAATATACCTATTATGATTTTCTTATTATTTACATCGATTCACATTCATGAATTATTCTACTGGACCTCTGCTTGCTGTAAAATACACCTGACAGCATCATGCCATGCCATCTGTCTTGGTTACCAGTTAAATACATAGCGTCACCACGATTTTACTATATTTCATCATATAATAATATAGCGGTAGTCACAGATAGATAAAGTCTAGTGGAGTCTAGTGGACTCCATTCCTCTTCAGTAATCAAAAAAAAATTACATTTGAAGACTTCACAAATTGCCTATTCAGTAAAGAAATTTTGACCAAAGATCTGCGACTAATTCAATCAAAGAAACATGAAATATTTACTATTAAACAGAATAAGGCGGCACTCAGTCCATATTATGATAAAAGAAGTATAAATTATATAAATGCCTATACGAAACCTTGATGATATAATTTCCAACAAGTCTCAGCTTATCGGATGACTTCATTGACGCAGTAAAGCGTTTGACAGTAGACGTTAGAAAAAGAATTGCAGTACAAACTTGTAGGGAAACTAGGAAGCAGTGGCGCCGAATATAAATTTCTGCTTTCCAGATTAAAATTTAATAAAAATAATTAAATTAACAAAAATTTCTTTTTTTTTTTCGTACCCAGAAAACATATCAATATACATATATATATATATATATATATATATATATATATATATATATATATATATATATATATATATATATATATATATATATATATATATATATATATAATAATAATAATAATAATAATTAATTTATTCATCACATAAAATTTCACATACATGTAGTACAAAATTTATCGGACGAGTCAAATGATTTAAAAACAACATAAATACAGATATAGTATAGAGATAAACAGTATGAGTAATTAATTGTATAAAATAAGTCATTGTATAAGATATGTAATTGTATAAAACAGCCAATTATAAAATATGTAACAAACAAGAAACGTTGAACATCATTGCATTTCCAGATATTCGGCAAGGGAGTAAAATGCCATATTTAACAAATAGTTATGTAGTGTCACTTTAAATTTGTTGAAGTTATCAATTACTCCAAACAGAGATATGAACTTATTATAGCAGATAATACCTTGGTATACGTGGGAGTTTTGGCCAACAGAAAGTCTCGAAAATGGTAGATGTAAATTATTTTTATTGCGTGTGTCATGGGCATGTACTGACCTATTTCTAGTTAATAAATGTTCATGCTTCTTTGTATTTAAGATCAACAAATAAATGTACAGGGATGGAAGAGTGAGAATACCGAGATTTTTAAATATTTCTCTGCAGTGAGTTCGGGGATGTACTCCGACCATACAGCGTATAGTTTTTTTCTGCATTATAAATACCTTCTCAAAATGGGCCGATGATCCCCAGAATATAAGTCCATAGGACAGAATTGATTGAACAAGGCCAAAATAGGCCAATCTTAATATTTCTGCCGTAACAGTGTTACGTAGCTGTCTTATCAAAAAACAAGTTGAGCCCAATTTATAAATTGTGTGGTTAATGTGTTTTTCCCAGGTCATCTTTTGATCTAGGGTCACCCCCAAGAACTTTGTGAAATCAACATGCTCAACAGAGAGATGATTCATTTTTATGAGAACACTATAGTCGTGGTTTGCAGTTTTAGGTAAAAATGACATATATATGGTTTTACTTATATTAACTAACAGACCATGACTTACACAAAACTTATGAAATTCATCAGCACAGGTATTGGCCTTTTCAACAGCTAGATCGATAGAATCATCCGTTATACAAAAGTTACTGTCATCTGCGTAGAGTACTTTCAGATTAGGACTAGTGCACGATTGGGATATGTCATTCATGAATATTATGAAAAATAAAGGACCTAATACCGAACCTTGTGGTACACCCACGGTTACATCCTTTGGATCCGATTTAACATTATCAATAACTACAATCTGCTTTCTCTCACTTAGATAACTGGACACCCATTCATTTGCGACAACACGCACCCCAATTCTGGCTAGTTTTTCTAAAAGCAGTTTGTGATCCACTGTGTCAAATGCTCGACTTAAGTCGAAAAATAGCGTTATTGGGTATGTTTTATTATTTAGTGATTCATAAATAAAGTTGCAGACCTCCGAGATGGCAGTGTGGGTTGATTTGTGTTTTCTGAAGCCATTTTGAAATGATGCTAATAGGTTGTTTGACTCTAGGAAATTACTTAATCTATTATTATAACTGATATCAAAAATTTTTGCTAATTGGCTCTGTAGGCATATGTTTCTATAGTTACTCATTTCAATAATTGATCCTTTGTTTTTGAATACTGGTACAGACTTGGACAGTTTTAAGAAATCAGGATATTGACCAGATTTAAAGGATTCATTTACTAAATAAGATAGTGGAGAACAGATAATGTCAGATACTGCTGTTAGAATTTTCCCATTAATTTCATCTATACCTGGTGTTGGTTTAATAGTACTTTTGTCTAATATTGTTTTTATTTCCTGAGGGGTTGTCGGGTATAAGTAGAAAGATTTATCAACATATGGGGAGAGAATTATGTGATTATAGTTTGGCTTAGGACATGCAATATCTATAAAAAACTCATTGAAATTGTTACACATTTGTTGCCTATCTGAAATTATTTCGTTATTCTTAGTTATAATTTCTTGTGGGTGATTTTTATTGTTGGAATCATTTTTTATTTCATTAATTATACGCCAACTTTCTTTTGGTAAATTTGAGATGTTGGCTAGTCTATCATTATTATAACTAATTTTTGATTGTTTGATTTTTTCATTATAGATCATTTTTAGTTCTTTATATCTTGTTCGTATAATTTCGTTATTGTTAGATTTATATAGTTTCGACATTTCACAGAGCGTTTGATGCAATTCCTTAAGTTCTTGTGTAAACCATTTTTTATTATTATTATTATTATTCCCATTTATCCTAATTTTCTTAAATGGGAAAGCATTGTTATAGTGGAAGCTTAACGTTGAGAAAAACTCATTAAATTTACTGTTAAACTGATTAGCACCATACATCTCATTCCACTGCTCATTTTTTAATATGGTTTTAAAGGTATCTATATTGCTATTAGAGGTATCTCGCTTATATATAACCTTACTACTACACAAAGGCATCATTGGTAATTCGATTGTAAAATTACTTACTTGCATTGTGTGATCGGATAAATAAGTTTCTTCTACAGAGATGCTATTATGAGGCATATTGGTAAACACAACATCTATCATAGTAGCGGAAAGTTCAGTTATTCGTGTTGGTTTATTTACTATATTTTTTAGACCAAATTCATTAAATAGGTTAAAGACTTGCATGCTGTTATTATTATCACATAAAAGATTTACATTAATGTCTCCACAGACAACATAATAATAATTGGTATTATACAGTTCACATAATAATTCATATAATTTTTCTAGAAATATTCCTAATTCACTGTTGGGTGTACGGTATAATGTAATTATATAAAGTTTTAATTTGGTATTTAAAATGTTAGAGACCGCTATTGTCACCTCAAAGTGTTTTTCGATACTGGAAGTATAGTTAAAAGCTTTTAGTTTCATGTTGTTTTTAGCAAGTATGCATGTGCCTCCATGCACAAATTCTGAACGACAAAAACTATTTATTAATATGTAATTTTTGAATTTAATTGAATTAATGTCACATAATTTTAGCCAATGTTCTGATAAACAACAAATATCAATATCCTGAGACTCTAGGAGTATTTCTAAGTCACTAACTTTAGCCGCTATGCCCTGTATATTGAAATGCATGATGTTCACACATTTACTTGACATACAATTGTTTGTATTTGTAGATGTTAAACAGAAATTTTTTCTTATGTCACTAATACTATCTACTGTATGGTGAATTGTTGGTCCAGAAAAGCTTGCAGCTCCTCCACTGTGGTTACTAGAAGAGTTATTCTTACTACTGTTATTAAACGTATTGGGATCCTTATCAGTTACTTCTCTAAAAAAGATTCAGGTCTTTCTTCATTATTATTTTCTCTAACAATGTATTTAACGTGGTCCTTAAAGTTAAACCTTTTAAATCCTACACCTCTAGGCCAGAAGCTAGGAGTATAAAATTTTTCTTTAAGCTTAAAGTCAGCACCGACCATGTAACATTTATGTTTGCCATTATCGATATATTCCATATCATGTTTTAGTTCATTAATTACAATATCCTTTTCGCTCTCACCTGTTTGCCTTTTTATGTAATCAGCTATGTCGTGTTTTGTTACGTCTGCATTCACCCTATATATGTACATCCACACTTTAGGAGCAATACCTCCAAATTTGCCATTTTTATCCTCACCTTGACCGAGCTGTTTTTTGTGGGTTCTTCTTCTATGTACTGTTGTCCAGCTTTTTCCATCATTATTTGGAGCAACCTGAGTATTATTATAAGTTTCATTTATTGATTGCACAAGCATGTTTTGATTTTCTAATGAAGTGGGGAGATCATGCTTTGGATTAGCCAGATCTATAATATTTTTCATTATTTTCCTTTGCTCTGATTCATAAATTTTGGTGTTATTATTTTCCGGATTTGTTTTAGAACCACTGGGCATTTCGTTATTTCTTTGATTTGGTTTGTTACTGTTTTTACAGTTCTTATCTTCTACTTTATTCTTATCTTCGAGGATATCTATAAGTTTTTGCTTATCATTTATGATAACTTCTTTGTCATGAATTAGCTTTTTGTACAGCATAATTTGTTTTGTTAAACTTACTTTTTCATATATTATAGGTTTGCATTCTGTGCATAAAAATAATAATGCTTTGTTTTTCAGTGCAAATACTTTTGCCTCTGTTGCTGATACATTGGCACATGTTATGCAGAATGTGTTTTCACATAATTCACATGCTGCAGGGTTGCCTAGATTCTCTTTCTTACATTTAAAGCAGGAGCACACACCAGACATTGTGTCCTGTTGACACTACTACTACTACTTTTTGTATATATATATATATATATATATATATATATATATATATATATATATATATATATATATATACAGTGTGTTTCACTTCTCGTGAAGACACCCCTGTATCTTTTTTATTTGTTGCCGAATTAATTTCAAATTTTTATCAGCCATACAAGTCCATAAAGTGACTTTATTCAACACATAAATGCCGTCTAAATCTAAAACGCCGGCCTACTGCGATAAAAAGAAAATGTCAATTTTCGAGAAATCATAGTAGGCTTAGAGATAGACAAAAATTTTGTTAACAAAAGTTGTTCGGAATCACTTGATATGCCCCCCTGTAAAATTTTGTGAAAATCGGAATATTTTCAAAAAAAAATTTTTGTTTCACTTCTCGTGAAGACACCCCTGTATCTTTTTTATTTGTGGCCGAATTAATTTCAAATTTTTATCAGCCATACAAGTCCATAAAGTGACTTTATTCAATACATAAATGCCGTTTAAATCTAAAACGCCGGCCTACTGCGATAAAAAGAAAATGTCAATTTTCGAGAAATCATAGTAGGCTTAGAGATAGACAAAAATTTTGTTAACAAAAGTTGTTCGGAATCACTTGATATGCCCCCCTGTAAAATTTTGTGAAAATTGGAATATTTTCAAAAAAAAAATTTTTGTTTCACTTCTCGTGAAGACACCCCTGTATCTTTTTTATTTGTGGCCAAATTAATTTCAAATTTTTATCAGCCATACAAGTCCATAAAGTGACTTTATTCAATACATAAATGCCGTTTAAATCTAAAACGCCGGCCTACTGCGATAAAAAGAAAATGTCAATTTTCGAGAAATCATAGTAGGCTTAGAGATAGACAAAAATTTTGTTAACAAAAGTTGTTCGGAATCACTTGATATGCCCCCCTGTAAAATTTTGTGAAAATCGGAATATTTTCAAAAAAAAAATTTTTGTTTCACTTCTCGTGAAGACACCCCTGTATCTTTTTTATTTGTGGCCGGATTAATTTCAAATTTTTGTCAGCCATACAACTCCATAAGGTGACTTTATTCAACACATAAATGCCGTCTAAATCTAAAACGCCTGCCTACTGGGATAAAAAGAAAATGTTAATTTTCGAGAAATCATAGTAGGCTTAGAGATAGACAAAAATTTTGTTAATGAAAGTTGTTCAGGATCACTTCATACGCCCCATGTCGTCTAAATCTAAAATGCCGGCCTTAGAATAATTAAAATTAAAATCTAATTACTTTAATGAGTTTTAACATCTGTCAACAATATGTAGGTTGGTAGGATGCTGTCATATAACGAATTCTTTTTGAATTAAATTGGTGGCCCTGAAAAGGGCCGTTGTTTTTACAGAGAAGACTACTAATAATGAATGATAATATTGTCGGAAAAAAAAATACAGATAAAGCAAAAGCCGCAGTGTTAGAATAGTTCAAAAATAAAAGAAGTTAATGGTTTTTTTTACTTATTTATTATATTGCGCCCCTTTCCACTAACCCACCCTCAAGTGTAATACACTTCTCAATCCGTTTTCTGTTATTTTTTACAACTCTTCGCAGTTCTTGAGCTGTAACTTCTAAACATGCTTGCCTTATCCTCTCACAAAGCTGCTCTATATTTTGAGGTCTGGTCATATAAACTTTGTTTTTAATGTGACCCCAAAAATAAAAATCCATTGGAGTGAGATCAGGTGATCTGGGTGGCCAATGTATTAAAGGGCTATTTCGTCCTATCCATCTTTGGGGAAAATGTTCATTCATCCATGCTCTCACTACTACGGAATTGTGGATAGATGCTCCGTCGAGTTGAAAATACAATTGTTCCAAAGGAAAATCAACAATTGCATTCCAAAGATCATTATTTAAAAATTCTAGCAAATTTAACGCATTTATATTTTGAAAAAAGAAAAACGGCCCTATTATTGTTTCGTTAAAAATTCCGCACCACACATTTACTTTCTGGGAATATTGCCTTTTACAATTTATTATCCAATCAGGATTTTCTACTGCCCAGAACCTAGAGTTTTGTGATGACACTACCCCGTTGGTGGAGAAAGTTGCCTCGTCCGTGAAAATTACTTTCTTCAAGAAGTCTCTATTGTTTAAATAATTACCTTGGATCCATAAACAATATTCTAATCTTCTCTCTTCATCACCTTCCTCCAAGGTATGTAAAAATTTTGGTTTAAACGGTTGTAGCTTATGGCGTTTTAAACATCTCCAAATTTTTGATGCCGACAAATTAAGGTCACGAGCCATATTTCGAAGACTGGTAGTGGGATTGGCGTTAAACGCCGCTAATATAACATTATCATCTCCGTGATTTCGATTAAGATGTACTCTCGGTTTAAGCACATTGCCAGTTGTATTGAACAAGTGACATATTCTTGCTACGGTACCATGGTGTATTGGTTGTCTTAGAGGATGTCTTAAATTAAATTCTTCTGCTGCTTCTCTTGAAGACCGTACATTTTCACCGACTATCTTTATTATTTCAATTTTTTCATCAGTAGTTAAAAGTATTCTAACCATTATGAGAAAAGATATGAAATAAGGAAACTTTAGTATGAATAAAATTATTAAAACAAGAAAAACTAACAAACTCCACAGAAAATAACAACAATCACTTCTGTCATGAAAGCAATGACGAAATAAATAAAACAATACATATTGACAGTTAATTTCACGGCACTCTTTACATTCAACGCAATAAAACCGTCCATGTTCCTAAATTTCTGAGCCGATAAGGAGGAAGGATATGATGGAGAGTTACTCCTCCAGAAGAGAGATAACAAAAAGAAAAAAAGAAAAGATATTACATTCAACTTGATATGTAAAAATAAAAAGCCCTTTTAGTGTTTTATTGAATGCTGATTTTTGTTCACAACTTTCATTTGTTGGAAAAAGTTCTCTTTATGTGTTCTCTTTTTTTGAAAATATTCCGATTTTCATAAAATTTTACAGAGGGGCATATGAAGTGATCCTGAACAACTTTTATTAACAAAATTTTTGTCTATCTCTAAGCCTACTATGATTTCTCGAAAATTGACATTTTCTTTTTATCGCAGTAGGCCGGCGTTTTAGATTTAGACGGCATTTATATGTTGAATAAAGTCACCTTATGGACTTGCATGGCTGATAAAAATTTGAAATTAATTCGGCAACAAATAAAAAAGATACAGGGGTGTCTTCACGAGAAGTGAAACAAAAAATTTTTTTTTGAAAATATTCCGATTTTCACAAAATTTTACAGGGGGGACATATCAAGTGATTCCGAACTACTTTTGTTAACAAAATTTTTGTCTATCTCTAAGCCTACTATGATTTCTCGAAAATTAACATTTTCTTTTTATCACAGTAGGCCGGCGTTTTAGATTTAGACGGCATTTATGTGTTGAATAAAGTCACCTTATGGACTTGTATGGCTGATAAAATTTTGTAATTAATTCGGCCACAAATAAAAAAGATACAGGGTGTCTTCACGAGAAGCGAAACAAAAAATTTTTTTTTGAAAATATTCCGATTTTCACAAAATTTTACAGGGGAACATATCAAGTGATTCCGAACAACTTTTGTTAACAAAATTTTTGTCTATCTCTAAGCCTACTATGATTTCTCGAAAATTGATATTTTCTTTTTATCGCAGTAGGCCGGCGTTTTAGATTTAGACGACATTTATATGTTGAATAAAGTCACCTTATGGACTTGTATGGCTGATAAAAATTTGAAATTAATCCGGCCACAAATAAAAAAGATAGAGGGGTGTCTTCACGAGAAGTGAAACAAAAAATTTTTTTTTGAAAATATTCCGATTTTCACAAAATTTTACAGGGAGACATATCAAGTGATTCCGAACAACTTTTGTTAACAAAATTTTTGTCTATCTCTAAGCCTACTATGATTTCTCGAAAATTGACATTTTCTTTTTATCGCAGTAGGCCGGCGTTTTAGATTTAGACGGCATTTATATGTTGAATAAAGTCACCTTATGGACTTGCATGGCTGATAAAAATTTGAAATTAATTCGGCAACAAATAAAAAAGATACAGGGGTGTCTTCACGAGAAGTGAAACAAAAAATTTTTTTTTGAAAATATTCCGATTTTCACAAAATTTTACAGGGAGACATATCAAGTGATTCCGAACAACTTTTGTTAACAAAATTTTTGTCTATCTCTAAGCCTACTATGATTTCTCGAAAATTGACATTTTCTTTTTATCGCAGTAGGCCGGCGTTTTAGATTTAGACGGCATTTATATGTTGAATAAAGTCACCTTATGGACTTGCATGGCTGATAAAAATTTGAAATTAATTCGGCAACAAATAAAAAGGATACAGGGGTGTCTTCACGAGAAGTGAAACACACTGTATATATATATATATATATATATATATATATATAGAGTTATACAGGAAAGCACAAGAAAAATTTGATCGAAAATCACAAATGAAACCGAACTTATGAATTACAAAATCAGTAATATAAGTAATAATCATGAAAATTTTGATACCAGGTAGATATTTAGAAATTAGATTTAAACTAAATTATGAGCAAGGAGCATTTTTCAGTTAAGAAATAATAAGATACTAATTCATTTCTTTAGTCTTTAGATAAGTTTACTTTCATTGTTAGTTTAAGAATATTATTTAGAATATAATTGTATATTTATAGTTATTTATATATAAACTACTTATTTCTATTTTGGACACAATTAATTTTTACTCAAATACGGTCGTACTTTGTTTATCATAATTTGTGTAGTTCTTTCACATATTTTATAATTTTTTTGTTTTAATGAACCATATAGAGTATAATTCTGAGTTGGATAAAAATATAGAGATAAAAAACTATGTAGTTAATGACCATACCAGTGAGCTAATAAAAAACAAAATAAATTTAGATACAATAAATATTATTAAGTATTAGAAAAAACTTTGATAATTTAATGTTCCTATTAGAAAGTTTGATAGCAACATTTGAGATAATAGTCTTATCAGAAACCTGGAATATAACTAGCACTGAACATTTTAATATAAGGGGTTATAATATATTCTACTCGGATGGAAATTACAATCAAAATGATGGTGTGATTATTTATGTACAGCAGCAATATATGCCAAATTTTACTACCATTAAATTTACAGAAAATACATTTACAAACTTATTAGTCGAAATAAACGATGTCACATTTAACATTAGCGCGGTCTACAGACTGCCATCTACAGTTACTGCCACATTTCTATTAGAATTAGATCAGTTATTAAAAAATAACAAAAGGAAAAACGTAGTTGATATATTTGTCGGAGATATTAATATCGATCTATTGAGAAACCAAGAAAACGTTACCAATGAATATTTAAACATAATGGTTGAAAATGGCAGTTGGTTTTCAAATGGCAAATGGTTTTCATCCCTACATAAACAATCTCACAAGAGTTGTGAATAATACTAGCTCCTGTCTCGATCATTTCATATAATTAATTCTGTAAATATAGTGCCAATAATATTACAAAACAACATTTCCGATCACTATCCAATCATACTAAAGATAGAATGCATTAAAAACAAAAACAAAATTCAGTTACAAAATAAACAAAAAATAACAAAAATAATCAATAATTTACTTAAAAAATCGTTAAAAAATTATTCGTGGCAGGAATTATATAATATAAAAGATGTAAACACAGCATATGAATACTTTTTAAGTAATCTCTTACGTCATTTGGAAAAGTCCACAAAAACATTCGAAATAAAATTTTCTGAAAAAAAAATAAAACCTTGGATAACAATTGGCTTAATAAAATCAATTCGAATAAGAGATAAATTCAAACTTGAGGTAAATCGAAACAAAAAAAATGTGGAACTTTTAGAAAGATATAAGAATTACAGAAACAAAACAAATAATTTATTAAAAAAAGTAAAAAAAAGAATATTATAGCAATAAAATAATAAAAAACAAAAATAATATGAAAAAATTGTGGGATACAATAAAAGACGGATTGAATGAGGGAGAAAACCATAACATATTTGAAATTGATATTAATGATGAAAAAATAAAGGATGTAAACTTAATTTCTGAAATAATCAACAATTATTTTATAAATATTGGTAAAAACATGGCTGACAAAATAAAAATAAATAAGACACTAAAAAAGAGAGAAATGTCTTTTAAGAGTTTATTTTTAAATCCAATCTCACAACAGGAAATAATTAAAAACACAAACAATCTAAAAAACACTGCAGCGCCAGGATATGATAAAATTTCCCCTAAAATGCTTAAACTTATAAAAGAAGATGTAGCATTGCCCCTAAGTTATATTTTTAATTTATGTTTAGAGAAAGGTATATTTCCAGATGCACTAAAACTGAGTGTTGTAACGCCGATTTTTAAAAAAGGGGAAAAATCTTTGATTAACAACTACAGGCCTATATCTGTTATAAATAACATTGGTAAACTATTAGAACTGTGTTTAAAATCGAGGCTAATGGATCACTTATACCGTAACAAAATATTGTCTAAATACCAGTTTGGCTTCAGAGAAAACATGAGTACTGATGATGCAATGTATATGGTCACAAACACATTATATAATAACATTGAAAACAATAAAAAGCAGATCGCAGTATTTCTTGATTTAGCCAAGGCATTTGAAACAGTGTCTCACAACATGCTTATTGATAAGCTAAACGATTATGGTGTGCGAGGAATAGCTAACAACGTATTTCATAGTTACTTACAAAACAGAAAACAATGTGTCAAAATCAGTGATCAACTCAGTACTTTTAAACAACAATTAGAATATGATATCCCCAAGGAACTGTTCTAGGATCAACATTATTTTTAATTTACTTAAACGAACTTTTACTGTTAAATACCAAATGCAAAATTATATCATAAGCTGATGACACTGTTCTCTTAATGGAAGGTAATAGTTGGGACGAAGTAAAAAAATTAACAATTGAAGAATTTTTCAAAAGTACAACATTGGCTTTCCGAAAACCTTTTGACAATCAATATGGAAAAAAACAAAATTTATGTGTTTCAGTATCTATGACAAATATCTTCCAGATATAAACAAAATCCATTTACACAATTATAATTGCATTCTTGATAAACTCCAAGATAACTGCTCATGCACACAAGAGATAACAGCTCTAACTAACATAAAATACCTTGGATTAACTATAGATCAGAATCTCAAATGGATAGAGCATATAAACAATTTAAACAAGAAATTGCGTTTAATAATTTTGAAATTTTATCAACTTAGAGACATTCTACCAAATTACATATTAAAAACACTGTACCATGCCTTCTCTTCGTACATTAGCCGAGGGGCCCGACAGCGTCGTTCAATCCTCCGGCCGACCACTCAGTCCTCGCATGTTAGAGAAAATATTCTCTAGGGGCCCGACAGTGTCGTTCAGCCTTCCGCGCCAATATTCTTGGCTAAAGATGTCGGTCTCGGATGACTGGGGCCGGGTAGGACTATTGCTCTTTACCCCAATGCATCGCTGTAGACCGGGGACCAGCCTCGTGCAGGGCGGGCGAACTTACTTTACGTCGGCCCCACTCACAAATGTAAGCGGGGCAGACGATTTCGGTCCACCTCCCTGGGTCCTGACTCGTTGGACCTTGCTGGCTAAGGCCTCTTCTGGCGTTCTTCTGTCTTCGTCTTCTGTTCTTCGCCAGCTTGCTTGCCCCCCCGGGGGGTAGTCATCGGTCAGTTGGGTGTTTTGGGTTTGTGGCGGGAGTGACTGTCGGTACACAGAATGCCAACAGGCATCCTGTCATCCGGATCATCGGTAGGGTAAGGATGAGCTGTGTAGCTCGAGGAAGGGCAGACCTAACTGCTTTGGTAGCATTTTTGGTCTGCCCGGAGCCAGGGTGACTACGAGTACTGGACGGTCTTTTGTCCAGTACCCGCAGGATCTTGGGTGGGTGGCTGGGCGATCGATGATGAGGACGAGGACTGGGTGGACGTCGTGGAGCGCAGGGTACGACGGATGAACCGACTGCCAGATGACGACCACATCCTTCCGACCACCCCAGAGGAGGTCAAGGAGATCCTAAGGAGCCTAAAACCCAGGAAAGCTCCAGGATGTGATGGCATTGGGAACATCGCCCTCAAGAAGCTACCCAGGAAAGGAGTAGCAGCGATGGTCAACATCATCAACGCAATGTTGAGATTGAGACATTTCCCCACCAGGTGGAAGAAGGCCAACGTCATAGTCATCCCGAAGCCAGGTAAGAATCTAACCTTTTCCTCTTCTTACAGGCCAATCAGTCACCTCCCAGTAATGAGCAAGGTAGCCGAAAGGATCATCCTCAAAAGGATAGCCGAGAAGACAGAAGAACTGGACATCCTCCCGGACGAACAGTTTGCCTACAGGACCGGACACTCTACCGAACTCCAAGTGCTTCGCCTCACCGAGGAGATCACTAACGGGTTCAACCAGAGACAGGTCACGGCAGCGCTGTTCCTGGATGTCGCCAAAGCCTTCGACAGGTTCTGGCACGATGGTCTCCTAGCCAAAATGATGAGTATGCACTCGTCAAGCTAGTGAGATCATACCTCCACAGGAGACAGATGAGGGTGAAGATCGTGGACAGGGTGTCCACGTACAGAACAATGGAGGCAGGAGTCCCCCAAGGCTCGGTGCTCTCCCCGCACTTGTTCTCCATCTTCACATCCGATCTACCCCGGACGGAGAGGATCTCCATGGCCCTCTACGCCGATGACATAGCCCTGACAGCCAGATCCTGGAACGAAAGGCTAGCCACCAGAAACCTCCAGGAGGCGGCCACCCTCCTAGAGGACTGGTGCAACCGATGGAAGGTAGCCGTCAACGCCGAGAAGAGCAAGGCGGTCCTCTTCAAGAAAAGGAAGAAGGAACCCCACAGGCCACGTTTCCATGTTTGGCTAAGACATCCAATGGCACGACTCCGTCAATTACCTTGGCGTGGTCATGGACAAAGGCCTAACATGGAGACAGAATACGGAGGCCATCGTCAGGAAGGCCAGGAGGACGAGAGCCCTAATCTACCCGATGACGGGTAGACAAAGCAAACTCAACCTGAGGAACAAGCTCACGCATATCAGGTCCCTCATCCGGCCTCAGCTGACGTACCCTTCGGTAGCTTGGGGCTACCAAGCACAGAGCTACCTCCAACAGATCCAGAGAGCAGAGAACGTCGCCCTCCGGACAGCAGTCAACGCACCCTGGTTCGTGCGCAACGAGGACATCTTCAGGGACCTGGACTACACCCCGGTCACTGACGTCATCAAGGAGAGAGCCAGGAAGATGTACGCCTTTGCTGAGGAGCATGGGAACCCACTGGTCAGGGAGGCTACTGACTATGACCCAGCAGACGCTCCGAGGCACAAGTGGCCGAAGGTGCAGCTACTGGATAACGGGTGAGTATAAAACATACCACCGTCCGACGAAGACACCCCACGGAAGAGACAGGACGATCACCCAACCACCCACCCAAAACCCTGCGGGTACCGGACAAACAACCGTCCAGTACCTGTAGTCCCCCTAGCTCCGGGCAGGCCGAAAATGCTACCAAAGCAGTTAGGTCTGCCCTTTCTCGAGCTACACAGCTCATCCTTACCCTACCGACGATCCGGATGGCAGGATGTAAATTGACATTTTGTGTACCGGCAGTCACTCCTGCCAAAAACCCAAAACACCCGACTGACCGATGACACCCCCCGGGGGGGACAAGCTGGCGAAGAAAGAAGATCAAGACAGAAGCACGCCAGAAAAGGCCTTAGCCAGCAAGGTTCAACGAGCCAGGACCCAGGGAGGTGGGCCGAAATCGTCTGCACCGCTCACATTTGTGAGTGGGGCCGACGTAAAGTAAGCTCGCCCGCCCTGCACGAGGCTGGTCCGCAGTCTACAGCGATGTATTGGGGTAAAGGGCAATAGTCCTGCCCGACCCCAGTCATCCGAGACCGACATGTTTAGCCAAGAATATTAGAATAGAATATTTATTTACCAATTTCTTGATACATAATTATGTACATTTGGCAAGTCAGGTATTACATTAGAGAATAAATTAATATTATTTACAAAATAAAACTAATGGACGAAAGACAATATTACAGGTAATTGTAAAAGACATATAAATGTAAATACGAATATACACACACACATATGACTATTCATACATAATAATTTTTATATAGTAGCAGTACGAGCAAAATAGATCTATCTATTTAAAAACTCATTCACACTATAAAAGGCATTTCTTAGCAGTAATTTTTTTATTTCTTTTTTAAAAGAAGGCACGTTCTTATCTTTAATTGGTTTAGGTAGAGTATTAAACAAGACAATACAATTATAGTATGAAGAGTTTTTAAAGTTGGTTGTTCTATGTACTGGAATTGACAATAATTCTTTATTTCTTGTATTATATAAATGACGGTCAGCCAAGGTAGGGAAGGCATGTAAATTAGTCTTAGCAAAAATTAGACATTTGTATATGTAAACACAAGGAAGAGTGAAAATATTTTTGCTCGTAAAAATACCTTTACAGCTTTCTCTGCTCTTTAAATTAAAAATCAGTCTCAGTAATCTTTTCTGGGATATAAAGGCTCTCTGCAGATGAGTCGATCTCCCCCAGGCCAATATGTTCAATGACAGATGTGAATATGCCAAAGCATAATATACACTTAAGAGACCAATCTCGGCAATTGTGTCCTTTAACTGTAAAATTGCAAAGTAAGCTTTATTAAGCAGTTTACATACATGGTCGATGTGTGATTCCCACGTCAAACTATTATCAATGAACGTACCTAAGAACTTGGTTGTTTTAGAGAAGGCTAAGTTCTCACAGGTTAATGTTCTCCTGTAGTTAAAATTTACAAAAACGGTTTTATCTTTATTTAAAATTAGCTTGTTTCTCTGGCACCAAGCGTGTACATCGTCAAGTGTGGTATAAATTTTAATGTTAAGTTCCTCCTGTGTAGCAGCTGATACTGAGACAGTGGTATCATCTGCATACATTGTGGTAACGCCATGTTGAATGTGGTCTGGTAGATCATTAATGTATAACAAAAATAACAGAGGACCCAAAATTGAGCCTTGTGGGACACCCAGAGTTACGTCATGGATATCCGATCTACAATCATTACAGTTTACCACTAGCTTTCGATTTTCCATATAGTTAATACAGCTTAGGAGACTCCCTCTAATACCAATGTTTTCTAATTTTTGTGAGAGAATATTCTTATCCACACTATCGAAAGCTTTTGATAAATCGAAAAAAAGAGATACAACATATCTACCTTCATCTAGCTCTTTATATATATATTCTTTAAAAAGTATTCAGTAGCAGTTTCTGTTGATTTAGTTGGTCTAAATCCATGCTGACATTCGGACAGTATCTTGTATTTTAATGTAAAGGACATAACACGGTCATAAAGAATTTTTTCAATTATTTTTGATAATGAGCTCAATACAGATATCTGCCGGTAATTATCTATATCACTTTTACAACCTTTTTTATAAATAGGTATTACTGATGCTATTTTAAGCATGTCTGGGAAAGTCCCATTTGAAAATGACAAATTTATGAGATACAGTAAAGGTGAAATTATTTTGTGAGAAATACTTTTTATTATTTGGACAGTCAAGCCGTCCAGACCAGATAATTTTTTACTTTTTAGGTTTTTAATAACATTTACTAGTTCAGTTTCGGTAACAGGATAGAAGTATATCGAATTTGTTCTATACTTAGATAATGTACATGGCAGTGATAGGTTGTATCCAAAGTTTTCGTTGATTAGATTAGGTGCAATAGTAGAGAAATGCAATGCAAAGCAGTTTGCAACTCGGTTTCCTTCAGATATACCATTGTTTTGAATATTAAGGATAATATGCCTAGGAGCAGTCTTTGTCTTTCCCAGTTTATTATTTACCAGCATCCAAGTTTCTTTTGATTTATTTTCAGCATTTACTATTTTATGGTTAAAATATTTAAGCTTGGCATTTTTAATGTTCTTCCTATGTATATTTTTACTTTGTTTGTAAAATGATATTTTGTGGGGACAGTAATTACACCTTTTCATTTCGTAATATAATTTTCTAACTGCGTTACCTTCCTCAATTAATACTTTTGATAACCACCCTGTATCATTTTTACAAATGGAACGCTTTTTCGCAAGTTTTAGTGGGCATGCAACATCGAAGCACCACGTGATATTTACCATGAAAAAAGTTAATGCATCTTTTAAATTTAAATTAAATATGGTATTCCAGTTTATATTTGCTAGACGGTTATTAAATTCCTGAGTCATAGTTCACCGAGACACCGAAGCGAGCAGACCACCTAGTGAGTAGTGAGTTTCAGTCAGTGAAGTGAAAAGTGAAGTAGCAGCCCCACAGTGCGAAGCGTAGCGTGCAAGCGTTACAATAGGCGTGCAGTGAGAAGAGGAGAAACACTAGTTGTCTTTTTCAAGACACTAGTGTAAAAAGATAAATAAAGTCCCCCGCCTGGGGACAAAGTTTATTCCTTTCCCATTCCCCTCTAATCATAAACATTACTTTTCAGGTTACTAACCATCATCTTTTTCCGATTAATCGGCAGGTTTTATTTTCAGATAGACGGAAGGCAATTACCGGGGAGGACGGTATGGACGAGAACTCCAGAGGGCCAACCCCAACAGACATGGAGTTCGAAAGCAGAGAAGACCTGGTTGCCAGACTCATGGCTGAAAACGCAGCCTTGCGGACACAACTGGCAGAGGTCAATAACAGGATGTCTCAGCTAAGAGCTGAGATGGCAAAACAGCTTGAAGCTCAACGTACCCAGTACGAGGAGCAGAAGACTAGAAACGAGGTCCAGAGTGCCCAGCTAGCGGAACTGCTAGCAACCATGAAAACCCTCCAGGCCCCCCCTGGCGCAGCCCCAGGCCCAACCCATGGTCCAAGCCAAGCCCCTGACCCCGGTGGTGCAACCTGCACCAAAAGAGGCTCCCAAAAGGAAAGCTGACGCTGACACGGACAGCGACAGTGACTTCACCCTTGTCACCAGGACAAGGGCGAAAAAGACGGCCCAACAGGAGAACCAGGTGCAACCCAGCACCACCCAGGATGCTCCAACAACCAACCAGACCGGCCAGAAGGCCCCCAGCCAAGTACCCCCCAGGGAAAAGGCCCCCAAGATCCCGCCAGTGATACTCCGCAAGGCAGAGACGTGGTCCGCAGTCCGACAGAGGCTGGATGAGACAGGCATAAAATTCGTCAAGGCTAGGACCGTGCAAGAGGGGATCGCCATCGAACCCCAAACGCCCGAGGACTACCGGCAAATGACGAAGATGTTCGCGCAGGAAAAGCGCGAATATCATACCTACGCTCTGCCAGACTACTGAGGGTAGTCATAAGAGGTATCCCGAGCGGAGTAACCCCTGACGAGGTCAAGGAGGATCTCCAGTCCCAAGGCTTCGCACCGGTCTCCGTGCACAGAATGACATCCAGGAGGACTAGAAAAGAGATCCCTCTGATGTTGGTTCAGGTCCCCCACAGTGAGGAGAAAATCCTATCGGTGAACCGCTGCTGTTCAGTGGTGGTCCGCACTGACAGGCAAAAAGCCGCCCTGGCAATCGCACAGTGTCACCGCTGTCAACGATTCGGCCAAGCCCAGGGGAGATGCACCACACAGGTAAAATGTGTGAAGTGCGCAGGGTCACATCACTCTGGAGACTGTGTGAAGCCCAAGACCGAGCCGGCGAAGTGTGCCAACTGCCAGGGGGCACAACCAGCCAGCTACAGGGGGTGCCCAAAGTACCCCAAAAAGACGGCGGCGACGAGACCAGCCCCCGCACCAAGCCGACCCAGACCGGTGCTGCCCCAAGGAAGGCAACACCCACCACTGGAGGCCTGAGCTACGCCAGGGTAGCACAGGGAAAGACAGGCCAGCCCACCGGCCCAGCCCACAGGCAGCAGGCACCCGCTGAAGCCCAAAACTTCACCGCGGTGCTTGCACAGATGCAACAAATGTGCTCAGCAATGAGCGCATTTTTTGCACAAACGCCAGCCTTTACTAACGTTTAATGGCTTTTCAGGTGAAACCAGGCTTCCTGCAGATCGCCTCATGGAATGTCAATGGACTGCTAGGACGCAAACTCGAGGTTGAGGAGCTTCCAGCCAGGGGTGACATAGACATTATGGCACTACAGGAAACAAAGCTGCGACTAGACCAGGCTATCAACTTTCCAGGCTACCACGTATACAGGAAGGACTGGAACCGGCCTCACAGAAGAGTGATGAGAGGAGTAGCCCTGCTAGTTAAGACGAGCATCGCACACCATCCGATCCTGCTCCCAGAGATGGAGAACCTGGAAGCCACAGCCGTAGTAGTGTCCACGGCACGAAATGGCAACATCAGAGTGGTCTCCTGCTACCAGCCACCCCACATCATGCTGCGAGACGCAGACCTGGACTCGGTCCTGCCCCCAGGGACCCAGACGGTTGCCATCGGCGACTTCAATGCCAAATCCCCAGAATGGTACAATAGGATTACAAACACTCGAGGACGAGAACGACTGCGATTCCTGGGACGACAAGATGGCAACCTGCTGGTCCTTGGGCCGGAGGGACCGACCCATGACAATGGTGTAAACAGACCGGATGTCCTGGACATTGCGATGCTGAAGGAGATGCCCCTCGAAGCAGAAATCACCGCCATGATGGAAGGTTCCATCGAACACAACCCCATTCTCCTAGAACTAGGAGAAAAGGACGGTGAGAACACGACAACCTTCATCAAAAGGTGGACGGACTGGGAAGTGTTCCGTGCAGTACTGCAAAGGGACATTGCACAAATTCCCATACTAGAAACCGAGGCAGACGTAGAGAGGGCCATCACCTCCCTGGAAAACCAGATCCAGGCGGCACTGAGGGAAAGTACCACCGAGACGGAAACGAGACGAGCACCAGCGCCGATGGCAAACCTCCCAGAGGATACCAGGCAGCTGATAAGGGGTAGACGAAGTGCGAAGAGACGGGCTCAGAGAACCGGACTCCCGGAAGACAGGAGACACTACAACACCCTGAGCGGGAGAGTCAAGGCTGCCCTTCAGGAACACAGCGACGCCACCTGGAGTCCCTGGACACACAGGACAGGAGCATCTGGACCACTCAACGGGCCCTGCGAAACCGACGGACGCCCATGCCCCCGATCCACGGAGAGAATGGTGTTGTCTACACTCGCCAGGAAAAAGCCGAGGCTTTTGCTGACAGCTTGTAGGGAAAACCAACTCGATGATGAGGACGAGGACTGGGAGGACGACGTGAGACGCAGGGTACGTAGGATGAACCGTCTGCCAGATGAAGACCACATCCCTCCGACCACCCCTGAGGAGGTCAAGGAGATCCTAAGGAGCCTAAAACCCAGGAAGGCTCCAGAATGTGATGGCATTGGGAACATCGCCCTCAAGAAGCTGCCCAGGAAAGGAGTAGCGGCGATGGTCAACATCATCAACGCAATGTTGAGATTGAGACACTTCCCCTCCAGGTGGAAAAAGGCCGACGTCATAGTCATCCCGAAGCCAGGTAAGAACGTAACGTTTCCCTCCTCTTACAGGCCAATCAGTCTACTCCCAGCGATGAGTAAGGTAGCCGAACGAGTCATACTCAAGAGGATAGCCGAGAAGACAGAAGAACTGGACATCCTCCCAGACGAGCAGTTCGCCTTCAGGACGGGGCACTCCACAGAACTCCAAGTGCTCCGCCTCACCGAGGAGGTCACGAAGGGGTTCAACCAACGACAGGTCACAGCAGCGCTGTTCCTGGACGTTGCTGAAGCCTTCGACAGGGTCTGGCACGATGGTCCCCTAGCCAAAATGATGAGTATGGGTTCATCCATTGCACTCATCAAACTAGTGAGTTCATACCTACACAGAAGACAGATGAGGGTGAAGATCGTGGACAAGGTGTCCACGTAGAGAACAATGGAGGCAGGGGTCCCCCAAGGCTCAGTGCTCTCCCCGCACCTGTTCTCCATCTTCACCTCGGAGCTGCCAAGGACGGAGCGGACCTCCATGGCCCTCTACGCCGACGACACAGCCCTCACAGCCAGATCCTGGAGCGCAAGGCTCGCCACCAGAAACCTCCAGGAGGCAACCTAGAGGACTGGTGCAACCGATGGAAGGTAGCCGTCAACGCCGAGAAGAGCAAGGCGGTCCTCTTCAAGAAGGTAAGAAAACAAAACCCCACAGGTCACGTTTCCATGTTTGGTGAAGACATCCAATGGCACGACACCGCCAACTACCTTGGCGTGGTTATGGATAAAGGCCTAACATGGAGACAGAATACGGAGGCCATCGTCAAGAAGGCCAGGAGGACGAGAGCCCTAATCTACCCGATGACGGGTAGACAGAGCAGACTCAACCTGAGGAACAAGCTCACGCTTATCAGGTCCCTCATCCGGCACCAACTGACGTACGCTTCGGTAGCATGGGGCTACCAAGCAAAAAGCTACCTCCATCAGGTCCAGAGAGTGAAAAACGTCGCCCTCCGAACAGCAGTCAACGCACCCTGGTTCGTCCGCAACGAGGACATCTTCAGGGACCTGGACTGCACCCCAGTCACTGAAGTTATCAAGCAGAGAGCCAGAAAGATGTACGCCCTTGCCGAGGAGCATGGGAACCCACTAGTCAGGGAGGCAACTGACTATGACCCTGTCGCGTATTGCTGGTTGCAGGTGGACCAGCGCTTAAAAGGAGAATTTGTATACTTTAATTTCTAGGCACTAGGCGGCATACTTCGCGCCACTTTTTATTAATAAGAAAAAACATCATTATTCTCGCTTGCTTTGGATTAAAAGGGTCACGCGAATTATTATTAATTTTTTTCGATTATTATTAGCAGCGCCGCACCGTATTTTTATACATTTCTTTGAATATTCAAAAAGACAGTGTACTATCGCGAGTGATTCATTATTGGCATCGCTGGTATATCTCTCCTATTGAGCACGAAAGGAGCAGGGTTGTCCAACGAAAGGGCCTTTTCACCGAGCAACCCTCTTCGAGACCTAGGAGCCTTCTTCAGGGTAAGTCGCTTAGTGCCTCCTTCTATTCAAGTAATTTTTTATTAATTGTTGATTTCTTGTTTCATCGCAATATATTATTTTACGCGAAATAAGATTACAGTCTGCTTTTCTCAAACATATTTGGAGCTAGCGTACGCAACATTTGGTCCTTCGAGCCGGATTATTGAGCTCTGGAAAAATATAACTATATTTTTTTTAATTTTTTTAATTCATAAATTTCTAAATTTATAATAATTTGAGGGTAATTAGACAATATAGTGGTCTGTGCTTAATTCTACGCAATCTCGTTCTATTTTCACTTAATTTAAGTAAAGATTAGTATTTTAAATCATTTAAATTTTTGCTAGCATCGCGTTAAGAATATTTCATTTTTATTAGCCATTTTAATTATCTACACGTGAGACAGGGCACATGGTAATTTCTTTAAGTCAAGAGTGGGAGGCAGTCTATTAACTAGCGCACTGTGCGCTGATTGATAGCGCGGTGATCATTTCAGATTTGTGGCGTTCAGGTAAACTCTCGCGGTGTTTGTTTACATTTTGACTTACTACTTTAATTCGCAATGTCGGACGTACGGTTGAAAAGATATAAAACTTCCAGAAACTCTTGTTTAAATGAAATGTCAATTCTTCATACCTTGGCCGAACGCTCGAAAAATGATAGATCACTGCGTAATTTATTTAAAGTTCGTTATTCTGAAATTGATACTTTACGAGAGGACTTCCTCAAACAGCACCAAAATGTTTTGTCCTTATTATTAAATGAACCGGACGCTGATCTAAATCTTGAAGAAACTATCCGTGAAGGATTTGTAAATGAGTTTTTCGCTGTTAAAAGTGTTTATTTGGAACTATTTGAAAATGAAACTGAAATAAGTACTACCCAACAGAATTCGCATGCTAGGTTACCTAAGTTAGAGATTCCTAAATTTAATGGTGATTATAAGGCATTTGTAACATTTTTAGACCTTTGTGATGCTTTAGTGCATAATAACACTACGCTTTCTCCTGTTGAAAAATTTAATTATTTAGTTTCATCATTAGAAGGTCAACCTTTATCCTTGGTACGTACGTTACCAATGACAGCTGAAAATTATCAAACTGCTTATGACACTTTGGTGGAGAGATATTCAAATAAACGCATACGTGCTCAAATGCATTGGGCCGCTATAGACGGAACTACGAAAATTAGTGCTAATAATTCAACTGCTTTAAGAAAACTTTTAGATACTTTTTCTGAGAATTTGGCCGCACTCAACACTTTAAATTTTCCTGTAGACAAATGGGACTTTATTTTAGTAATGATGTTATTAAAACGCTTAGACAATGCCACCGTAACAAGATTTGAGTTAGATCATGGATCGTCTGATGTTCCATGTTATAAATCGCTTGTGGAATTTTTAAATAAACAATGTATTGCTTACGACACGCTTAATCTCTCTTCTACCGATTTATCTAAAAAAGCAAATATATTTAAATCAAAGCCGCCGCACTCGGTTAATCGCACTGCATCATTTCCAATTAATAAACCGAATTCTCCAAAATGCTCTTTATGTAAGAAGAATCATTTATTATATGCTTGTCCAGCTTTTCTAGATAAACCGACAAGTGAACGTTACAATTTTTGTAAAAAGTTGCATTTATGTTTTAACTGTTTAAGCAATATACATGATATTCGGGCTTGTAAATCTTTGTCTACATGTCGTCGATGCAATCAGAAACATCACACTTTGTTACATTTTGATAAACATGTCTAATAATTCTCCGTCCACTGAAAATAATTACTCCACGCAGGCGTCTACCTCGCACTCAAATTTCGCTTCAAGTTCTTCTGACACACCAACCACAGATCCGGTTTTTTCTGCAGCCGGGGTTTTAGCAAACAAACAAATGGTTTTATTATCTACCGCTTTGATAGAAATTAAAGATAATAGTAATAATTACCAAATTTTGAGATGTCTTTTAGATCCTGGAAGTACGACTTCATTTATTACACAAAAGGCTGTGAATCGCTTACGGTTATCTAAAGAAAAATTTGCGATTGAGGTAAAAGGATTAGGTGATATGCAAACTTATGTACCTCACGATCGCGTTACTATTTCTTTTAAACCGTTAGGTCAACCATTACCAATTTTAAGTACAGACGCCATTGTATTAAATAAAATTTGTGACAATTTGCCCTCTACGCCGATTCCCGTTAAAACTTGGTCACATATTTCTAATTTAAAATTAGCCGATCCGCAATTTCATAGTCCAGGTTCTATAGACGTTTTATTAGGCGCTGAAATATTTTCCAAATTAGTCTTAGATGGCAGAATTGTCGGAAAGAATGGCGAACCTGATGCTTTAAATACCGTTCTTGGATACATTTTAATGGGGAAATTAAATTGTAATGCCTCGCCGGTCTCTTCATTTTTTTGTAGTACTGCAGAGAATACTTTAGATTCATTAGATAATACTTTGAAAACATTTTGGGAAATAGAAAAAGTTCCTACGATCACATCATCCTCACCTGAAGATGAACTGTGTGAAAAAATATTTTTAGAAACGCTTATTCGCGATGATACTGGGAAGTTTATTGTTTCGCTTCCTTTTCGAGATCCTGTACCGCCTGTTTTTCCTGGTATGCGCGATTTAGCTTTGCAGAAATTTTATTCGCTTGAACTTCGTCTCTTAAAACAGCCTTCCCTATATTTACAATATTGAGAGTTTATGAGAGAATATTTAGAACTTGGTCATATGGACTTAATTTCGCTAGATAATATCACTTCAAGCAATATCGCACCGCATACGTACTATATCCCACATCATTGTGTCCTGAAACCGGATAGTAGTACCACAAAACTTAGAGTCGTTTTTAATGCTTCCGCTAAAACGCCCAATCAGACCTCACTTAATGATCATTTATTAACAGGCCCTAAGTTGCAACGTGACATTTTTGAGCTTTTATTACAATTTAGGCTACATACATACGTTTTATGTGCAGGACCCCCCACAAGATTATCGGTTAAACACAGTCACATATGGGGTGTCCTCTGCCCCTTATTTAGCCCTGCGCACCCTTCTTCAGTTGGCTACCGAAGAAGAGTTAAATTTTCCTCTTGCCGCTAACGCTATAAAATTTCATACATATGTAGATGATATTGTTACAGGGTGTTCATCATTCGAGGACGCACAAAATTTACAAACGCAACTTATAGCTATTATGAAAAAAGGCGGATCCGAATTACGTAAGTGGGCAAGTAATGATCCTACCTTACTTTCGCAGCTTCCAGCCTCACATCTTTCTAAACAACCGCTCACTTTCGATTCTGATTTAGATAGCGCATTAATAAATATTTTAGGATTACAGTGGAACCCCGTGCAAGACTCTTTTTTATTTTCTGTTTGTCCTTTAGATCGACCTTGTACAAAGCGAAATATGCTATCAGAATTAGCCAGAGTCTTTGACCCTATAGGCTTTTTATCTCCTGTAACTTTCTTTACGAAACACTTAATTCAAAAATTGTGGACATTAGGGATCGAGTGGGACGATGAACCTAGTAATGAGGTTCTCCGCGCGTGGAATCAGTACAAATTCGAACTTCCATTACTTTCTAAATTACAAATACCCCGCAAATTAATTTCTGAGGATGCTATTTTTTATGAATTACACGGTTTTTGCGATTCATCAGAAAAGGGTTACGCCGCAGTTATTTTTCTGAAAACTACCCGCAAAGATAATTCAATATCAGTTGATTTTATTTGTGAAAAACCAAAGTGGCACCTCTTAAACACATCACTATACCCCGTCTAGAGCTTTGCGCTGCAGTTCTTTTGACAAAGTTAATGTCATTTGTTTTGCAAACTTATAATGACCTTATATCCTTTCGCAATATTTACGCCTGGTCAGATTCGCAAATTGTTTTATCATGGATTAAATCTCCGCCTTATAGATGGAAAACATTTGTTTCCAACAGAACAGCGTTCATTCAAGAAAAAATACCCCCGTCGTCTTGGTTTTACGTTGAAAGTCGATATAATCCCGCAGATGTAGGTTCTCGTGGAGTGTTTCCATCTGATCTCTTGTCACATTCTTTTTGGTTTAACGGTCCTCCATTTTTATTAGATCAGGAACATCCTAAATTAAAGTTATTTAATTTTGAACCTACTAATGACTTGTCCGACGAGGAGAGAAAAATCACTCTGTTTATTAATCCTCAAGAAGAAAATATTTTAGATATATTATTAAATAAATTTTCATCCTTTTTGTCACTTCAACGCACGCTCGCGTTTTGTCTTAGATTTATTTTTAACATAAAAAATCCGCACGAAAGAAAATCTGGTCCGCTTAAGTTTTCAGAACTTCATGACTCATTATTAGAATTAGTGAAACGTACGCAAGGTATAGCTTTCGAGGATGAGCTTAATCGCAAAGTATTTTCTAAACCTCTTTGAAAATTAAATTGTTTTATTGGCGTTAAAGGTATTTTACGCGTAGGAGGACGCTTAAAATATTCTCATTTAACCTATGATAGAAAACATCCTATCTTATTACCTCGTAAAAGTGATTTAACTATTTTAATTATAGAATACTATCATAAAAAGTATTTACACGCAGGTCTACGCACATTAGAATTTATACTAGCACAACAATTTTGGATATTATCACCTAAAAGATCGATACGATTTGTATTATCAAAGTGTTTAACTTGTTGGAAAACAAATCCAAAAAATTATCAACCGCCAATGGGAGACCTCCCAGCCTCGCGAATTTCATATTTAAAGCCATTTTCTCATTCTGGGATTGACTTTGGTGGTCCGTTTTTAGTCACCATGAGCCGACATAGAGGACTAGCAAAGCTTACATCTGTTTGTTTCTCCACCAAAGCCATTCATCTTGAGCTCGCCAGCGATCTTACTTCAGAGACATTTTTAAGCGCTTTACAAAAGTTTTTAGCACGTCGTGGTCGTTGTAATCATTTATACAGTGATTGCGGAACAAATTTTGTTGGGGCAAATAATATTCTTCAAAGTTTCATAAAAGGCGCTGCTACTCAAGAGAAAATTGAATGGCACTTTAACCCTGCATCTGCGCCGCATATTGGAGGTTTGTTTGAAGCTGATGGGATAAAATCGGTAAAATCCCATTTAACACGCGTTATAGGAGAACAAATTTTAAGCTACGAGGAGTTTTATACTGTTCTAACTTTAATAGATTCCATTCTTAATTCACGCCCCCTTAGTCCGATGACCTCAGATTTAGACGATATCAACGCATTAACGCCGGGACATTTCTTAACAATGGAGCCCTCGTCTCCATTTCCCATTCCTGATATGACTGCAACGCCTATGAACCGCTTATCACGCTGGCTGCTGCTGCAGCATCTGCATCAGGAGTTTTGGAGACGCTGGCATAAGGAATATTTGCATACATTGCAGCAAAGAAGTAAGTGGCTTGAACCTTCTTCTAATCCTGAATTAGGTACTCTCGTTTTAATTAAGGATGCAAATCTTCCTCCATGTCAGTGGCTTCTAGGTCGCATCATTTCTCTAAATCCTGGTTCGGACGGTGTAGTACGTGTGGCCTCGGTAAAAACCGCTAATGGCACTCTCACTCGTCCACTGGTAAAACTATGTCCCTTGCCAGTGTCTTAATTTATTTTTTTTTTTTTGTATATATTTGGGCGCATTTTCTAGTTATTAAGTTGTTATTCATGTTAAAACCACTATATTGTTTTTTCCCCAAATTACATTTTCAGTATTTTTTTTTTGTTTTTTTCTTTGTTAAGTAATTTAATTGACAAAATACATGTCTAAACATGCATTTTGGCCGGGCAGAATGTCGCATATTGCTGGTTGCAGGTGGACCAGCGCTTAAAAGGAGAATTTTTCTAATTTAATTTCTGGGCACTAGGCGGCATACTTCGCGCCACTTTTTATTAATAAGAAAAAACATCATTATTCTCGCTTGCTTTGGATTAAAAAGGTCACGCGAATTATTATTAATTTTTTTCGATTATTATTAGCAGCGCCGCACCGTATTTTTATACATTTCTTTGAATATTCAAAAAGACAGTGTACTATCGCGAGTGATTCATTATTGGCATCGCTGGTATATCTCTCCTATTGAGAACGAAAGGAGCAGGGTTGTCCAACGAAAGGGCCTTTTCACCGAGCAACCCTCTTCGAGACCTAGGAGCCTTCTTCAGGGTAAGTCGCTTAGTGCCTCCTATTCAAGTAATTTTTTATTAATTGTTGATTTCTTGTTTCATCGCAATATATTATTTTACGCTAAATAAGATTACAGTCTGCTTTTCTCAAACACATTTGGGGCTAGCGTACGCAACAGATGCTCCGAGGCACAAGCGGCCGAAGGTGCAGCTTCTGGATAACGGGTGAGTATGAGAGACAACAAGCGTCTAGGGAGACCAGGATACTTTGGCTTCGAGACTTCCGCATGCGCACTGAAATGCGACATTTGAACAGTGTAATGCTTATGCGGAAGTCCTGAAGCCTATACAAAACAAAAAAAAACATACCTAAGAAAAAGAAACCATTTGCCAAACCAGATGCCAAAGAGGTGAATAATATAGCTTTAAATCTCTTGTATCCTCCCAAACCATCTTCATCTTCTGTATAATGACTTTGTGTATTAAAAATATATATATATCTAACTTTTAGAAAGTTGTATTATTTTTTACGATTTACCAAGAAAAATATCAAATCAGGTGTTAGCATTTATGTGTAAAAATTAATTTCAAATCCAAATTATTTCGCAAAACAGTAATATTATTTATAAAAATGCATCTTTATACCTAAACTTGCCAACTCCTTATGCAAATCTACCCATGGCAGTTTCTGGAAACATAAGTTCAACAAATTTGATTTATTTGTTTATTTGCAAACTAAAAATTTCTTATTTTTTTTTTAGATTAGGGTAAGTGATGTAATAGGTAATAGGCTAATTTGCAATTCGGCATTAATAAAGTGTGTATTTTAAATTTTTGTGCTCAAAACTACTGTCTAGGTTTTACTTATTATTCTTTTTATATTACATACATTGAAGTAGGAAATATAACTTAATAAACAATTTGGCTGTTATATGAAATAGACATAAATTTCTTTTCAAGTTAACTAATATATTGTGTATTACCGTCTACGGCTGTGTTAATATGATACTAATATAAACTAAATCACAAAACATCTGTTCAATTTCGAGCAAATGTAAGAGTTACTTTCATGTTACAGCTTAACTTTTCTGGAGAATAATTTTGTACATTCAAAGCGAAACACACCCATTTTTATTATTAAAATACAAGAGAGAGTTAAACAAATAAACTACAAACTAATAAAACAACAAGTTGCAGTCAAAGATGTTTGAGGTTAGAAACAGAAGCACGTCACGGCACGAGATCACACGAGATGCTCAATTTACCGCCTTCTACTTTTTAACAGTGTGTAATGCGCATGCGGAAGTCTCGAAGCCAAAGTATCCTGGTCTCCCTAGACGCTTGTTGAGAGACATACCACCACCCGATGTTCCACCCCGACATCTTTAGCCAAGAATATTGGCGCCTTCGAGTCAGTCTCGCGTAAGCTCTTCGACACGCAACATCGATGACACTACCCCTGGCACTATTCTACAAAAAACTCAATTTGTTTCATTGGTTTGGCGGTGGCTGGACCAAAACACATCTGAATCATCAAACCCCGGTATTTATTATTGATTTAATACTTACCACTGCAAAAAGGACCCGGCGGTATTTATTATTCGTTTAATATTTACCATCCCCGGCCTTTGGATTATTTTAAAAGAAATCGACACGACATTTAATTCTTCAGGTCCTATAATATATTTAGTCACCTGGTGGCCATCCTTGTGGCTACTTATATTCTTTAGAGACCATATTACTACTTCGTACAAGGCTGATGAGTGAAGGTAGTGATATAATGGATAATTTGGGAGAAGGACACAATGGACAGCGCGAGGTGGTGTTCAGCGGGTTAAGCCCCGGTGCGGACTCCATGTGTGCCGCTCCGAACACCACCTCGGACCAAAGCAGGGAAAACAATGGTGGCCAAGTAGGGAGACGTGACAACATGACTCCATCAACTCTGGAACCTCCGGGGACTCCTGGGGAAGGAAGACCATCACCGTTCACAATAGAAGAGCTAGCGGCAACCATTACGAACATGCAGATCGCGATGCAACGGCTTGCCTCCAGGGAAAGAAACGACTTAAGGCGGGCAGCAAGGGAACAGGACACACAACCAATCCCCCCAAGCACGAACGTGTTGCGAGGACAGCCGATTCTACGACTCGCTCTCATTATTATTCAGTACTCTGCAAGCTGTTGAACGTATCGCACGTATCGTAGTTTCTGTAAGTATATATTAGTAATTCATATAAAACCACACAAAGTCATTAATAGTGTTAGTGACCATACACAAGGCAATACCTAGTAAACACAACAAACCCAACAAACAAACCTCACCGCACATAGAGTTCATATCACATAAAATGATAAGGACACCAAAAAAAAAACATAAACACAAAGCAAGGCGCGCTCGAATAACAACACATGACCAGGACAAGGACAACGAGGGAAACACCACAGATAACACTGACTCATCCAACACAAGGTATGTCATTAATTTGTCAGGGCTCCAAACATTACCTAACAAATCTAACCATTTTGATACCTCATACATAGATAACTATATACCACCAATACCTAATAATAACATAAATAATCCCAATACCTCGACCTCCTCCAGCGCATCTAACTATAGTACCCCACTAACCCCGTTGGAATTTGTGGCCAGACCGCTAAACTTTTTAGTAAAAATTTAAATCTAACTCAATTACCATCTACATGCACTACTAATACCACCACCACAACAAGTATTACCACAGCGACGACAAATACAATTGTCACACAAGCTATCATACATTCTACACCCACCACATCACCTGTAGTTTATCAAAATCCGGAAGTGCAGGATATACTGCGCGACACTAAAAATGCAAATATTGCGCCTCCACCATTTAACGAAAATAGGCCTTTTGTACCCCTTCTAACTGAATTAAGCATCCCAAAGGTTAATAAAATTAATATCCAGTCCAGCTAATAACTGAAAATAAAAGCGCGGAAGATAACACCCAAACGAATAATAGATATCTCACCCCATAGTTTTTAAGATAAACCGCACGAGCCGTTAATTAAGAGGTTCCCATCTCAAAAGAGACAACTGTCGTTATCTCCTAACTTTAACATTAGCCCACACACGTGAAAAAAAAATCCTACACCAATAAACTATGATCTAATCAGTCTGGACGAAATACAACCGGCGACCCCCCCCCCCCCCCCCCCCCCCCTTCACATATCAAAAAATCAGAGCCACAAGTAAAAACACAGCCAAGTAATACAGCTGTAACTGGCAGCGCGCCTACCCAGACAACAAACAGCTCTCAGAAACGACCGCCGGCAATACATATCTACACGCAAAAACACGCTGAAACAATACGTCTAATAAAATTCTGCTCAATAAATTCATTCCTGAGCATTTTTCTCGTTAAAGTAACCGGTTTTAAGATATTCTGAGTCAAACTTGGAATAGGATGGATTTTTACCTCTGCGCCCCAAACTATCTCTCTGTTCGGACGCTGTTAGCGCGAAATAGCTGAGGATAAGCTACAAGGTTAATAGTATATTACGGTTTACAAGATAAAAGTGAAAAACCATCGTTAAGTCCCCGTAATATGGCCGAAGCAGCTCTATTCATAATCATTACGGACGTTCCACTCCTAAATTGGGGGGAACAAATATTATAACTTTATAAATTATTTCTTCTAAAATATCTAATTTACGTGGACTAATATGTAACAATTGTATTACAAAATTGAACTGATTCAGTGATGTCTTTTGAAAAGCATATTAAATAGTAATAATAATTCCCTTAAGAACATATTTTGAATTACATACATTATTCTACAATAGATATTTAGCGTTAACGGCTCATTTTAAAACAGATAATCACACATTATCGGGTAAAACACCAACGTAATCTGATAGAGTACTGCTTACACAATATTAATCATCATAATAACAAACGCACACGGTTGCATAGCGCAACTAATTGCGCAAGCGCTAGAGCATTTTACACTATAGAAGTCTGGCTCGAAGGAGGCAAACTCTACCGTTATGTATAACAGTTTTAAATACATTGAGTCAGAGAGGTACTATTTATATAACGAGGTGTAAACATACCAATCGTATGAACAAAAAAGTGTATGTAAAAAAATATAAAAATCCTTTCCCCTCTCCGCGTGCCCTTGGTAAGTGAAATTCGGCGGTTATGTATATGTGAACAGAACTAATCTATCTATATTATTTCTAATATATATATATATATATATATATATATATATATATATATATATATATATATATATATATATATATATATATATATATATATATATATATATATATATATTTGTCGCCCCGGAAACCCGGAGTCTTCTAACTCTTGCCACAAATGTGCGACTGGCTGCCTGTCAGTGGTCACCGTTTGTGTCAATTCAATTCCTAAGTTGTGCCTATCCTTTCAACTTAGCTACACCGTGCTGATGAGGACCAATGAGTCCGAAACACGTGTCCACGGTTGCTCTTTTTCTTTGCGGTCTTACCCATGATTTTTTCCTGTTTGCCATAAAGCTTTGGTCCGCACTAACATCTCCTATTTTTTTATTCTTCCTTGGGTCCAGTGATTCCACGCAGGTAGCTATAGTTGCCTCCGTGGTGTGTTAGTTGTCGCCCCGGAAACCCGGAGTCTTCTAACTCTTGCCACAAATGTGCGACTGGCTGCCTGTCAGTGGTCACCGTTTGTGTCAATTCCTAAGTTGTGCCTATCCTTTCAACTTAGCTACACCGTGCTGATGAGGACCAATGAGTCCGAAACACGTGTCCACGGTTGCTCTTTTTCTTTGCGGTCTTACCCATGATTTTTTCCTGTTTGCCATAAAGCTTTGGTCCGCACTAACATCTCCTATTTTTTTATTCTTCCTTGGGTCCAGTGATTCCACGCAGGTAGCTATAGTTGCCTCCGTGGTGTGTTAGTTGTCGCCCCGGAAACCCGGAGTCTTCTAACTCTTGCCACAAATGTGCGACTGGCTGCCTGTCAGTGGTCACCGTTTGTGTCAATTCCTAAGTTGTGCCTATCCTTTCAACTTAGCTACACCGTGCTGATGAGGACCAATGAGTCCGAAACACGTGTCCACGGTTGCTCTTTTTCTTTGCGGTCTTACCCATGATTTTTTCCTGTTTGCCATAAAGCTTTGGTCCGCACTAACATCTCCTATTTTTTTATTCTTCCTTGGGTCCAGTGATTCCACGCAGGTAGCTATAGTTGCCTCCGTGGTGTGTTAGTTGTCGCCCCGGAAACCCGGAGTCTTCTAACTCTTGCCACAAATGTGCGACTGGCTGCCTGTCAGTGGTCACCGTTTGTGTCAATTCCTAAGTTGTGCCTATCCTTTCAACTTAGCTACACCGTGCTGATGAGGACCAATGAGTCCGAAACACGTGTCCACGGTTGCTCTTTTTCTTTGCGGTCTTACCCATGATTTTTTCCTGTTTGCCATAAAGCTTTGGTCCGCACTAACATCTCCTATTTTTTTATTCTTCCTTGGGTCCAGTGATTCCACGCAGGTAGCTATAGTTGCCTCCGTGGTGTGTTAGTTGTCGCCCCGGAAACCCGGAGTCTTCTAACTCTTGCCACAAATGTGCGACTGGCTGCCTGTCAGTGGTCACCGTTTGTGTCAATTCCTAAGTTGTGCCTATCCTTTCAACTTAGCTACACCGTGCTGATGAGAACCAATGAGTCCGAAACACGTGTCCACGGTTGCTCTTTTTCTTTGCGGTCTTACCCATGATTTTTTCCTGTTTGCCATAAAGCTTTGGTCCGCACTAACATCTCCTATTTTTTTATTCTTCCTTGGGTCCAGTGATTCCACGCAGGTAGCTATAGTTGCCTCCGTGGTGTGTTAGTTGTCGCCCCGGAAACCCGGAGTCTTCTAACTCTTGCCACAAATGTGCGACTGGCTGCCTGTCAGTGGTCACCGTTTGTGTCAATTCCTAAGTTGTGCCTATCCTTTCAACTTAGCTACACCGTGCTGATGAGGACCAATGAGTCCGAAACACGTGTCCACGGTTGCTCTTTTTCTTTGCGGTCTTACCCATGATTTTTTCCTGTTTGCCATAAAGCTTTGGTCCGCACTAACATCTCCTATTTTTTTATTCTTCCTTGGGTCCAGTGATTCCACGCAGGTAGCTATAGTTGCCTCCGTGGTGTGTTAGTTGTCGCCCCGGAAACCCGGAGTCTTCTAACTCTTGCCACAAATGTGCGACTGGCTGCCTGTCAGTGGTCACCGTTTGTGTCAATTCCTAAGTTGTGCCTATCCTTTCAACTTAGCTACACCGTGCTGATGAGGACCAATGAGTCCGAAACACGTGTCCACGGTTGCTCTTTTTCTTTGCGGTCTTACCCGTGATTTTTTCCAGTTTGCCATAAAGCTTTGGTCCGCACTAACATCTCCTATTTTTTTATTCTTCCTTGGGTCCAGTGATTCCACGCAGGTAGCTATAGTTGCCTCCGTGGTGTGTTAGTTGTCGCCCCGGAAACCCGGAGTCTTCTAACTCTTGCCACAAATGTGCGACTGGCTGCCTGTCAGTGGTCACCGTTTGTGTCAATTCCTAAGTTGTGCCTATCCTTTCAACTTAGCTACACCGTGCTGATGAGGACCAATGAGTCCGAAACACGTGTCCACGGTTGCTCTTTTTCTTTGCGGTCTTACCCATGATTTTTTCCTGTTTGCCATAAAGCTTTGGTCCGCACTAACATCTCCTATTTTTTTATTCTTCCTTGGGTCCAGTGATTCCACGCAGGTAGCTATAGTTGCCTCCGTGGTGTGTTAGTTGTCGCCCCGGAAACCCGGAGTCTTCTAACTCTTGCCACAAATGTGCGACTGGCTGCCTGTCAGTGGTCACCGTTTGTGTCAATTCCTAAGTTGTGCCTATCCTTTCAACTTAGCTACACCGTGCTGATGAGGACCAATGAGTCCGAAACACGTGTCCACGGTTGCTCTTTTTCTTTGCGGTCTTACCCATGATTTTTTCCTGTTTGCCATAAAGCTTTGGTCCGCACTAACATCTCCTATTTTTTTATTCTTCCTTGGGTCCAGTGATTCCACGCAGGTAGCTATAGTTGCCTCCGTGGTGTGTTAGTTGTCGCCCCGGAAACCCGGAGTCTTCTAACTCTTGCCACAAATGTGCGACTGGCTGCCTGTCAGTGGTCACCGTTTGTGTCAATTCCTAAGTTGTGCCTATCCTTTCAACTTAGCTACACCGTGCTGATGAGGACCAATGAGTCCGAAACACGTGTCCACGGTTGCTCTTTTTCTTTGCGGTCTTACCCATGATTTTTTCCTGTTTGCCATAAAGCTTTGGTCCGCACTAACATCTCCTATTTTTTTATTCTTCCTTGGGTCCAGTGATTCCACGCAGGTAGCTATAGTTGCCTCCGTGGTGTGTTAGTTGTCGCCCCGGAAACCCGGAGTCTTCTAACTCTTGCCACAAATGTGCGACTGGCTGCCTGTCAGTGGTCACCGTTTGTGTCAATTCCTAAGTTGTGCCTATCCTTTCAACTTAGCTACACCGTGCTGATGAGGACCAATGAGTCCGAAACACGTGTCCACGGTTGCTCTTTTTCTTTGCGGTCTTACCCATGATTTTTTCCTGTTTGCCATAAAGCTTTGGTCCGCACTAACATCTCCTATTTTTTTATTCTTCCTTGGGTCCAGTGATTCCACGCAGGTAGCTATAGTTGCCTCCGTGGTGTGTTAGTTGTCGCCCCGGAAACCCGGAGTCTTCTAACTCTTGCCACAAATGTGCGACTGGCTGCCTGTCAGTGGTCACCGTTTGTGTCAATTCCTAAGTTGTGCCTATCCTTTCAACTTAGCTACACCGTGCTGATGAGGACCAATGAGTCCGAAACACGTGTCCACGGTTGCTCTTTTTCTTTGCGGTCTTACCCATGATTTTTTCCTGTTTGCCATAAAGCTTTGGTCCGCACTAACATCTCCTATTTTTTTATTCTTCCTTGGGTCCAGTGATTCCACGCAGGTAGCTATAGTTGCCTCCGTGGTGTGTTAGTTGTCGCCCCGGAAACCCGGAGTCTTCTAACTCTTGCCACAAATGTGCGACTGGCTGCCTGTCAGTGGTCACCGTTTGTGTCAATTCCTAAGTTGTGCCTATCCTTTCAACTTAGCTACACCGTGCTGATGAGGACCAATGAGTCCGAAACACGTGTCCACGGTTGCTCTTTTTCTTTGCGGTCTTACCCATGATTTTTTCCTGTTTGCCATAAAGCTTTGGTCCGCACTAACATCTCCTATTTTTTTATTCTTCCTTGGGTCCAGTGATTCCACGCAGGTAGCTATAGTTGCCTCCGTGGTGTGTTAGTTGTCGCCCCGGAAACCCGGAGTCTTCTAACTCTTGCCACAAATGTGCGACTGGCTGCCTGTCAGTGGTCACCGTTTGTGTCAATTCCTAAGTTGTGCCTATCCTTTCAACTTAGCTACACCGTGCTGATGAGGACCAATGAGTCCGAAACACGTGTCCACGGTTGCTCTTTTTCTTTGCGGTCTTACCCATGATTTTTTCCTGTTTGCCATAAAGCTTTGGTCCGCACTAACATCTCCTATTTTTTTATTCTTCCTTGGGTCCAGTGATTCCACGCAGGTAGCTATAGTTGCCTCCGTGGTGTGTTAGTTGTCGCCCCGGAAACCCGGAGTCTTCTAACTCTTGCCACAAATGTGCGACTGGCTGCCTGTCAGTGGTCACCGTTTGTGTCAATTCCTAAGTTGTGCCTATCCTTTCAACTTAGCTACACCGTGCTGATGAGGACCAATGAGTCCGAAACACGTGTCCACGGTTGCTCTTTTTCTTTGCGGTCTTACCCATGATTTTTTCCTGTTTGCCATAAAGCTTTGGTCCGCACTAACATCTCCTATTTTTTTATTCTTCCTTGGGTCCAGTGATTCCACGCAGGTAGCTATAGTTGCCTCCGTGGTGTGTTAGTTGTCGCCCCGGAAACCCGGAGTCTTCTAACTCTTGCCACAAATGTGCGACTGGCTGCCTGTCAGTGGTCACCGTTTGTGTCAATTCCTAAGTTGTGCCTATCCTTTCAACTTAGCTACACCGTGCTGATGAGGACCAATGAGTCCGAAACACGTGTCCACGGTTGCTCTTTTTCTTTGCGGTCTTACCCATGATTTTTTCCTGTTTGCCATAAAGCTTTGGTCCGCACTAACATCTCCTATTTTTTTATTCTTCCTTGGGTCCAGTGATTCCACGCAGGTAGCTATAGTTGCCTCCGTGGTGTGTTAGTTGTCGCCCCGGAAACCCGGAGTCTTCTAACTCTTGCCACAAATGTGCGACTGGCTGCCTGTCAGTGGTCACCGTTTGTGTCAATTCCTAAGTTGTGCCTATCCTTTCAACTTAGCTACACCGTGCTGATGAGGACCAATGAGTCCGAAACACGTGTCCACGGTTGCTCTTTTTCTTTGCGGTCTTACCCATGATTTTTTCCTGTTTGCCATAAAGCTTTGGTCCGCACTAACATCTCCTATTTTTTTATTCTTCCTTGGGTCCAGTGATTCCACGCAGGTAGCTATAGTTGCCTCCGTGGTGTGTTAGTTGTCGCCCCGGAAACCCGGAGTCTTCTAACTCTTGCCACAAATGTGCGACTGGCTGCCTGTCAGTGGTCACCGTTTGTGTCAATTCCTAAGTTGTGCCTATCCTTTCAACTTAGCTACACCGTGCTGATGAGGACCAATGAGTCCGAAACACGTGTCCACGGTTGCTCTTTTTCTTTGCGGTCTTACCCGTGATTTTTTCCAGTTTGCCATAAAGCTTTGGTCCGCACTAACATCTCCTATTTTTTTATTCTTCCTTGGGTCCAGTGATTCCACGCAGGTAGCTATAGTTGCCTCCGTGGTGTGTTAGTTGTCGCCCCGGAAACCCGGAGTCTTCTAACTCTTGCCACAAATGTGCGACTGGCTGCCTGTCAGTGGTCACCGTTTGTGTCAATTCCTAAGTTGTGCCTATCCTTTCAACTTAGCTACACCGTGCTGATGAGGACCAATGAGTCCGAAACACGTGTCCACGGTTGCTCTTTTTCTTTGCGGTCTTACCCATGATTTTTTCCTGTTTGCCATAAAGCTTTGGTCCGCACTAACATCTCCTATTTTTTTATTCTTCCTTGGGTCCAGTGATTCCACGCAGGTAGCTATAGTTGCCTCCGTGGTGTGTTAGTTGTCGCCCCGGAAACCCGGAGTCTTCTAACTCTTGCCACAAATGTGCGACTGGCTGCCTGTCAGTGGTCACCGTTTGTGTCAATTCCTAAGTTGTGCCTATCCTTTCAACTTAGCTACACCGTGCTGATGAGGACCAATGAGTCCGAAACACGTGTCCACGGTTGCTCTTTTTCTTTGCGGTCTTACCCATGATTTTTTCCTGTTTGCCATAAAGCTTTGGTCCGCACTAACATCTCCTATTTTTTTATTCTTCCTTGGGTCCAGTGATTCCACGCAGGTAGCTATAGTTGCCTCCGTGGTGTGTTAGTTGTCGCCCCGGAAACCCGGAGTCTTCTAACTCTTGCCACAAATGTGCGACTGGCTGCCTGTCAGTGGTCACCGTTTGTGTCAATTCCTAAGTTGTGCCTATCCTTTCAACTTAGCTACACCGTGCTGATGAGGACCAATGAGTCCGAAACACGTGTCCACGGTTGCTCTTTTTCTTTGCGGTCTTACCCATGATTTTTTCCTGTTTGCCATAAAGCTTTGGTCCGCACTAACATCTCCTATTTTTTTATTCTTCCTTGGGTCCAGTGATTCCACGCAGGTAGCTATAGTTGCCTCCGTGGTGTGTTAGTTGTCGCCCCGGAAACCCGGAGTCTTCTAACTCTTGCCACAAATGTGCGACTGGCTGCCTGTCAGTGGTCACCGTTTGTGTCAATTCCTAAGTTGTGCCTATCCTTTCAACTTAGCTACACCGTGCTGATGAGGACCAATGAGTCCGAAACACGTGTCCACGGTTGCTCTTTTTCTTTGCGGTCTTACCCATGATTTTTTCCTGTTTGCCATAAAGCTTTGGTCCGCACTAACATCTCCTATTTTTTTATTCTTCCTTGGGTCCAGTGATTCCACGCAGGTAGCTATAGTTGCCTCCGTGGTGTGTTAGTTGTCGCCCCGGAAACCCGGAGTCTTCTAACTCTTGCCACAAATGTGCGACTGGCTGCCTGTCAGTGGTCACCGTTTGTGTCAATTCCTAAGTTGTGCCTATCCTTTCAACTTAGCTACACCGTGCTGATGAGGACCAATGAGTCCGAAACACGTGTCCACGGTTGCTCTTTTTCTTTGCGGTCTTACCCATGATTTTTTCCTGTTTGCCATAAAGCTTTGGTCCGCACTAACATCTCCTATTTTTTTATTCTTCCTTGGGTCCAGTGATTCCACGCAGGTAGCTATAGTTGCCTCCGTGGTGTGTTAGTTGTCGCCCCGGAAACCCGGAGTCTTCTAACTCTTGCCACAAATGTGCGACTGGCTGCCTGTCAGTGGTCACCGTTTGTGTCAATTCCTAAGTTGTGCCTATCCTTTCAACTTAGCTACACCGTGCTGATGAGGACCAATGAGTCCGAAACACGTGTCCACGGTTGCTCTTTTTCTTTGCGGTCTTACCCATGATTTTTTCCTGTTTGCCATAAAGCTTTGGTCCGCACTAACATCTCCTATTTTTTTATTCTTCCTTGGGTCCAGTGATTCCACGCAGGTAGCTATAGTTGCCTCCGTGGTGTGTTAGTTGTCGCCCCGGAAACCCGGAGTCTTCTAACTCTTGCCACAAATGTGCGACTGGCTGCCTGTCAGTGGTCACCGTTTGTGTCAATTCCTAAGTTGTGCCTATCCTTTCAACTTAGCTACACCGTGCTGATGAGGACCAATGAGTCCGAAACACGTGTCCACGGTTGCTCTTTTTCTTTGCGGTCTTACCCGTGATTTTTTCCAGTTTGCCATAAAGCTTTGGTCCGCACTAACATCTCCTATTTTTTTATTCTTCCTTGGGTCCAGTGATTCCACGCAGGTAGCTATAGTTGCCTCCGTGGTGTGTTAGTTGTCGCCCCGGAAACCCGGAGTCTTCTAACTCTTGCCACAAATGTGCGACTGGCTGCCTGTCAGTGGTCACCGTTTGTGTCAATTCCTAAGTTGTGCCTATCCTTTCAACTTAGCTACACCGTGCTGATGAGGACCAATGAGTCCGAAACACGTGTCCACGGTTGCTCTTTTTCTTTGCGGTCTTACCCATGATTTTTTCCTGTTTGCCATAAAGCTTTGGTCCGCACTAACATCTCCTATTTTTTTATTCTTCCTTGGGTCCAGTGATTCCACGCAGGTAGCTATAGTTGCCTCCGTGGTGTGTTAGTTGTCGCCCCGGAAACCCGGAGTCTTCTAACTCTTGCCACAAATGTGCGACTGGCTGCCTGTCAGTGGTCACCGTTTGTGTCAATTCCTAAGTTGTGCCTATCCTTTCAACTTAGCTACACCGTGCTGATGAGGACCAATGAGTCCGAAACACGTGTCCACGGTTGCTCTTTTTCTTTGCGGTCTTACCCATGATTTTTTCCTGTTTGCCATAAAGCTTTGGTCCGCACTAACATCTCCTATTTTTTTATTCTTCCTTGGGTCCAGTGATTCCACGCAGGTAGCTATAGTTGCCTCCGTGGTGTGTTAGTTGTCGCCCCGGAAACCCGGAGTCTTCTAACTCTTGCCACAAATGTGCGACTGGCTGCCTGTCAGTGGTCACCGTTTGTGTCAATTCCTAAGTTGTGCCTATCCTTTCAACTTAGCTACACCGTGCTGATGAGGACCAATGAGTCCGAAACACGTGTCCACGGTTGCTCTTTTTCTTTGCGGTCTTACCCATGATTTTTTCCTGTTTGCCATAAAGCTTTGGTCCGCACTAACATCTCCTATTTTTTTATTCTTCCTTGGGTCCAGTGATTCCACGCAGGTAGCTATAGTTGCCTCCGTGGTGTGTTAGTTGTCGCCCCGGAAACCCGGAGTCTTCTAACTCTTGCCACAAATGTGCGACTGGCTGCCTGTCAGTGGTCACCGTTTGTGTCAATTCCTAAGTTGTGCCTATCCTTTCAACTTAGCTACACCGTGCTGATGAGGACCAATGAGTCCGAAACACGTGTCCACGGTTGCTCTTTTTCTTTGCGGTCTTACCCATGATTTTTTCCTGTTTGCCATAAAGCTTTGGTCCGCACTAACATCTCCTATTTTTATATATATATATATATATATATATATATATATATATATATATATTGTCGCAATATTCTCCCCAAACAATATAATGTATTGGAACAATTCATTTCAAACAAAATTAGTAATCTATATCAAATTAAACTCAGAAACGCCACTGATGGTGGTTACTTTATGCACGAGTGCTTGTGAGTTGCAGAGGCACTCCAATCACATGCTGAAGGCAGGTTTATGTCGTTAGAATAAAGCACTGCAGTTGAATTTAGTAATAAGTGTTTGAATTGTAAATAAATTTATCAATATATCTAGCAGTAAGAAAATAGTGCATACCTGTACATTGGAAGACTTTATTTGTGAATAACACCAAAACAAGGTATCGATAAAGTGCAACGATGCTTAAATAAACTTTTCCACAAAGCCAAACGGTGGCAAACCAACAGGAACTCTTGACACACATGAGAGGGTGGTTTGAACCTAAAAACAATAAAAATTTATCAATAAATAAAAAGTGTAATCATAAATTTAACAATAAACAATTAAAAAGGTGATAATTTGTAAGCTTAAACAAGCACAAACTTATAATAAAAGGACTACATAAGCAGGGTAGAAAATAACAAAAAGTTTAAACGGGAGGTTACGCTTGGAACCAAACTTCACAGGTATTTCATAAAAATACCTATCGTAATAGGATAAAATGTGTCAAAACAGAAACAATATGGTTTATACTTACTCTACGACGTAAGTTCCATTAAATTAAACTTCAAATGGGGCCCACAGTGAGAAAATCACATAGCTGTCAGATGAACTTTTCTTAAAAATGTATAAAATAGTTTGTAAAAAGGTTTTTTTCTTAGAGTATTTCACTTTGTTGTTAGAGAGTTTGGCTAGGTCCATAGATTTAGTGTAGTTTTGTCCAACACATCATGTAGTATTTTGTAGGGGGTGACAAGTTTCTCCTCAAACGACATGCTAAAATGCATAGTTCAGTATTAGTAAGAATAATAGAGTAAGGTGTTGAAATTGTGTTAATAAATGTTAAATGTACTTTAAATTATAAGCAGGAATGTGGTTTGGTAGCTAAAATTAGGTATTAAGGGTAAAAATTGTTAAAATATGTCCGAGTTCACATAACCATGAAAAATTGCAATTGAGGCATAAATCAATATGTATTGCATATCAAAATACTCAGAAAAGCATGAGAAATAAAACTCAAGTAGTAAAATAAACATTTAATAAAACACAAAGCTAAAAAAAGTAAATTCATAAATTAAATTTTTCTTTCAAAAATATCAAGACGTAAAATCCTGTCAAATACTTCATTTTGGCCCAATAGAAAGCCATAATTTACAATTCAGTCATTACTCAACAACGAAGCTAACCGCACGTAAAAATTTAGCGGAAGACATAACCTAAAAATATTTTAAAGAAGAAAATTGAAATTTTGAAGTAAAGTAAATGTATTAAGTATTCAAATCAAAATAAGAGTATTGTAATGACTCAAAAATAGTTTCCTTGGTTATATGAAAACGAGAATTAAGAAAATAAATCTCAAATTTTGTAAAATTGTAATTTGTAAACAAGGGCAGTTTCCCTATATGTAAAAGTCGTCTTCGAAAATATATTTTGGTACTCACCTCGGCACAAAGTAAAGTGCAACGAAATAGTGCATCGTTTCAACAATAATCCAGTATCCAGAGAAGTTTTAATTTGCAACAAAACAAGAACGAAACAGAAGGATCGTCCATATCACATCAGCTGTACCGTCGATTGTCAACACTGCAGCCAAGTTAGCAACGACAACTAGAAGAGGATTTCTCTCCACAATCTTGGTATTTGCGGTCGCGCGGTAGCTACCGATCGGATGTTAAGGTAAAAAGTCTCACTAGTACGAAAGAATAAAAACCACATCAGAGTTTTCCTTTTTCATTTTGTAAACAAATTTCATGTCAGATTTTTAAATAATTATATGTTTTTAACGGCGCCCAACATTCATTTTTGTATAATTTATCACTGTAAAAATTCTTGCAAAACAACCATATTCCAGTAAATTTAATAAAATCAAATCTATTCTCAATTACAGTGTTTTATTGATCGTAAAACTCCTGATTTGTTTCTTTGAACCTACTTTAACCCTGAGAGGAGTGAGTCTGCAAGAACAGACACTCATGCTAAACAAGTAAAATAAAAATTTATTATCACTTTTCCACTCACAAAAACATTGGGAAACATAATAAATATATGGCGCCCAACGTGGGGCGAAAATAAGATTACTAAAAATTTTTTTTTAACAATCAGGAAACGATCAATTTAAAACATTTGCAAATTTTAAAGTTCCAAATATTATATAAAAGGTTTAATAAGAAATTCATTTAAAAGTTTAATAGTTCTGGCAATAGTTGCGAGAAATTCACATAAACACATATGAAATTAAGGTCAGGTAAGAAAGCAAATATGTCAGGTCAAGAACAAGAAGCTGGTTCATCTTCACAGCAAGAAGAACAAATTGGGGACACAGAACAAGTTGGGGCCACACAACAAGACCCTAACATGTTACAAAAATTGATGGACATGGTAGCAGGCATGAATGTACAGATGCAACAAAACATGGGACAAATAAACGAGCAAATACAACAAAACAGAGAAGAAATGGTACAGAGTATTGGAGAGAGAATCAACGTGTTTGAGGAAAATTTAAACAAGAAAATGGATGAAAAATTAAGGAAAATAGAAGAGACCACGGCAGAACTAAGGAGTCAAGTAGAAAGCTGGGAAAACAGATGGGAAAGGATTGGAGAAACTATTAGTTGTGAGGTAAACGATAAGGTAAGCGAGGTAAGGTCGGAATTAAGGGCAGATATTTCAAGACAGGTAGAAAATAGGGTAGATGATTCGGTAATTGAGTTGGAAAACAAAATCAAAAAACAAGGGGAAAATTTGGCTAATAAAATAAAAGAACAGGAGAGTTTAGTTTTACAGAATACGCGGCTATTAAGAGAGGGTACACAAACACAAACACATACGCCCACATACACAAACATATGCAATAAGACAACATTCTTTTTCTACGGGGATAATCGTATCCATCCCAAAGTATTTATTACAAGACTCAGACAACACATGAACACGTTACCAAGGGGAGCAAATTTAAAATCAAACATACAGACCATGTTAAAGGGAGAAAGCGAATATTGGTATTCCATGATTGAAAGTAGATTTCAGAGTATAGATGAGTTTGAAGAGCTATTAATGAAACAATATTGGAGTGATTTTACCCAGCAAAAGGTCAGGCAAAATTTGTTTAGTGGGAAGTATAATGAAAGACAAGGTTTATCAAGGGAAAATTATGTTTTAAGAAAGATTTATAACGTGATCCATTTAGAACCGAAATTTACGGAGGGCGAAATAGTTAAATATAGTGCGAGACATTTTTCGTCAATCATTCAAAATGTAATAATCACACAAAGAATTAACACTTTAGATAACTTAATTGAGTATTTGAGGGAAATAGACGATAATAATAATCAGAATGTCTATCAGAATATAAGTAGAAACGATAATCAAAATAATAGGTATGATAATGGGAACAGATTTAACAGAGGGGGTGAATTTTACCAAAATAAAAGCTATAATGATCAAGGGGGAAATCAAAATAGGTATAATTTTAATAGTCAAGGGGCAAATCAAAATAGGTCAAATTTTAACAATCAAGGGGGGTATCAAAAGAGGAATTATCAAGAGAGGTATAATGGCAACTATGGTAGATATGAGGGAAACACTAATAGATATGACAATAATCAAAGACGAGGTTACAATGAAAATCAAATTTACAGGGAACAAGGTAACAATGTAAATAGCAGGGAAAATAATAATCAACAAATGCCAAGGAGACAGGTACAGTGGGAAGACAGGAGACAAAATTATGATGAGTCAAAAGGGGGAAGTCGAACATATGCACAAGTGGCAAACACTAACATTCAAAGGGGGAGTACAATAGTTGAAAACGCACAGAAAGATATAAATAGAATAGAGACTGTTGCGCAAATTAATACCAGGTCACAGGACCAGGATTTTTAGATAGGAAGTTTTTAAACATGCATAATTATGAACACCCGCGAGAGTACATCGGAATTGATACGGAAAATGAAATGAAAAATATCAAGGTTAGTCAATTGCCTATAGTAAACATTAAAATAAATAATATTATGTTAAAAACGCTAGTTAACACAGGGTCTGAAATAAGTTTAATTGATGAAAAGGTATTTAATAAACATTTTAATAATAACATAAATAATTGTATAAACATAGCAAAAATCAAATTGGTAAGTTTAAATGGGAAAAAGTTCATGGAATCAAATAAAGTTTTGAGCACTACTTTCAAGTTTCAAAATCAAGAATTTAAGGGGGATTTTATTATTGTGACGAACATGAATTATGATATTGTTTTAGGAGAGGACGTTTTATCGGAGATCAGGGCTAAAATAGACTTGGGGGAGAAAATATTGTTAATAGAGGGTGAAAGAATACCCATCTTTAATATGAATGAATTAATGGGCAAAGTTCCCAAAATAAATGCGGTAATGGGCAAAGTTCCCAAATTAAATGCAGTAATGGGCAAAGTTCCCAAAATAAATGCGGTAAAGGGCAAAGATCCCAATATAAATGCGGTAATGGGCAAAGTTCCCAAAGTAAATGCGGTAATGGGCAATGATCCCGATTTAAATATAGGCGAAAAGGCCAATGAATTAATAAATAATTGCGGTAAGCATATGGTGGAAGGTACCACATATGTAGTTAATACGAGTTTTGTTAAGTCCGAAGAACTCCTGATAAACTGTCTCTCCAAGTATGATAAAATAGTACAAAAACTGTTACAAAAATATATTTCACTAATCAATTATGAGCCAAGGGTAGCTCAAGGGTATGTACACAAGTTAGAAGTAGATGAAAATAAGCCTTTTAAAAGTAAAACTTATCCCATTCCATTTAAACATCGTAGTCAAGTACAAGATGAAATTACAAATATGATAAAATCAAACATAATTGAAAGTGCTAGAACAAATTGTATAAAATCACTAGATATTAATAAAGAAAAAGGTAAATTGACTAAATCAAAAATATATACTAAAAAGGTAAAATTTAAAAAATCACAAGATGAGGTATCAGAGAAGATCCACAAATTGATGTCCAAAGGGCAAGGAGACGAATCAGTTCCTGAAACAAAAAAGAAAATATGTTCAAAAGAGTATAAAATAAATGTTAAAGCCGTAATGGGAAGTAAAATCGTTATTATTAGTTTTGTAAAAATAGGTAAATTTAATATTATTAGACGTTTAATTGAAAGAAAAAACACTGACACATTACGAAACATTCACAACAATTCAATAAGGGGGAAATTCCACATAGGGTTGCTCTACCCATATGACCCTGGTTAAATAAGTCATATTAAGTACGTAAAAGCACGTGTATCTGTTTGGTTCGAATATCGCAACTTTGACAGAACTAATAAATTTTTCACACGTGTCAAAATTTATTATTTAAGGGGGAAATGTCGCAATATTCTCCCCAAACAATATAATGTATTGGAACAATTCATTTCAAACAAAATTAGTAATCTATATCAAATTAAACTCAGAAACGCCACTGATGGTGGTTACTTTATGCACGAGTGCTTGTGAGTTGCAGAGGCACTCCAATCACATGCTGAAGGCAGGTTTATGTCGTTAGAATAAAGCACTGCAGTTGAATTTAGTAATAAGTGTTTGAATTGTAAATAAATTTATCAATATATCTAGCAGTAAGAAAATAGTGCATACCTGTACATTGGAAGACTTTATTTGTGAATAACACCAAAACAAGGTATCGATAAAGTGCAACGATGCTTAAATAAACTTTTCCACAAAGCCAAACGGTGGCAAACCAACAGGAACTCTTGACACACATGAGAGGGTGGTTTGAACCTAAAAACAATAAAAATTTATCAATAAATAAAAAGTGTAATCATAAATTTAACAATAAACAATTAAAAAGGTGATAATTTGTAAGCTTAAACAAGCACAAACTTATAATAAAAGGACTACATAAGCAGGGTAGAAAATAACAAAAAGTTTAAACGGGAGGTTACGCTTGGAACCAAACTTCACAGGTATTTCATAAAAATACCTATCGTAATAGGATAAAATGTGTCAAAACAGAAACAATATGGTTTATACTTACTCTACGACGTAAGTTCCATTAAATTAAACTTCAAATGGGGCCCACAGTGAGAAAATCACATAGCTGTCAGATGAACTTTTCTTAAAAATGTATAAAATAGTTTGTAAAAAGGTTTTTTCTTAGAGTATTTCACTTTGTTGTTAGAGAGTTTGGCTAGGTCCATAGATTTAGTGTAGTTTTGTCCAACACATCATGTAGTATTTTGTAGGGGGTGACAAGTTTCTCCTCAAACGACATGCTAAAATGCATAGTTCAGTATTAGTAAGAATAATAGAGTAAGGTGTTGAAATTGTGTTAATAAATGTTAAATGTACTTTAAATTATAAGCAGGAATGTGGTTTGGTAGCTAAAATTAGGTATTAAGGGTAAAAATTGTTAAAATATGTCCGAGTTCACATAACCATGAAAAATTGCAATTGAGGCATAAATCAATATGTATTGCATATCAAAATACTCAGAAAAGCATGAGAAATAAAACTCAAGTAGTAAAATAAACATTTAATAAAACACAAAGCTAAAAAAAGTAAATTCATAAATTAAATTTTTCTTTCAAAAATATCAAGACGTAAAATCCTGTCAAATACTTCATTTTGGCCCAATAGAAAGCCAGAATTTACAATTCAGTCATTACTCAACAACGAAGCTAACCGCACGTAAAAATTTAGCGGAAGACATAACCTAAAAATATTTTAAAGAAGAAAATTGAAATTTTGAAGTAAAGTAAATGTATTAAGTATTCAAATCAAAATAAGAGTATTGTAATGACTCAAAAATAGTTTCCTTGGTTATATGAAAACGAGAATTAAGAAAATAAATCTCAAATTTTGTAAAATTGTAATTTGTAAACAAGGGCAGTTTCCCTATATGTAAAAGTCGTCTTCGAAAATATATTTTGGTACTCACCTCGGCACAAAGTAAAGTGCAACGAAATAGTGCATCGTTTCAACAATAATCCAGTATCCAGAGAAGTTTTAATTTGCAACAAAACAAGAACGAAACAGAAGGATCGTCCATATCACATCAGCTGTACCGTCGATTGTCAACACTGCAGCCAAGTTAGCAACGACAACTAGAAGAGGATTTCTCTCCACAATCTTGGTATTTGCGGTCGCGCGGTAGCTACCGATCGGATGTTAAGGTAAAAAGTCTCACTAGTACGAAAGAATAAAAACCACATCAGAGTTTTCCTTTTTCATTTTGTAAACAAATTTCATGTCAGATTTTTAAATAATTATATGTTTTTAACGGCGCCCAACATTCATTTTTGTATAATTTATCACTGTAAAAATTCTTGCAAAACAACCATATTCCAGTAAATTTAATAAAATCAAATCTATTCTCAATTACAGTGTTTTATTGATCGTAAAACTCCTGATTTGTTTCTTTGAACCTACTTTAACCCTGAGAGGAGTGAGTCTGCAAGAACAGACACTCATGCTAAACAAGTAAAATAAAAATTTATTATCACTTTTCCACTCACAAAAACATTGGGAAACATAATAATATATATATATATATATATATATATATATATATATATATATATATATATATATATATATATATATATATATATATATATATATATATATACATATATATATATATGTTATATAAAATTATACGCTTATTACCAAGACTTAGTCGTAACAAACCTTCACAGGCATATCATATTACATGATAACGACTTCTCTTATTAATTGCTTATCTTCAAGATATCATATTACACCTTTGTTTCTCATAACTTGTGCAGACTGCAGAACTGCAATTCCTCTGTTCTATATTTTGCTTACTCAGGTTCTGTATGTTATAAATATGACTAAACACGCTTTGTTGAATCAGTTATTAAACTCAGTTAGAATGCAACACTTCTAATTTATTATTATATTCCTTCTCCAAGAGCCAACGTTGGCTCCACTTAAGTAAATAAAAGTTTTTAAAAAGTCATTCATGTGAACCGTGATCTAACATTGGCGCAGTCGGTAGGATCCGTAAACATCATCAGAACAAGAAGCCTAACTTGTAGTGAAGCGTAAGAGAACAAGGAGAACATCTGCAGAAGGTGCCTAACTAGTGCGTGTACATCTACGAGAACAAGGAGACCTTCCTCACTGGTGGTGGCGGATCCCAATCCCTTGACGGACGAAGAACCTACCTATGGAGATGAAATTAACGTAAGTCATTTTAAGAATCATCTCGTTATTTTATTTCATTTTTACAAATATTATTTATCACAATTATTTACGTGTATTATACCGCTAATACACTCGGCAAACAAAGCCAATTCTGTTATCAAACAAATCCTACACAAGCTACAACGCAACAATTTCAATTTTAAGTTATTTATTTTCGTATTCACGAAACAACTGTGTATTATACAGTTAATACACAATTCATTTACGTACGTAACAAAACAAGCTAATTTTAATTTAATTTCCGTATCATACTGCTAATACGTAACCAATTTTAGTTCAAAAATCTCTAAATAAAAAAGCAAAATGCCTGATAGAGCTCAACCAGAGACAGTTCAACCAGTGCCACCGGCACCAGCCGAACAACAACAACTACAACAACAACAACTACAACAACAACTACAACAACAACAACAACCACAACAAATTGAGCCTTACAAGCTCTCTGAAATTTTTTCACTAATACCAGAATTCGATGGCAACGCCATAAATTTACAGATATTCCTAAACTCGTGTTCCTGTGCACAAAGTATGGCAATTCATGACCAAAAAATTCTATTAACCATGCACATCAAAAATAAATTAAAAGGCAGAGCCGCCGAACTTATAAATTCACGCAACCTTAGCACATGGCCAGAAATAAAGGCACTACTAGAAACTCATTTCGGAGACTCCCGAGATTTAACGTCCCTAATTCAGGACCTACAACGAATTCACCAATTACCTAGTGAATCCGCCTTAACATTCGTTTCGCGTTTACAAACGCACAATGCGAAAATGCACGCTGCAGTGCAAAAACAAAATTTAACTTCGGAGCAAAGAACCGCGCAAACAAACCTGATTGAAACTATGACATTAAATAATTTGTTAACGGGTCTAGAACCAAATCTAGGCAGAATAATACGTGCCAGTAACCCTCCGACTATGATGAACGCAATTATTAGAATTCGTAGAGAGCTACAACTCTCTTATTTTGAACAGCAAAAATTCCCAAAAAATAGTCCGGTCAAAAATCCAGTAATTCAACAAAAGCGACCACAAGGTCCCAATTTGCAACAAAAGTTTTGTTCCTTCTGTAAACGGAATGGACATGTAATAAGCGAATGCCGCACAAGGCAACAGTCTCAAAACTTCCAGAGACCAAGTTTCCAAGGAAACCCAAACTCACAAAATTTTTCTCATCAAAACTTTGCACAACCGAGTAATAATCAATTTAGTCAGAGGACATTCCCTCAAAATAATCAGCCAAATCAATCACAGCAAAACAGGCCCTCAGCCATAAGGCCGAACCCTAACTTTACGCAACAACGACCATCCGCTATTCAGCCTAACCCGAATTTTAACCGCTTTAATCAGCAAAAAGCTCATCATTTAAATTACGAACCTTACGATAATTATGCCGATCAATTTAACCAATACAATGACTACTCTTTCGACGATTACCAAAATTACCAAAATCAAAATGAATCGTACGAAAATTACAATTTTGAAACCAACCAAAATTTCCAGGAGAATTATACTGCTAATTCTCAGAACGAACAATACGAGGATTAAACTGCTAATCCTCAGGATTTTCGTTTAGATCCGGAGTACCCCACGGATACTCCAACACAACAAATAGACCAATTCGACCAAATATCAAACCAAATACAAACAATGAATCTCAACGACAGTTTCGATCCAATGCTGAACTTCCCAGAACAGACGTTCATGTAAATACGCTTTTTTTTTTGTGGCACTGTGGAGCTAGTCCAATCAGCCAGTACTAAATACGCTTTCTCACACCCTATTAACCGTAAATTCAAAAAATCTTTATTACATCAAAGACGCAACCGGCAAATTTAAAATTTTGATTGACACAGGTGCAGGAATTTCAATTTTTAAACCTAAAACAGCTGAAAATTATAGACGTAGGTCCCCATGAAAATGTAATTATACAATTACTGATCAAAAAATTTATATCAACGAATCTGTTCTCATCCCCTTTTCAGATGAGTCACACAAGGTTTATATCTATAATCTAGATATAGATTTTGATGGACTACTAGGCGCAGACTTTTTAGAACATTACGAATGCCGAGTAGATTTCAAAAATAAACAACTAGTCACAAATTTTAAAACCGTACCACTATTTAAAGTCACGGAAGAAACTACAGTAAATTTACCTGTACAACCAACTGGTAACTCTAACATCAAAAACCAAAATCCAAATTTAGGCAACATCAAAAATTTAATTTCTATCGAACCTCGCATGGAAAAAATCTGTAAACTAAATACCGAGGCTATACTGTTAGCCCAGGAAAACGAGAAAGTACGCTTACCAAATGCTATTGTCAAAATCGATAACAATGGAGAATTTTTAACCTCAATTAAAAACGCGAATGCAATACCAAAAACGGTAAATTTTTCTAATATAAAACTAGAGCCAGTACAAAAATTCAAATCAATTACCGGAAACTTAGTCGCCGAAGATGGCGAGTACTACACTAACTGTATAAATAAATTAAATAATGACGAACATCAATTAGAAAACTTAATCAAAAATCAAATCTCAGTTACAACTTCTGTTATCAAAAATTTCAACTCAACTATACTAAAATTACAAATTGATGAGGAAACATTTAACAAAGATATCAAAGAAATCGAGCACACAATTCAAACCATGAACTAATGGCCAGCTATTTGTATATCGAAGACAATCTAAACGATATTTTAAATTCAATAACATTCGCCAGCTTAGGAATTATTCATTCATCAATCATAACACCTGATCACTTAGTAACGGCGTTACAAGAGATTTCACAGAGTTTGCGATGGAACAATTTACCTCTTCCAATTAAACTATCAGCAGTTGCTCAATATCTGGATATTATTGAACTAAAAGCTTTTCAACTAGATTCTAACTTAATATTTGTTTTAACAATACCTCTCATTGAACCTCAAAGTTACAACACCTTTCGTCTGTACCCTATACCTATACTTGATAACAGAACTGGTCTACATCACTTTTTATCTATTTCACAAAAGTTTATCGCGAGAGACGATGATTCTTTAATGTACATACCTATACAAAATTTGAAAGAATGCAAACCACTTTATTTTGGAACCAAACTATGTTCGAACCTGTTTGCATATCCTATCGACCAAAATGCCATTTGTGAAGCTAGAATATTAAAACCATTGCCGAAACTCCCAGAAAATTGTCAAACTTCCTTCATCATTAGTCAAGGATACAACGTTCAAGAACTTGAAGACAACACATGGCTAGTAATTAATTCCGAACCACTTCACATTACCATCAACTGCCCGAAGAGAGAATCCATAACAGAGCTAATTAACAAAAATTCCATCATAAAACTACAACCAGGATGTTACGCCTATGCAGGCATTACCCGAATACAAGCCAGTGCTAAAGACTTTTCCGAAATTAAGGACAATTCACATCCAATCCAAATTCCTTTTGAATGCTGCAATCACATGCCCGACAAAATCGAAATTCCAAAATTAAAACCGCTTAAATTAAACAGTCTCGACGTAGAAGATTTAGATATTGCTAAAAACAAACTAGAGCAATATTCCAAAGACCTAGATGACCTCATAAACGAACCTTTTGTGACCAAACATGTATCTTGGTTCACATACTTCATAATCACTCTCATCATTCTATTAGTTCTACTTTACATAACTTGTAAATGCAGAAGAAGAAGATGTGGAGCATTGCGAATCCAACCCTCAACGGATAACCCTCCTTCACCTCCTTCAGAGCGAAGCAGAGTATTTACCAAATTTCCTAGACTGATCCCTCCAAGAAAGCGACCCTCAAGAAGAAGAGGACATCGAGTTAACATAGACTTTCATGTGGAGTTTTACCCTTGTCTATTAATTTAGACTATTGTATTTTATCCTTATTACGTTATGTAATGTTTTATTATCGCTTACCAATTTTAACTTTTACATTATTTTATTATTTTGCTTTGTATTCATTCAACATTGTTTCAATTTATTTTTGCATTATACTCATTTAACGTTTTAACAATTTTCAAAAGTTGCTGCATAACATCAACTTTTTTATTAAGGGGGAAGTTGTTATATAAAATTATACGCTTATTACCAAGACTTAGTCGTAACAAACCTTCACAGGCATATCATATTACATGATAACGGCTTCTCTTATTAATTGCTTATCTTCAAGATATCTTATCTTATCTTATCTTATTACACCTTTGTTTCTCATAACTTGTGCAGACTGCAAAACTGCAATTCCTTTGTTCTATATTTTGCTTACTCAGGTTCTATATGTTATAAATATGACTAAACACGCTTTGTTGAATCAGTTATTAAACTCAGTTAGAATGCAACACTTCTAATTTATTATTATATTCCTTCTCCAAGAGCCAACGTTGGCTCCACTTAAGTAAATAAAAGTTTTTAAAAAGTCATTCATGTGAACCGTGATCTAACATATATACTATAAATTTTATTTTTTTTGCGTAAATATATTCTGTTTCTTCCTTGTATATAAAGTTGGTCGGATAGCGCTCTGATTAACGCGTCTAAATATACTATAATAATTAAATTTATAGGTAGATGGTTAGGTAAAATTGCTTTCTTTTCTAATCAATATATAATATGTACAGCGGAAGTTAGTTTTAACTAACACATTTTCTTATTCCAGCAATATTAAGTTGGTGTGTTTTCTTGCGCTTAAGCTTAAGCTACATTTCAACAGCGCATCATGGCAAATCATTCTGGAAGACCTGCGAAAAAGAGGAATAGAAGAGAGCCTAGTCAGGGTAATAGCATCCTATCTATCCCAGAGGAAAATAATCCTGGAAGCAGAAGACGAGACAAAGACCGTAGAAGTCAGCAGTGGCGTGCCTCAGGGATCAGTACTCGGTCCAACCCTGTGGAACGTCCTGTATGATGATCTCCTTAAAATGGAACAGCCAGCGGGTGTAACTTTAATTGGCTTTGCGGATGACGTAGCCATGACAGTAGTTGCAGAAACCGAGCATTTACTGATGAATAAAGCAGACACTGCCCTCCAGCGAGTTGCAGAATGGTTGGAAGGAAGAAAACTAAAGCTGGCACCAGACAAATCGGAGGCAGTCCTCCTTACCACTAAACGAAAAATAGCGCCGATCACTTTCACCATCCTGGATACTTCGATCAGACTCAGCAAGGCAATAAAATACCTAGGAGTGTGGCTTGATACCAAACTTACCTTCGCGGAGCACGTCAAAAGAACAACCGAAAAAGTGGAAAAAACGGTCGCAGCATTGACAAGCCTAATGCCCAACATAGGAGGGCCAAGAGCATCGAAGAGGAGAGTAATGGCAAGTGTGGTCCACTCTCAAATACTGTACGCCACACCAGTCTGGCATACGGTAACCCGAAACAAGAAACTAACAGCAAAACTGGCAAGACTCCAGAGGCTGATGTCAGTCAGAATCGGCAGTGCATACCGCACCATTTCAACAGAGGCAGTGGGGGTCATAGTGGGAGTCCCACCTATAGAATTTCTAATACAAGAAAGGACAGATAAATATAATGGAGTGGAAGCCAGAGTAGCAAAAGAGAACGTTTCCACAAGATGGCAACAAAAATGGGAAACCGGAACGTATGGACGATGGACCTATAAATTCAGACATGGATAAATCGTCCCTAGGGAGAAGTGGATTACTACTTAACCCAAGCTCTCTCGGGACACGGATGTTTTAAGAAGTATCTCTACGATCGCAGAAGGGCAGATACAGACAGATGCAGCTACTGCGACGACGTGGATGACGTAGAGCATACCCTGTTTACTTGTACTCGGTGGGAAGAGACCAGGAGGGACTATACCCAACAAACTGGGTCAACTTTCAACTACACAAACATGATGGCAAGCTTATGCGCATCCGAGGAATCATGGCGACAAGCATATGGAACAGTCCGTACAATAATAGAGACGAAGGAAGTAGAAAGTCGATAAAGGAAGTTAAGGGCCGGCTCCCCACTGAAGTAATGCGAAGGCGGTTTCCGGTGGGAGAAGCGAGACGAAGGGGGAGGGGTTTTAGTCGGTAAGAATCCGGCACAACGTCTATGCAAGATTTCCCCTCCTCCACAAAAAAAAAAAAAAGCTTAAGCTACATTAAAACCATAGTATTTCTGGTTCTACGATTTAACCATTATACGTATCTAATTTCTGCTCATTTAGTAAACTTATTAGTTCAAGTATATATTTTTTTAAACTTGCGATTACGTTGTCTTAAATATCTAGTGTTGAGATTGCGTAGGTAATAGTTTTGCGTAACATTCGTTGGAAGAGATATTTGTAAATATTGTTGAGATTAGGCATATAATAATATATATATGAGATTAGCTGAAAACTAGACTTTTGAGTGTCAGTCTCGGAAACTTATTCATTGCATTGACTTGTAATTTGTGAATAAACTCTGATAATAGTAGAAGATTTGTTATTTTTTTTATGTGTTTGTGTCCCTGTTTAGTAAGTTTGAAGGGGGACAAAATCTAGATTTATTGAGGCATTTAACAAGAACTAAAATTTACTTGGCGCTCAACCCTACACTCATTTTTTTTTAACCCAGCCCGTCTCCACTGCAGTGTGGCCGGCGAATGCCCAAGTGTCGATATCTGACATTTGCTTATTGCTACCGATTGAAGGTAACAGGTGGCGTGGAAACGAGTATTGAACATTGAGCTATGCGTAGCAGACAAGTAAAATCAACTATATTTGAAGATTTTCAGATATGAAAACAAATTTTGTCTCAACATAAAAATACTCCTTCATAAAAGTCACACTAAATTGAGAAATTACAAGAAATCATAATTTTGGCTGCTGCACCGAAACTATTCAGTTTAACGAAAAAATCTATAGAACATGTTTTGTAGAAAATTTTATTTTCATAAAAGCATTTTTTGCCTGAGGCACCCGATATTTCAAAGAGACTGTTTTTGTTCGCCATTTTTCAATATGGCAGGGCTCCTTCCCGCTGGAGCTGTCAGCAAATTCCAAAATCAGGGTGCTCCCTTAGTGTACGATGTATTCTTACGGAAACTTTTCATAACCCGAGTCATATCGAAATTTCGTGCCCAGCTCTCCGTCTATTGTATTACTGACTATTATTGGTAATCCTAAAATTCTAAAAATGATTTTAATAATATTTATCTGATATTAGTACTGTTTTTAAAAAAGTACTTACAAATATATACTGCAAGTAATTAAATACTGGAAGTCGTTAAGGTTACTGTTTTTAAAAGTACTTGCAGTACTTGAAAGTACTGCAAGTATTTATAAAATACTCTAAGTATTCAAAATACTGAAAATACTTGAAGAATACTTTTCTTATTACTGCTTCTGCAAATGTTTAATTTTAAGTACATTACCTACTGAATATTTCAAGTATTTCTGAAAAGTACTGGTACTTAATACTGCAAGTAAAACAAAAATTGTTTGATACTGCTTACTGGTTACTGTCAGTACTTTCATTGAGTACTGGTCACAGCTCTGAGCACGAGTCAGGGGATACAGACGTCGTTACTAGTATAGAGAAAAATTGTGTACAGAAGAGCAGTTTTCTTTGTGGAAAATCGAATATGATGACAATAAATGTTAACATAAATAAATAAGTGTTAGTGCATGGGTTCTTTGTTTTGTTAATTTTCCACATAATGGAGACAAATAAATTCCTTGAACTTTATTTTATATTAAAATTATTCTTTAGTGACTAAATCACTTTACCTCACTTTAGCTTACTACTTTATCTCACTAGTGACTTATGGGTCACTTTATATCTTCAAAATCTCATCAATAAAGATCACTTTATATGAAAGTGTTGGATAAATATATTTATTAACGTAAGGTGTGTAATAATGGAAAAAATACATAAGAGTTTTCATATTTTAGTGATCAGTTTACATTTAATTTCATTCAATTCAATTTATTGTACATAAACAATGTCTTATGCCATTATACCGACATTGTCCGTTCCCCATCGACACAATATTTATTAAATTTGGAGTTTTTAATCGGCAAATTCATTTAATATGCTCAGTGGATCACTAACTGAACTATGAGTCAATCTGTGTGTTAAAGACAAGTTGTAATTTTCGAGCAGTACACAGTATCATTAATCACTACAACTGTTATAGTTTTCGATTACTCTTCTCCTTGTGTTGATGGGAACACTTTTGCACTTGTTACCAAAGATGATGGTTTTGCTGTGGCGAAATAATCTTTCATGTTTGCATCATATTCTGAAGAATCACTATTTCTCCTACTGTTTAACTGTTTCTTCAGTTTTATATAAAACAATGATGAGTGCCGATAAACTTTATTTTGCTTTTACTGAGCATTTCAGAAATTTTTGAGCAAAAATTTTTGGAAAACCAAAAACAAACGCTCAAAATTATTATTCCAAAAGTTTTTGCGCAAAAATTTTTGGAATAATTTTGAGCGTTTGTTTTTGGTTTTCCAAAAATTTTTGCGCAAAAATTTTTGGAAAACCAAAAACAAACGCTCAAAATTATTATTCCAAAAATTTTTGCGCAAAAACTTTTGGAATAATAATTTTGAGCGTTTGTTTTAGAAATTTTTGGAAACCCAAAAACAAACGCTTAAAATTATTCATATACAATGCATTTTTTGCAATATTCAAAAATGATCCTTGCCCTCCTAGGAATGCTCAAACAATAACTTTCGCCAAACGACCTTGACTTACTAAAAATTTTTGTAAAAACCCGTGACATCATCGTTGGCCCACAAAAATGCAAATACCATTTCAAAATCATAGAGATTTTGCTCGATACCTTAGACACAACTTGAAAGTCAGGATACGCATGCGCATTAGTTTGACAGTTTGATGATTTTCCATTTTCTGGTTTCTAGAGTTTTGGTAAATTAGTATATTATATTACTAGGAGTAGAACGCACTCTTTTTTTGTGTTGAGCCCAGGATTTGCGGCTGAGGCGAAGCCGAAGCAAGCCGCAAACTGGGCGAAACACAAAAAAAGGCGTTCTACTCCGTGTAATATATACTATTTTTTCTTCAAGCGTATTAAAATGCAAAAATTCATTTATTTATCATAAATGTACAAATATTCAAACTACAGTCTTACATGTTGACACAATATGACAAGTGGCTAGTGGATAGCGCGCCGGTGGCTTTCGGTATTAACATTATGTTACTAGTAAAACAATACCCACTACGGCGGCGCTTTCGGAACTAACATTATGTTACTAGTAAAACAATGTCCACTATGGTGGCGTTCGGTACTAACATTTTGTTACTAGTAAAACAATGTCCTACTTCTACTTCTGTTTTTGGTGACATAATTTAAACATTTTAATACGCTTGAAGAAAAAATAATTTATTTTTTATGGAAAAGCAATTTTTTTGGTGTGCTTGGAACACTTGGAACACTTTACACGGTGAACATGACATGAAAATCGGCCGAAATGGAGGGTTTTTAATGTTTACAGTGACGGAAAGTGAGTGTTATGGTGGAAAATTTGAAAATTTTTTTTTGGAAAAACTATGCATTTACGCCGAAAACTGAGTTCAGATTCGTGTTTTACGACCCCAAATTAGTGTATCCTGAAAAAATTTCGCAAAAATTCTGATGTTACGCTAAAATGCAGAATTACCGAACCAAAGCTTACCAACATTTACAAGAAAGTACCTACTTATGATTGCATCAGTCAAAATAATTCCCAAACTTTTAATCATAGTACTGCAGGCACCACGAACTTAATAAGTAGTGTTCATTTAGAGAATATTGTTAGAAGTAATGTTTCAAATAGGGGCAGTGAAAGTAATTTATTGGAAAGCGATTCTGGCGAAAATTTTAATTGTACCATGTACCTGAAGTTTCGAACGTTCACTTGAACGAATTTTATTTGAAAAGGAAAGATTAATAAAAATTATAAATCGACGTAGGCGTACCACTTTTACGGTAATATTTGTTGGCAAAGATAGTATCGTTGCCAGCAAATAATATTACCAGAAAAATTGTACGTTCAAGTCGATTAACTTCAAATTTTCAATTTAAATTCGTTCAACTGAACGTTCGAAACTTCAGGTACATATACTTCCTGGAATATGTGACTAGCAAATGATAACCCTCTGTGCTTAGAGGCAATGGACAAATAATTTGTAGTAACTTTTATTACAAGTTTTCATTTTAATCAACCTTTTCTATTATTTTTTGTAAAAAGATATTAATTACCTGTTTGTATTTTTTTTTTCTAGATTGATAGTATGTGTAGATTGGGTAGCGATAATTACAAGGAATGTTCGTGCCGCTTTATGTGAAAAGTAATGAGTGATGACTTGGCCAAGCTTTACAGTTTACACGGACACAAAGACAAAAAAGTGTTTTCCAAAACATCACTTTTCGCAACACCCAGATAGCATTTTTACATTCAGAGCATGTGCTCGGAACGTACTTTATGTACCATGGAACTAAGAATGAATATTCATTTTGTATTCCGTGTAGATAATCTGAATGTCAGAGAGACGTACAGATGACCGCCTCTCGATATACGAGTAAGATTCCTACAACATACCCATAGACCAAAACGGAACTTGATATGAACCAGAAACGTATATTGATATACTGATAGATACATGAGGTATATAGGAGGAAGGTCCATCCTACATTCACAATGTACACTGCATGTTCACGGTATATCAGTACTACCTTCGTAGGAATTAAACCGTAGGTGCCTGGTATGTTACACATGGATCATAAATCTATGATGCATGTATATTGTAGGAATGAACATTATGTATCAGTGGCAGTGGCAGCTATAAGTACTTCACTCATGTCATGTATTTTCAGAGTTTAATTATTATAATAATTTATTACTTATTGTAATCATTGATGAGTCGCTGCTTCATTCTGAATATGTTCAGTATGACACAGCGACTCATCTATGATTACAGCAAATAATAAATTATTATAATAATTAAACTCAAGAGAATACATGATATGAGTGAAGTACTTGCATATAATAAATCCAATATCCAATTTTAAAGTTTAATTGTTACAGTCAATTATTAGGTACTTATTCTATTTTCCACATTTCACATTCCTTGTGAAGAACATTATGTAAGTAAATGTGGAATATATGCACAGAAAATTTGTTTTTACCATTAGTTTTCAACTAAAGTCAAATGTTTTATTCATCAAATTTTATTGAATGGAGCACACAAATGCTAAATAAACTTAAAAAAAAAACTGTATTTGCTATAACAATACTTTACAAAGGTCCAAGAATATATGTAAAAAAAAAAATAGTTTTACGTTAATAAGGTCTGTTAAAAACCATTTTAAAATGCATCAAACATTTATCACTCTAAAACTTCAGCTTAAAAATCATATTTAACGTGTTATTTATGAAAAAATCCGATGATCATATTACATTACATTAAAGTTTTATCTATTTCAAATCGTGTTTTAAATTGCCAAGAACAAAACACGATTTTATTTTATTAATTACTTTACATTATTGTAACAATTAAGTATGCATCTTAAATTATAAAATAGGAAGAGGTATAAATAAAACAGTTGTGTTACTTTTAATATATTTTTATTTTTTGTTACAAAAATGAATTGTAATAATAAAACAATTGACAAAAATTTCAATTGAGATTTTTTTTAACAAAAAAATTTTCTTTGCAACTTATGAACTGTTATATTTTACTATAAGGAATTTTTTGTCAGTAAGTAAAAAATAGTAAAAATTGGAGGGCTTACATTTTCAAAACCAGTGTCCAGGTGTTGCCGATGGTGATACTTGTAATTGCGAAAGTCTACTTTTCATTCTCAACACATCATATGTAATTGATCCTATTGGCTGAATACTTTCTTTTGGCTTTTCCAATTTTTAGGAGAAGGTATTTCCTTCCTGTCTAGAGGAAATACACGTCCAACTATAAAAGAAAATACATTGTATTATATTTGAATGGGTACTTATTTCTCCTTAAAAACTGGCCATGATAAAGTTGAAAAATATAAAAACATCTTACAAAGATCTTACAGAAAAAACAAAACTGATCAAACATAAATTAAACAAATTGATATTATCATAAAGGACACGGCAGGCACAAAATAAATGGAAAAGAAGGTACAGTCAAATAGGCTGAAAATGTAGTATGCTGTACTTCATAATATTCTGATCAAAAGTTTTTATGGGCACAATATCTGAAAATTGCCAGTTTTTGAGATACGAAAGATCAAAGATCAGGAATATCGGTACCCGCTGTCATAGTTGAGAGTATCATATTATGACGAGGATTTGTTTAACGTTGTTATTCTAATGTGTTTGCACTGACTAAAGGAGACAAGCCGTTGATTTGCTGGACAGCGCGAGCATCCTTGTCCTTGTCGCACACCTCGTACCCTCTCCTTTGCTCTCCACTCTGTTTTACAAAGCAACACAGCCCCTCATGTACTATGCGACAAAGAGAGAACGAACTGTGTGAGAAAGATGAGAATGCTCACACCGTTTGCGCGCTGTCCACTGCTTATACATTACGCATATGTAGCTTGTATCCTCTATTTATAGAACTCTTTGATAGGAACACACTTTCACTCTCTCACGCACGCTAACCAACCCCTCCCCCCCACTACACACACACGCGCTCACCCTCACTTTAAAGTAAGCATAGGACCTTAAAAAAATCACCACCTCATTCATGAAACCTGCGGCATTTCCAGTCGTATGAATATGAATAACAACATTAAACAACTCGTTGTCACATAATACTCTCAACTATGACATTAGTGGATACCGATATTCCTGATCTCTGACCTTTCAAACTGGCCATTTTCAGCCCATTTGACTATGCCCTCTATTTCATTTGTTTTGTGCGGTGTCCTTTACCTACAAAACAGATGTATTTTTTAGGAATTCGGAAATATTTATGCTTGCGATTTTAAATGTACCTGAAGTTTCGAACGTTCACTTGAATGAATTTTAGATGAAAAAGAAAAGTTAATAAAAACCACACATCGATTTAGGCATAAACACTTCATTGCCACATTTGCTGACAATAAATATCCACAATACTTAAGTTTTTACACCTAAATCGAAGTGTGGGTTTTATTAATTTCTGTTTTTCATATGAAATTCGTTCAAGTGAACGTTCGAAATTTCAGGTACTGATTTTAAATGCCTACCAGGGATATTAAAAGAACAACATTTCTTCTTTCAACTTCTAGTAAGGACAAAATTTCTTAGGAAGTTGACGGCTTCCAATGTGTTCTTCGATATCATTATGTTCATCTGATGGGAGGAATAACGTGCTTTTTGTACATAGTCCTTTGATTTGTTTTTGTTCACTCTGTACATCAGATGTGATCTCTGCCCTTTTCAATTAATTGCAGCTCTTCTATAATCCTCTGAAATACGTATAAAGCAAATTACTACAAATAAATACCTATGACAACTCGTACGTTGTAATCAAGTCCAATGGTCCTGATTTGAATAAACAAAAGCTGCTTAATATCGAAATAGATCGAACCTACCTTCTTGAAAATAAGATTTAAACACCCCGTAAAGTGTCCACGTGGGTTTTCTCCTGTTTTTCAATGATCAGTCAAATTGTTTCCGTTTGAATGGTGACTATCAAGCTTCCTTTTCGTGGAGCGAGACCATTACAAAGACCACCTCAGTTTTTTTTCCAAAAATCGATACCTACAAACGCCGTAATTATTATAACTAATATAGGTAGTATGCTTAGTATAATATTTACAAAGGGATACGCATTAAACTTTAGTGTCTAAATATAAAATATCTGCAAATGACAACAAAACTATGTGGTAGTCTCCGATTGAAGAACTTATATCGTTCTTTAATCGGAGGTGGTAGTTATATTGTATACTTACTGCAATGCAATTAATGTATACTTGGACTTGGAATAATTATAATAATAAATCACGGGAAAACACATACTGAAATCGACATTTGACAGCACAGCACGATGAGCATGCGCACTAACCTAAGGACCATGGCGCGCATTTTAAAAATTCTACAAGGGATTGTAATGACTTAAAAAACGGAAATTTAAATATAAAAGATAAAATGATTAAAATGTAATTAAATAACCATTCTAAGTCTGAACTACCTGCTTAAGAAATGCCGATAGTTACCGAGATAGTTACTAATTAATTGAACACAGTACATAAATTAAAAAAGGGTTATTATTCATTATTATTTAATATTTCATTCTTTATTATTTAATATTTCATATTCATTATTATTTAATATTCGATCACAAATCTAAATTCTGGATTCAAAATTTAAAACATGTTTCATATATTGTACAATTTTGAAGAACGATTTAAAATTTATAAAACATCATACACCGCACAGGGGATGATTATAAATGTACTTAAACCAAATCTATATAGATAGAGAAATATCATAATTATTATTTTTGTAGGTAGGTAGATAGATACTATAAAACTAGCATTGTTGCCTCATCACTTGTGATGCAGGTTTATTTTTATTAGTTCAAAAATCGAACCAATCAGCGTTGGCGTTAAAAGTGCTGAACTTTTGATATCGATCCAAATATTTCTACAAAAAATATACCTGTACTATACAGATAAAATCATTGACGAATGTTTATACGATGTACATGAACACATATACGAAGAATGTTCCCTGATACGTGTACATAGTATATGCGACTGTGAACATAAACTTTTCTGTATGTTCCATTCATATCGTATGTATAATCAAATTGTATATGTGAAAATATTATTTATATGGGAATGTTGAGGGAACATACATGGCAAGTACAGAATGCAATTAGAACCTTGGGAATGCAAAATGTACATTCGTGGAATAATAAATGCTATCTGGGCAGTTACAGGTAATTATTTAACATAATATATTTGTTTGCGGTTCGGATATATACTTGCTTAAATGAAAAACAAGCCTGTAACTCTCTATTTTTTGCATGATTTGAATAAGTTTTTTTTCATGTAGAGTGACAATATTTCTATGTGTAGGTGACATCAATTTGGTTTTAATTTAAATACACGGCCTCCTGCGAAGCGTTTTTTCACCAAAAACAGTAAATCATATTAGCAATTTTTTTTTAAACAGATATAATATCCTTCTATTTTGATTTTTTTAATGTATTTTTTTTTTGTTTTGATTTTGATGAAACTTACTATCAACTTACTATCAAGACATGCTGAAGAAGAATCAGTTATTTAAAAAGAAATCTCTAATATGATTTAGTGTTTCTTGGCGAGAGGAATATAACTTTCTAATTCTATTCTGAATTTTGAATACTTTTTTAGATACTCTGGGGTGACACTAGGATTTTTTTTGGAGGGGGGAGGTTAATAATTCCCAACTCTCATTACAGGAATTTTCCCAACTCAAAAAAATTTTCTTCAATGAAAATGATGAGCGGGGGGGGGGGGTAAAATTTTTCTCGAATTTTCCCAACATGAAGCTTGAATTTCCTAACTCGAACCACAATAAAAAAGAATTCCTTCGAAAATAAAAACTGATGAGAGGGGAGGGGAGGTAGGAGGTGGAGGATAAAGTAATAACAAATTTTTAATCCTTTGGTACTTGTACACACGCTAAATCATGGGGGCGGCTAATGCCAAAAAATATTTTGAAATATTAGCTTCTCTTATATGTACTAAATACCAGTTTTATGGGCTCTTGCTTGATTTATCTATGTACTCCTATTTACCCAATTTACCCCTCAACCCTTCAACGGAATAAGATCAGAATATAATCCTCTTGAAATACATATAATTCAAGTCAATATGTTAAACGGTTCCAGAGTAATTGTGCGCATAAGAAAAAGTTACAGACCGACGGACATTTTTTTTTGCTCAAACTTAAAATCTCAACGTTTCATGACATTCTAAGTCTATTTACCATTAGCTTTCTTCAATACACAAGTTTAAATTCTAAATAAAAATCCTATAAAATGTTTTCTTTTGTTTTAGAAACAATGAAAAGGACAAAGAAGATTAGATTCAAAATATAAATATATTAGATTCAAAATATATAGTATATTAAAGTATAAGTGGATATTAAGGTCTTTAAAACACACGCGATTTTTCGAGCACGACGGCGCAGCCGGAGTGCTCGAAATAGAGCAAGTGTTTTAAAGACCAGTTATCCACGAATACTTTACGCTATTTTTTTTTTATTGGTACACTTTGAAATCATAAATACTGGTATTATTACTACAAAAAATGGAAATAAGAATTAAGAATGTAAAATGGTTGAATTCGTGTTGTGACATCAGGATACCTGTCAGTGTCATGAAAATGAGAAAACAAAAATTAATTTGCAATCTGTCACTACAGTTGTCACTGATTGTATATTGCTTTAAAATGAGTACTAACATTGATTACTTAAATAGAAAAGCAGAATCGCGGTTAATACCGCAAAAATCGGAAGACGCTTATAAAAAAGAACACGACAAGTTCATCAAATGGATGGAAGAGCAAAAGGTAACAGATACAGATGAACGAGTTGTACTTGCTTACCTTTGATGTTGCCATGGTAACTTTAAAACACGCGCGTTTTTAAAACTTGGATTTAAACACTCTGAGGCGTACTTTAAATAAGCAAAATAGGGTACCAATAAAAAAAATATATTTATTAAGAGGGCTAAGGAGGTCCGCCATATTGCCGAAATACTGGGTATAGAATTACGCTCCTTAGAAGGCATTAATTAAAAAAGTATGAATGGGGATCTGTCTATAATAATGTTTTGTATTCCGGAAACTCAGTGAAATTGTTATAAAACCGTTAATAAAGAAAAAAAAATCATAATTTGATTTACCGAGAAAAATACGGAGCGAAATTCTTTGGTCGAATACCAAAACTTTTTCTAAATACAGCATTTAAAAATAATCAATATTAAAAGCCCAAATCTATACCCCGATGTTTTGGAATTTCTACTCTGTCATGTAGCGGCATCTGCGGCCCGATTTCTTAACTAAAACAGTTTGGCAACATTGTTGATGACCTAATAAGCCTAATAAATAAAAATATAAGTAAATTGTTAAAATCTGGGAAGCAAGCGCTCGAAAGACAAAGACAGGAGCTCTTAGCTGAGAAAGATGGAGCGAAATATTCCTTAAAACAGAATAGACGGTTAAAATTTTAAATTATTTTATAGTTCTGACTTTTTGAGTGCCCGTTATATTTCAGTTTATTCAAGAGGTTGTTTAGTTTAAACTCATGTTTCTAGCAAGTGTATTATAACTTGGTGTAATGTGGAAAAACATTTTTAATTTATATATTTATTGTGATGTACTTTTGTTATAAATTTTTGTGATAGGACACTCGACTTTGCGTTTGTTAAATTTTAAAGGCAGAAAGGCAGGTTTAATGCCTATAGATAATACTTTTAGCTATACTATAATCCAGCATGTTATTTAATATTACCTTTAAGAAAAAAATTGCAAATTAAATTTTTATTTTTAGTTATAGAGGTGTGTAGATTTTGAACAAAATATTGTACAATATATGGGTTATAGAAGAAAAGTAACAAAATTTAAAATTTTGAACAAAAACGTTATAGGTACGCAATAAGAAAAAATCGAAAACTCTCCATTTTGAGGTAAATTATACTAAGTAACAGAGTTTAACATATATTGCATCGCATGTATAGTTAAGAAAAAATAAATGAAGAGAAGTTTGGAGTGAGCGCGAATTTTTGTATTGCCGTATCTACCTTTTATTATTTTTTTTTCCATAGCATGCATGGGTGCAGATGCAATTAAGGGGATGAGGGATTTATACGAAAACATTTAACAAAATAGTCGTCAATGTAAAACATATATATTACTTTTGTTTAATAAGTCTTTGAAAAAGAAGCGAAATGAAAACAAGGAAAACAAATGATCAGTTTTTCCTCAACAAAAACAGTCATTTTGGTACGTGTACCTATTTTACTCATATTGAATATGCATATAGAGGCTACTCGATTAGAAACCCCGATAGAAGGCATGAGAACCTAAACTTTCTTATTATCACACTAAGGTACCTAATTAAGTAAATAGTTAATAATTATTATTATCTTAGAGTTATTTATTTATTTATTTTGGAAATGTTTTCATTTAAAATAGTATTTGTTTTATTTACTTATGGATGTGTAGAAATATTTTCATTTTATTTATTTTAGTTTAGGAAAATCATATTTATTTTTCTTCTATTATTTAGAGGTATTTTTTTTAAGTTTATGTATTTGTTTATTATCCACTTATTTTATAAGGTTTTTGCTTTGAAACTTTGTTTTCTTCAAAAATATCGAATGAGGTGCGCTTAAGAGCTCAGTTCACGACTGGCAGGAAGCCCTTACTAAAATATAGCTTTAAGTTTCAAGCCAAAAAATCATTATTCATCTATATTCTGGTTGCTTAAAAACTCTTTAGTGAGTTTAATTCCCAAACTTGTGTTTTTATAATGTTCTTTAAATCGATGAATAATTGAATAAATTATGTAAATTTTGTACATAGAAAATAAAGAAATATCATTTTGTTGATGGTTACTTATTTTATTTCAGAAAAAAAATCATTATGAAAGAAAACCAAAAGACTTTACTCACAAAAAATTCTTTACTTTGCTACTGGTTTCGTGAACAAAATTTTGCTTCACATGCTCGGGCAAGAAGAATTTTTCAATAAAATTGACAAGGTTTGTCAAGAAAAACATTGTACAACAACATAGTATAATTGGAAATTTGTAGTCTACTTATATAAGATGTACTTAATAAAGTACTATAACAGTATTTTAAACAAGTTCCGAAAACCAATCTTTTCACACGAGTGACAGTTTGGTGGAAAGAGCCGAAGGCGAGTTCCACAAGTCCAATGAGTGTGAAAAGATGTTTTCAAATGTGTTGTTCACAATATTTTTTCTACGACTGCAAGAAAAACAACCAATTCCATAAGTAAACAGGTATTATTTATTTAACAAAACACTAAAAATTTAAAGGACATATATGGCACAATTTTAAGGTATTTTGACCCTCAGTAGAAAATTTTGAAATTTTAACAGATTATAGTTTATATTATAAGAAGTAATTTTATTATTGAAAGAAAGTCCTAAGTGTACAGGGTGTATCTGAAAAGTTTCAATTATCATTTTATTATTATTATTATTATCATTTCAATTATTTCTTTTCATTATACAACGTGCAGTACAGATTAAAACATGTATAGTTGCTATACCATACAGTGTTCCAAAATTATTATCATCAGGTTTTTAGTATTCTTATAACAGATAAAAAGGAAATATATTTTAATTACTATTTAATTAGTGGTATTTAGTTGGATTTGAGTCCTATCTATTTATGTGGTGGTGTGTTTTATGTTATGTTATGTTTAGACAAAAATTATACAAGAAATAGTCCAAAAAAGTAAATATTATTAAGTATTTACTAATGGCCGTTTGGCTGAAAAATAAAAAAAAAATCTTGAAAGTTGCAATAAAACTCTTATCATTGCCATTAACGGTGGCGGTCCCGAGCGCAAAAATGCGTAAAAACAAGGCATCATAGCTCGACAATTTCTCCCTTATATCTGATCGAGGAAACTTCTTTTCTATAAAACTGTTTCGAAAGTTTTATAGAAAAAACTTCATAGAATATTAAAAACTTTACAAAAAATAAAAATTATTGTTCATTTTTATTTTTTGTTGGATTTTTTAATAGGCTAGGCAGGTACCATTCTATGAAGTTTTTTCTATAAAACTGTTGAAACAGTCTTTAAATCGGATCAGGGATAAGGGAGAAATTATCGAACTATAATGCCTTGTTTTACGCATTTTTGCGCTTGGGACCGCCACCGTTAATGACAATGATAAGAGTTTTATTGCAACTTTCAAGATTGTTTTTTTTTTCAGCCAAAACGGCCATTAATAAATACTTAATAACAATTACTTTTTTGGACTATTTTGCATTGTTTTTCATCACCAGAATGTTCCTCGGATAAAAATATATTTTTCTAAACGTGCTTATTAGGTAATCATTATATTTTTGGAACACTGTATGATGTAATACAATGTATAATTTTTGTCTAAACATAAAATAACATAAAATACACCACATAAATAGATAGGACCCAAATACAACTAAATACCACTAATTAAATATTAATTAAAATATATTTAATTTCTCTGTTATAAGAAAACTAAAAACCTATGATGATAATAATTTTGGAACACTGTATGGTTTAGCAACTATACATGTTTTAAACTGTACTACATGTTGTATAATGAAAATAAATAATTGAAATAGTTATTAGTTTTTATTTCTGACGCCAGTAATAAATATGCGATATCTTAAAATCACTATTTTTAATTTAACTTTTCAGATACACCCTGTACACTTAGGACTTTCTTTCAATGATAAAATTACTTCCTTTAATATAAACTATATGTTAAAATTTCAAAATTTTCTACTGAGGGCCAAAATACCTTAAAATTGTGCCATGTTCTTTAATGTAAAACTGGAGTAGTTAAACAAGTCAGTTGCTATGAATTTGAATAGGCTAGCCTACTTCAAAAAATACAAATAAAACGTGTCTGTTCTGTTTTCGACAGAACGGTCCCATACAGCACACCAAATAACGATTACGAAGTGTTCGCATTGTGACGATGTATCTAGATGCAGACACAAGGTTACACAATTCTACGATGTAAATGTGCTACGTTTACACATTGTAGGCAAACACGTATGCACAAAGGTTAAACGTCCGCCTCACAATGTAGCCACAGTATACCATTTACATACACACAAATAATTTGATCCACAGTGTGTTATCGGATGCACAGTGATTGACTTCCTAATGTGTCAGACGAATGACGTCTTATGCTAGACGTTAATTTTTTCAGGTTATATCACAGAGTACAGTAACTACGTACTCTGTGGTTATATTTGGTAATCCCCCCACAGGTTTTTAGCAATGGGAACATATAAAACTACATACTAGTTAGTAAGTCTACTTGATAAAAATAAAGTAATTAATGCATATACGTTTTGTCCTATGAATTTATTTGTTAGCCATCTGTATATTTTATTTACATTAACTATCTAATATTGTTTACCATCACTCCAATTTCTTCTCACAAGGGTTGCCTGTAAATTATAATGTTTATTAAGTTATTAAATTCATTTTTACTTACCTTTGCCAATTGCGGTGGGTAGGGATCGAACCTACACGTTTCTGTTGTCCGTATTACAGTACTGACGCTTCTACCAACTGAGCTATCGTGGTGATTGTTATTTCGGATGCTAAAAGCAGTATTTATGATGTGTATGAAGTCTTTATTATGTGTGAAATTGAATTTCCTTTCCTTATTTAAAATATATGAAAATCTTTCAAGTTCTCTTTTTTCTTCTATTTTTTACGTGTTCCCAAACCTGCATTTTTCGAGTTACTAGTATTTTTATTTATTTATAATTATTAAGAACTTATTTAATTTAATTAAACTGTCACCAGTGTCACCTGAGTTAAGAATTAAAGTTTTAAGTTGAAATACTTATACAAACCTGGGAAACGTGTTGGAGAAAAAACGGTCAGGTATAATATATCATTTACAACATAAATAGAATATTTAATGGTCTAAAACAGACCTAAAATTGAAAAGAAGTATATTCGTACATCGGTTTTATAAGCAATTATTACCTTGAAAAAAACAACTGAAAGTTTTTTCGCAACTATTTAACAAAAAAAAAAAAAAAAAAAGACAGAGTGAGCACGGATCGAACCGCGTACCTCTTGCCTCGCCGCCTAATGTTTAACTCACTCAACCACTGACTTCTGTTTGAATACCTGCTTAAAGACTTTATAGTAGAACACGCAACGACTAGATTTTGCTTTTTAATGCATTTTAATCTAATTTTATTATTAAAAGAACTCGATATCTTTAAAACTGCCGAATCTTTACAAACTCTTTCGAATATAAATTGTTTTGGATATTGTTAAAAAACAAAAATGCCTGCTGTATGTGTGACTATGACCACTCTTATAGAGGAAAGAGGACACATGAGATACACATGGTTGGTATGCTCACGCTGACGTTTTGCGCGCGAACACTGTTCCATGCTCGAATAGTCGAATGTAGACACGACAAGACACAACTAAAAAGTGTATATATAGTTATTTGTATCATGTATATATATCGCACTTTTATGTGGTGTATGCAGTAGGCACAAGTATTATATAAAGCATCATACATACATATGACTTAAACCTTGTAGGCATCTTCTACGGACGTCAAATTGCAACATTCTAATGATCCTTCTTTACGTTATATAAAAATGTTTAGAATCTTGAGTGCATACAGTATACAATTATTAAACGTTGTATCACATAAATCTGTCAATATAAACATAAGTGTATCTCATATGTGTACGTCAGTACTAGTTTAACAATTAGATCTACCTTAACATATTTTGTTTCTCATGTATATATCTTGTAGAGACGTAATTACAATTGGACGTGCTGTTTGGGGTGTGAAAAACATGTTATTTTTTTGGATTATTGCACACATCGTGTGAAAAGAAACAGTTTCGAGTCATTTCGGTTATTGTGCGTTATTTGTCATTTTCGAAGACAGTTGTTGAAAATCTACTTTAAAATGTTTTTGAGACGAGGACAAATGGCGAACGTAACACATTGTCAACAGATCTCTTGTACTGTTCGTCGTTTGTCCTCGACTAAAAAACATTTTAAATTAGTTTATCATCCTCTTTAACTATATTTTGATACACGTAAAGAACCAGTAGACAAACAAAATATTCAACGATTAAAGTAATCTACCTTTTCTGGGTACATTACTTTTGCGAAATTATTTAATTTAGTGCTACACTGGTAATACTTTATTAAATGAATCACTATACGCTTTGTAATGAAGCGTATTTTAAACCCCAATATACCATTTATATTTTCCAAAAATAAATGTTTCTGTTAGATTATTTAATAAAAATTACCAGGCTGTGAGAAACAATTATATCACCGCATAAACTCATAGGCCCCCACCAGGCCCAACCGTTCTGAAAATGCATACTAAACCGTGATCTCCGCAGAAAGCATTAAGTTGCTACCAGTGAACAACAGCAAGCAGAAGTGCCTTCTCCAGGGAAACCGCCAGCAGACGTAAGTTGCAATATTTGAATTATATTTCCGCGACACTGTACTAAGTTGCGCCTACGGCAATCAATTGTTATAGTCCGGCTGAAAATAAGCCAGCCAATCAAATTGCTGCATTTCTCCCCGGCATAGTATAAATATAATTGTGACACTGGTGACGCTATCAGTCATTCGCAGTGCACTCTCCACGTCACTTCGAGGCTCGATCATTTTCTTTCTGCCACCGAGGGAGCCCACAGCGGTAACCCCAGCGGGCCCATATTCATTTTCACCACCGAGGGAGCTCCTAGCAGTAACCCCAGCTGGTCCAACAACATTTCCAACATTTTATAATCATTACATACTGATGAACTCTTCAACACACAGCTTCTACAGCTAGACAACGACAATTTGCGAATGACAAGTACTGATTAATTAATTATTTTCTAAATTACGCGAATCGCGAGTTAGGGAAGTTTGGCTACCTTACCTGGTAAGCACGCGTCGGGCGATCTGGGAGGCATGGAAGCCTGACCCACACGGCGAGGCCAGCTCTCTCTCGCCACAGTGCACAAGGAAGCACAGGCCAGGGCCAAGCTGGAGAAATGCAGATGCCGAAAGGTGTAAGCTTTGGCAAGGGGCGTGAAACGGCATCGTCTTCGGGCCACAGCGACACGCCGCCTCAAGAAATGCACAGCCAGGTGCGTCGGGACGTCGGGAGCGCAGAATTGCGGAGGCTCACCCCGGCGCTCTCACCATCGAACCGAGAACAGTTCCCCCCTACGTTTTCCCCCCGCCGAAGACATGTCGCCCAACTCAAGGGGCATTCGAACCAAGCGACCCAACCGGCACAATACCCCCCCAGGAGGGAATCAGACAGGATGAGTGTGCATGCACCTGATGATGCATACATCCAAGTTGAAAGGAGAACTGTTACATACAGAGACGTTCAGTATGTACCAAGGGAACCTATCTACGATGAAAGATACGGTTTTCAGACAAACCGGGACACACAACCACATGACACTCCTCAGAGGCATGGAGCCCAAGGAATGGCAAACAACCAAGATGACTTTCTGGGACTTCAACATGAAACCCCGTGGCGCCCAACAGAAGAACAGGCCTATTATGCCAATATGTTCGAAAATGCATTGCATAAGTTTGGAGAAACAGTGCGCAGCACAATGCAGAATAAAAATAGGAAACTACTAATCACCTACAGCGGCTCTGATTATGAGGATCCCTACTACTTCTTAAAAGAAGTAGAAAATCATTTTGAGCGAACACAGCTACACTATGCGGACTGGACGCCTACCGTCGTGGCGCAGCTCCGTGGAGACGCCAAAGTCTGGCAAGAGATGTACAGATTAGTACACTTAGACTACGAAAGTTTTCAACGACGTTTAGTAGAACGATTTAATAATAGGACAATTAGATCGAAACTACGTGCACAACTTTATGGGAGGAAGCAATCCACAGAGCCTGTTGAGCTTTTTATTTCCCAGAAGATCGCTTTACATAACCGGCTGAACTCAACTGCAGACGACGCCGAGTTAATCGATATAGTAATAGAACTATTATTACCCGAGATTAGGACAGCACTCAGAGGGGTCTACATCGAAAGCATGGACCACCTCGCCAAAGTCGCCTCTGAAATCGAAACCGATTTAAAGGATATTCGTATATTACCTGCAAGTATTCCACAAAATACAAGACAAACTTCAAACCAGAATTCGAATCGAGCTGCGCTTGCGTTAACCAGCCGATCGGAAGCATCAGTTATGGGAATGAATACGTTAGTACAAGCCGTCGAAAGGCGCCGTAATATGAGACCTCTGCCGAGAGTGCAGGTCGAGTATGAAGGAAACATGTACTGGGCGTTACTGGATACCGGAGCCGCGGAATCGTTCATCAACAAAAAACTCATCAAGGGAAATGTAACCGCTGCGGAGGTGCAGGAAGTTCAATTGGCGAATGGATCGACAGTGCTCGTACAAGGACCAGTCGGACAAACGATTTTTATCAATGGACAACCTACTAGGCTGGAAGCCTACGTAATGCAGGACATGGTAGAATACATTATCCTTGGGAACGGGTGGATGATTACTGAACAGGTCACCCTGGACTATCAGAATAACTCGATATACTTTGGAACCAGGCTCCGACATTCAGCTTACTGGGCAGGCACGAACGCTCCCGACGAGGAAGCCGAACCAGTACAACTAACCTCAGAAAATGTAGAGGAAGAGCACCAAGTGCGATATGAAGCAATCTTGAATGATTTCGCAGACAGATTCCAAGAACAATTACGCCAACCGACGACTCGGTTGGTAACCCACCGAATACAGTTGAAAGACAACCGTACGTTCCGCATCCGTCGAAATCGTTATTCCTTAGAGCATAAAACCATTATCCAAGAGGAAGTTGAGAAGATGTTAGCTGCGGGAGTCATAAGACGAAGCCATTCGGCGTTTAGTTCGCCCATTGTGATAGTCAAGAAAAAGGACGGAAAGAACCGATTCTGCGTAGACTACAGACAACTCAATAGTCAGACCGAAGATGAAGTGGCACAGCTGCCGCCCATCCGGGAAACTCTTCAAGAATTAGGACCAGCCAAAGTTTTTTCGTCATTGGATCTGCGCAGTGGATACTGGCAGGTAGCCATGGAAGAATCCAGCATACCTTATACAGCTTTCAGCACTCCTGATGGAGCGACCTATGAGTTTTTGGTAATGCCTTTCGGGCTAAAGAGCGCCCCATCGACGTTCCAGAAGCTTATGACAGAAGTCTTAGCAGGATACTTGGATAAATTCGCAAAAGTGTATCTCGATGATATCATCGTCTATTCGGCGTCGCACGAAGAACACGTTCACCATTTAAGGTTGGTATTGGAGAGATTACGAAACCATGGACTTCGCTGCTCCCTGGAAAAGTGTCGTTTCGGGATGGAAGCATTAGACTACTTGGGACACCGAGTAACGGCTTTGCACAATAAGCCGCAGCAAAAACATGTGATACAAATCAGAGAATTTGCCACGCCACGAACCATGAAAGAATTGCAGAGTTTCTTGGGAACGGCAAACTGGTTACGAGAATATGTACCAGGATTTGCCGCATTATCTGCTCCTTTGACAGACCTAGTGGGGAAGAAACACTTTCGATGGACCCCAGAGGCTGAGGAAGCCTTCCAGAATTTAAAGGAAGCTTTATCTAAACCTTTGACGCTAAGCCGGCCAGACCCGAGCTTACCGTTTTTCTTACAAACCGATGCTAGCATGCAAGGCATGGGTGTTGTCCTCTGGCAACAAGAGCCATCTGGACAGAGAAGGATTATTTCGTGCGCCAGCGCAAAATTTACTGCCGCTGAGCGCAAATATCATTGTAATGAACAAGAAACATTAGCCGTAATATGGGCATGTAAGAGATACAGAGCCGTTCTGGGAGACAGACCATTCACCTTGATTACTGACAGTCGCGCTTTGACTTGGTTGGACAAGTTCAAGGACGAAAGAGCCAAGCTCACAAGATGGGCACTACAGTTGCAAGAATTCAACTTTACCGTCCAGCATTGCCCTGGGAGGCAAAATCATCTCCCGGATTTTTTATCACGACACCCTGAAGGACACGTGCCTGAAGATGGAGAGAATGTCGATGATAGATTAATACCACCCGAGATAAATTTACCCGCTGAAGGGATGACATCCGCAGAGGCCTGGGAACATCGAGGACTAGTCCCAGCCGCTTTTGTGCAACCAGCAACTTTTACGTTGGCTTTGTTGGATGAAAATGACGAGCCAGCGTCATTATTAGATCAGATACGCCAGGCACAGGCAGATAGCGAAGAGTATCAAGCCACTCGAGCCAGATGGCAAGAATTGATACAGCAGCCGGAAGAAGGATTAGCTCCTTGGCAGCGAACATTACGCCAGGATTTTCAAGTAGAAGACGGTTTAATCTGGTACATTCGAGATGGAAGACAAGGATTAGTCGTACCTCTACAATTTTGGCAGAGGGTGATTCACCACTATCACGATGCCGCTGGACATCCAGGGCGGGACGAGACTGTCGCGGCAGTCCGCCGCTTATACTACTGGCCGGCAATGGTCAAACAGATACGCACGCACGTTCGACACTGCGTGATATGCGCCGCCACAAAACGAGGAGGTGCTCTGCAAGCTAAAGCACCCCTACGGCCCAGGCCACCCACCAAACCATGGCAAGTGGTTAGCTTTGACGCCATGGGACCTTACCCTGAAACCAGAACAGGCAACCGATACCTCTTCGTGCTGACAGACACCTTTTCAAACTGGGTAGAACTGAAAGCGTCCCCTACCAGTGGAGTAACGGTCATGTTGCAATTCCTCACCGAAGTGTTCAATCGATGGGGATATCCACAGCGAATAATCACAGACAATGCGACGCAATTTACGTCCTTGGCATGGGAAAGGTATACTCGTAGACATGACATCCACGCCTATACGTCCCCCATTTACCATCAACAGGCCAATCCAGTGGAACGGAGGAGCCAAGAGATTAAGAAGGCCCTCCGAGTGGAAATGCTCAATAAAACCGAAAACCGATGGGATGAGAGTTTGTCAGACATTATGCTCAAACTTCATACCCGAATTAATGCAGCCACAGGCATGTCACCCAGTCAGTTGTTACTCGGAGCACCGCTGGTTAAACCAGGGGAATGGAATCACCCGGTTAATCAACAGGAAGTGGAAAACAATGCTCGACAACGAGAAGCACGGGTGAGACGAGCCCAGGAAAGGCAGATTGTTTACCAAAGAGATATGTTCCCGGAGCATCGAGAAGCGCCGATTCATTTCGAAGTAGGAGAATTGGTGATGGTTAGACAATTCCCAGGCACCGCAACAGCATTCAGCCCCCCATGGGAAGGGCCATTTATGATATTACGAGTACTAGGTGACAACGTTTACGAAGTGGACAGGAATGGAGCACAGCATCCTGTTCATGTAAATGACCTCAGACCGGCGCCATTCCCGCCACCAGCGCCGAACGATGATGAGACGGATAGCGATAGTGATCCGGATGAACCTCCGGAAGTAGGACCTGCCAGGCCAGGACCTGAGCGAGCCGGCCCAAGTGCCAGACCGAGGACCCCGGTGCAGGAAGCACAGAGAGACATAGCACAGCCTAGTACAAGTGCAGCCCCGATGATCGGTAGCCCAAGAAGAGCAGTAGAAGCTGCAAGGCGGTTACAATCAAGGTCACCCCCTCAGGACCCTAGTACGAGCAGAGTGCCTATCTTAGTATTTCGACCTAGTAAAGAGGCGCTACTTCGACAATGTCAACGAGACCGAGAAAGGATCTTAGGGACGCCCGAACGGCAATTAATCCGAAGGATCCAAGAGGCCCAGAAGAGGAGCCGACAGCGAGAAGAAGATGAAGCCGGTGACCAGGGAAACCCAGAGCTAACCAATCTAGCAGTCCCTGTTAACTATAGCTTCCACTCGGTCACCCTTGAGGATTATCAAGAAGATGACCCCGAAGTCTCGATCCTAGATGACGCCTGCCCTATCGTAGGGTTGTGGCCATAATAACCCCATATATCTATCCGGAGGCATTCGCTCCGAGGCCTTTTGGCCAATTATTATTTTCCATTTACCGGCGCATTCGCCATTTTCATTTTATTTTTATGTTCTGTCCCTGTACAGGGAATTATCTTATTCCAACATATATTACTCATCGTTATATACTACTCTAACCTATATAACCACTTTTATTTTATTCTGGTGCAACAGGCATTGCTGCTACACCACCTATTATTATTCCAAACCCCAGGAGGCATTGCTCCTGCAATTTTATTAATTTTTCGAAATTACCAGCGCATCCACCATTTATTTTCTAATTTCACCCTGTATAAGTATATAAGTGAAATTTATTACTCATCATCATTTCAGTATTTTAATACTTACCTTCCACACTTACCTTATTTACTGGCCATTTTACTTTATTTTCGATTAAAATCCGCCAGTAAACTTCTATCATCTCATTCAAATTTCAACCTTATCTCTCGAGTTCCCAGTAGGAAACCCTGCTGCGAGCTTCAGCCATCTCAACACTTCAGTTAACTTCTGTGCAAGTATGAAAACTTGTACATTTTACCCCTCCGTGTGTACGAGTCCGACTTGGGCCAGTGATCTGCCAAGTCGACGTTCAACAGTCCTGTCATGGGATGGGCCAAACCCTGCCCCATGATTCTACGAAAGGGCCAACAATCCCGTCGAGGTTCAGGTTGGAGATGCCTTGCCTCCGAAGGGCAACTTGTGACCACTTCGAACACAACCCGGACGAAGAAATCGACACGCGTTTTTACATTGTAATTTCCGAAAATTATTTACTTTCTGTGCCACTAATTATTTAAGTAAAGTGCCTTATGTACTAAAATTATATTGCAATATATTTACTACATGTTTTGTACTGATAAATATTTAGCTGCGCCCAGATAGGTCAAATATTTTAACTTAGATTTTAAGGTAGTTTTGTATACAAGGTAGCCAAAATTCACCAGTCATTTTTGAAAATTAGTACGATCCAATTATCAAGAAAATTTTCAGATCTCTTCAACCTCATTTCAAATTAGCTCAGGCTGATTTCTATCAAAATTTCTCTTCCATTTTTTCAATCGAAACTAGTACGATCAATTTAATCAAGAACGTTTCGAACTTCTCAAACCTCATCAGCCCGGTCAAATTTTAAATTTCGCCGGTCAGATTTCTTTCAATTTTCTTTCCAATTATCTCTTAATTTCCAACACTCCCGAAATTTTGCCTTCCCGGCAGGGTGGTGTTATAGTCCGGCTGAAAATAAGCCAGCCAATCAAATTGCTGCATTTCTCCCCGGCATAGTATAAATATAATTGTGACACTGGTGACGCTATCAGTCATTCGCAGTGCACTCTCCACGTCACTTCGAGGCTCGATCATTTTCTTTCTGCCACCGAGGGAGCCCACAGCGGTAACCCCAGCGGGCCCATATTCATTTTCACCACCGAGGGAGCTCCTAGCAGTAACCCCAGCTGGTCCAACAACATTTCCAACATTTTATAATCATTACATACTGATGAACTCTTCAACACACAGCTTCTACAGCTAGACAACGACAATTTGCGAATGACAAGTACTGATTAATTAATTATTTTCTAAATTACGCGAATCGCGAGTTAGGGAAGTTTGGCTACCTTACCAGGTGATATTAATTAATATAAGGTATTATTCGAAATTCGAGTGTCTTAATGAATGAGTGAATCCTTTCTCTTTCCTATCCTACCAGAGCTGGGCTCAAACCCCCTCAGCTCCAAGGAGGACAAGCTGTACAAGAAATAAATAAAATTCTAAACGAGCATAAGGCCTCGCAACGTCTCATTTATTTCCCACAGTGTTTAAAACAAAGTGCTTCTACACCGGACTCAAAGGTAAAGAACCACCACAAACTTTAACCTGGGTAGCGGGGCCATCAGCCTGCAGCCCCAGCTGATCAGACAGTCAGTGCATTGAACTCTCCGAGGAGGTTCAACCCAAAAAACATTGATCTAGGTCAGGGCCATCTGCCTGCCTGCACTTAGTGACATTCTTGCCAATTGAACTCTCTGCTGAGGTTCAGATCAGGACAAAAGACTTTCTTACTTTGCTAGCCCTCTTCTAGGGAGTCCTCTAGTAACGTAGAGCCAGTGCATAGACATTAAGCTACGGAGAAGCCAGCCAGCTGAGCAGAAGTGACATTATTCTTGTACATTTTTTACAGCCAAGTTGCCGAGTTCCAGCCCTGCAGCAAAGGGGGATCGCTTGTGCCGCGCCGGCTACTCATTAACTTGCATTCACCAGGCCTCCAGGTGCCTCGTTGAAGTTGACTCGCGTAACAAGTAGCACAAGCCGTCTTTCCCAAATGCACCACTAATAATTCACCAATAAGTCTGTAACTTTTGTATTTCGAAAAAAATGTAAACTTTTGTGAAGTGATTTTTCCGTTCTGACGAACGCAGAAAGCATCCCCCAGGTGCACACGGCGCCGAAATCATTATTAAAGAAAATAAATTTTTTCGGGTCACCTCAAAACGCGTTTCCGTTGGGGGCCAGAAATTCAGCACCGCCTCGGACGTTCACAAATTACGTTTCCGTTGGGGGCCAGAAATTCAGCACCGCTTCGAACGCTCAACTCACGTTTCCGTTGGGGGCCAGACATTCAGCGCTGCCTCGGACATTTTCAAACAAACAATTTCATGTCAACTACGCTTCGTTGTTTATGAGTACAAGCACTCATATACATCAGGACTAGTCTCACAACATCAATTTCGCGGGGTGCGAGAGAATTAATTTTCCTCGCAACCACAAAGACAATCTTCGACGTACTTTCGAATTTTATCAGAGACAATTTTCGTGGTACTTTCGAATCTTTCTCGGCTTCAGTTTCCAAGTGCGGGCCGCGTTTCATCATGTCGCGCGCCAGCAGCAGCACGGACACAGCCCCAATTCACGTAAGAAGAGATTGGCAAAATCTACAGGAAGATCCAGCCATTCGATTCTTTTTCCGCGACTTGACACCAAGCCCTCAAACCACTGTAGTGACGAGCCCACTCAGGAGGCAACACACACCAACAACAAACTCCGGACTTGACGTCCAGGACAGGGAACCAGAAGCACGCGTCGGGCGATCTGGGAGGCATGGAAGCCTGACCCACACGGCGAGGCCAGCTCTCTCTCGCCACAGTGCACAAGGAAGCACAGGCCAGGGCCAAGCTGGAGAAATGCAGATGCCGAAAGGTGTAAGCTTTGGCAAGGGGCGTGAAACGGCATCGTCTTCGGGCCACAGCGACACGCCGCCTCAAGAAATGCACAGCCAGGTGCGTCGGGACGTCGGGAGCGCAGAATTGCGGAGGCTCACCCCGGCGCTCTCACCATCGAACCGAGAACAGTTCCCCCCTACGTTTTCCCCCCGCCGAAGACACAATATCCACGCGCACCGTTCCCCCGTCATTACCGCGAATAGAGGGGATAGTGGACTAGATACCCGAGGCACTGAGAGCAGACAGAGCAGTTCTTCACGAGCTCCAACAGCGACCAGACGTGCCCACTGCAGCCAGCTCCGGAAATAAGAGTAAGTGAAATTTTTCTAAGACCGGGAGACAGAAAATTATGGTAAAGTCCGCGATTTCTGACTTGTAAAATATTTTTCATTTAACCGTTTCACCTGAAAATAATACAAGTATTCATTTACCGCTACGCACCGTGTCTGCACATTTCTCCCCTCTACCGGCTTGTTGAAAGAGGAAAGTATTTATTAAAACTCGTGATATCAAACAGTCGTGGTCGGCCGCTCCACGACTCTAGACGCGTCCAGCAGTAAGCAGGAGCCCCGCCAACTGTGCAAGTACCGATCCTTAAAGATTGCTCCTACCGCGACTACGTCATTACCGCACGCAGCAAATATAGAGTCCCCCAGTCTAACCGAGAATCTTCTGTTATAGTCACCGCCATTTTTATCGTCATACCGCTGCCTATCACTGCCTGCTGTCAAACTGTACGTCACCGCCATTTTTTTCGTCATACCGCTGCTTCACTCCTGCCTACCTTAGTAACGTCACCATATCGCATGGTAGCACTTACCGTAATCATCAGCACGTCACAGCCTGGGTTTGCTCTTTTGTGCGTTATGAATGTACTGTATATATTAAACTAGTTAAGCTGTAAATAGTTTCGTTATCACTGTAACTTATAGGAAATAAATAGATATTCTGTTTTACCGAATTCTGTGTTTTACTGCTGTTTGTGTAACAGTCCAATTTTCCCAAATTGACCCACTGCTAAGGTGCCAAAAGTGACCACTTTCCGGCCTCACCGGAAAGTATACGTCACAAACTTGGCGCCCGAGCAGGGACTGTATTAAATTAAATTAGATTGTGGGAAAATTTAATTGGACTTTCGCATTCGGCAGTCACCGGACGCGACCGAAAAAGTACCGACCGGCCTAGAGAGACATCTGAGGTGTCATTTTCGACTAAACCGACCACGAGGAAGCGATTGCGACCATTACCGAACCGCTCCGACCACTCCCGAAGACGTTCTCGACCATTTTAAGGAGACTATTAGATTTTGGGAATTGAACACAGGTTCCGGCGGTGTTAGCATACGAAGAGGCTGCACTTTTAACCGAAAACCCGAACTCCGGCCGAACGTTTCCGAAGTGTACCGAAGGGATCCGAAAAGGAACGAAGTCGTGTGGGGTATCAAATTCAGGGTAATCGGACCCAAGGAATCGATTACCACCAGTGTCCGGCCGATCAGACCAACCGTTCCGGAAAAAAGTGCGCTACGGCCAAAGTAAGGGTCGAAATTGAGTAACTCTGATACTAGGTTGTAGTCCGGACCCAGATACACCTTCTGCACCGAATTTTACCGACCAACCGGATTTTACCCGGAATACTTGGAGTCCCCGGAGTCCGGAGTTACTAGGCAAGTGACCCCTCGTGAAATAGTAACTTTGGGACGCTGAATCGATTGCCACTGGTTTCAGACCGCTCCGACCAACCGTTTCGGTAAACCGTGTACCACAGCAACCTGGGAGGTCGAAACTGAGTAAGACCGACAAGATTGGGTAACTGGCATCTCAAGACACCATCTAATTTGATTTCGCCGATTCTACCGATTTTCTGGATTATCCCCGGAGTCCTACCAGTTCCGGTGATAAGTTCTATCCGTTTGGTGCCTACCACTACCAGTGGCCTTCCAGTGCGTAAACCATTTGCGCATAACTGCAACCACTTATACCCGCTGCCAAGAAGTCAGAACAGGGGAGTTCTGCTTAAGAACTCGAACGGTAAGGACGTCTCCGAAGAAGCACTACCAGATACCGCCTGATACCTGCTTTCTTCACTGTCACCGTCCTCACCACTGTCACTGTCACCGCCACCGTTCACTGTTGTCCGTTACCGTCGAGGGAGTTCTGCTTGAGAACTCGAAGGGTAAGGACGTCTCCGAAGAAGCACTATCAGATACCGCCTGATACCTGCTTTCTTCACTGTCACCGTCCTCACCACTGTCACTGTCACCGCCACCGTTCACTGTTGTCCGTTACCGTCGAGGGAGTTCTGTTTGAGAACTCGAACGGTAAGGACGTCTCCGAAGAAGCACTACCAGATACCGCCTGATACCTGCTTTCTTCACTGTCACCGTCCTCACCACTGTCACCGTCACCGCCATCGTTCACCGTTGTACGTTACCGTCGAGAGTTCTGTTTGAGAACTCGATCAAGAAGGACCTTTCTGAAGTAGCACTACCAGACATCATCTGTTACCGACTGTCCCAACATAGACCGTCCACCGTCCACCGTCACCGTCACTGTCACCGTTCACCGTTCATCGTTGGCCGTTACCGTCCAGAGTCGGAGTGTTTTGAAGTCATCTCAGAGAAGCAAACATGTCCGATACCGAGGAAGAACCAAAACATGAGTCAGAAAAGCCGGAGGATATCCGCCCACCGGAATCAACTGATGTCCGTCTTAGCTGGATCTATAAGCTCAAGAAGGAACAACTGGATACCGAACTAAGCAAATTCCGCCTGGACCTGTCTGGCACCGTAGAAGAAAAGAAACAGCGCCTGATTAAATTCATCAAGGATGGGAGTACGTCACCGCTCCCAACTACTTCACGGCTCACCTTCCCGCCACTCCGGCCACCGCCACTAGTGATTCCACCGCAAGCCCAGACCGTGACATCTGTCCCACCTCCGCCCACGGCTACTGGTAATCCGATGCTGGACCCTCTCAAGATCCGTAAATGGGGTATCCACTTTAATGGGAAAGGAGACCCTGCCGCCTTCCTAGAGAGGCTAGAAGAAGTATGCTCCTATACGGGGATGCGACCGGAACAGCTGTTACCCGTACTACCAGAGCTGTTACAAGGAACGGCAGTCTTATGGTACCGCAATAACCGGGCTCGTTGGACCACTTGGAGCGAGTTTACGAAAGATTTCCGCATCTTCTACTTCCCGGTGAACTACCAGGAGGAGATAGAGGCGCAGATTAGTCGCCGCTTACAGAAACCGGAAGAAGCTGCCAGTACCTATCTGATTGATATGCAGACTCTGATCCGGAGACATGGAGACTTCTCCGTACAGGAAGAACTTCGATGGGTATACAGAAACCTGCTCCCCGATTATAGACAGTACATCCCAAGGACCACGGTAACCGACATATCCACCCTGACCGCCAGAGTGATGGAATACGAAACTCTACGCCGGGAAATGCAGCAGGTGTATCGTGCCACCTCCGCTACATCACACCCAGGTATGCACACGACTGCCCCCCTCACCCACCGGCCAGCACCAACCTACCGCCCGGATCCACCGCCATCAGTACCGTCAGGAGGAGCGCGAATGTCCACCCCAGCATCCCAACCGCCTCCAGGAAACCGCAGAGCCATTGAACCGGCACCAACACCGTCAACAAGTGGCATGACACGCGCCGGAAACAGACCGCTGGAAAGTAGATCACCGGAAAACAGACCACCGAGCCAAAGACCGTCAGAAAATAGGCCGCCCGTCAACAATGAGCCCACACAGGACCTCAACAGTATCTGCTGGAGATGTGGCAGATCTGGACATTTCCGCAGTCAATGCCGATTTCCGCCAAAACTGTTCTGCTCACGCTGTGGCCGACCAGGCATTATGACAAGGGATTGTCAGTGCCAAAGGACGGAAAACTAAACCGGAACCGCACCGTAACGAGGCCAGTACGGTTCCCTCCTACCTCCGCCTCGCAAGATACCGACTACAAGGATAACAGACCGCACATACCAGTAACCATGTATGGTAGAACGTTCTCCGCCCTAATAGACACCGGTGCCGTCCGTTCTTATATGGGAAACCAAGTAATGGAACTCTGCAAGCAACAAGGAATACCTTCGGTAGCAATATCTACCCCTTCCGCCCAGCTAGCCGATGGAAACCTTGTAAACGTCACCAGTGCCTATGATCTCGACTTCATGGTAGAGGAAAGTTCGTTTTCCGAAAGACTACTCTACCTCCCGAATCTGACATCCGACATGGTACTAGGCATGGACATCCTGAGTACAAGGGAATTTACACTGGATCTAACTACCGCCACCGTCTACCTGGATCACTGCCGCTGCCAACTGCTCCGCTGACTGGAATCGCCCTGACTCTGTCCCAGGATGAAGAAACCCGCCTTCAGGAATTTTTGGATATGGAACTGCCAAGTTTTCAAGACATAACCGGAACCACTAAACTAGCCCAACACCACATCCGCCTGTCGCAACTGGAACCAATCAAACAGAGATACCGCCCACAAAACCCTAGGATGCAGGAAATTATTAACACCGAAGTCGACGAAATGTTAGCTAATGGAATTATCGAACCGTCCAACAGTCCATGGAGTTCACCTGTGGCCATAGTCCGCAAAAAGGATGGAAAGCCCCGTTTCTGCATAGATTTTCGGAAAGTAAACGAGGTCACGGAAAAAGATGCCTATCCACTACCGTACATCAATGCAATACTGGACAAACTCCGAAAAGCTCGTTACATTTCTAGTATAGATCTAAAACAAGGATACTGGCAAATACCACTCTCTGCCGAAAGCAAGCCTATCACAGCTTTCACCGTACCAGGACGAGGACTGTTCCATTTCCGAGTTATGCCGTTTGGACTTCATTCCGCACCTGCTACTTTTCAACGACTCTTGGACCGAATCATTGGACCTGATATGGAACCATATGCTTTCGCATATTTGGATGACATTATAGTCCTGGGTGAAACTTTTGAAGATCACCTGAAGAACCTACATGAAGTATTCCGCCGACTGAGAATGGCCAATCTACAGCTGAACCCCGAGAAATGTCAGTTCTGTAGAAAGTCGCTACGTTACCTAGGACATGTGGTTACCGCGGAAGGCATCAATACTGATCCAGAGAAAGTGGAGGCCATCGAGAAATTCCCCACGCCTCGAAACGTACGAGACGTCCGTCGGTTTCTTGGTGTTGCCTCTTGGTACAGACGATTCGTACCAGCATTTTCCCAAATTGTGACTCCGTTAACCCGACTCTTGAAAAAGAACCACCGTTTCAAATGGGACACCGAACAGGAAGAAGCTTTTGGTCAACTGAAGAAGTGTCTGACTAAGGCTCCAGTTTTGACCTGTCCCGACTTCAAGAAGCCGTTCACCCTACAAACCGACGCCTCAGACCAAGGTTTAGGGATAGCCTTGACACAGGAAATTGAGGGACATGACCGAGTGATTGCCTACGCCAGCCGAACCTTAACTCCCGCCGAGAAGAACTACTCCGTAACGGAAAGGGAATGTTTGGCCATCGTGTGGGGAATAGAGAAGATGAGACCGTACCTCGAAGGGTACCACTTCACCGTCTTGACCGATCACCAGTCCCTCCGCTGGTTACACTCTATCAAAAGTCCGACTGGCTGCCTAGCTCGCTGGAGCATATTTTTGCAACAGTATGACTTTGAGATTAAGTACCGTAAAGGAAGCTTAAACCGTGTAGCCGATGCACTGTCACGTCAACCATTGGAAGGACCTTCTCCCGCCACGGGTACCGAAGAATTATGTGCTGTGAATGAGGCACCAAACTGTTCTTGGTACAGACGGAAGAAGTCGGAAGTTGAAAAGAACCCAGAAGCTAATCCGGATTACTGTGTACGTAATGACCGGCTGTACCGCCACTTCTGGGATTCCAGTGACTTAACCGAACCCGACCAATACGACCCGTGGAAGTTATGCGTACCAACGCCACTCCGGACCACAGTTTTGCAAGAAAACCACGATGCTCCGTCCACTGGACACATGGGAATTGCCAAGACTACAGCCCGGATCACACAAAAGTACTACTGGCCAGGGATGTTCCGCGACATCGCCAGATATGTACGTAGCTGTATGCAGTGCCAACGTTACAAGATCTCCCAGCAGCAAACACCAGGAGCCATGCAACCGTCCGTCAGCCGCCAACCTTGGGAAACTGTTAGCACCGACCTAGTAGGACCGCTACCTAGATCTAGTAAAGGGAACAGCTACCTAGTAGTGTTTCAAGACCGTTTTACCAAATGGGTCCAGTGCCGTCCCCTACGAAGTGCCACCGCCCGCAATGTCAGCCAAGCTCTCTATGATGAAGTTATCACCCGTTTCGGATGTCCGCGTACCGTGATCACGGATAATGGTACCCAGTACGACAGCCGTATGTTCCAGTCATTATTAGACGAATTTGGTATCCAGCACCGTTTCACGCCACCGTACACACCACAGGCAAATCCCGTTGAACGAGCCAATCGCACTATCAAAACTATGATAGCACAATACTGCGAACAGGATCACCGGAAATGGGACCAACACTTGAATAGCTTTCAGCTAGCTATCAACAGTGCCAAACACGAATCAACCGGATTTTCACCCGCCTTTCTAAATTTTGGAAGAGAATTGTCGCTGCCAGCCACCGTATACCAAGCCGAAACCAACGAAGATACCGAACCCAACGAAGATGAGGATAATCAGATCCCAACCGTACACACCGACCGCCTAAAGAAGCTACAAGAAGTGTTCGAACTGGTTAGGATAAAGCTTGCCCAAGCATATACCTCCCAGAGCAAATATTACAACCTACGACGCCGGGATATCCAGTATCACGTGGGTAACCGGGTTATGAAACGGGAACATCCCCTCTCCTCGGCTATTAAAGGTTTTGCGTCTAAATTAGCTCCGAAATATTCTGGTCCGTACACCGTGACCCAAGTCATATCTCCCGTGGTCTACAATCTAAAGTCGGATACTGGAAAGAAACTGACCCGTATCCATATTAAGGACTTGAAACCACATGTAGCTGTCAACGAGCCGCTAAGGACAGAACAGACTGCCAAGAAGAAACCTTCCAGGAGACTACCAACCTCGTTTTCTGGTGAAGAAAATCGGCCCCCCGTCCCGACCGAGTACGTTACCCGTCGATCTGCCAGACTGAGACAACGCCAAAAAGTTCAGCGTAACCTACTCCCATAAGGACCTGATCGCCGCAAGAATAGAAAAAGAAATCCAGCATCAAAGACCAGAAGTAACCGTTTAATTTTTCCTTATTTTAGGTATTTTTTTTAGGAGGACCCTTCCTACCAGGATCTAGGAGTATGGTATCCAACCGTAGCAAGAGGACCTCAGTAATATTTTACTTGTTTTCATTATTACCATTGTTATTTTTTTTGAAGACTCTAGTTTTGATTTTTATTTGTAAAAGGTGTATGTGCCCCCAAATAAAGTTTATGCAACCGGTGTGGGGTACGCGCCTTAAAATCAGTTAGGGAACTTGAGTAAATTTTCTTTTAATCTTTTTCCAGTACTGAAGCAAGAAAGAAAAAAAAAATAATTACATTATTTTTTTTTTTATGAAGTAAGAGGGGGGTGTAATGAAGCGTATTTTAAACCCCAATATACCATTTATATTTTCCAAAAATAAATGTTTCTGTTAGATTATTTAATAAAAATTACCAGGCTGTGAGAAACAATTATATCACCGCATAAACTCATAGGCCCCCACCAGGCCCAACCGTTCTGAAAATGCATACTAAACCGTGATCTCCGCAGAAAGCATTAAGTTGCTACCAGTGAACAACAGCAAGCAGAAGTGCCTTCTCCAGGGAAACCGCCAGCAGACGTAAGTTGCAATATTTGAATTATATTTCCGCGACACTGTACTAAGTTGCGCCTACGGCAATCAATATCCACGCGCACCGTTCCCCCGTCATTACCGCGAATAGAGGGGATAGTGGACTAGATACCCGAGGCACTGAGAGCAGACAGAGCAGTTCCTCACGAGCTCCAACAGCGACCAGACGTGCCCAGTGCAGCCAGCTCCGGAAATAAGAGTAAGTGAAATTTTTCTAAGACCGGGAGACAGAAAATTATGGTAAAGTCCGCGATTTCAGACTTGTAAAATATTTTTCATTTAACCGTTTCACCTGAAAATAATACAAGTATTCATTTACCGCTACGCACCGTGTCTGCACATTTCTCCCCTCTACCGGCTTGTTGAAAGAGGAAAGTATTTATTAAAACTCATGATATCAAACAGTCGTGGTCGGCCGCTCCACGACTCTAGACGCGTCCAGCAGTAAGCAGGAGCCCCGCCAACTGTGCAAGTACCGATCCTTAAAGATTGCTCCTACCGCGACTACGTCATTACCGCACGCAGCAAATATAGAGTCCCCCAGTCTAACCGAGAATCTTCTGTTATAGTCACTGCCATTTTTATCGTCATACCGCTGCCTATCACTGCCTGCTGTCAAACTGTACGTCACCGCCATTTTTTTCGTCATACCGCTGCTTCACTCCTGCCTACCTTAGTAACGTCACCGTATCGCATGGTAGCACTTACCGTAATCATCAGCACGTCACAGCCTGGGTTTGCTCTTTTGTGCGTTATGAATGTACTGTATATATTAAACTAGTTAAGCTGTAAATAGTTTCGTTATCACTGTAACTTATAGGAAATAAATAGATATTCTGTTTTACCGAATTCTGTGTTTTACTGCTGTTTGTGTAACAGTCCAATTTTCCCAAATTGACCCACTGGAAGTTACTGTTTTCTCCACTGTAGCTATCCCAGCCCTACTGTAACAGGCTGTGTTAAGAGGCTAGTGTGGGACCTTTGCCCCACGTAAAAAATTGTAAAGGTGGCGCCCGAGTAACCGAACCGTTGCTAAGGTGCCAAAAGTGACCACTTTCCTGCCTCACCGGAAAGTATACGTCACAGCTTTCCTTAATTATAAGAAATATTTCTCATGTACTATTTTAAAAATGATCCAAATAACAAATGAGAGTCGCAAACACTAAACACAGCGTTAGGTCTTTAGCAACACTTACAAATTTAAAAAAATGTAGGTAGGAAAATACTGCAAATGACTCAAAACAAAATTCTTGCCACCTTATAGGTTATGTTTTGATTATCCTCGAAGCTGAAAAATAACGTAATATCGTTCATTTCACTTGGCTTGAAAAATATAAGATAAAAACTTTAACATAAAATTTTTCATTAAATAATCAGTTTATTTGTAATCCAAAAATCATTATATAAACTAAAACAATTCAAAATATTCACATTTGTGAAAATAACCACAGATTCATTGCAGAAGGCAATGTTGCCAGCTATATTTTGACGGAATAAAGGTACGATTAATACTCGACATTCCCTATTAGTTGCATCACATTCTCTGGCTGAACTCTGAGAGCAACGGACTCTAATTACGTATTTCTGTGATAACGTAAATGTAACTACGGGAAATCTGCGACGCGCGGGGAGTATTGGTGGCTTCGATAGGTTCGATCAGCTGATCCTTATCCCTCTTAAATACTTAATAAATAATTCTGCAATATTATATTTTCAATATTTTATTTTCCCATATTTTTAGAATTTTTAGGAAGAAGGCACTAATATGCAAGGAGTGGAGAGTTTTCAGGTGATTACTGTTATTATTTTACATTTTAATTTTTATATAATTATTTAAATCGAAAAGTAAGATAATCAGATATCAAGCTGAAGGAGCTGCTGTAAACAATTGCGAGTGTCTTCCCCCATCCAGGTGCGTTTTGATGATGTATTTTATTTCTGCTTTTACCAAAAGTGACCCACGTATACCAGAGGACCTGTATACATTCTCACGGGAATATTCCTGAAACCAGCCTAAAGCAATATCCTATATAAACCTAGATTATTCCAGGAATATAAATATATATTCCAGGCAAAAGTTGTGAATATGTTTGAAACATATAATTATTCCTGGATTATTCCTGGAATAATTTGGTAATATTCTTAAAGGAATAATCTAGGTTTATGTAGGATATTCCCATTGGCCGATTCTAAGAATATTCCCTGGAGAATTTATATATTCACGGCCTATTCTAAGAATGATTCTTTATTCTCAAGAGTATATTCCAGGAATATTCTAAGATTATATTGTACTGTCTGGGATTGAACACTTGAAGTTATCGTTACTTTGAAGTGGTCCTTTGGTAACGCTGTGCGGTCGGCATTACTACCAATTTTCACTTTGTAGTTGAGGATGCTTCAAAGTAATGCAGAGTAGTATCTGCGACGTTGCAGATTCTGCGGCAGTTACTTGAAAGTGTTATAACTATACAATGCCTGAATTCGGTAGAATCTACATAATTGTTACTACAAATGCATACCACAAAGTGAATATTACCTTAAAGCCGCAAATTTAGTAACAGTTATGTCATTCCTACTGTATTAAAGTTCCGATGCCTCAGGTGCCAGTTCCCATCACTGTGAATGTTGCTTGGGAACTTCATACGTTCAACGATTGGCAATAGTGAAGATTTCTAGGTTCAATCAAAGTCAAAATTGTCAACACCACCTTGCGTTTGTATAATTTATTATTCATATCAGGTTAGATATAACGTTGTTTGTTCCCATATAGCACAAACACATTTTATGTACATACATAAAATATTTTATTGTGGATATTCAATATTTGTAGAATCTACTAAATTAGATAGTAGCGATTTTATGGATGTTTTAAGAACATTTGTTTGTCACCCTTCGGATGTTCTGAAAACGTTCATATAATGTTTTTCTTGTATATTTTATGGATGTCTTGGAAATATATAAGAATGTTGTTGTATATTCTTCAATATATTAAAAATGTTTTAAGTCTATTTAATGGACGTCCTAAGAATATTTGTAAACATTGTTGTATATTTTTAAACATTTTAAAAATATTTCAAGTACATTCTACAGAGTGTCCCACTTCGTACTAAGCCACCCCTATAACTTGGCTATTTGTATTTGGATTTGTATATATTTTTTATAGCACATAATACCCATAATGAACTACCTTTGGAAGGTAGAACTGTTACTCAATCTCTATTTCAAAGTCAACTGTGATGTTTTTAAAATGGGAATTTTGCAAAAGTAACATTAGCGATTGAGACAGAGGAAAAATGTATTTGGAAAAGTCGTTCAGAAAAATTAAGTAAGTTCAAATATGAATTTTGATTTAAAAATATTGATTTTTTTTTGAAAAATATTGCAAGTCAGAAAAATTCGAGGTTTGGGTTAGTTTAGAGCATTCAGATTCTAGAAAATAGTTGGAAATTTTTAATTTAATAAACCATTTTACATAATGTTGATAATTTATTTAATTAAAAGAAAAAATTTTTCTGACTTATTTAAAAAAAAAAAATCAATATTTTTAAATGAAAATTCATATTTGAACTTACTTAATTTTTCTGAACTACTTTTCCAAATACATTTTTCCTCTATCTCAATCGCTAATGTTACTTTCGCAAAATTCCCGTTTTAAAAACATCACAGTTGGCTTTGAAATAGAGATTGAGTAACAGTTCTACCTTCCAAAGGTAGTTCATTATGTGCTGGAAAACATATACAAATCCAAATACAAGTAGCCAAGTTACAGGGGTAGATTAGTACGAAGTGGGACACACTGTATAAACTGAAAAAAAATATTTTTAGAATGTCCTCTTCTCGTACTACAGTGGTGGTTGATGAAATTTAGGGTATGCCTTATTCCAGTATTGGAACATAGGACCCAAGAAAACTTTAAGGCATCACTATCAAGACTAAATAAAAACAATGAATTGGAAAAAATCCGTAACTGAAATTTGCAAAAAGTGAAGCATGTCCAAGTTATTTTTTTACATTTTCTTGCAAGATTCTTTTTGTAAATTTTCTTCATTTTATCTTGATATAATGTTGTCTTAAAAGTTTTGATGGAGCGCCATGTTCTAACAATGAGATAAGACATACTCTAAATTTCACCACCCACCTCTACTCGATATGCAGGCTGAAATTGTTGTCATGTCATTAATTCTCATAACTTTTATTTTAATCATATAACACATGCAGACAACAAATTCGACAAATTGACCAAATTTTTCTTGTAAAATGTATGAACGTAATAACTTTAGGCAACATTGGATGAAATAGATTATTACACAGCAGTCTCTAGCAAAGATGTTTTAACTCCTAGATCGCTCAACCCTATCTCAATTTTGTATAAAACATATCCCACTTTTTCAAGTAAAGAACCGCCCATTATCTCTCCCACTTTGCTTCGGGCCCAACTACAAACACTCGTGTTGTCTATGCGCATGTTTCGCATCTAGTTGGTGTCCTGTCGCAAACCTTCACGACGTTGTCAAAGATCAGAGACAAAAGCCGCTGAAAGCGGGGAATTTTGAAGTGGTCAAACGCAATAACGTTGAGCGATCGGAAAATGTAGAGAAAATGGTGACAGTCCGGCAACACCGCTGGTTGCTTCGATCAGTTGTTAGTGCCGCTTGAGATTTGATTGCGTTTGCGCTTTAAGAGCGTAAAATCTTGTTGAGAAACTCGAACTGACCCGACAATAGCAATGGTAAAGTCCGGCAATTCCAACATTGGTGTCTCGCTTTTTGAGGCGTGTTAATATTGTTCTCTCCGTTGAGATGTTTGCTGCTTTGTCATATACGAATTCCTTGTGGGTTAAACCATCTAGTAGTTAAAGATCTTTGGTCTCTAGATAACGTGGCATCGTGTCACGATGCTATGTGGTACAAGTAAATGCTGCTTCTACTCTCTTTTAAATGGACTTGGTCTTATAATGAGCGGCAAAAGTTTTATAACAAGTAAATAATTGAAAGAATCATTTTGACGTATCATGCCACACTGTGGTAATGTGAGAGATTGTAGTCTCTCATGTTCAGAAAATGAGATAAAACTGAGAAAAAGGATAGGTAAGGTTAAAAGACACAGCAAAAGGTCCAATATTTATTACATATATATGCATACACATATTATATTAAAAGGTATGATATTCTTGAAGATCCTCTTGGTTCTCTTCCATCTGATAATTTTCTTTCCTAAAAGAAATATAAAAACAGAATTAAAAAATGAAAAAAAAAACAATGTATTTACCTTTTTTGGCCCAAAATAAGATATTTTTACTCTTGTGAATTTTTTTTAAAAATGCATATTTTTCGCAAAATATCCACTCGAAAATTCCTAAAAATGGGGGAGGGAAAATGTAAAAATTGAAAAAAATCTGAAAAAATTCAGGTGAATGTATTATTGGAATACAAGACTTTTTTTTACAATTTTTCTGTAAAGTGCGTTTTCAGCGAGTTTTTCCGGAAAAACATGAAAAACTACCCCCACTTTTGACATTATAGCGCTTTAAAAATATGTAATTTAAACATTTGAAAAAATTCAGACGTATGCATTGAGGCCTTCTAAATATTTTTTGTCTCTTGGAGAGTTACAGGCAGTTTTTCACGATAAATAATATACTACATTTTTTGCACATGAAAATTCGAAAAATGAGCGTGATTTATAATTATTATAAAAAAATATGAAACCTATATAGTTATACCATTTTTAAAGGTTCAATACAATTTTTAAATTAAAAATGTGAAGACAAAAGACAAAAAATGTTTAGAATTCCTCAAAGCAGCCTCTGAATTTTTTCAAATTATTAAATTACATATTTTTAAAGCGCTACAATTTCAAAGATGGGGATAGTCTTTCATGTTTACTCGATGAAAACGCAATTTACAGAAAAGTTCCCCTCCCCCATTTTTAGGAATTTTTGAGTGGCCATACCTCGAAAAATATGCATTTTTCGAAAAAATTCACAAGAGTAAAAACATCTTATTTTGGGCCCAAAAAGGTACATACATTGCTTCTTTTTTCATTTTTGGCCCAATTCTACAAGATATGGAACCCGTGATAAAATGGGTGTTTTCTACCCTTTCCGATCATTTCCTAATCTAATCTTTTTTAAACTTTTTTATTAACGTCTCTCCTCGCAAGAAAAACGTCATTACCAACACATTGCACAAGGTTTCATCAAAATCCATTCATTAGCACTCAAGTTAGACCTTTTGATCATTTTAGCGCTTCGTTAACTGGACTATTGTAGGTTTCATTATTCTTAGACATTAGTTTACATCAAACGGAACAACAGTGGTGATATTACCTTTGATAAAATCAGTGCCATATAAAATTTTCCAAGACTTACTCGTATTACCTCTCTAATTACAGCAACAATCTATTTACTTGCTCACTATAGGGAATGTAACCTTTGAGGTTAGATCATTTTCTTCGGTAAATATTACATTGAGTCAATTTTTTAGGAAAGAAATAGTGGTTTTCTATACAATTCGTACCCATTCTACGACAGAAAGAAAGATGTGATATTCGGAAACAATCGCAAAAATACTAGTTGAAATGATCAAGATGGCTGCAACCTTTTTCAACGCCAAAGATTTGTAACTGTGCCCATAGAAACTAAATAACTACACTATCGTTATAATTAATAACATTAAAATATTTACCTTTTTACTTCCACTATTACCATAAAATGCTCATGCATATTCACAACTACACATCACAAAATAATTCATTCGTTTCACCATATACCATACTATTTGGTTTCACGTTGCCTTTGTTGACAACAATGACGACATGACATGGGGTTCGTAGGAGACGCAAAGTACGCATGTGCACTTAGAATGGCACGTTGGAGCAAAGTGTACGAATATACTATTCCATATAATAATTAATATTGTACATATTAAAAAAGAAATTCAATTCTAGGAATAATTTGTATTTATTTATTTATTACGTAATTTTTAAACCTAAATCTAAAACACACACTTAGAAAAAAGATCTACGAGTCATGACCTGAGGTAGCCGTATTCTTTATTATTATTATTTTATCCATTTAATAATTTTAAATTTTAAAAGAATCCTTTAATGCCTTAAATGGAGCTTTTAGATGTGGATTAAAATTTAGAGCAGCAATTTTTAATATTCCTGAATATTTAGCAAATATAAGCAAGATAATATTTAATTTCATATGTTTTAAAAATTTCCACAGAATGTAGGATAAAATATATTTTCTCTCAATATTTTTAAAATATCCATAAAATATACCGTATATTAAATGTACGTGACGGACCAAAAACCAATATTTGTACAATATTCTGTGCTATATGGGTTCAGTACCTTAGACTAATATTATCAAGGATTGTGTTTGTATACTATCTCGTTTAATAAACTTTGCTGAGTTGGAGTTAACTTCTCAGAGTATTTATATGTATGATCTGATGTCTATGTTACAACGCTTCGTCATTTGTTACATACCGTGAGGTCACAGTGTGTTACCTCTTCACTATGTAAAAATCATATGCACATGTTGCTGACATTACGCAGAGTATGCACATATAATTATGCGTCACATTTTACATAGCATGTTACTTCTGCGAAACTTAGTTTACGTAGCATTTACGTATATGCTATATATTTATGTTTGCTGGGAGTGCATTATTATTATTATTTTTTTTTAACTGTTTAACGTCGGCCTATTTCCGCTACCAGGGCCTATCACCGACGCCAGGAGACGAGCTACCCCCAACCTGGAAATTTTGCCGAACCTCTTCGCTTAAGAAGAGTAGGGATCTTTTACTTGCCTAACATTTAATAGACAAGGGACCGCCTGCTTTACATCCCCTCCGAAGGATGGTATATCCACTACGTAATCCTCGTCTGAAATTACGTAACTTCCGAGTATACACTGATATACAAGCCTCTAGAAGGTGGGACGAGAACGCTGTATTTCCCAAGATGGGAGCCCATCCAAGTACTAACCGCGCTCGACGTTGCTTCAACGGAATATCGACTGATATTCACATTGAAGTCGCCTCTACGCTCGCCCCATTATTATTTTGAAAAGTTAATACAGTCTATTATTATGTAATAATGTAAACATTCTGTAAAGTTTGAAATACTCGTAGCAAATTTAAATAGGTATACTTATGTAACATTTAAATTTAGAGAAATAAATCTAAATCTATTAATCTATCTATCTGATAATCACACAACTGTCTTTTTACGTTTTTCACTTGAGTGTAAAGACGAGAGAGGCAGAAGGAAATAGTATATTAAAGTATAAGTGGATATTAAGGTCTTTAAAACACGCGCCATTTTTCGAGTACGACGGCGCAGCCGGAGTGCTCGAAATAGAGCAAGTGTTTTAAAGATCAGTTATCCACGAATACTTTACGCTATTTTTTTTTTATTGGTACACTTTGAAATCATAAATACTGGTATTATTACTACAAAAAATGGAAATAAGAATTAAGAATGTAAAATGGTTAAATTAGTGATGTGACATCAGGACACTTGTCAGTGTCATGAAAATGAGAAAACAAAAATTAATTTGCAATCTGTCACATATGATTAATTATTGTCACTACAGTTGTCACTGATTGTATTGCTTTAAAATGAGTTCTAACATTGATTACTTAAATAGAAAAGCAGAATCGCGGTTAATACCGCAAAAATCGGAAGACGTTTATAAAAAAGAATACAAGTTCATCAAATGGATGAAAGAGCAAAAGATAACAGATACAGATGAACGAGTTGTACTTGCTTACCTTTCATGTTGCCATGGTAACTTTAAAACACGCGCGTTTTTAAAACTTGGATTTAAACACTGTGAGGCGTACTTTAAATAAGCAAAATAGGGTACCAATAAAAAAAAATTATTTATTGCTAGATCAGCGAAACAATAAGACAATAAACCTCAGGCCCTGCGCAGTCCTATTAAATTTCAAAATCATCGTGTTTAGTTGGAACTTACCTCGCTCTGTCGCTACTTGTAAATATATTTAAAAACCAATTAAACAACACGCACTCGCATACCGCACCGTCTCGCGAATCAGTGCAAGAGAGTTCACATTTTTTGGCACTGACTGCGAATAACCAAACCAATCGAACAGAAAGCACTCGACAAGTTTTGCACGCAAAATCCCAACCAAACACGATTATCGCACTCAGTGCGCACCGAATGCAGTCAGGTCATGCGAATCGAAAACGCTGTTAGTGCAAAGGAATTAGTGATGGGTAAAAAGCATATTACACAATGAAAAAAATAAGAAATAAGAAATAAAATAAATGGAATAAGAAATACAGAAATAAATTATTTCCAAGATGCAATGCACAATACTCTGGGCGATAGTATTTTTTAACCAATCGGACGGCAGATAAGGTACTCTAGCCGCCCACATCATTTGAAAGGCCGTAACATAACCTTAATAAATATATCGTTGTTTTCTTTGCTGTGTGGCTGTGCCCTACATCGTTGAAAATGGAGGGAAAACATGTTCTGTTGTTTCTTACCGCCGTACAAATAGCATCTACAGCATTGTATGCAGCATGGAAATTGCGGAAAAACAAAAGGTGGAGAAATAGGCGATGGTGGGTACGTCCTATAGGCGTCTGAATTTAAGATGCCAGCGCCAAAGTGGAGAACTCGTGAAGTAATTATAGGCCGTTTGTTTATTTATTTGGCGAATACTTACATCGATTTTTTTCTGTTTATTGTTATTTTTGGAGTTGAAAATAATAACATTAATAATATATGACCTAAAGGTTTGCAGGATTTTGTTGTAAGTGATTTGCAAGATGTTAATGGCATATTATTCAGCAAAATTCATATTTTTTAGGTTATCTGGTTTTCCCCTTGAAAAGTACAGTTTCTTCGACATAAACGGTGTCTGGCTAGTTAAATATTAATAAACTTAAATATTTCTTTAAATTTATGTACAGTTGTAGTTTAAATCACTTTTTTTTTTCAGGAAACATGAGTGACATTTAGGTTAAGCATATTGCAACGTATGGAACATTTGGGAAGCACTAAAAATGTAAAAATTCTAATTGTGTGTATGAAGCGGAATATGTTTTAAATGCAGGACACATTATTTTGTGTGGTACAACTCATATTCAACACAAAACTTAATAAATGTGTATGCTCTATGTTTACAAACAAGTGTCAGATCATGAAATTAGTGGTACCTACATTGAATATAGGTAACTGAAAAGATATTTATTAATTCTTTAACCAAAATAACTGAAACAGTATTTTGTAAAATATGAAATAGAAATATTCAGGGGTAAAACATAATAGTGCATGATGCAATAGTATACATTACTTTTATGAATATACTGAAATTGCATATATTTACTTATTTCAAAAATTTCACTTACAATGTGTGATTGTTCAGGCTATTATTATTGCTACTCGGGCCCCTCGGGCCACGGTTATTTGCACCAGCTTTTTCCCTCTCAATGCCTGGTTAAAGGTGTCTACATCAAAGAGGGTACGCTGTGAACATTGTCGTGCCAATTCAACTTTCACGAGTTGTCCCTGCAATCTACAAAGGATACCGACTAGGTTGGCTCCATCAAGATGTATCTTGTGTAGCCCCTTTAAACGCTATCATATTTTTAATAACTTAGCATCTCAGTTTATCGTTATTTACTTATTGTTGATATCATCGTACACTAAAGAGACAATGACAGAAAGGCCTATAATTAGTTTGACTATAGATCACCAGGTGGCGTACTCCTTATTTTCAGACGCCTATAGTGGCACGACGTGAAGAATATGGTGATTTTGCCACACTATTTCAAGAACTAAAAGAAGATCCTGTCCTCTTTTTTCGGTACACAAGAATGAATGTACCAACGTTTTACGAACTTTTACATCATATAAGTCCTCATATAACAAAGCGAAGTGCCAGACCTTCTATATCAGCTGAGCAACGTTTGGCAATCACATTGCGGTGAGACACATTTGTTTACATTTAAAAAATTGCTTATTTACAAGGGTTGTTTATAAGAACTATATATCATATTTGTTATAGGTTTCCAGCTACTGGGGACCAGGTTCTTTCTATTGCTTTGGCTTATCGTATAGGAGAGTCAACTGCCCATGAGATTATCAAAGAAACGTGTGCAGTTATTGCGAATGTTTTGTCACAAATTTATTTACAACCTCCTACCGAAAATACATGGAAAGAAATATGTTTGGGATTTTTGGAGGATTGGAATTTGCCCAATTGTGTAGGAGCTGTAGACGGCAAACATATTGTAATACAGGCACCACGAAATTCTGGCTCACTTTATTTTAATTATAAAAAAACCTTTAGTGTTGTTTTAATGGCAGCCTGCTCCCATGATTACAAATTTACGTTATTTGACGTTGGAGCATATGGTAGTGAGAATGATAGTGGTGTGATGTCAAATTCATCTTTCGAACAAGCATTTTTTGAAAATAAACTAAACTTACCACAAGGATATGCGTGCCTTCCAGGGTCTCATGATTTAAAAACACCTTGTTATTTTGTTGGAGATGCAGCATTTCCTATGACAAAAAACCTAATGCGACCTTTTCCTGGCAAGCACTTAGACGACCTTAAGAAAATTTTTAATTACCGTTTATCTCGAGCCAGAAGAGTGATAGAAAACACCTTTGGTATATTGGTTTCCAGATGGAGAATATTTAGACGACCTATATGTGCAAACCCAATGTTGTTGATAGAATAGTTTTGGCAGCGGTGTGTCTTCATAATTTTTTAAAAACAAAGAATGACGAGCAACCAGCACAGGCAAGACTTTATTGCCCCCCTAAATTTGTCGATACCGATACTGGTAATGGATAAGTTGTACCAGGCGAATGGCGAGAAAATGGAGACGATGTCAATTTATTACCTATGGGAAATATTGGTGCGCATAGAGCAGCAAAAGAGGCATATGAAATAAGAGACTGACTTGCTTCATATTTTATCACACCAACTGGACAGATTCCTTGGCAATATGATTATATACAAAGAGGAAAAAATCAAAATTAATACTGCATGAAATATATGACATGTTTTAATAAAAAAGCGTTAATAATGTATGGTTGTTTATGTTTAGAACATTTTATATGCCCATATAAATAATCTACCTCATTTTATTCCTAAATACTGCATTGCAGTTAAAATTGATTTCTGAATATAAAAGTAAGTAGTCGAAATATTTTTTATCTAAAATATCATGCAAGTACAAATGTCCGTCAATTTATAAATAAGGTTTCCAGCATATATTCAGGACGATTTAGGTTTTAATCTGTCTCATTTTATAATTTCTAATCATAACTTTGACGTAAATTCTCCAACACTTAATATACATACAACCATTTGCTGTATCCTAAAAATCAACTAAATACTTTGGAATAATCATTGGCCAAAAAATTAACTTTATAGTCACATGGTGCAGGTTAAAAGAAAGTTTATCTCACAATTTAAACCTCTCAACATACTTTATACCGTCAATTAAAACAACATAATTTTTATTGTACCTACTTTAATACATTCTACATAATATAACATATGATATAGCATAGCACTTTTATTATTCAGGTAGTATCCCACGAATATAGTAATGACATCAACTTTTGTTTAAGGATATTCTTTTTGGGTTGTGTAGTTTTTTTTAATTCAGCAGTTACTAACTTGCCAATATATTCATCTGCATCATTCTCTTCTGGCGATTTCGGTGCAGCAACAATTTGTGTAATTTCACGAATTGAAGCATTCATTCTGTTAAATGCCATTTCAACAGGATCTAGTTTCGGCTTTTTATTTTTCCTTCCAACCTCAAAATAGCAACTTTGTGGGGAAATGGGTTTTACATTTTCGATTTCCTGGCTTTCTGAATATGAGGTTGTAGATGACTGAAAAAGTATACATGAATAAATATCAAGATAAATATTGTTCTATATTAAGTACTGTAATATCAGTAGTTGTTTATCGAGAGAAACTTACTTGCTTCTCTACTTCAATAGAATTCAACTGTGAAGTCTTTTCCTGAATATTTATCGATTCTGTAGAACATGATATTGCTGTCTGTAACTTGCTGAATTGGCTGCAGGATGTTTCGTTGATCGTTTGCATTAGTTGGCATTTTGTTTATTGCACTCCCATATGATATCTTAACATAAAATAAATATATATTAACATAATACCTGTTATATAAGCTAATACAACATATTCAAAACGATTGAACTAACGTGCATTTAAAAGAGACACACACACACACACACCCAATAACAAAAGACAAGCTACTTACTTTCGTTTTAATGTTTTTCCAGAAATCGCATACTCTCATATAGTTCCCATTGCTTTCGTTTGGGTGCTTCTCTTCCACTTCGTGTTTCTTCATCCTTGAGTAATCTTTCCTTGGAGAAATGTTGGCGTAGTCGTAGCCATCTATTCTGACACTCTGCACCTAGAAACCTCATTATACAGTATTTCATACCTAAGCTAAAATTACAAAAATACCTACTTGTCATGTGAAGAATTTTTCCTATTTCTTCCCAAGCATTATTTTTCATTACTTTATCTTTATAGTCTCCTATACAAGACAGGATAACAACGAACTGAATCTATAAGTAATTCATCCCCGCATTTAATAGTTTCTTCCTCAGGGTCCCTTGCCACTTCACTTTCGTCGATATCGATGTATTCGCTCACGTAATCGTGAAAATTTTCCATAGAAACAGTTTTTACACCAATTCGTTGAAAAATAGGAAAGTGAGACATAAGTGACATAACCTCAACTCAAATCAAACGTCAAATTCTGAATTATTCGTATTTTCGTAGTGCTTTGTGATTGGTTGGCAATAAGAAATAAGCAAGGAGGTTAAATAAGTAAGGAGTCGCCATAAGAAGCAGAATGTGGCAGCATATTCCTCATTTTAGTATGATCGAAACGTCAACAAAACGCGATATGTATCTCGGTTTAATATTATTGTAAAATAAATGTTTTTGATAGAAAATAGTGTTTTTCTCCATAGCATGTGATTTCGTGTCCGCCAAGTAGCTGTACAAATCAAAGTAGTATAAATAAGAAGAAATGTTTTAGAATCACTTTTCATAGGTTAAAACAGGTGTGTACTCAAAAGATATGTTGAAACTATTTTCTATTTATTTTAGATTGTATTTTAGATTATGTTAAATTATATTTGCTTGAAATGTGAAACCGTCATCTTATTCATTACTCTACTGGCTTGATATATGGTAGTGTCAATGTGTAAAGTCAACTAACATGTATCTCCTCAAATGCTGTATAAACTTTTTTTTTAATCAGGACCTGGCGAACCGTTCATGACAGTGTGATCACAAGCCACGCCTTCTGCGGCCTTTTCTCACTGTGGGATATAAGCTTTATGGCTTCTCCTTATTTATATTCTACCTCCATGGAAATAAGAAACAGAAATTCAATCGGATGGAAACTCAGATAAACAAAGAAGTATATGGATAAATAATCTCATTTGAAGTACACAGAAGTTGTGTGTAGGGAGGATAACCTTCTAAGGGGCAGAGTGGAGAGGAATGTTTATGTTTATGGAGTCGCCTAATCAGAGGCGTAGACATATAAGGGGGTTAAAATTTTTAAAATAATCGATTAATGTTCTCGACTATTACTGAATACTATATCTGACAATAATAGTACTACGACTCTATTGAGACAAAAAGAGTACTGTTTGGTTAGAATTTTCACAAAATGTGTTATTAAAGAGAAATGAAAGTATTGAACTGTCAATTCTCAAAGTTAAATGGTTCTTAAACGATAAGTTACTCTACATTTTCTGAGTAAAAAAAAATTAACTTTTGGTTAGGATATAAAAGTAACTTGATGTAGGTATATCCTGGGGTTATGCGGTCTTTATAATAAAATTATTATTTTTGTTACGTTTCGGTTTATTCAACCATCGTCAGAGAACTACAGTTAAATGAAGACAAATATTTTTTGTAAATGCTATTTTTTATACACATGGATTTAAATTGTATGTGTATAAAAAATAACATTTAAAAAAATATTGGTCTTCACTTAATTGTAGTTCTCTGACGATGGTTGAATAAACCGAAACGTAAGAAAAGAGTAATTTTATTATAAAGACTGATAACCCAGGATATAACTGCATCAAGTTAATTTGATATCAACGGTCAAGAAAATAAAAACATCTATATATGTTAGCATATAAATGAAATCAACTAGTATTTTTTCATATTACAGTATAACATATTCATCTAAAAGTTTACATACTTATCACTCTACAGTACCGGCAAGCGTTTGATTAGGTATGACAATAAGAGCAAGCGAGAGCGAAACAACTGGGGTATTTTTTTTATCGTATAACACATCCTACTCGTGCCACCTGCTTTCCTCACCACATGTGCGTGGGCAGCTCTGTTTGCATGCCTAATCCAAGACTTTTCGATACTGTATAATGAATCTGGTCATACGCTACCAGTACCATATACATAAAACAAAAATAACATTATATTACTTTTAAATCTCTATATTGTAAACAAATATACTCTACATAATGCACTACCTTATAGAGCGGGAGCTAAGTGGCTTTTTCGGAAGCTCATCGCTTTATGAACTTTGAGATATTTTTATGGTTTAATGGATGATAACGATTCATAAAATCGACTTCTGGCGGGGCACCTCCTGTCAGGAGCGTCACGAACACTGTTTAAAAATCAGTGAAATCATGTCATCGTTACAAGGCTCATGTTTTTTTGTGTGTACACATTTTATGTTTAGAATGAATAAAATATGATCGTCAGAAAGTGTGGGCCGTCAGAAGGCGCAGCCAGAAAGGTAATAATGATACAATACATCTGAGATACGGTACGGAGTCGAGTTAGCCGAAAGTGTTAAATTCCTGTATATTTAAGAGCCTATGGTACTTTTGTTGACTTTGTTTACGGGGAGGCTATTCTATTGTTGAAGGAGCTTATATTTACGTTTTAAAAAGGAGCCAGAACTTGTAACGATGAGTTTAGAGTTCTGAGATGAAATATGCGAAAAAAAATCCAATTTTCTTAAAAAATTCTAAACATTTTCTTTCTGGCTAGCCTTACTGACGGGAGTTTCTTTCTGAGAATTTTTTTCTGTGTTCAAAACATAAAACATGCTCAACCTTAAAAAAAGTTTGTAACGATGATGTTATATAACTCCGTTTTTTCACCTCTTTGACCTTTCTGGTTGCGCCCACACTTTCTGGCGATCTTATTTTATTCATTCTAAACATAAAATGTGTACACACAAAAAAACTTGGCTTTGTAACGATGATATAATTTCACTGATTTTTTATATCTTGAACCATGGCCAACTCGACGGGCTGACATATGCCAGAAGTCCATTTTGTCAAGTTCGATAGAATTAATCAGCGCATTGAAAATGCTTGTAACGATGAGTGCCCGAAAAAAGCCACTTGGCTCCCGCACCATTACTTCCAGTTTTTAATTTCAATATTGTTGAATATAGTTACGATAAAGATAATACAGATTCCTTATCAAATCTGTTTTCGATACAACGCATCAAATTATTTCAATCTGATATAATAAATTGCAGTTAATTTTCTAACTTGGTAAATTTAATTTATATCGATATCTTGGCAGGGCCGTGGATGGACCCTCAAAAAATTTTAATTTTTTGATGACCGGGGGGAGAAATCCGAAAAAAAATTTAAAATTTCCGGGCCCCCTAGATAAGCCCGGGGGCATCACCCCTCCCCTCTCGTCTGGTCTGTAGGTATCGATTCTGAATTAATTCCAGTAAAAGCAAAGATAAAGCAGAGAGTAGCATCGACTCGACTCTTGTTAGTATTAAAAAGCAAGTTATATGAGACACCCTTGATACGATAACGGAAGTGAAATGAGTCTCTTGGTAAAACTACTAGGAAACAAACATTTTTTTAAACATCTTTTTCCTGTCCGGGTTACATAAAAGTCATCAAACGATTAAAGCATACGTAATTGTAAATGCTTCAAATTTTTGTCAGTTACCTGTAGGACAACGAGTCACTTTTTTCTAAGCGTAATATTTTCTGGGAGCCTACGGAATAACAACATAACGTAGCACATATATCAGGCAACCCCAACAATTTCAAAGTCAAGACTGTTCAGAAGGGGGTTACACATTTAGAAAAACGCAAATATACATTCATTACATATCAACGTTACGAATTTTAAAGTGCATTATTATTTTGAAAAGTTAATACAGTCTATTATTATGTAATAATGTAAACATTCTGTAAAGTTTGAAATCCTCGTACCAAATTTAAATAGGTATACTTATGTAACATTTAAATTTAGAGAAATAAATCTAAATCTATTAATCTATCTATCTGATAATCACACAACTGTCTTTTTACGTTTTTTACTTGAGTGTAAAGACGAGAGAGGCAGAAGGAAAAATTATTTATTGCTAGATCAGCAAAACAATAAGACAATAAACCTAACTATAACCCTAACCTACGACTATGTACACAACTATGCTTGCATATAAAACGAACGAGATTACTCCCTTTTGTAGATCTTTTAGTAAATTAAACAATCCTTAGTCATTTTTGAACCGTATAAAATGTGATTAAACTGCAAAATCAACACAAAATTGTTTACAACTGGATAAAAACAGCGTTAAAAGCAATAAAACAATATGGCGGCACAAGAAAATGTAAACAACGGTCAACGTCCTTCGGAAGAGAACCAATGAACGCCTCGATAGACATGTAAACAATGAACACGTCATATATCTTACGCGTAGACGGAAAGTATTATTTATCCATATATTTCTTTGTTTATCTGAGGATGGAAACTTATTTCTTATTTTCATGTCGCCTATTTCTTATTTCATTGTTGTGTATCAGAGCTAGTCTGGTAGGTTTATAAATACTTTAAAGAACCAACATTATTAAGAAAAACTGAAATTGACTGGTTCCTGGTACTCCAAAAAAGTAATCTTTTATTTTTCTGAATGTCAATGTCAACAAATTAGTGCTTATTCGATTTTAAAATTCAACTGGTCATATTTGCTCCTTGCTATCGGATATCGTTATTTTTTATTTCTTATTTCATATTTTTTATTTCTTATTTCTTATCTCTTATTTTTTTCATTGTGTAATATGCTTAAAAGCAAGGTTGGTATAGAAAGCCGGTCGTGGTATAGTCTACCAATCTTGGTAGTTATTTTTTAATAACAGTTTAAACTGCTACTGCTATTTTGAAATAACAATTAAAAAATAACAGATCGTACTGAGTACTAGAGAAGTACTGGCATGCGCATACCGCAGCGCACAGTTTGCAAATGTTATTTCAGAGCACGGTCATTAAACTATAACGGTTACTTCATCCAGTTGCTTCTAGACGAAGGAGCGCGCAGGGGGGGAACTTGGGTCTAGTGCCTACGTCATGTAGCCACCGATATCTTTGTCTCTATCTTTTGCATGGGAATAGGATATCTGTCTCTCTTGTACGCTTTATTTGTTTAATTATTTAGATCAAGGTCAAAGTCTAGGTAGATCCAGAGCCGGCACTAGTTACCGCGTGTCGTGTTTTCAATTTGTCTGGCATACTACAACGACAGTGTGTTTATTTTTATATTGTTTGTCGCACGTCGCACTGTCACTGTCCGGTGTAATAAACTAGTTTGCTGTCGTCCCAGTGTATAGTATTCGTTTATATCAGTGTTTATTAATTGAGTGAGTAGCAAAATGTCTAGTGCCGGCCCTGGCTGGGTCTAGCGGCTACGTCATTTTCGGTTACCTCCCCCGCGCGCTCCTTCGTCTAAAAGCTGCGGGATGATGCAACCGTATAGTTTACTGACCGTGATTTCAGAGACGTTATTTTATACCAAGGTTGGTATACTCTAAGGTGGCCTAATAACTCACGGTCAATAAACGGTACGGTTACCTCAATCAGCAGCTTTAGGACGAGAGAGACGCGGGGGGCGGGAAATCGAATGAAAGAGATAGACATATCTGTGCAAAATCCGTGCAAAAGACAGAGATATTGATTCCGGTAGGGTCTACAACCTACGTCACCTGTAGACACTACAGGCATCTTTGTCCCTGTCTTTTGCACGGAAATCAGATGTCTGTCTCTTTCATTCGATTTTCCGTCCCCCGTGTCTCTCTCGTCGTAAAGCTGCTGATTGAGGTAACCGTACCGTTTATTAACCGTGCTAATAACTCACAATCCCCACCAAAAAATGGCATTAGCCAAAGAACAGCTGGTGTGAAATCACACCAGATGCAGGGCCTTATTCAAAATATTGTAAGAATTTGTGTAATGTTAATTAAGCAAAGAACTCCTAACTGGAATATGGGCTCGCAATGACCCGCTTTTGAGGTCGGTGGTAATTATCCTCGCATTTTGAGTCACTGTTCTGCATACTGGTAATGAGGATAAGTTGTAGAATGTAACACTACATATCATAGTAACGTCAGACCATATTTCGGGCCAGTACGGACGGTTCTTCTAGATTGAGACAACTGCGCCGCTACTTCGCGTTCGTAGAATAAGATAGTCTGACTTTTCACCCCCGCACTGATTTCTTCGCCTAAAAGCTGTATATTAAGGAACCTCATAGTCTACAAATCTTGATTTTATACATCATGCTGCTGCTGCAGCTGCTTATCTGTTATTTTCTCACCTGTTATTTTCGAACAGAAATAACAGTCTGTTAATGCTATTTACAAATAACAGTTATAAAATAACAGGTTGTTAAATAGCAACTCATCTCTAAAAGGAATAGACCTTTTACCTTTTATGTTATGTAAATGGCGGGAATACATCAAATCAAAGCATATTTGGAAGCATATTTGTTTATTGTGTTCACATTCCCATACTCACTTCAATACTTCACAATAATTTGCCAGTTAAGTGTAGTGTCACAATTAGAAAAATAAACATTTATTTTTAATTTGACATTTTACCAAAAATTTTATTAGGAAAGTCATAGGTAGGTTATGTTGATATATCTTTTATCTATGGTTATGTTGTCAGAAATATTGCGCATCGAGAAATAGATCGACAATCGTCTATATAAAAAAAAAAGTTTTCCCGCGTACAAAAGTAAACACAAGAAATAAATCTTGGATGTGTATGAAATTAATTTGATTCAGTATTCCCGCCTTTCAACAACAAAAGGCACAAAACTTCCAAAGTAAAAGTGACAGCTTCCCGCCTTTTGTAGGCGTTGTCGAGAAATATACAGAGCATACTGAGGTGGCCAAAAATATTACGCTGTTTGTGTTGAGTGTACGTTCAATTTTACTAAAAAATATACAAAATATGGTTCTGTCTGAAGAAGGAGAAGATCAGCTAAAAAAGAAACATGTGGAATTATGTAACAAATTAAATTTAGACCCTGATACCATCACAGCTTCTTGGGATAATTTCAGAAGTATTAGTAAAAGTTTCGTGTTGGAGGTTAGCACTAATTTGTTATTAATTAAGTTATAAATTTAAATAAGTACCCCGTATTTTTGTAGGGCGATTCCCTACATTGGTTAGGATGCTCCATTTTTGTTGCTTCCAGAGGTATAGAAACACCAACGTTAGGATCCAGCATAGTTGAAGGCAACTGTATAAATCTTACTAGCCTCCTCAGACACAGCAATTTAAGGTAGGTATATTCATTTGTTTTACTGTATTTTCTAATATCTGTATTTTTGTATTTCAGTTTTGCACAGTTTTTTTGTAATATTAATAAATGGGCAGAAATGGCAAGGCTTCCTGAAGATTTCCATAGTAAGATAACACATTTGAAAGACACATTCGGAGTAGCGTATAGTACCTTCAAAGAATACTATCCAATTTTTTCAAAGATATTTCATTCTCCTAGCCCACAAGAGCTAGATCAATCAAAACAGCATAGGAACAGAAAGCAAAGGTAAAATGATTTTTTTCTAATCCTGTTACAAAATGATAACTTTTTTAATGGCGTTTAATTTAAAAAAAAAAATGGCCTTTTTATAAATGAAGTGGCGACTATCATCGAGTACAAGAAAAATTTCTATTCTGTAAATAAGTATAAAGATGGAGAAACACAGCAACTTGGGTTACTTGAGCCACGCTGGCCATTATTTCAAGTAATGACGGTCTTTTTTATGACAGTTTCCTTACTTTTCATGGTACAATAAAAATGCCGAAATATACTTAGTAGATGACAATTACTACTCACAAAAATTGATCTGTCTTATTCTATCCCACCCCAACTCTCAGGCAGATCAATTTTTTAATGATTTTTGTGATACCTCGTCGAGTACATGAAGAAAATTAACATGAAAGTAAACCTTTACTCCTCCCTCTAACCATATTTAAAGGTCTGTCATGTCTTTCCTGGCCGCAATCTGCTGGCAGACATACTCTTCGCAAATATGAAAACGAAGAGTATATTACATTTGATTGACACATTAATACCTTTTCATATCCTATGAGCCATTGAATTCTAAACAACTTCCAAATGTCCGGCTGTCGCGATTTTTTGTAAGCATGATAACTTAAGAGTGAAAATTCCAATTCTATTGAAATTTGAATTTTACGTTAGTGTTAGCTAGAGAAAGAACCGTATTGTTTTTGAAAGAAATTGATTAGTAAATAAAACTATTAGAGCACATTTTAATTAAAAAAACCGCTGCCCAAGGAATCACTACTTCCACATCCAGATTTTTTATCTAAGTCACTCACAACGAAAAAATTTTGTATGTGGAAATAATTGTTTATGGAACTTTAATAATATAATATTTGAAATCCTCTACCCCAAAAACCCATAAAACGATACCCCACATCAGTAGCGGGGTGGGGGTGGTGATAGGGGGTGGTAATGGGGGTGGATGAAGTAAAAAGACATTTTGAGGTTTCTGGTTCTTGTACACACTCTAAGTCACATTTTTTTTTCATCCTCTTTAATAAGAGGTGGGGGTGGTAATGGGGGTGGCTAATGCCAAAATTTTTTTTTGAGACCTCAGCTTCTCTTGTATATGCTAAATACCAATTTTATGGGCTCTTACCTGCTTGATTTACCTATTTTCCCCAAATTTACCCCCCAACCCTTCGACGGAACAAGATGAAATTATAATCTAGTTCTAGATCTCATTAAAGTACATATGTGTACCAAATTTCAAGTCAATATCTCAAACGCTTCCAGAGTAAACGTGCGCACAAAAAAAGTTACAGACAGACAGAAATTTTTTTTTCGCTCAAACTTAAAATCTTGACGTTTCGTGACTTTCTAAGCCTACTTGAACAATAAAAATTTTTAAAAATTTTTTTGTCGTTACTGTACTTCCACTGGACGTGGAAGTAAAAATGAAGTTGAGGAGAGTTGTAACATTTGATGTGATACTAAGATAGAAGTAGTTTCTACTAACACCAAAAACAGTGTGAATTATTATATTGACATTTTTTTTCGTCAACATGGTTGACAGGGGGGTTGGAAGACGGTAAGCAAGGTAAGCACGGCTTAGGGGCGCCATTTCATTATTTAATTTCTTGCTTGTGGACCTTGTGATGTCTTATGCGTTTCACAACCTTGCAAACAGGCCTCGCTCTAATTTCAATAGAGAATGAAATTACTCAGCTATTGCCACTAAATGAACTGATTTCAAAATTTGCTAGCCAGAAAGCAAGAAAAATTTCATTTACTTAAGTTTTCTTTATTATTGTTTTTCTCGTTTATACAATAAATACTAATTTTTCATAATAGTTTTAATTTACTTAGAGATAGAGCAAACGTATGTATACAAATACTACCATTAAATCTATTACCTATTTTGTATATAGCCATTGAACTAAGTAAAGTGAAGAACAGGAACGATAACTGCAGACTTAGTGTTCCAGTTTGTCATTTAGTTCAAAGTCCAATGAATATAGTTGAAAAAATCACGTATTATCTGTTATAGTATGAGTATAGAGGGGCGCACCAATTACTTTGCTTAGGGACGCCAGTAGGTCTCGCAACGATGGTTAACCTTATTGCGAGTTTATGAAATTGAACATAAAAAATGTAGTATGTTTATAAATTAAAATATAGGAGTAACATGTCTGCCTATGTCTGACTGATTGATTTGTAGTCGCTATTAGGTATTGGAAGAAATTTTAATTTTTATGATAAAAGCAAGATTATTAAAAAAAAACTGCGAAGAATAAATAATGAGATATAACTTCTCTTTCACATATAATTTTATTCCATGAGGCCTGGTAATGTACCTGAAAAATAACTCTGCCAACAGGTAACACGTGGGAGACCTTTAAATTTGAGTAGAGGAAGGTGTAATATTTAGTTTCATATTCATTTTTTTCATGTAATCGATGAGGTAAGCAAACAGCAAACTGTTTTGCTTGCGAGTTGAAGCGGAGTGGAATAAGGCAGACCAATCTTTCCTTGTAGTACCTACTTGTAACATTTGCATTTTTATTTTTATTGCAATATTTAATGTAAGGAAACCAGAAATGTGCAGAGGAAACATTCCATATTTGATAAAAGTCTGTTAAAGTCATGTAAATAATAAAATTGTATGCACTTATTTGGTATCAAAATGAAGCTTGCATCATCACGAATCAGATTTCATCATAAAATAGACTATCAATATACCCAATGGAAAGGTAGAAGGAAAACTTCCAGGAAACTTTCGGAGTTTTGAAAACGGAACGTTTCCAGGAAGTTTTCCCTCTAACTTTTCATTGGGTATATAGATAGCCTATTTTATGGTGAAATCTGATTCGTGATGATGCAAGCTCCATTGTGATACCAAATAAGTGCATACAATTATATTATTTACATGACTTTTACAGACTTTTATCAAATATGGAAAGTTTCCTCTGCACATCTCTGGAGGAAACCATCGTGAAAATGATCGAAAGTGACATATTACTCCACAGAGCGGTTGGCACAGCCTTCGAAACCCAGGGACGCTGTGTTTCTCTATCTGTATACTTATTCACTCAATAAAATTTTTTTCTTGCAGTGGATGACTTAGGTTGACGGTCGCCGCTTAGACTATTATTACTTGTTATAAAAGGATTGTCACTTATCATTAGTGATTAAAGATAAACAGTAACTCACTGTAAAATAAGTTAATAATGACAATTATATTTACTATAAATATTTACAAAATATTGTAATTTCATTTTGATACAGTTATTTTCCAAATACAACGCCGTCACAACACTCAACAAATGTCACAACATTCTTGATCGTGAGCAGAACCTCTATATAATCTACGCATCTATACAATATATAAGTAATTTTTACAATTAATTTATTATTTATTTGCTTTCATCATGATTAAAAAATATTATTTAGGTATTATGCAAATCAGAACTTACACACTCTTTTTATTTAACATGATATTACCTACTTTCTGTATATTGGTGCCTCAATCTGGTCATGCTAATCCTACAGTGAAATAAGGATTAAACCTCGGAATGAAAGTTGGAAAGCTAAAAATTTGCATAGTCCTTTGTTTTGACGTTCTAAAGGTGGGTGAAAAGTCTCAAAAGATCTCGTGTCCGCTACTCAAGATATCGAAGGTCACAAAAATCGGCTTTTTACAAATATCTCGCTTCCTATGCGTCGCATGTTAGAGGTTATTACAAAACTTGTAGGGCATAAAATTCACTACAAGTTATGTTTTAAGTTTTTTCGTATGATTAACCGTTTTCGAGATATACCTAGCGCGGAGAGTTAATTCTCATCAGTAGAGTATAGAAACATTCATTCATTATTTACAAGCCTATTCTTGATTTATTTTTAGAATTAATTATCTTTTATTTATTTGTTTTCATCATGATTGGAAAATATTATTTAGGTATTATGCAAATCACAACTTACACACTTTTTTATTTAAAATGAAAAACGTTTTTTATGGGCGCGGGGTGCGCCGCTCCTGATGCCCTGATGCCCTGATGCCGGAATGTGAGACGGGCCCCTCAACTGTGTACTCAACAGCTCAACTGCTCGCGGTGTTTACTTCTAAGCTAGTCTAACTAAAAGGCAAAGTTTTTATTAAAATTGCCTTAAGTGTAATTATATAGAGGGGAAGAGCTCATAAATCCACAGGTTGTCTTTGAAATATGGGTCGCAATTGTAGAAAAATAATGTGAATAGGAGGTGAATTTTTCGACTTTCCAATGCTTCTGGCAGAGCTGGGTAATTACTTGTAATTTAGAAATAATTATAATTACAAATTACTTTTTTGAAAAAGGAACTAATTACAATTACAAATTACTTTTTTAAAAAAAGGAACTAATTACAATTACATGCAAAATGGATTTAGCAATTACTTTTCTAATTACTTTTATGATAAAGTAAATTATAGTGACCAAACAAAGAGGCAAGTTAAAAATTTTAATTAAAAGTGTTGTGTAATATTGCATTTTAATTTATTAGAATGTTTTTTTCTTCAAATGAAATAGAAACAAATAGGATGATGCGATTTCCAGAGACGGAAATTTACGCAAGTCTGCAAGTCTGTTCTTGTTTGTTAAACCACATACGCATGTTGTTAAAGTAATTGTAATTGGAAAAAGTAATGTACTTAAGGTGTAATTTGTAATAGATAATAATTCAAATAATATAATTACAAATTACAATTCCTATAACAATTTTCCTGCAGTTACAATTCCAAATTATGTACTTTAATGAAAAAAAGTACTTAAATACAATTACAATTACACGAAAAAAAAAAAGGGAATTGTAATTGCTAATTACTTTTTCACCAGGAATTACCCAGCTCTGGCTTCTAGCAGCTAATCATGTGAGGTCCTTTTCAACAAGATGCTTGATTAGACTGATTATAGTCATAACCCCCCCCCCAATTTTCCATAAATAAAGCCCCCTAAACCTACCCCTACCTGCCCCCTACCAAATTTAAAAGGGGGGGCCTGCTCGCAGTGTTTACTGTACTAATGTAATTTTACTATCTATCTTGTTTTTAGAATATGGCAGATATGAATTTTTTTAAAGAATTTGAACGGCCAAAGAATTCTTTCTGGGCATACATCTATATGTTTCGAACACACATTACAAATTACGCTCTGCATTTCAAAAACACACAATGATATATCTATTTTTTCATTTTTAGGCCAGTCCCATGCAATACCTCAAAAGTGTTTGAATTTATTTGGAATTTATTTATTACATTGAAAGGGGAGGATCCACAATATAGCACAGAATTAATAAAATCGTATCACCTCCTTTATGCCTGCATGGATTTGGCATTTAAAAATGCATTTTTTGGTGAAAGGCGGGACCTTCTAAATCCACAATTTGAAGGGTTACCATCTGACTGGACTAATCCTAATTTTGAAATGCCTACAGAGGCACCATGTGTGATTAGTTACATTTGTAAGTGTCCTTCAATGTTAACAGATGCGATTCATATGAAGATGTATGTTTTAAAAAAAATGGTAACTAATTTAATTAAGAACAAAACTATAATTGCTGACCTGCCAAATTTAACTGGACTTTTCGATAGAGATGTTTTTGAGCAAAATTTCAAAAATGTCGCTAATGCCTATGAAACTCAGTTACTGAACAAAGGAGACTTCGATGAGAGAATATTTTTAGGTAGGTACCTTAATTTTTCTACTTATACTGCAAATTCACAAGAAAAAACAATGAATAACAGAGTTTGCCCATTCATTTACATAGAAAGACTTTGGCCAATTTTTTGGACTAAAAGGATGATAACAAGTGTTTTTCATTTCATTATCAGCCCGTAATATATCGTCAATCACATGCAACAATGCTGTTGTAGTACTATGACCTCCACCACTGGCAAAATATTTTTTTCTGAAAAAAAAATGTGTTCATGTCCATGTTTGATAGTGTCTTATGTTTGGTCTTGAGCTCCGCTGTCGTGTATTAGCCAACAGGCATTTCTTTTTCATTCCTAGTACCGGATGAATCCGAAAAAATTTTTCGCACTCCCAGCGCGGAACCTGAATATTTACGTGTGACCGAAGAATGGGTTAAATGTTGGAAGCAGACGCATCCTCACATAGAAAAGACTAAAACACGTATTTTTCTAACTCCTCCCACAATATTGTGCAATTGGCTGTTTTAGACTCCCCACAAATTCATAGTATCCATATGCATGCAATTTCACCATTTTCTTTTTTTCGGTTCTTCGACTAATTTTGATGTGTGTGGATAATACATATTATCATGTCAATATGTCCTGTAACAGACCGTGCTCTGAAGCAGAACTCCTAGAGATTCTTATATAGCGACGATGATGAGGCATTCTTGGACCAAGAAGAGGATGATGATTGGAATAATCTGCCAGACGATTAAAGAGGTGAAGGCATTTGAAAACGTATGTGATCATGAAAGTGTTTTTGGAGACCCCGACAATAATAATCAGCTCAATGGCGATCATATATCAAATGGACGAAAGCCGACTTTCATCCAACTATTCATGATTTCAACAACCAAAATACCGGTTGTAAAATCGATAATTTAGGGGATTTCCCGTCTCCGTAAGAAATATTAGTTCATGCCAACAGATTTCGTTGAAGATATTGTAAATCAAACCAACAATTACTATCAGCATGTAACAAATAAAAATCCGGTGAATTCACTGAAAAATTTTAAACCTACAGATGTAAATTAAATGTACACTATGGTGGTCCTTATTTTGCAACATTGGATTTTTTTTCGGTCTCACCCCCCTAAAGTTTTTCCAATTATTTTAAAAATGAAGTATACAAAATTTTAACTAGATCGGACAATGCTAACCTGCGCCTCAAGGCCATTAAAAGTCACTGAAATACGCAATTTTCATCGATAGTTTTTTCTTACAATTTTTTTGGCCTCACCCCCTAAAGTGGTTCCAATTATTTAAAAAATGAAGTATATAAAATTTTAACTAAAATACGCAATTTTCATCTATGTTTAATAGTATCTCGTTGTTGATTACATCAAAATGTTTATACATACAAAATTGGAAAAAAATTTATTTTTATAAAATGTCATTTCTTTGCATTTTTTTCATACATTTAATAGTTGAATAGGAATAATGAAGCTTCGGTTGGTATAAACAGGCTCCAGAACATACATGTTCTCGTTGAAACGAGGGCGGATCTATGGGGGTAATTACCCCCCCTCCCCAAAGATTTCGTAAACCGTCAAGTTTCGTTTTAAAATTCCATCATTTATTATTTTATTTTATATTTTTGAATATATATCCTCTTTAGTTGTTTATAAATTTTTTTTGAGATTTTCTCCCCCTCGCTCATCAATTTTAATTTTCGAAGAAAAACATCTCTGTTATTTTCAGCGCGCGGCTATGTTACCCCCTCCAAGCTCAAGGCCCAGATCCGCCCTTGCGTTGAAATGCCAGGATACACGTTTTGTGTCCCATGAATTAATCGAATTAGCTTCCCTTTATTGTAGAGATGTCTTATATATATTTGTCGCGGTTGTCTGCTAGACGTACGACCTTAACAAACTTTTTCATTGGTCATTTTTTAACAAGAACGATTCCCTGCGATATTGCCATCTGCTGCAGCTGAGGCTCGAACTCAGTAGGGATAACAGCGACTAACCACGTTGTTTCACTCAATCGGGTCTAGGCCATTGCTACAGTTTCGTTAACTCCCTAAAAACGGCACTAAACATTCATACTCTAGCCAGAAGCCCTCGAACCAGGAAATCCGTGGTCTCAATGCTAAGACGTAAGCACTGAACCACTGAGTCTTTAAAGTTTCTTTCACCATTTGCCATCTGATTTTCCATGGACCATTAGCCGTTTTATGTTTCAAATTATCGGCACTAAATTGCCATTTAGTAGACAAGTTTTAAGTGAGTTTATTTCAATTTCAGAGAAGTTAAAAGGAGAATTTGTAAAAGCGTTTTGCATATTATTTGCGAAAATGTTCTGGTGCCTGTTTATGCCAAGCTTCATTATTCCTATTCAACTAACAAATGTATGAGAAAAATGCAAAGAAATGCCTTTTTATAAAAATAAATTTTCTTCCAATTATGTATGTATAATATTTCGATGTAATCAACAGTTCACGAGATACTATTGAAAATAGATGAAAATTGCGTATTTTAGTGACTTTTAATGGCCTTGTGGCATGGGTTAGTTTATCCAATCGAGTTAAAATTTTATATACTTCATTTTTTAAATAATTGGAACCACTTTAGGGGCCGAAAAAATTGTAAGAAAAAACTATCGATGAAAATTGCGTATTTCAGTGACTTTTAATGGCCTTGAGGCAGGGACGGCTCAAGGTGAATTTTCCACCCGGGCGTGAGCACTTTTTGGCGTCCCTCCCTGAGATAATCATGGAAGTTTCACTGACGTACTACATACTAAAGTCCAAGGACCCCCCGATCACTACTTTTTAAGTCAACACAAAATTGTCTCAATATTTATGTGGCTGATAGTGCATCCAAAAATAAAGGTACCCTCAATAATAAGAAAATGATACTCCTTCAAAGGGGAACAATAAATATCAGGTTTTCTGTAATATCTTCCGACCACTTTAAAATATAAAATTCACATATTAAATTTAGATATAACCGGTCTGAACATCAGTTTACAAATTATTCTTCAAACCCCCTCTTCTACTTAAGGGGTAGTTTTAGGAGGTTAGGGCTGTCGTTATTTTATCTCTAACTTTTTTATTTTTTACATATTTCAAAAAGTTCTTAAAAAAAAATAATTTTCAATTCATTACAATTAAAATAATTTTTTTTATTGCATTTGGATAAACCATTCTCAAGTAATTTATGTTTACAGATCAATGTTCATTTACAACATTTTATTAATAATTAATTACACACAGGTCTACAAAAAAAAGTCTTGTCCTAAGCTTCTCATATAACTTTTCTGATGTATTTTGACGCGTTGAAACCAATTTTGGACAAAAAAATTTTCTATCGTGTCAGTTTCCCTGTACCACCCCTTTTATGCCCGAAAACGAAAAAAATAATTTTGACGCACTGAAGCCAATTTTGTAGAATTTTTTTTTCTTTCATGTCAGTGTTTCTCTACCACCCCTTTTATCTCCTAAAAGGGAGCCGAAAACGGTCTTGTTGTAAGGTTCTGATCTAACTTCTCTGAAGTGTTTTGAGGCACTGAAGGCAATTTTGGACACAATTTTTTTTTCTATCATGTCAGTTTTATCCCTAAAAAAGTAGCAAAAAAAAGTCTTGTCCCAAAGGTTCTATCTTAACTTTTCTGAAGTATTTTGACGTGCTGAAACCAATTTTTCACAAAAACGAATTAGGAGATTGAAGGTATAGGTATAGGGAAACTAACCTGACAGAAAAAAAAAATTGTGTCCAAAATTAGCTTCAGCGTGTCAAAATATTTAGAAAAGTTGGACGAAACCTTTTTTTTGCCCTTTTTAGGGGATAAAAGGGATGGTACAGGGCAACTGACACGATAGAAAAAAATGTTTGTCCAAAATTAACTTTAGCGCCTCAAAATACTTCAGAAGAGTTAGATGAGAACTTTTTTCTTTGTAGACCTGTGTAATTAATTTCTAATATAAAATTTTTTGTCTTCACCATCTGAACGCTATTATAATGAGAGGACCACTGACACATAGTTTACCTAGAGGAAGGTTTCTCTTTATTGTTTCCATATTTCATACAAAACAAATTGCCATTTATTTATTTATTTTATTTATTTATAAACAGTAAATGACGTAAGATATGAAATACAAACAGTTAATGTTGGTATAACAATTTTATGAGTATTCTGATTTTTTTCTGAATGAAAGTGCATGTTGCCGGCCTTTGTTTATGCAAAATCTTTAATGATTGACTCCGTGTCAGTCAATAATAGGGTGGGAAACTTGAGGTATGAGTAGTGAGTTATCCCATAGCTAAACAAAATGTTTGTGTTACATTTTGGAATTATTTTATTCAACTGTTCTGAATTATTACCATTTTAACTGACATACTGATACTGATATTATTTGATATTATCTTCCAAAGAAAACTAAAGAAAACTAACAAAAAGGGTACAAAAAAATTTAAACAATTTTCGCCTTCAGTTTGGCGCAACTCTGAGTCGGCGCCCCGGGCAGCCGCCCGGGTTGCCCGGCCCTTAAGCCGCCCCTGCCTTGAGGCACAGGTTAGCGTTATCCGATCGAGTTAAAATTTTGTATACTTCATTTTTAAAATAATTGGAAAAAGGGGGTGAGACTGAAAAAGAATCCAATGTCGCAAAATAAGGACCACCCTAATGTACGCATTTTTCGGGGTTTGCCTCTCATGTCGTTGACAAAGAAACATAGGTTGCAAGATATCTGGACAAAAGAGTTCATCATTGAGACGCCTATATTCAACCAGGTTATGTCACGTGACAGGTATTTTAAAATTCTGCGTTTCTTGTATATCCGTGTCGATGACAATATTGCCAGAAATGACAGACTATACAAAATCAGATGCGTTGTTGACCATTACAAACATTCTGAGAAGGTCGAATCCTTTTTCGACAGTACATTCCATCGAAGCGCCACAGGTTTAGAATCAAATTTTTTGTTCTAGTAGATTTGAATCTGGATATACGACGAACTGCGGTGATCGATATTTCGAAAAGTAGACATTGTAAAATTTTGAAAATTTGGTAGTAAACTAATGTCGATGAGGGCAACTCGGCTAAATTATTCTCAAGATGATGGCACTTCTGGTTATAATAATAATAATAATAATAAACATTTATTGTCCAGAAGAATACACAGGGGTATTATAAGACTAGTCAGATTACAAATAATAAATAAAGACAAACAGTATAAAGACATTGTACATGTAGCTGCTGGTGCAGCTGGACGTCAAAACATAACATAACATTTAAGATACAGATACATAAATAAATAAAAAAATGACTAACTGGATGGAGTGACTGACGGAATTTTTAGACCATAGTTTGCGTGAATTCGTCTATGTTGTACACACACAAATTGAGTAGCAGATTTTTTACTTCCTTATTGAAGTGCTTTATGTAAGTAATGTTTTTAATATCGTTTGGAAGCTTGTTAAAGAGATTTAATCCCAATATCACGTGGGATCTATTGGTGAGACTAAGGCGGTGTGTTGGAATGGTGAGATCATTTCTGTTACGAGTTTCATATGAGTGGAAATGACTGTTTATATTAAAAGTATTTTTATTGATGAATACATACTGAAGGAGATTATATATATATAGTCCATAGACAGTCAGTATGCCGAACTGGCCAAAAAGGTCTCGACAAGAATGTCTTTTATTGACACCTGCCATGCACCGAATAATTCTTTTTTGTGCTTTAAAGACATTTGGCATGGATGCACAAGAGCCCCAGAAGCATATTCCGTAGATTAGTCTGGATTCCACTTGCGAATAGTAAAATGAAATGAGCATTTCCCCATTTATAACATTTTTGAGATTTCTTATCTGATAGCAAACTGTATTCAGTTTTGAGATGAGTTCATTGCAGTGTGGTTTCCAAGTTAAACACTCGTCTAGCGTATGCCCAAGGAATTTAACAGATTCAATTCTTTTCAAAGAGAGGTTATTGTTGACTATATTTAAATCCATGTTGTTTTTATTGTGATTTGTATGGAAATGTACATAACCAGTCTTTTCTATGTTTAAGAATAGACCGTTCTGATTAAAAAACTGAGATAACTTGTTTACTAGGAGGTTACTTTTGATCTCATTCTCGTTGTTATTACTACCTGTGACAAAGAGTGAGGCATCATCAGCATACATTACGACGAAGTAGTCTTTTACAAAATCAGGAAGGTCATTGATAAAGAGTAGAAACAACACAGGGCCTAAGATGGAACCCTGGGGTACTCCCACCCCTGTACTAATTATACCCGAGTTAAACTTTTCATAGACGCCATGTGTTTTATGGCCGATTTCAACAAATTGTGATCTGTTTGACAAATAAGAATCAAACCAGTTTAAGGCAGTCCCACGTATGCCATATCTCTCCAGTTTAAACAGGAGGCCACTGTGATCGACACAGTCGAAAGCCCTGCTTAAGTCACAAAATAACCCAGCAGGGCTCTCACCTGCATCCAAGGCAGCAATCACCCGTCTAAGAAAGGAGTCTACAGCAGTCATGGTAGAATGGGATGATCTAAAGCCATGTTGAGCAGTAGTGAGGATTTTATATTTGTTCAAAAATTTCCATAACCTATCAATCATACTATATTCAAAAATCTTTGAGAGACTCGATGCCTCAGCAATTGGCCTATAGTTTTCGGCGTTAGTTCTATCCTGCTTCTTATAAACAGGATTAACTTTACTAACTTTTAGTTTGCTTGGGAAAGAACCGATAGATAAGGATAGGTTAATAAGGTAAGTTAAAGGTTTTAAGATGTGACTTGCACATTTTTTAATAACAGCACTAGGTAAACCATCAGGACCTGATGAGAATTTATTTTTTAGTTTGTGATTGATGATATTTAGGATTTCAGTCTCAGAGAATTCCTCTATGTAAATACTATTTTCTATGGATGTAATGTGATTTGTTACTTTTTTGCCACTAAAGTCTATATTTGAGATAATTTTTAGAGGTGCTTCGATGAAAACCTTATTGAAACTTTTTGCAATTAGAGTTGGATCAGTGATAATATTGTTGTCATTTACAAGAGTTATATTTTCGTGTACTGTTTTTCTATTTGTTAAATCGGAGATTATTTTCCAAGCAGCTTTATTTTGATTATTTTTTTGATTATTTAAAATGTTTTCATAATAATCTTTTTTTGTATGATTTACCAGCGAAGTATGATCTTTTTTCGCTTTCTTATATATATTTTCTAAATCAGGATTGAATTTTCTGAGAGAGAATAGATGCTTAAGATTTTGACTAGAAATTTTAAGGTCATTTGTGACCCATAGTTTTCTTTCATCAGTATGTTTGTAGTACTTTAGTGGAAAACAGATATTAAAGTAGTGTAGAAGGGTATTGTGAAAATTATCATACTTTTCATTAAAGTCTGAGCCTTCATATACATTACCCCATGTTTCTCTTTCTAACATACAGAAAAAATTGTTGAAGTTTTCTTGGCTAAAAAATCTTTTCCTGAGAGATGTACTTCTTACATTTTCTGTATTCGAAATGCCTGTGTTAAAGAGAACAGTGTAGTGGTCAGATATTGAGTTTGGATGGACCTGGCAATTTTTAGTATTATTAAGATTAGTATGTACGTGGTCAATGAGCACGAGTGTGAGGTTACCCTCGTGGGGCTACATACTTTTTGATCTAGACCATATGTTGCTAGGAGGGTAGTTAAGATACCATATCTATCGTCAGAGGAGTCCGGACTAATATTAAAATCACCATTAATGATTATCGGTATATGGGGTTTATATAATTTATCAAGCATATTATTGAGAGTTTTAATAAAAATATTGAAGTCGCCAGAGGGAGATCGATAACAAGTGATAATATACACCCGTTTTCTTGTCGATACCTTCCACGCCAGACCGCATACCTCTATGTTTTTTTCGGAGCAAAAGTGTTGTAATTCTAAGTCATCTACATCTAATGTTTGATCGGACCAAATTCCAACCCCACCGCCTTTATATTCGGATCTACAATAGCTTGTAACAAGATTAAAATTTGGGAAGTTTACAGCATTTGCTACATTGTGTTTACACCAAGTCTCAGTAAGGCACAAAAACTTTAGTTGACTATCGATTACATATTCAACATAGATTTGATTCACTTTGTCTACATTCAAAGATTGGGTATTAAGTAATATCACGTCATACTCTTTTGGATCAGTTATTGGTCCAAGGTTATTGGGCAGTTCATTTGAAAATTTTTATTTTCGTTCAATTGTTTAAATGTGAAACGTTGTATAGCGGCACCATTTGGCCATATCGAGGGGTCATACACCTCTTTTACATCTTCTATTGGGAATGATACCTTAAAAGATGCTGTAGTTTCCTTTTTATTCCACAGAACACAGCTAAAAGGAATTTTAGGAGCTGTCCTGGCGAGAAATTTCTGCAAGTCTTCTACTCCCATATCTGCATGGATGCGATATACATGTAGATATCCCAGTTTTGGAATGGTTTTCATTCCATCACATGATTTATTAGTTCCTATTATTGGCTTCCTTTTTCTCTGTGGGAATTTGTTAAGGTCTATGCTTGTTGCATTTGTATAAGATTTTGTTTCAGTGGTTTTAGGCAGGCAGTTTCCTTCAGGCCGATCGTCATTTTCTAGATTGATAACCCTGTTTAGAGTGGCTCTCTCTGGTTTATACCGGAAGTAGACTTGCTTATTTTAAATGGGACACCCTATTTTTGGATTCTACGCAAAATTCTAGGCCGATTTCATGTATCATGTATTTTATCTAAGTCTCTCCGTTTTTGACATATTTCAATTTTTATGTCAAAAATGACGTTTGCAGGCCCTAAAAGAATTATCAATTTTTCCTATAAGGAAGCCTTTATTATTTAATTGGGTTGGATTCTTTGTTGAGAAAGACCTACTTTAATAGTGTTTTTATAATATTTTGATAAGTAATAATGCAGTGTTCAAAAGATAAGAATAAAAATAAAATTGAGAGAACTGTCAAAAATCAATTTTTTCAAATGGAAACCCCCAATGTTTATGATCTTATCTTATTTACCATTAAAAATAAGGGTAAGTTTGTGTATGGATGTCTATTCCGAAAATTTTTAGTTTTAGAAATAATGCCAATTCAATATTTTTATATGGGGATTTCGCTATGGATTTTAAAGTCAAATTCTCTTAGTTGGCTATGACGGCGTTGGGTGCTAAACAAATGTATGTAGCTGTCACTTACCATTTGACAAGTATTAATTATCATGCCGGGACGCTTAAATTATATGCACGAGGATTATTTAAATTTGTTTATAATCTATGGAGAATGTTGAACATGCGAAATATTTGGTAATAGGCGAGCGGTGCACCCCTAAAAAGATGAATAAAAAAGTGACATAACCTCCCGAACACAGTTGCCAGATTGAAACCAATTGGAATCGATTAGTTACGTTTTAGCGAACAAAAAACCTATATAACATTTTTTTGTCCGAGTGGCAGGTAATCTGTTACTACCAATGAAATTGCAGAGTAGAAAAAATGTAAAAAATCCATTTGAAAACACATTTTATAAGTTAATTGGGCAAAAATAAACACTTTTTGTCTTTTGTAATGTTTTCGAAAAATGCACTGTTTTTGAGTTATAGGCGATTTAAGTTCCGAAAATGGCCAAAAGTCGACAACTTCAAAAATTCTTATCTCGGCTTCTACTGTACTTTTTTTAATGTTTTGGGTCGTAAAATGATCGTTAATACTTATACTTAAACATACTATTTTTTGTAATAAAGCAACTTTTCATTTTCATTCCACTCGGATGCAGACCATAAAAAAAGTGAACATTTTTTTTATTTTATCAATTTTTTCAAAATTTTTAAATTAAGTCAGGCTAGAAAAAAAAAACAAAAAATAAAAGTGGGTAGACCACATGTTTCTGAACAAAAAATATTCTAATAAAATGTATCGCTAAAGCCACAGTTTTCCCGGAAAAAAATAGTGAAATAACGTTGTGATTCTGCTCGGACAAGCGCACGGTTAAATGCATGCTACGGAACCTCTAAAAATTCTTAGCAGTTCTAACAAGTAAAATAAAGCTATTTTCTCTTTCTGATTACACATTTTTAAATTTTTTCTTAGTGACTAAGAGGATAAATAGTGAGTCTGGAGGGAAAATATTGGAAATGTAAATGTAATGTATTGGAAAAGTTCCAGAATTTATGTTCAAAACAATCAAAGATATTTTCATAGTTATACGGATAAGATCTTGACAATCGCAATTTCTTATCATGGTTAAAGCCTCCAATATATTTATCAAGAAAATCATCAAGCAATTAAATTAAAATGATTTGAGATGTACTTTTTTTGAATCCATGTTACTACAACTTAATAAACCATAATAATCATATAGTGTACATTCTTTTTAACAGTTTTCAATGAAGAAAGAATTTTTTTGAAGGGGCTTTTATTTTTTTCTATATTGTTTATTGTGACGATTGAGTTCGGGCATGATAATTTATATAAGTATATTTTTCCATCCATCCTTTGCTCCTTTTTTTCCGGGAAAACCGTGGCTTTAGTGATACATTTAACTTAATTGAAAAATTTTGAAAAAATTGATAAAATAAAAAAATTTTTCACTTTTTTTATGTTCTGCATCCGAGTGGAATTAAAATAAAAAGTTGCTTTATTACAAAAAATAGTATGTTTAAGTATAAGTATTAACAACCCAAAACATTAAAAAAAGTCCAATAGAAGCCGAGATAAGAATTTTTGAAGTTGTCGACTTTTGGCCATTTTCGGACCTTAAATCGCCTATAACTCAAAAACAGTGCATTTTTCGAAAACATTACAAGAGACAAAAAGTGTTTATTTTTGCCCAATTAACTTACAAAATGTGTTTTCAAATGGATTTTTTTTACTCTGCAATTTCACTGGTAGTAACAAATTACCTTCCACTCGGACAAAAAAATGTTATTTAGGTTTTTTGTTCCCTAAAACGTAACTAATCGATTCAAATTGGTTTCAATCTGGCAACTTTGTTCGGGAGGTTATGTTGTCACTTTTCTATTCATCTTTTTAGGGGTGCACCGCTCGCCTATAATAGATATCCAGAAAAACGAAAACCGTCTCCTAACAGTATTAAACGAATAATGGAGAATTTTAAAAAATTGGCACTGTTAAGGCAACAATTCATAGCAAAATCTCCATTAGGGTGGCCCATCTTTTTCAAAATCGAAATTTTTTATTTCTCACCCCTGCAAATGGTTCCATTTGAAGAAAAAACAGTCCCCTCAAAATATTATTGAGGCAAATTGAAGGCAAGGGGTGCCGCAGAATGCATTATTATGCAAGAATAAAAGTAAATGGAATTATTTACATTCTTTGGTTGATGCATTGTTTTTTTTTTTTAATCAGCAACATTTATCTTTAGAATGACTAATCAAGTCATACAAATATCAAAGACATTATCTGTTGTGACTATGACATGTGTCATACTACTGTAAATTCGTAGTCTAAGAAAACTAGACTAGAAGTTTTTGAAATAAAACTCGTTTTATCTTTGTGTATTTTATTATGAAACGTTTTTTTCATACATAGTACCAAATATTATCCTAAATCTACAAGACATATAGTAATAAAAACAATATTTTTTGCACTAGGCCAAAGCATGCGACAGGGTTTCTTTTTTTACATTTGGAAACTGTGATTTATAATCATTTACAACTTGGAGTAAAAACTGTTTTTGGTCTTCATTTTTTGTTAAAATGTCATTATAGTCAGTAATAAGTTTGATTCCTCTCTCAGCGGCATCATTTACAACTTTAATTTTGTTTACAATATTGAAACATCGGGTATAACTTTCATTTTCCCTCCATGTTGTTGGATCATTTTCCAAAAATTCCATAGACAAACCTAATTTTTGAAAAAACTGTTTACTGTTCTCGCATATGAAGTCCTGAATTTCCTTGTTTTCAACGTCAGTAATGTTACTAATCATAAGTCGTTTAATACCCTCTTGATTTGGTGCTTTCCTATTCAAAGCTTTACCCATTTCTCTTTTAGTGGTAACTGAAATATCGTCATCAAAGAAAGATAAGCCAACATTTACTGAATTAAGGTACCACAAATGGTTCACTATTTTCCTACTTGCGGCTTGAGATATTTCTTTGTCAATATTTTGATAATTAATGAGTTCTTTACAAAAGTCTAAGTCATGAAGCGGTGCTTTACTAGCAAATGACGCTGTAAACCAGGCCTTTACAATAAAGAGACATATATCTTCAATACCTATTTTTCTTTTTTAGTTAGTTGGAACTGATCTTGGAAAAAAAATATTTTTAGACAGTAAATGGCTTTGGCCATCCAACGTGCATGATGAAATGCCCCTGGTTGATAGAATGTCGTGTGAGTGGGCTCTTCTTCAACAAAAAGTTTAGAAAGCATTAAAAATTCTTTATAATCATCACGAGGCTGTTGCAAAGTTAAACCTGCATTTAGAAACTTTACAATTTCGGCTTTAACTGGTTGTAAAATGTGTTTAATTTTTGATACCTGAAATCCAGTTTTTAGTTTATTTTGATCTATTTTAGGCCAAAATTCCCTAAAACGTTTAAATAGTGGCACATTTGGACCAGATGAGGAAGGCATTTTTGTGCCAAACACACTTCTCAAAACCACTTCAAAAATATGATGTCTACAAGGAAAATATAGAATATCTCTTTCTAATTTTTGTTGCAATAGTGTGGCTGCCCCATTTATATAACCCATATTTGATGCTGTTGTATCACAACACAAAGCTATTACCTTTTCGTCCAAATTCCATTCACAAAGCACATCATAAACTGCTTCAGTCTGTTTTCTTCCAGTTGAATTGAGCAAAGCTGGTACTCCAAGTAGTTGTTCAATATCTCCACTAGTAACTAAGATAGCAAGTCTATCGATATTTCCCATTCCAGTGAGAGAAGGTAAAAGTTTTCCATCCCAATGGATGACTGGGGCCGGCAATTCAGAATTACCGAAGGCAGTTTTTAATATTTCAGCTCTTTCTTCGCGGATGCGTTGTCTAGAGCGCTGAAGTGTGGTTCTGCTGATGGACAAAGATGTGGTGTCATGTCCTAGTGCTTCTGCTACTGCCGTCAAAATATGGACTCCATACCTGTCGCTTATTTTGCAAGCATCAAATGCAGCGGCTATTTTTGGTGTGATGATGTTACATGTTCCATACAATCTCCTCTTTTTTGGCTGTGACGGGCCAGGCTGGTCTTGCAACAACTCTTCTTGGGCTTCGATTATTTCATCTTCATTTTCGTTGGAGTCGGCTGAATTACTACTTGATGATGGATAGGTGACTGTTTCCTCTAATCTAGCTTTTTCTTGTTGACGTCCCTTTTTTCTTTGGTTAATTAAAAACTGCTTATCTTCATCTATTTTCATCAACTCCAATGCATTTGCATGAGAAATGTCAAAAAGATCGTCCTATTTTTCAACGAAATTTTTTTCTTTAACTCCCGCACTGGCCCTTTTAGCCGATTTTTGTAAGTTCCTCCACTCTGCATAAAGTTTATCTAGTTGTTTAACGCAATGAAAATCCTGACGTGTCGGAATGCGAGCTTTATCCAAAAAACTGACAACTCTTTTATTGTTAATTTAGCACTTTCATGTACACTTAGCTTCACTTCACGAATGTTATAAAAGAGCACTTGTAATACTTGTCTATTAGACGGCAATTTATTGCCAATGATTTGTGACGAATAGTGTCCAACTAAGTAAATGAAAGTATCCTTTCGTAAGGATCTAACATTAGCCATCGTTAAATGGTTTTTCAAAAAGGAACGTATGCTAGAACTTATAATGTCACCACTGTAAAACACAATTGCAAACTGACATAAAAACCTACCGTAGGTGCATTATATTTCCAAACTTCCTAAACAAATAATTTCTAGGAAATAATTACACCAATAAAACATTATGAGAAAAGAGGTAGATATTTGTATTTTAAGTAAAATTTAAGTGTATTACCGTAATAAAATCTTATCTACAAATTTCTACCTGAATGCGGCACGGGTTACCGTTCACCGAATTATCTGAAACTTTGACATAAATTATTCCTAGTATAATAGTATATTTTCGTGGAGTGAGACTTAAAAAATACGTAAAAAAAATTCACCCCCTATAGAGATGGGCCACCCTAATCTCCATATAAAAATATTGAATTGGCAATATTTCGAAAACTAAAAATTTTCGGAATAGACATCCATATACAAACTTACCCTTATTTTTAATGGTAAATAAGATAAGATTATAAAAATTGGGGGTTTTCATTTGAAAAAAATTGATTTTTGACAGTTTTCTCAATTTCATTTTTATTCTTTTATTTTTTGAACACTATATTAATTGATTCGTTAAGGGCCAAAGGTAGCGGCGGAGTCTGGCACTTACCTAGACTTGGATGTTTGGAAGTCAAATGCTGCCGGCCCTCGTGGTTCAGTGGACTGTTTTGTAGCTGGGTCAATCACTATCCCTTTGGTTTAACTAGTTCACTTATAATTATTATTAGATAAATTAATTAATTGAGGATTATTTTAACGAGAAATTGAGAATTATTTTAAAGGGAAAAATTTAGCACAAGCAGTTTTAACAGCGGTCTTTACAAGCGTGTATTCGCCTAGGTTCTTTCTTCGAGCTTCTTATCTTTACGCAGGCGGAGTAGGTTTGTGCCAGGTTAATGCGCGCGTGATTAAATTAAATTACCGGAAATAGAAATTAATACTATTAAAACAAGACTAAATATTATTATACAAAATATATACATATATATTAAAAATTAATAGGAAAAACGGCAGGCTTGAACATACCGCCCACCAAAATACATAGTATTTTAAGAGTTAATATGAGGGAAGAGGACACAATTTTACTAGGGGTCTTTGGAGTAACCATTAAGTCCATTAAATTTGCCAACAAAACTGTTGCACACAGTTCTAACCGTGGCACGGAAAGAGTTTTTAAAGGGGCTACTTTGGATTTTGCGCATAAAAGTTGTACTTTAATATATTCATTAGAAAATAAGAAACGTAAATATACTACGGCAGCATATCCTTTCTCAGAACTATCAGAGAAACCATGAATTTCACAAGAGACAAAATTATTTTCACACAAGTGACGGGAGATACTTATACCAGAGAGATTAGGTAATTCCCTCTTGCATTGTGTCCATTTGTCAACAATATAAGAAGACGGAGTTTCATCCCATGCCAACCCTAGAGACCATAGGTGTTGGATAAGGTGTTTTGCGAAAAAAGATAAGGGAGTTAAAAAACCGAGTGGGTCGAATATTCTAGCAATGTCAGTAAAGATAGATCGATTCATACACGGTCTACTTAACGGAGAGAGATGATATGAAAATGAATCTAGAGGGGGATTCCAATTTAGGCCTAGAATTTTGACGACGGAGTCATGTTCTGGATCAAAATTTAAGGCGGATTGTTGGCAATCAGATATTGGAATATTTTCCAGAAGAGTAGGGTTATTGCTTGTCCATTTACGCAATTCAAAACCAGCCCTTTTCATCATAGAAATAAGTTCAGTTTGTAAATTCTGAGCTTCAACCAATTCGTTACAACCTGTAACAAGGTCATCAACATAGATGTCGGTTGATAATACCTTTGCAGCATGTGGAAAATTATTTTTCTCATCAATAGCCAACTGCGATAAAGAACGAAGAGCTAAGAAAGGGGCAGATGAGACTCCGTAAGTGACGGTTTTTAGACGAAAGTCTTGGATAGGTTCGGATGGAGAAAATCTCCAAAGAATCCGTTGATAATCACGATGCCTTTCTGTCACCAAAATTTGTCTGTACATTTGCCGTACATCAGCCGTAAATACATATCTATGTAATCGAAAATGTAACAAGATGCTAGCAATATCCTTTTGCAACTTTCGCCCAATTAAAAGAGTATCATTAAGGGATAAACCTTGAGGTGACTTGGCAGAAGCATCAAATACCACTTATTAGGGGTAAGCACACTGTGGTGAGGAATGTAGTAACATTTCTCTGGGAGTGAGGTACTGTCAACAGGTTCCATATGATTACTACTTAAGTAATCGGCCATAAAATTGACGTATTCCTTATATAAAGAGGGATTGTGCAATAAACGACGTTCCAAGGAATAAAAACGTCTTAAAGCTTGAGGGCGAGTATCAGTAAAAGAGGGATCTGGCCCGCTAAACGGGAGCGAAACCACAAAGCGACCAGATTGGTCACGGAAATGAGTATCTGTGAATATTTTTTCACATTGAATATCTTCTGCAGATAAGGAAATTTCATGAGGAACTTCCTCGAGTTCCCAAAATTTTCTTAGGGAAGAGTCTATCATGAGTTCAGAGGAAGTGAGAAAAGTATTTAAGGAGGGAGAAGTGTTACAATTAACTTTGCCCATTATAATCCAACCAAAAATCGTATTTATTGCAGAAGGTTCAATGGAACTTCCGGACAACCGACCATTTTTTAGGATAAGAGGGAATATATCAGCGCCTAGCAACATATCAATAGGACTAGTCACATTAAAATGGGAATCGGCCAACTTTAAATTAGAAATATGATCCCAATTTTGAATAGAGATTTTGCAGTTAGGCATTTCAGAACAAATTTTTGGCAAAGTTAAGGCATCAAAAGTCAAACATGGTTCCACCTGATCTTGGGGTTTTATAGTGCAAGTAACACTACCAGAAACAACCGAGGACATTTGCCCCAATCCATTAATGGAGAGTGAGACCTTAGATCGTTGCAAACCTAGCCGATGAGCACACTTTTCTGTGATAAAATTGGCTTGACTGGCAGAATCTAGTAAAACTCGTACAATTTGATAGTTTCCACGGGAGTCCATGGTCTCAACGAGTGCAGTTGAAAGAAGTACTGTAGAATTTGAGGGGATTACATTGGAGAGCGAATTTACTTGGGACGTAGAAGGAGCAGACGCAATAATTGGATTAGGGTGTTCGGATACCGAGTTGTCAACTATTGCAAGCGTTTGAAGTGAGAATGACCTTTATTAAAATGTAAAAGGGTATGATGATTTTTATGGTACATTTTACAAGATGCACTTGAATTGCATTTTAGTGACGTATGTTTAGAGCCTAAACAATTAGTACACCACCTATTTTGTTTTATTAGATCATATCTCTCATTTGGAATTTTGGAATTAAATGTGGGACACTTATATATAGAGTGCTCTGATTTACATACCGGGCAATTTGTTGTGGCTGAATTCGTATTAGCAAAAAATGTGGAAGGAGAGTTAGAGTTATTGGAAGCAGGGGGTTTTTTATAATGCAAATTTTTATAAGATTTTTTACTGGGTTTTGCAAGTGCCATAGAGTCGAAAGCAATACATTGCTTGTTTAAAAAATCAAAAAGGTTGTCATACGTGGGTATATCAGAAGAGCCATGCTGTAACTCGAAGTGCTTGAGAGTATCTGAATCAATTTTTTTACTAAGTAAATTAAATAAAATGAAATCCCATTGTTTTACCGGAAATTTCAAATTTTCTAAAGCGGCTAAATTATCGGAAAAGGTGTCTAATAATCTTCTAAGATGCCGAGATGATTCATTTGAGAGTTTCGGAGAATTAATAATTTCTTCCCAATAAAAGGTGGCTAGTATACGTTTGTTTTGATAACGTTTTATTAAATTATTATATGCAATGTCATAATTTGCACCTGAAAGAGGAAGATTTTTTATTAAAGTGAGTGCCTCTCCGGACACCACTGACAATAAATATTGAAATTTCTCTATATCCGTAAGAGCTGAATTGTTATGAATTAATGAATTAAATAATTCTGAAAAGGTTGGCCAGGCCTTTAAATTTCCATTAAAATGAGGCACATTAAGTTTTGGTAATTTGACACTAGACTTTGCTGCCACGGCGGGTGCACCAACTTGAGCGCTTTCAACGAGGTTATAATATATTTCTTTAATTGAGAAGTATTTTTTGTCAGCATCACGGCGCATCTGCTCTTCGGCTTCTTGGTCTGCATCCTCTATGGTTACAAGATGGTGCAAAACGTTATTATGCTGGGTATTAAATTCCGTATACACTGCTTCTAAATTTAAATATCTCATTTTTAAGGCAGTAAGGAAAGTGTTATCCTCTAGTGCATTATGTGCTACCGAATACATATCAATGATACGAGAATGAGAAATGTCTCTATAAGCACGATATTGTTTAATTTTATTAGCAGCCATATTGACAAGAGCAAAAAATAATTAAAAAAAATTATTGAGAATTAGTTATTACTCATTAGTACTAGCAAAACCAAATTTTTGTAAATTAAAAATTATAATGATCAAAATGAAACACAAACCACCCTGTATAATGAATAAGTGAAGCTAAAATATGCAACGCGTTCGAGAACTTCAAGTTAAAATTAAAACGAAAGTTAAATATTAACTAATATATAAATCACAACTTATTTGAGCCTCCCTATATAATAAAATACGGATAAACAGTGCGTCTACGCTTTCGAAGAAAAAATGTACATAGTCGAAATCAATGAATAAATAGTCACTATAGAATTTAGCCCGACAATAATATAAATTTGATTTGTCTAAACTAAGATAATAAATTTCAAAATTGAGAACTGAAAAGGTAAAACCACAAATGAGAGCACAACAGGTGTAATACAAAGATAAATCCAGTATTTTCAAACATACAATTACGGCACAAATCTGTATTACTTATTATTTAAATAAAATAAATAAATGATTCCCGCAGTAGCTAAGGGGAAATTTACGCGAAATGGTAAATAAAAGGTAAACAAGTATTAAAAGTGAGAAATTATGTGTTTATTCTAATTTGAAACTAAACTAAAGTAACTAAAATGTTTAATTTGTATCCTATGGTGGTGTCAAATACTGAGAAATTAATAATACCAAACCTTGTCTGTAAAGAGAGAGATATAGAGTAGGGTTATACTAATACCCTTTTTTAAACTAATTATTATCGTTAAATTATTATTGTACGTAAGGGAAATGATTATGAGAGAGTAAAGAGAGAGAGTAGGGTTATACTAATACCCTTTTATAAATTATTTTTAAATTATTAATATTCCCAAGCGAAATTACCTATTTTGAGTTATGTTATGACAAACTACTATTTCACAAATGTAAACAAAGCAGTGCAGCGAATTAGCGACCTATCGGTCGCCCGGCAAGAACCCGTACCGTGACCGCGCAAAAATTGTGATAAAAAGGACTCACCTATTTCTTGTAATTTCAACCGAGATTTTAACGATAAAAACCTTAAATATCATGCAGTCTGGTGGGAATGGTTAATTATTATTTAACAAATTATGTAAAGCGGGACAAATAATTCGGCGCGAAGCTGACCAAAAAATGATTCGTTAAGGGCCAAAGGTAGCGGCGGAGCCTGGCACTTACCTAGACTTGGATGTTTGGAAGTCAAATGCTGCCGGCCCTCGTGGTTCAGTGGACTGTTTTGTAGCTGGGTCAATCACTATCCCTTTGGTTTAACTAGTTCACTTATAATTATTATTAGATAAATTAATTAATTGAGGATTATTTTAACGAGAAATTGAGAATTATTTTAAAGGGAAAAATTTAGCACAAGCAGTTTTAACAGCGGTCTTTACAAGCGTGTATTCGCCTAGGTTCTTTCTTCGAGCTTCTTATCTTTACGCAGGCGGAGTAGGTTTGTGCCCGGTTAATGCGCGCGTGATTAAATTAAATTACCGGAAATAGAAATTAATACTATTAAAACAAGACTAAATATTATTATACAAAATATATACATATATATTAAAAATTAATAGGAAAAACGGCAGGCTTGAACATTAATACTTATCAAAATATTATAAAAACACTATTAAAGTAGGTCTTTCTCAACAATGAATCCAACCCAAATTAGATAATAAAGGCTTCCTTATAGGAAAAATTGATAATTCTTTTAGGGCCTGGAAACGTCATTTTTGACATAAGAATTGAAAAATGTCAAAAACGGGGAGAGACTTAGGTAAAATACATGATACACAAAATCGGCCTAGAATTTTGCGTAGAATCCAAAAATGTAATAATATATAGGGTGTCCCATTTAAAATAAAGCAAGTTGACATCTACTTCCGGTATAACCGGAAGTGCCATCATCTTGAGAATATTTTAGCCGAGTTGCCCTCATCGACATTAGTTTACTGCCAAATTTTCAAAATTTTACAATGTCTACTTTTCGAGATATCGATCGCTGCAGTTCGTCGTGGGACACCCTGTATAGTAGATTTTGTTATATACAAGGGATCTGCAACTGAAATAAAGGAGATCGATTTGAAATTAGGTAAATCCGGCAATATTGTTGATACTCTTACTGAAAATTGTTGGAACAAAGGATATCACCTACACTGATAACTTGCACACTAATCCCTCATTGTTTCAGTTTTATTTTGAAAAGGAAATAAGCTATTGCAGAACAGTGAAGGCTAATCGCAAATTCATGCCACCTTTTGGCAAAGGAAAGCTGCAAAAGCATCCGTACGGCATTTTTCCACCGATACCTTATTGGGAATCAAATGGACAGATAAACGTGATGTCTTTATGTTGACCTCTCTTTACAAAAAATCCATGGATGTGATTGAGTCACATAGTGGACGAAAAAAAAAAACCCTATGCGTCATAGACTACAACAATAATATGGGCGGTGTTGATGATGTTGATATGCTTTTGAGTTCAATCAAGTCTCTAAGAAAAACTATAAAGTGGTACAAAAGTTTACAAGATGAAAACAGGCGAAAACACTTGGCTGAAGATTCAGAAAAAACTAGTATATGAACTTTCCCAAAGATACGACAAATGCAAGCCAAGAAATTCTGGCTGACGGAAAGGCATTTTCCCAGAATGTATCCTCAAAAACCAGGAAATAATAAAGTTACACAGACGAGGTGTATTATGTGTGCCAAGAAGAAGATCCGAAAGGAAACTAGCTTTACCTGTCAACAATGTAATGTGTCTTTGTGTGTCATTGGCTGTTTTGCACGTTACCACACTCTAATACATTTCTAAGTGTTTCTAATTTAAATTTTTTTGTGAAAGTCCTATTTGTTATATTTAAAAAAAAAATGAATGTTTATTTTATCGATAATTTGAATTTATATGGCTAAATAAAACATTTTTATGCAGTAGTAGTAATTTGAGATTATACATAAAAATTTAATCTTAATTACGGAAATGGTACGTAGACACACTTAAATTTTCACATTAAGTAACAGGAGCCGCACGAATCCGCAAGTACCTCCTGATGCCGTACAGAAAGCTCGCCATGTAAAAACCGATGCCGGAATGAAAGGGTTAATAACGAATTTATTTCCTGTTCAACAGCTCACATGTTCAGCTCTTCACTTGTTTTTTTTTTGCTTCAATTGCCTATTTATCGAATATATTAAACTATGTAGGTTGTGCAGTGTATCATATTTGATCTTAAATATCAACTGCACAGAAAATAGTAAGTAAGTAACTAAGTAAGTTTATTGGTGCTATTACCATTGGTTTTCACAAGTCAATACAGGACAGATTAAAAAAACATAAGTTTATATACATGTTAGTTTTAATTACACAATAATATAAACAAAAAGTCAAAACAATGATTAAAATAATTTTAAGTAATCGGTGCGTATATAAAACAACTTAGGCAGTTCGGTAATCAAGGCGACCCTCTCCGTTCAGCCTGGGATAACAACAGTGCCAGGCCCCCTACCCTCGGTCCCTGCACCGCTGTCCCCACTCTTGACTACTAGTTGCCTTCGTCTCTAATATTTATTGTTGTTTATCTTAAGTTCTCGGTAGCTGACAGATTTATTGGTTTTGCTAACACGGCCAAACTGACCTGTATTTCGCTCTCGAAATACCTATCGGTGTCAATTAATTTAAAACTAATAAAGGACCCCAGAACAAAACCCATGAAAATGTTGATTCGGCCGAAAATCCAGCTTACGTTAAACACTACTGTACAAAAATCTACGGGTTTTTCGCCATTACGACTCCTGATAGAAGTGGATGCTAATAACGCCCCCGTGCAGTGATTACTTGATTCATGCAAAACCCTATAACTATTGAACGAGGTCGAGCCCTTGCATACGAAAAGATAATGCAAAGCGCAGCAGCACAAAAATTACGTTTTGATAAAAAACATAGAAATAACCTAAAATTCCAGCTGGGTGATTACGTTTTTATTCCGAAGACTAACGCCAGAGCCGCTAAGTTGGAACCGCAGTTCAGCGGTCCATACAAAATTATAGAGTTGCTAGGTTAGGTTAGGTTAGGTTAGGTTGATGTGTGAGTGGGCTAAGTAACAGACCCTCCACTGCGACCATCTGGTCTATTGTGGCTCACTCCTAATTATATTTCACCCAATAGGTTCAGCTTTTTGATAAAGTCGACTACCTTATTGGGTGAGAGGTTGTCCAGATCCTCTGGCAGCAGTTGCCCTTTGCCAAAGAGTGAGAATCTGGTTCTTTCTGCAGCAGGACAGGTACATAAAATGTGCGCTGCCGTTTCATCCTCCTCCAAGCACAGTCGGCATTCAGCGTTGTCCACTATTCCGAGTCTGTGTAGGTGGTGGTTAAGTCTGCAGTGCCCAGTGTATAGGCCAACAAGAGTTCTTAGGTGTAACCTGTTTAACTCTAATAGTTTTTTAGTTCTTGATTTCAAGGGGTATGTGATGAACTCCTTTGAATGAACTAATCCTGGTAGTTCTTGCCAGTATTGGAGGATTTTCCCCTCAGTCCAGGCCAAGATGGTTGTTTTCGCAGTGCTTGCCGATATGCCAAGCACTGGCTCCGGTCCGATAAATTTTGATACCGCGCCTTCCCTGGCTAAGGAGTCGGCTACTTCGTTGCCCTCCAAGCCAGAATGGCCCGGTATCCAGACCAGAGTTAATTTGTTGTATCTGCCCACTCGGGCTAGAGCCTTTTGGCAGTTCCAGACCAATTTAGAATTGCAGCGATGTGAGCCAAGAGCTTTGAGAGCTGCTTGGCTGTCTGAAAATATTTTTATTGATCTGCGTCTAGGATGCATCTGCTCAAGCCTCCTTGTACACAGTTCAATGGCATGAACTTCTGCCTGAAAGACAGTCGCATAATTACCCAGGCTCGAAGTGATTCTTACCTTGGGGTTGCGACTGTGTGCTCCAGCTCCAACTCCCTCAGGGGTTTTGGAGCCGTCTGTAAACCAACAGATGTCTGCTCTTTGTAGGTCAGTTTTGTTCCGATCCCATTCGTCTCTTCCAGGAAAAAGGACGGTAAAAGGCAGTTCATAGTTGGTCGTGGTAGGCATCACATCTGAAAGCATTCCCAGGATGCCATGACACTCCATGTCATCTGACAGCCTGTTGCGTTCCATGATGCTAGCCTGCGGCCTATTGTTTACCGCTTGTTGAAGTCTGTATGTTGCCCACCTGGCCTCTCTCTCCAAGTAGATGTGGAGAGGGGGTAGATCCAGGAGGATTTCCAGAGCTGCTGACGGTGTGGTACTTATCGCACCAGTTACCGCCAGACATGCTTGTCTCTGTAGACCAGAGAGTTTGGCTTTGGTCGTTTGTTGTAGCCCTTTCGACCACCAAACTATGGAGGCATACGCTACCATTGGTCTTATGACCGTAACGTATAGCCAGTATATTTGTTGGGGACCTATGCCCCAGGTTTTTCCACAAATTCTGCGACATGTCCACAAGGAGAGTCGCGCCTTGTGGATTACCTTTTCCAAATGGGAGTTCCAGTTGAGTGATTTATCTAGTGTAACCCCTAGGTATTTCACTTCCCCCGCAAATGGAATAGTTTCACCTGCTAAGGAGGGCGGCACTAAATTGTTCAGCCTCCTTTTTCTGGTGAAGGGTACTATTACAGTTTTGTGGGGGTTCACAGTCATCTGCTCCCTCTCACACCAAATGTGGACTGTATTTAGCACCTCTTGAAGGGTAATAGAGAGTACCTCTTCAGATTTTCCTCTAACCATAATGACTAGATCGTCCGCATATGCTTGAATCTCGGCTTCCCACAGAGAGAGAATGGCCAGCAGATCATCCACAAGCAGTGACCATAAAAGGGGGGAAAGAACCCCGCCTTGTGGACACCCTCTTGCGGCCCTGAATCTGACCGTTTCTCCCTGTAGAGAAGTCGTTATGATTCTATTTTCAAGCATAGCTTGGATCCAGCCAGTTATAGTTAGCTCAACTCCTCTAGCAGCCGCAGCTGTGTATAGGGAGTTGGGCAGTGCATTGTTGAATGCTCCTTCAATGTCAAGGAATGCTGCCACCGCAATCTCTTTTTCATCAAGAGATTGGGTGATTTTCCCGACCAGGTTATTTAGTGCTAGTTCTGTTGATTTGCCGGGTTGATAGGCATACTGGTGAACATTCAGAGGATAGGTGCTCAGGATGTTTCCCCTGATATGTCCGTCCAGAACCTTTTCTAGGCCTTTCAACAGAAATGATGTCAGGCTGATGGGTCTTAGCGATTTGGGGTCTGGTTCCGTCCGACCCACTTTTGGTATATATACCACTTTAACCGCCGCCCAACTGGATGGGATATAGTTCCATACCAGACCAGCTCTGTATAGTCTGATGAGGAAAGGAAGCAGTATTTCCAGTCCGTTTTGTAGCAGCGCTGGAAAAATGCCATCCTCACCAGGCGATTTGAATGGTTGAAAAGATTTGATTGCCCATTCAATCGCTGGTGCTGTGATAACCTTTTTGGCCACCAGCCAGTCGTCTTTGTGAGGTCGTTTGGTTCGGCCTCCCGATGGTGGTGGTTGTTGGTTATCCAGGATCGAACTCCCTGGGAAGTGGTTCAGTGTAAGGAGTTCAAGGGTTTCCTTTCCAGATTCAGCAAATGAGCCATCTGGTCGTTTTACCATACCAAATTCTCTTGCCGGCTCTCTGGAAATGATCTTGTGGATTCTAGTGCTGCTAGGTAAGTCAATAATACTCTCGCAGAACCTCCTCCAAGATTCCCTTTTCGCCCTTCTGATTTCTTTATTATAGTCCGTTAGTGCAGATCTATATTGTTCCCAGTTGCCCGAATCTTTAGCTCGATTACAGAGGCGTCGAACTTCTTTTCTCATTTTATCTAGTTTTTTGTTCCACCAAGATGCCCCTCTGTTGTCTTTTTTCGTTTTTAGTGGAGAGTTTTCGTGATATGCTGAAATAATTGCGCTCCGGGTCTGTTCCGCCGCAATTTCTATTTCATCACGATTCCTGATTGTGGTGAGAGTGGATTGAAGGTGCGCCTGGAGGGATTGTTTATATCCACTCCAGTTAGTACACCTAGGATCCCTATACGTCACCACAGGTCTTGGTCCAGTTTCTATGTTAAATAGAATGTGTCTGTGATCTGAACACGAGGGTTCAGAGGATACCTTCCAATCAGTAATCTTGTTGCTCACAAAGCTTGAGCTGATTGTTAAATCCAGTACCTCTCTCCTATTACTAGTGACAAAGGTTGGTTCCGTTCCAATGTTATTCACAATTAGCCCTTCACCTAATATGTATTCAAAAAGTGACTCACCCCTTTGGTTAATGTCCGTGCTGCCCCATGCCGTGTGGTGGGAATTTGCATCACATCCAATAACCAGGTGAATGTTGTTCCTCTTGCTGTAGGCGATTAACGACCTAACCGCAGGTGGAGGAGGTTGAACAGCACCCCTGTCTCCCGGGAAGTATGCAGAACAGGCTATTACGTCCATTTTGCTTTCCCCCACCGGTAGCGATAAGTGGATGGCTACAACATCCTGGGTGCAGTAACCTGAAAGTACAAAGTAGTTAATGTCGTTTCTGATTAGGATGCAGGCTCTTGGTCTTCCGCCCGAGCCAGTTGCTATTACCTTACCAGAAGTGTTACCCAGTCCGTTTATCCGGCCTGTATTGGTTGTCCAAGGTTCCTGGATAAGAGCAACATCGATTTGCTCTTCCTTGAATCGCCTGCCAAGGACGTATGTAGCGGCCTTGGCATGTTGTAAGTTCGCTTGTAGGAACCTGATGTGGTTAACCATCAGGTTGGGGATTTAGGATAGGTTTTTGGAAGCGGCTGGAACTAGGAAGTGGGAAGGAAAAGAGTTTACTTAGGCTGTGGGTGCGGGAGGGGGTTTGGGGGGCGATTTTTTATCCTCTTTAGAAGGTGGTTTCTTCCCACTCTTCTTCCGAGGAGGTTGGCCTGGGATGGCTTTACCCTTCCCAGTAAATCGGGGCGTTTCGCCTGCCTGTGGGGGCAAATTTGGTTTGCCCCCTTTAGCCGGCGGTTTCGCCACCGAAGTCGGTCTAGAGGTTGACGCAGCCCCCACCTTGACTTTCGGGCGGAATTGCACCTGCCCGAATCCAAAGTAGGGCCTGTAATTCAGCCCCTCCAGTGCAGCCCTAGACGCCTCATCGACTGAGAACGTCCAGGTCTGCCCCGGTCCCGACGCTTCTCTGTGTAAGATGTTCCACTCCCGAGTGTTCAGGCCGTGGTTCATCTTACGCAGCCTTGTCATTACAACCTCTGATGACAGCCGAAGACCGGCTTCATCAGGGATGTATGCCACACAAATGTGTGGCTTAGGGAGGTCTTTTCCCTGCACAAGCTTCAGTCGAGCTCCATCCCAAGGCTGAAGGGACGATGTCGTCGCCTCCAACCAAGTGACGCTCGTCTGATCCGCGCAGGTTATCAGGAGATATCCAGGCCGATGTGTGCAGCTCTGGAATCTGACCTGCGGACCACCCTCTGGGATTTGCTCTACAGAGTGCATTATCGCTCTCTGCAGAGTCCCCAGTTGAGCATTATCCAGGGTTGTTCCAGGGTATTCAGTGTGGATAATGCCCACTCTGACACCCTCAGAGACATCCCTGAAGGAAGGTTTGACGGTAGGCTCACCTTCCCGGGGCTTTTTTGCCCGCTGTTCGGGTGAGTTACCATCAGAGCGTTGACGTTTGGCCGTTTCAGCGCGCGCAGAGGAGGTTTGTCCCCGCTCCAGCGGCCGGTTGGCTTCACGTTGCCGCTCAAGAACCTGTTCCAAGGCGGTTTGGTAAGGTATTCCGCTCTTGACCAGGCGACTCAGACGCTTCCTTATGGCGCCTCCGAATCGTTTCCTTTTCAGGGAGAGGTTGCCCAAAATTTTGGACGCCTCTTCCTCAGGATTGCCTTCTCCTTCAGGCTCAGGGGTCGGAGGCCTTGACGGCTCCCTAACCTGAGTCGGCGGGATCGGGCTGGAAGATGGAGTAGGATTGATCCCAAGCTCCATTAATTCAGTTTCTTCTTGAAGAAGATCGAGGTTTGGAACCCCCTCGTTGGGTTGGTTTTTGTTGCTGTCGGCCATAAAGTTCCCACGAGTAGCTGGGGAAACGGAAGTCCACCATAGCAGAGCCCCGCATGCCATGGTAAGGCAAAAATACTCCGGAATGTAGCCCTGTTTTCCGGAGGCCCCGTTAGTGACACCTTTCACCCCGGTGACATTCAGCCCTCGGCACGGGTTGCACACACCTTGGCTTGGGGGATTTTATCGACTTTCCTTGTCTAGATCCGCCGTGTTTAGCCGAACGCAGGGTCACCTCGAGCAGGATGCGACATTAAGTCGCGCACGGACGATCTTGAGAGAAGCTTCCTAGAGGATGGCCATTTCCCCTCAGCTTTTCTCCTAGAGTCAGTGGCCGAGTAGCTGACTCCTTGACCCCTTATAGAGTTGCTAAGGGGAGATCGCAATAAAGTAGAAAACAAAAAATTCAAAAGAGGGCCGCTGGTTGTCCCGAGGGACCGAATTAAATTATGGGCCGGCGAATGCTCAGCTGACTCTTTGACATCAGATAAAAATGGTAAGTTATTCCAGTAGGTAGGGTGAGCTGTATTAGCTGTTGTAATACTGTCGAAATGCTGGACGGATATTGTTTAAATCCGAGGAGCATAGTAATGATACTTTGAGTATTTTCTTTTGTTGTAAATTTAAATGCTGGACGGATATTGTTTAAATCCGAGGAGCATAGCAATGATATTTTGAGTAATAAAATGCTGGACGGATATTGTTTAAATCCGAGAAGCATAGCAATGATATTTTGAGTAATAAAATGCTGGACGGATATTGTTAAATCCGAGGAGCATAGCAATGATATTTTGAGTAATAAAATGCTGGAAGGATATTGTTGAAATCCTAGGAGCATAACAAAAGTAATATCAATAAATAAAAATGGTAGTTTTATATTTTGAATAATCTAAGGCGAGGTGTTTTGCGTTTGTTTACAGAAAATAATCGGGTGGGATTCGATGCCGATGTCAAGTGACTGAGAGGTCCTGAAACCTTTGTGGTGCAGGAGATGAATGAAGCCACTGGACACTTGCTGTTACCTGTAGTTTCTTGCCGTTGACGTTTTGAGTATATCTTGGCCTCTTCTGTTTTCGTTACCATGTTATCTGCTTTATTGTAACAAATCTGGTTTTGTATTAAATATTTGATATAAAGGACCCCGGAACAAAACCCATGAAAATGTTGATTCGGTGGAATCGGCAGAAATTTTGGTATTTTGTAGTTCAAGTCATGCTGATCAAAAGTTCTTATCACATCGAGCCAATCCTATGGACAGTTTTTGAGATACAGCTTGTCAAAGTTAGGTAATTTGCGTCATTTTAGACATTCAAGAACTTTTTACTCTGAAACTATTAACTTTTGGTTGATAAGCTATGGTAACATAAAATAATTGGTTCAAATCCAAGACATTTGCTAGTCGGTAAAGGGAGTCACTAGGGTACAGAACATTTTTGCCGTATATGATTTTTAATATCCACTTCTGAAGTACTTCTAAACTTTTCAGGTGAGTATTGTAGGCTCCGCCCCACGCAACTATGCCATACCTCAACTGAGATTCCACCAATGCATAATACAATATTTTTAGATTAGGAATGTCCAAAATTTGCTTTAGATATTTGAACTTACATAGCAGACTCCTAATCTTTTGAACTATTCCATTTATGTGTATATCCCATTTTAGGAAACTATCTATGATTATACCAAGATATTTCATTTGGGTTGCTGGTAAAATCTCAAACGTTGCATGTTCACAGTTTATTAGTAGGGGGGGTAGAGGGTTTGGGAAATTTGGTAATTTCGTTTTATGTGTAACAAATAGTATGTATTTCGTTTTATTGAAATTAATGGTTAGTAACCTTGAGTCGAACCAGGATTTTAATGTTTTGAAATCTTCCTCAGCTGTACTTGTAATATTATCCCACGAATTGCCTGTGTAAAATATAGCCGTGTCGTCGGCAAAACTAACAATTTGTCCTTTTATTTTTTGCAAGTATAGGTTATTTACATAAATATTAAACAGTACTGGGCCTAATACTGTCCCCTGAGGCACCCCGTACTCTACTGTTCTAAATTTACTTAATGTTTCATTAACATTTACACACTGTTTTCTCATTAATAAGTAACTTCGCATTAGTCGCAGTGTGTTACCACGGAAACCAATTTCCTCTAATGATACCAACAATTTTTCGTGAGACACAGTGTCAAACGCTTTTGCCAGATCTACAAAGATGCAAAGCGCGGGCTTGCCTTCATCCAGTGCATTATAAGCCTTAGCAGTCAGCTCGGCAATTGCATCCTGCGTAGATCTGGCTTGTCTAAAACCATATTGGGACTTACTTATTATATTAAATTTATCTAAATATTTAACTATTCTAGCTTTTAATAAGGTTTCCAGAATTTTTGCAATATTAGATATTAATGATACAGGTCTATAGTTTACACACTCCATTTTATCTCCTGCTTTGTACATTGGTTTTATTACCGCTGTTTTTAATGCTGTGGGCCATATGCCTATATCTAATATTTTATTAAATATAAAACACAAAGGTGACGATATATAATCGACAATTATTTTCAGTGTAGATGATTGTATCTCATCTATACCCGGTGCTTTTTCAGATTTTAAACTTTTAATAATGTTTTTTATTTCTTGTTCTTCTATGCTGCATAAAAAAAACGAATTTTTTGAGAGTTTTTTATTTTCCTTAAAATTTGCAGGTTCTTTTATTTCGCTCGCTAATTTTTTTCCTATATTGATATAATGATCATTGAATTCATTAGTTATTATTTTAGCATCCATTATTATATCACCGTCTTTTTTAATTTCTTTAATTTGATGTTTTTTGTTGTTTCCTGGGCATATTTGTTTTACCGTTTCCCAAAGATGTTTTGCACTGCCCTTGTTTTCATTTATTTTATTTCTGTAATAATCATTTTTAGTTTTTTTTATCAAATTATTTACTTTATTCCGATAATTCTTGAATTTACTAAATAAGTTCTTATCATTAGGATTTGCTTTGCTTTCCTTATACATTTTGTCACGAGTGTTTATTGATCGTATTATACCTGCTGTAATCCATTCATTTCTTTTTTTATTTGGTTTTGTTTTAATTTCTTTGGTGCAAGAACTAATTATACTTTTAATTTTTTTGATCAACATATTTGTTGCCTTTTCAACATCATTTCCGCACGTATAAATCTCCTCCCATGTCTCCAAAGCCATTTTTTCTTTTACTTGTGCATTATTTAGTATTTTTTTATGTGAAACTTTTTTTTCCTTTGCTATGTGCTTTTTTATTTCAAATTGATATGCTAGGGAAAAATGGTCAGTGATGAGGGTTTTAAGAATTACAGGAATTTGTTTACTATTAATGTTTTTTGTAAAAATGTGATCTATGCAAGACTTCGCCTCGTCTTGCACTCTAGTGTAATTATTAATTAGTGAATCGAATCCCGCCTCGCTCATTATGTTTAAATATTCATTACTATAATCATATTTAGCCAAAATGTTTATATTAATATCCCCGACAAAAATATTCTGTACTTTATTATCTATTTCCGTTTTCATATATTGTCTTAAATTTGAATTAAACTGATATGGACATAATGATGGTGATCTATACAAGCAGTGTATTATTAATAATTTTTCGTGGGTGTCTAATTTTATTTCTATTTTTATTAAGGCACTCTCCCCTATTTTAATTATTTTAAATTTGTAGTTGTATTCATTTTTAATATAAACTACCATGCCGTCATTTTTATTCAAATCTCCCTTGTTATAAAGCAAATCATAGCCGTCAATATTATATAAGTTTGAATCATATATTTTCTAAGTTTCGGTTAGCACAATGCAGTCAAATCTTATATTGAATTGATTTAACAAAATTTGTAACTCTTCGAAATTTTTACTCATACTACGAATATTATTGTGCAACAATCTAAAACTTGAAGAAGATTCACTGAATATAGTTTCACATTAGGAAAGTAACACAAGGTATCATTACTGTAAGAAGTTACAATTAGAAACTAATACTACAGTAAATTTGCTTAAATTTTTTTTGTTCAAAAGATACCTATAACATTATTTTGTTATTACTATCAGTACAAAACATGTATTTAAAATCATATATATGTCTCATCTTTCTCTTCGATTGCAGGCAGTATGTTCGTTTCTGAATATTTATTTTCTGAGGAATTTTTTGTCGAAACAGCATGATTTAATATGTTAATTGCTTCTATTATCTTAGTTGAGAAGCATAAAGAATCCTTCTCAATTAAAATATTACTTAAATTGTTCACAATATTCCTATGTACTGTACCATTTAATTCAACATTGCAATTTCTTCTATAGGCATATTTTTCCCTAATAAATTATTCTAGATTTATTTTTGTGATCTGAAATATAGTTGCCCTTCCACCTTTCGCACTTTGCCTATGCTCTCATCGTCATAAAAATTTTCTTCATGTCCTCCGATTCCATTCATCATGAACCCAAAATGTCCCAGCGTGCTGATAAATCTGTAATATATTCCAACAGTAGTAAGGAAAAATGAACAATTATATAATTGTAATGTTACATAACTAACTAAAAATAGATCTGTTTTGAATTTGACAAAATACACGAAGGATTATTTAGAGTTTAACAATGAATTTTTGTGAATGTTGCAAATTACCCTCAACTGATTGTTAATTTTGAAATGAAACACCCAAAGCGAAAAGTTTATCCCTATGCAATATGGTGTACAGACATCGTCAATTAAGTACTTACGAGGAGACATGTCCACATAAATTAGACCATGAATATCTTGTAGTACAGATATGAAATATCGGTATTGTAGTGCAGTGGGCCAAAGCGCATAGGAGAAGAGCACACTTGGCCACACGGTTTATCATGTACTGGGTTTGATTCCCAGTTCCGATGCTTGCAATGTCTGTGGGTAATGGCTTTGGACTTGAGAGTTGTGTATATATGTATGTATATGTTTTATGCTTAATACTCAAAAAAATAGGAAGAAAATATAAAAAAACACTAGACAAATTAGACTATGAAGCACCGAAATTACCTGGAGAATGAGATACCATAAAAAAAATTCCAGCGGTTGACTCTTTACCAAAGATGATTTTATGCTACTCCTAATATCTACCAAATGATGGCATAAGTCCATGAGATACCATTCAAAATAAACACCAGGGATAAATAATTTTAAAAAACGTGATGAATTTTGGTGAGCTGCGATTTATCGTATATATTATAGAAAGGGCAAAACATCAATATTTTTTTGGTCAATTTATACGTAAATCTAATTTTAATATTAATATATAAAATACTCCCATTACCAGATATTTTTGTACAATACACATACCTGGTCCACATTTCTTTTTGCTTCCATTACTCTTTAAGTAAGAATTTAGCCTTCGACGTTATATCATGATTTAATCTTCTGTAACAAAAAAAATATTAAGATACGATTTTTTATGTCAAAATAGTGGTTTATTTATTTATCCATTAATAATAAAACTACAAGTTCTTAAATTATTTAAGAATAAATTTAATAACATACTTGGTATAAGCTCAGTTTCCAATACAATTTTTAGAGTCCTACGAATTTCATTAATATTGTTTGATTCTTGCCTTGTACGTTATGTAGCAACATGAGAATGTTTATTGTTTTAAATATTCAAATTATTTGCATTTTGTATTCTGATTATTTACAACATAACCAACAAATTTGACAAGCCATAGTGACATTTCACCATAGGTCTAGCACCTCTAGTTGCTCGATTTTAAAATTGGCGCGTTCCCCTACATGCGCGTGGACTACACTCACTCGTCCTGGACTAGACATAAAAAACCAAACTAAGGTCCACTGAAGTCCATAATGAAAAAATAGAGTGGGTATACTGTATATTCCTGTACTGTGCAGGAAATATCGATGACAAACTTCTGGTGCAGATTCTACATGCAAAAATATGTTCGCAAATACCTTGAGCTACGGCCCTTTGCAAATGGCACCCAAAAATTGATTATTATTTTATATTTCAGAAACCTTTTGATTTACAGGGACATGACTTTATGCATATTAAACAGTAATGCAAGCTTATTTTTACATTATTTTTTAAAAATATTTTTTACTGTGAGTGGTATTGAGGGAGGCTGTCGATATTTTGCGTTAATTTCTTATGTCTTTTATTTTTTTGTTTTCACTTTGGTACAAGAATGTCATTCACTAATTAAAAATACACAAAAAATGTCCACTTTCATTTTAGTCGTAGAACGGACCGTTTGTGAGAAAAATCGTTCTAATGAGTTTGATGCGCAACCGCTGAAAACACAAGCGTATTATTGTTTCTGGGGTACGCACGACATGAAAATCACATAAAATATGCATCAATGATTCTTCTTCGAACGTTACATGGTGCTGGAAACAGAGCACTTGTTCCTGAAAATCTTATGGATGTTCTCAATATTTAAAAACCGCTGCCCAAGGAATCACTACTTCCACATCCAGATTCTCTATCCAAGTCACTCACAACAAAAAAGTTTGCATGTGGAAATAATTGTTTATGGAACTTTAATACTATAATATTTGAAATCCTCTAACCCAAAAACCCATAAAACGATACCCCACATCGGTAGTGGAGTGGGGGTGGTGATAGGGGGGTGGTAGTGGGGGTGGATGAAGTAAAAAAATATTTTGAGGTTTCTGGTTCTTGTACATACACTAAATCACAATTTTTTTTCATCCCCTTTAATAAGGGGGTGGGGGTGGTAATGGGGGTGGCTAATGCCACCCTAGCTTCTCTTGTATATACTAAATACCAATTTTATCGACTCTTACCTGCTTGATTTACCCATTTACCCCAAATTTACCCCAATTTACCCCCCAATCCTTCGTCGGAACAACATGAAAATATAATCTAGTTCCAGATCTCGTTAAAGTGTACCAAATTTCAAGTCAATATCTTACAACGGTTCCAGAGTAAACGTGCGCACAAAAAAAGTTACAGACAGACCGACAGACAGTAACAATAAAAATTTTTAAAAATTTTTTTGTCGTTACTATACTTTCACTGGATGTGGAAGTAAAATTAAAAAAAAAAATTAAATTAAAAAACAACAAAAAGTAAAAATAAACAGATAGAAAGTGAAACCAGAAAAATGGGATCACCCTGGTTGGCAATGAGAACGCTCTCATAAGAAACATAGTGCCAGTAAGAGCAGGTTCTTTGATAAAAATAATCACACACATGCACGCACGTACACAAACACGCTGGAAGCCATTCATAAACACGTACATATAGATTACCCGTTAAGACCTTCAGACACTGCTGAAGCGAAAACCACTCATAGGATAGACTCAGTGCAATAGGAATTTTTGATCAGCATGACTTTAACTACAAAATAGCAAAGTTTCAGCCAATCCCACCGTAGCATGCCGAAATATGACATAATAATAATAATAATAATAATATTTATTAATTTCAGAAACTGTACAAAGCGCAGTTAAGAAATATTGTCGGTAGAAATACAAAGATAAATATCACAAATAACATTGTAAAAACATATACACACAAAAAACATGTGAACAGTGAGCAATTGAAAATATTGTAGGGTATAATTCACAAATAATAAAAAAAAACTAGAGAAAAGTAGTCACACATTTTGTAAAAATTCGTCAACATTATAGCTGTTTATGTCCAACAAAAGTGATTTTAAAGCCTTTTTAAACTTAGAAAATAGATTAAATATGCTCAGGCAAACAGTTAAAAAATTTACAACCCATGAAAAAAAGACTTTTTTGGTATAAAGCCGTTCTGTGTTCTTTTGGTAAAAGGAGATCTTTTTTCCTGGTGCTATACGGATGATCAGTTCTAATCTCGTTAAATTTGATTCTGTTTTTGTAAACAAAACATGACAACTCATAAATGTAAATAGAGTTCAAGGTAAGAATGTTTAAGCTTTTAAAGGCTTCCCTGCAGGAAGTATTATATCCCAGATTGGCTATTATACGTATTGCCCTTTTTTGCAGTAAAAAAACTCTATTTGCCTCGGATGAGGAACCCCAATGTACTATACCGTACTTTATGCAAGAATGAAAAGAAGCAAAATACAACTGTCTTACTATTGATAGGCTACATTGTTTAGATGTTGTCGCCAATGCATAACAGATCTTTGACAGTTTTTCACACATATCATGAATGTGATTAGACCATTTAAGGCTACAGTAAATTTTCAAACCGAGCATTTTTGATTCATTGGCATACTTCACGCTTGTAGTAGGAAAATATTAGTGTTGAAGACAATATTAGACTGCAATGTTCTAAAGAGAATACAGGTTGTTTTACTTTGGTTAATACACAGTTTATTATTTTCAGTCCACAAAATTACTTTATCATATATAGTTTTTGCACAGTCTTCAGCATCAGCTAGGGTATTAGATTTTATTAAAATGTTCGTATCATCAGCATACGAAACTGTCAAACATGATGGATGTTGAATAAAATTCAGCATATCATTGATATAAATAATAAAAAGTGTGGGCCCTAATATAGACCCTTGAGGTACTCCAACGCTGACAGTTTGCGAGTCAGATACAACATCCTCAATACAGACCTGCTGATTTCTATTTGCAAGATATGATGCAAACCAATCATGAGCAACACCTCTGACTCCATATTTCTCAAGTTTTGTCAATAATATAGAGTGATCTACATAGTCAAAAGCCCTTGAAAAATCTATAAAGAGTCCCAGAGCTATTTGTCCTTTGTCCATGGATGTTACAATACCATTTACAAAATCACTTAAAGCAGTGTCTATGCTTTTTTCTTTTGTAAAACCATGTTGACTGGGAGAAAGCTTATTATGCATCATTAAAAAACTTATTAGCTGAGAGTTTACTGCAGACTCAAAAACTTTTGACATACTAGGAGAAAGGCTAATGCCCCTATAATTCTCAAATAAGTTTGGGTCGCCTTTTTTAAACAACGGAATAACTTTTGACAATTTTAAATCCGATGGATACATTCCCTGCTCAAGAGACAGATTTATCAGATAGGTTAAAGGTTTAATGATATATGTCGCAATACGTTTTAATAATATATTTCATCGTGTCCCGAAGAGTTGGAGTTTTTCAATTTTTTAATTAAATCTAAAGTGTCCTCCTCGGAAAGGGCCCGAAGAAATAATGAGTGATTCGAAACTTCCAAACATTTGTCTATAAAGTGGAAGTCAGTATATGGAGGTAAGTTAGAGGTAACAAACTTGGGAGCATTTATAAAAAAAGTATTGAATTTTTCTGTTAGTTCACTATTATTTAAAAGCTTGTCATTTTCTTTTATTTGTATACCGGTTTTATTATTATTTTTTGATCTTCCTAGAGTATTATTTAGTATGTTCCACATAGCCTTGCTCTTATTTTTTGAGGACATAACCAACTTGTCATTGCGGTCTTTAAAAAAGTCTGATAAAATATTTCTGTATTCGTTATTTGCTGCCTTAAAACTGTCTCTAAACTGAGGGTATTATCTACTTAGGTCTGCAAAAAGTGATACTTGTTTTTTAGCTTCAATTATTTTCTGATTAGAAATTGGTACTGAATAGGCTTTATTTGGTTTATTTGTAATTTTTCTCGGTGGAAAGCATGTTTCAAAGTGAAAAGAAATAGTCTCCATAAATGTTTTAAAAGCTATATTGCAATTTGGGATTGCATAAACCTCCGCCCAGCAAGTATTTTTTAGTAAATGACAGAAATTGTTGATGTTGTTTTCACTAAAAAAGCGTTTAAATTTAATGCTTTCATCAACATTTGACGCTGCTCCTATTACAATGGCATATTGTGCATAGTGATCTGATAGGTTACTCTTTATAATATCTGCTTCAAGCACTTTATCCTTGTCACTTACTATTATGTTATCAATGCATTTACTGGAGAAGGGTGTCACCCTAGTGGACTCATGAATTGTTGTGTACATATTGTTACAATTCAAAGTAAGTGTTAGGTCATATATCTGTTTTACCTAGCCTAAAAATTGATAGAAAAATTCTGAAAAAAAATGTTGAGTTTTATTGCACTAGAACAAGAATATTTCGATCCTTGCAATTTTTTGCTAAAGTTAATAGTTTAGGAGTAAAAAGTTCTTGAATGTCTAAAATGATGCAGATTACCTAACTTTGACAAGCTGTATCTCAAAAACTGTCCATAGGATTGGCTCGATGTGTTAAGAACTTTTGATCAGCATGACTTGAACTACAAAATACCAAAATTTCTGCCGATTCCACCGAATCAACATTTTCATGGGTTTTGTTCCGGGGTCCTTTATATCAAATATTTAATACAAAACCAGATTTGTTACAATAAAGCAGATAACATGGTAACGAAAACAGAAGAGGCCAAGATATACTCAAAACGTCAACGGCAAGAAACTACAGGTAACAGCAAGTGTCCAGTGGCTTCATTCATCTCCTGCACCACAAAGGTTTCAGGACCTCTCAGTCACTTGACATCGGCATCGAGTCCCACCCGATTATTTTCTGTAAACAAACGCAAATCACCTCGCCTTAGATTATTCAAAATATAAAACTACCATTTTTATTTATTGATATTACTTTTGTTATGCTCCTAGGATTTCAACAATATCCTTCCAGCATTTTATTACTCAAAATATCATTGCTATGCTCCTCGGATTTAACAATATCCGTCCAGCATTTTATTACTCAAAATATCATTGCTATGCTTCTCGGATTTAAACAATATCCGTCCAGCATTTTATTACTCAAAATATCATTGCTATGCTCCTCGGATTTAAACAATATCCGTCCAGCATTTAAATTTACAACAAAAGAAAATACTCAAAGTATCATTACTATGCTCCTCGGATTTAAACAATATCCGTCCAGCATTTCGACAGTATTACAACAGCTAATACAGCTCACCCTACCTACTGGAATAACTTACCATTTTTATCTGATGTCAAAGAGTCAGCTGAGCATTCGCCGGCCCATAATTTAATTCAGTCCCTCGGGACAACCAGCGGCCCCCTTTTGAATTTTTTGTTTTCTACTTTATTGCGATCTCCCCTTAGCAACTCTATAATTTTGTATGGACCCCTGAACTGCGGTTCCAACTTAGCGGCTCTGGCGTTAGTCTTCGGAATAAAAACGTAATCACCCAGCTGGAATTTTAGGTTATTTCTATGTTTTTTATCAAAACGTAATTTTTGTGCTGCTGCGCTTTGCATTATCTTTTCGTATGCAAGGGCTCGACCTCGTTCAATAGTTATAGGGTTTTGCATGAATCAAGTAATCCCTGCACGGGGGCGTTATTAGCATCCACTTCTATCAGGAGTCGTAATGGCGATAAACCCGTAGATTTTTGTACAGTAGTGTTTAACGTAAGCTGGATTTTTGGAATTGCGCTCGTCCATTCTGACACCTTATTAATTTCAATAGATAGCATATTAATAACTGTGGACACATATCTCTCTACCTGTCCGTTGGCCCTTGATAGATAGATAGATAGATATTTATTGGTGCTAACAAAATACAATTTCTTACGCAAGTCCACAGGAAAAACAATAGTATCAAGTACAATAATACAAATTACAAAGTGGGGTTACTACACAACAATACATTTCGTTCTTAGGTAAAAATTTAAAAATTACATGTGTGGTCAATAAAATCGTCTATCTTATAGAAAGGATTTTTTATCAGATACTCCTTTATTACAGATTTAAACTTTTTAAAATTTAAATTTCTGATGTCCTCTGGGAGTTTATTAAAAAAAGTTGGTGCATAATATAATGTAGAGTTCAATGATTTTTTTAATCTTAAATATCTAATGTCCAAATTGTTTCTACCTGTCACGATCATGAGTATCTCCACGGGTTCCATACCTATCACAATTCTGCTTTGCATAAAGCAGGCATTCAAAAATGTAATAGGACGGAATGGTTAATATACTCATGTCAATAAATGTTTGCCTAACATCCGCTCTGTAGTCTAGGCCCGCCAATACTCTAACAGCTTTTCTTTGTAAAGCAAATATTCTATGGGCATGTGGTGAATGTCCCCATATTAACAAGCAATAGGTGCACAGAGACTGTATTAAAGAATGATATGCCATATTACAAATATTTTGTTCGGTCTTGTATTTTAGGTTTTTCAACAAATATATGTTTTTTGAGATTTTTTTTGAAATATTGTCAACATGTGTGTCAAATTTTAACTGATTGTCAAAAGTAATTCCGAGAAATGTGACAGATTTAGAGTTGTGTAATTGATCTTTGTGTAGAGAGCAGAACATTTTTTCAGTTTTGGCTAAGTTTAGGTTCAGGTGATTTGCTGCATACCAATCAGCAATATCCACGATACCTCTTTCTACAGTAGTTGCTAGCTCCATTGGATCATGATTTCTGTTAATTAATGTTGTGTCATCTGCAAATACTATTTGTTCACTATTGCTAGTAGCAACAGAGATATCATTGATATAAACAAGGAAAAGAATTGGGCCCAATAAGGAGCCTTGTGGAACCCCATGGGTTATTTCTTTGCTCTCGGAGAGCTCTTCATCATAAAAAGTTTTCTGGTGTCTGTTTGTTAGGTAACTTTTCATTTGCTCTAGGCTCATCTCACTGACACCATAGAATTCTAATTTTTTTATCAAAATATCATGGTCTACACAGTCAAAGGCTTTGGTTAGGTCGCAGAAAATAACTCCAATATCTTCCCCTTTTTCAAAACCCTCGAGTATATTTTCAATAAGATTGATGGATTGATGGAGGCTGCTACTGTTGATTTTCCTGATCTGAAACCGTATTGATTTTCTATAAATATATTATTGGATTCAAAGAATTCGTATAGTTGTTTTCTTAGTAGATATTCTATAATTTTGGAGATGACTGGTATCAGTGAGATGGGCCTGTAGTTGTTGGGCTCCTCCTTTGAACCTTTTTTAAAAATAGGAATTACTTTAATTAATTTAAGGCAGTCAGGATAGATCCCCGTTTTTATACATTGATTGATAAGTTTTGTTAGGGGTATAATTAAGAGATCTTTGACTTGTTTTATCAATGTGATGTTCAGCTCATATAAATCTTTGCTACTTTTGTTTTTCAGATTATTAATTGCAGAAGTCTCCTTTATAGAAGTCAGGTTCTATAAAAAAGACTTCTTGGAAGAAAAAGGTTTCCGTTTTGACCCTTTTTGACATCATCAAATAGTCATATGATGATAAACGGACCTTGTTGTTGTTTGCTATTATATTATCTGCAATATTCACAAAATGGTTATCGAAAATATCAGCATTTAAGTTGTTGCTTTTTTCAGTGTGATATGTTTTCTTATGACTCGAATTTATTACTTCCCACGCCGCTTTAGCAGTATTATCGGACCTTTCCACATATGCAGAGTTTGCCCCTTTTTTGGCTGAAACAATTGCTTTTTTATATCTAATTCTGAAGGTTTTCAGTTCGTTATTAAGTTCATCAGATTTAAAGTTTCTATTTAATTCTACTAGGAGATTTAAGTTCTCCCTCATTGATTTCAGTTCATTAGAAAACCAGTTTATTTTATTTTCATTTTTTATCTTTCTTTTTACTGAAGGAAATGCAGTATTTGCCAGTGTCACCAGCTTATCCAAAAATTTATTAAAATTTACATTTACATTATCAGTATCTGTAATAAAATCCCAGCTTTCTTCCCTCAGGCTACAAAAAAATGTATTTTGACCAGCCTTTGTAAAGGGACGATTCATTATTTGTGTAAAATTTGTTTTAAAATTTTTATAAAAATATACATCAATCTTGATGCGCCGGTTGCAATCATGTAATGCTCCACATTCAGTGACTTGAATAAATCAGTAACTTCTTTGCCAGAAAAAATTTGTCGCTCTGTCAGTGGGTGTTCCAAACAATGTTAAATGTGTTTGCAATATACTTCGCATCTCACTACCTATTAATCTTTTTAATGGAATTATGAGGATATACTTTGTAAAGCTATCAATAAGAAGCAAAATATGTTTGTAACCTTCTTTTGTTATTTTAAATGGGCCCACGCAATCCGCGTGAAGTGTTTGAAAAGGGGTCGGCTTCTTATTTATAGGGTGTAGGAAGCCTTGCTTAGGTCCTGACAATTTCTTGTTTGAGACGCAAACCAAACAATGCGAAATATATTTTTGTATAAAGACTCTTATTCGCGGGCACCAAAATTGTTCCTGTATTTTGCTTAATGTCGTATCAGTACCAACATGGCATTGGTCGTCATGATATAAACGTAATAAGCCAAATCGACTTTGTCTTGGTATGTAATACTGATGCATTGTTAAATCACCATTTTTTATTTTATGACATAAAAGAGAATTTTTTATTACGAAATCAGAAATAAGAGGTTCTCCGGCATTCACCTTTTCAATTATTTCTTGAGTCTCAGAGTCTTTTGTTTGTTCGACTTCTAGCCAAGAACTTTCGCTAATAACATTTATTTTGTGTGTATCTGAAGGCGGGTTTCTGCTCAGATAATCAGCATATTGTACATATTTACCTTTACGGTATTCTATATCAAATTGAAAATCTTACAAATAAATCCACCAACGAGAAACTCGAGGGATATGATCTTTTCTGTGTGCCGTAACCTTATTGGCATTACAGTCTGTAATTAACTTAAATCTTATTCCCAGCAAATAAACCCGAAAAAATTTAATGGCCATGACCGCGGCCATCGTTTCTAATTCATACGAGTGATATCTAGATTCCTCTGAGGTAGTTCTTTTGCTATAATAAGCAACAACGCGCAACCCGGTATCATGTTTTTGAAAAAGAATTCCGCCATACCCTATTAAACTACCGTCACTATGCAATTCGGTGGGCAAATTTGGGTCAAAATGGCTAACAGGGGACGGTTACTTAAGTGATTAATGACATAACTTTTAGCACTATTTTGCTCCTCTCCCCACTCCCCAGGGTACATTTTTCTTTGTTAATTTCGTTATGCATGCGGTTTTACTGGCAAATTTAGGAACGAACTTACGAAAATAACCCGCCAATCCCATAAATTGACGCACCTGTCGCACATTCGTAGGAATGGGTGCATTTACCAATGCCTCAATTTTTCTTTCACTTGGCCTAATGCCTTCGGCTGAGACACTGCGTCCCAGATATTCCGTATCTGTCTCGAAAATTCGACACTTATTAATGTTCAAAGAAAAGCCGCTTCTATGTAATGCTTCAAAAACAAGTTCTAATGATTTTAGGCCTTCTGATATGCTAACAGCAGGTATCAGAATATCATCCATATAAACAAGTGCAACTTTATCTTTAAGAGAACCGAGTGCCTGGTTTATTGCTCTTTGAAACACAGCTGGGGCGTTAGCGAGACCGAAAGGTAGTCTCAAGTACTCGTAGTGTCCATCCGGCGTCACAAAAGCCGTTTTAGATATTGATTCCTCTGCGATGGGAATTTGATGAAATCCGGAGGCCATGTCTAAAGTGGTAAAGTATTTACCTTTACCGAGATGATCTAATTGATCGTCAGTTAAAGGGAGTGGATATCAATCTTTTATTGTAATTCGGTTCAAGGCTCGGAAGTCAACACAAAGTCTGTCACTTCCATCTCGCTTTTTAACAAGAATCACCGGACTTGCAAAAGGTGATTTACTTTCTCGTATTATTTTATTTCGCAATAGATCCTCGATTATAACGTGCACCTTCTCTCTTTCGGTAAATGATAAGCAATACGGGTGATAATTAATAACCGAATCGTTTCTTAAATCGATTTTTAATTCTGCTGTACTAACACTACGAACGGCATTTTCTGTCGTAACCATATCTCTGTATTTTTCCAACAACTCATATAATTTATTACGGTCGCTTTCTTCGACAGTGTTTATACTTGAGCTTTGAAAGGGTCTGGAACTAGACAAAACACTCGACAGAACATAAACATTTGGCGTCACAAATTGGTTTGTTCGAATTAGGCGTGTCCCACTGCTATCGGTAACAATGGTAATGTCCTCATATTGTACAGCATTTTTACCTATGATTGAATCATAGTCTAAATCGGCATTACGAACAATGAAAAATATTAATTCGATAGATACATTTTCGCATTCTATGGTTAAGCAAGTTTTTCCGTAAGTGGTAACATGTCCAGAACCTAGACCTTTTAAGCAAGAAACATAAGGTTCAATATGACAACCGATTAATAATGCAGTGAGCTCGAGAATAAGTGAGCAAGACGATTCCTTATCAATGAGGCAATGCACTGCGAAAATCTTTGAAAAAGTAGTATCTAATAGAATTGTTACTTTTTTTGTTAAATGTAATTTATTTAATCCTAAACAGTTTGGATTCCGAAAGGGCGTATCTACAACAACGGCTATTTTACATGTTTTAAATTTGCTATATAAGAACCTTGATCAGCGTCATAAATGTGTGGGCATATTTCTAGACTTAAGCAAAGCTTTCGACCTAGTGGACCATGAAATACTGATAAATAAGTTGGAGTGTTATGGTATTAGAGGAGTGACTTTAGATTGGTTCAAAAGCTACTTGAGTAATAGAAGGCATTATGTATATGTAAATAACTGTAAGTCTGATCGTCTAGAATCCACGATTGGTGTACCTCAAGGTTCCATTCTTGGACCACTCTTATATGTAATATACGTAAATGATTTTTTATTTGATAACTCCACAATGTATGCTGACGACACTTCCCTGTTAATTTGTCACCCCAGAATAGAGGATGTAACTAAAAATGCTAATCTACAATTTCAGCAGATTCATGAATGGTACAAAAGTAACAAGCTAAGATTAAATGTAAAAAAATCCAGTTTTATCAGATTTGATATATCTAACAAAAAAGTTGACAGTAGCTTATTAATAAAAACTGATGGTGGTTCATTAGAGCAAAAGAACAGTTTAAAATTATATCTAACAACTGTTCTTGGCATCTCCATATAGATTCAGTTTGTAACAAAATTGCGCCAGTTTGTTACTGTTTAAATCAATTGAGGAAAACTGTCGAGCAGTCTGTTCTTTTAATGTACTATTATGCCCACTTTCACTCTGTGATTTCATATGGTGTTATTGCTTCGGGTGGATCCACTGAAAGTGAGAGAGTGTTCAAAATGCAGAAAAGAGCAATCAGACACATAGTAGGAGTAAATCAGAGAACCAGCTGTAAACCAATCTTTAAGGAATTAGGCATCCTAACTTTACCCAGCATCTATATACTTCAATTATTAATACATGCTAAATCTGAATTTAATCGTCTTAATCTTTTAAGCCAAAATCACAATTATAATACTAGAAATAACTTAGTATTAGAAGTTCCACAGCATAATTTATCAATTTTTGAAAAAAGCCCTGAATACCTGGCTATTAAAGTTTATAATAAGCTGCCGAATGTGTACAAAAATCTAAATGAAAAATCTTTTAAACATAATATGAAAAAAATACTAGTTGAAAAGTGTTATTATACAATTGGTGAATTTTTTTGTGATAATCTGTGATATTGTATCTCTACTTACCAATTATGTTCATGTAGATATTGTTATAAATATTGTGTATTTACTATAATTTTATATCTATTTATTGTGTATTTGTTATAGATTGCCCAATGACGTACCATATATACATTTTTGTTGTATCTGAAATGGTCAATAAAGATTATTATTATTATTATTACCCTTAATTACGACTAACGTTAATTCACTCGCCAAGCCCTCCCCCAAGCAGCAATTAATTTTTGAACTTTTATTTTGATCAGCGTGTTGTTTAGCCCAACAAGATTCAATTTCGTGACCCATTTTATTACAAAAACCACAAAGTTTGTGAGATTTAGTTTGATTTCTGTTTTTACGGAAATTTTCAATTTTATTTTGATTTTGACGGGAGTTGGGACTTTCTATTTTATTTTGATCATGCTTTCTAATTTTTTTCTACAAGTAGCCTTTACATGACCCAAGTCACCGCATACAAAGCATCGCTTATTATGTTTAAGAGTGGCATTACTTGTACTAGGACCAACATGCTTTAATTCCAAAGGCCGCTTACGGGAATTTTTAAATAACCAGATAACAAGGCTATCAATTCGTTAGTTGTTTTTAATTGCTATTTAACGCTCCCATTTTTACAGAAACTTCCTTAATTTCACCAATAACGAGTTCTACTACTCTTCTTCAGAAAACTTAATTTTAGTGCGATTAAATAATAAAATTTTCTCCCTTGCATACTCACAATAAGAGGCAAACGAGTCGCTGTCAACAGCACGGCATTTTTTAATATCTCTGCCAAATTTCGTTTTGGTGGAAACAAATCGACGATTGCAGCTTTGAATGTCTCCCAGTCTCTTTGTTCAGGTTCCCAATTCTCGAACCACGATCGAGCGTCTCCTCTCAGAACTTTCCCTGCTCGAGCTACCATTTCACGGGAATTCCAATTAAATTCACTTCCTAATTGCTCTATTTCACTGCACCAACCAGAAGCACCAGAGTCCGCACGCACAGGATCATAGATCGGTAACGCAATGTCATCGTGACCACGACTCGCCACACTAAACGATTCTTGCATTTTTTTAAAAGTTCGATAAAAGCTCGTTGTACCTCGACTTCCATTTTGTTTTTTGTTTGTTTTATTTTGTGATTGCAGACCAATCCCACTTCTGATGTTAGTTTTAATTACACAATACTATAAACAAAAAGTCAAAACAATGATTAAAATAATTTTAAGTAATCGGTGCATATATAAAACAACTTAGGCAGTTCGGTACTCAAGGCGACCCTGTCCGTTCAGCCCGGGGTGACAACAGTGCCAGGCCCTCCTACCCTCGGTCCCTGCACCGCTGTCCCCACTCTTGACTACTAGCTGCCTTCGTCTCTAATATTTATTGTTGTTTATCTTAAGTTCTCGGTAGCTGACAGATTTATTGGTTTTGCTAACATACATATATTACTAAAATTGTTATTAAAATAATCATCAATAGAATAAAAACACTTATCAATTAAATAATTTTTCAACACAGTTTTAAATTTTATTTGTGACAATTCCTTCACAGTAGGAGGGAAAAGATTAAACATCTTAGGACCATAATAAGTTAGTCCTGCTTGTGATCTTGTTAACCTGTGATAATCGATATATATATATTTGTCCTATTATGTGTATTATAATAATAGTGATTATAATATTTTTTGCTGTTTCTGCATTAAGACGTATTTTTTCAACATCTACACCAACTGTTTAAATACACCGGGAAAAATGTTTCCGCTATGAATAATAGGAATTCGTTACCTTTCATCAATTGCACAAAATTACATCTAGGCGTAATTTTAAATTTTGAATGGAACTTTAATGTGTAAATTTATTTACTAGTTGTGAAAATATTCAGGGTGTATACTTTCTGGAAAACAGGGAAAACCTGGAAAAGTCAGGGAATTTGATTTTGGTCAGGGAAATCAGGGAAAAGTTAGGGAAAATTTATTAAAACTACTTATATCTAAAGTTGTTCCCATCTTGCACCCCTCCGCTCGTCAAAAAATGTTTTCCATTTCCCCTCCCCAACTCATCAATTTTTATTTTCGAACAGAAAAATTTGTTGGAATTTTTATTGAAAAGTCCTGGAAAACCTGTAAAAGTCAGTGAATTTCAAAATTGTGAGTTGGTATACACCCTGAAATATAATCTGCAAAATTACCCCATATTAGAGGTAAAATGCAATGTGACTTTCAAAGAAACCATTCGTTCCTTTCATATACCATTGGTCCAAGTCTGACCAAGTTAGCATATCAACAAGAGTTCCCCCTACGAAACGACTTGTCGACTTCTTTCATACACTTACTATATCTGACATAAAATAATATAACAACCATTCTTTCTATATATTGATGATCTAAGTCTGATCATGCTAATATAGTATAAGAGCCTCCCTTATGAGGAATTCTTTCTAGTATCTCTAGCCTTACCTAGAAAATACTTCATTATAATAATCAAACATTTGTTACATTTCAAAGCCAAAAACTACTAAAAAGCACAAAGAAAATAAGTATAAAATTTCGCTCATCATGTGCATGTCTTAATAAATAAACTATTTCATCTAGTTTCGATTAATTAAATCCTCTAAAAATTGTACAACCTTTTTCGTTCTCTTTATAACTCGTTAGAACAACAGAACAATGGTGTAAGCAGAAATACAAGATATTTATTTTTAAAAACCCATTGTAATATTACGATATTTTTACAATGTATAATTACAGGTAAAATATACAATGTATGCGTATTTAAGTGTGTTATTGCCTATATGGAGTCTTCTCAAAAATACTGTAGATATTGAAGTGGATGATAAAACAAAAAAATATTAAATAAGAATTTTTATCACCTACTTTCAATATTTTCCTTATACAAGGTGTATTATGTGTACCAAGAATAATCATGAACTGAAGGAAATTTTTGTTGCTAAATTTCTGTTATATGAATGACGATTTGAAGGCCATCTAAGTTTTCAAATAATTAGCTTTGGCATGTGAATTGAGATAATTTTCTACTATAATTTTCTAAATGTCAGTTGTGTGAATTACAAAAATAAATTTCTATTTACGGCTGCTCATGATAAGTAAAATTTGAAGAAAATAACCTCTAACTATTCCATACAAGGAATATCAGAAGGAATTATGTTTTTCATTATGTTTGCATCATCAGGAGATAATTTTAAAGTTCCGTTTACATTCGTCTGCCTCTTTTTCATACTTACCTGCTCATTTTTACACTTTTTTTGTTTTAATAAAAAAGTGTAATAAATACTTACCCCGAGTAGAGAGAACTAAGTCTCCCAATTAAGTTGGCATCATCGGGAGGTGCTGAAAACTCTGCCTCTTTTTATACCTACTTACCTATCTACGTTTTACTTTCTTTGTTATTGTTGTAAAGAAAAAGTTATTGTATGTAGCAAATTTTGTTCAAACCAACTGGTTTAAATGCTATTTTCAAAATTAATAAAATTGATGGAAGGGAAAATTCTCTACCTCTTTTTTATACTTACCTATCTACGTTTTACTTTCTTTGTTATTGTTGTAAAGAAAAAGTTATTGTATATAGCAAATTTTGTTCAAACCAACTGGTTTAAATGCTATTTTCAAAATTAAAAAAATTGACCAATTTTTTTTTAAAGAAAAATTTGTTATAAAAGTTTCTACTTTTAATGAAAGCAACTTAGTAAACTTTTTTTCTTTTACTTATTTTAAAAGTAAAAACTTAAAATATTCTCAGCTTTTCAACTTTCTGAACAAATACGACATAAAAAAATAGTTCGATGCAGTAAGAACTCGCAAGATGCTTATAAATTTCTTCATAAAGAGTAAGCTCACAAAGTCATATACAGCTACGTCCCTTAGAAAGGCACGATTTTTGACACCTTGGATTTTTTTTCATTTTCAGCATTGAATGTGATTTTTGCTAGTAATATTTTACCAACAAACTGAACCAAAAATGTTGAGTCAGAAGCTCAAACTACATAAAATATTAAGGTGCCCTTTTCCCGGGCTGTGGGGTACATATCTCCCATATAATCTTTTTCAAATAAGTTGTGCAGTTTGATGTTTTCACAGAGGGCAAGAGAGAATTTTTTGTTCAAGAGATAAGTAAACAAAATTTGTATCTAATTTTACTCAAGACTTAAGACTGTTAAACTAATTTGTATAGCACTGCACAGAAGTTAATGTTTTGTGCATTACAAAATAACTTACAAACATATTTTGAGTTCTAACTATTGAATTTATATTAATTTACAGATCCTACTTGCTGTAGGTATACGAATCCATATGAATCCATAGTAAGGAATAAAATAAACTTAACTATACAAATCGATAGGAAGGTAAAATAAACTTAACTGTACAAATTTATAGTAAGGCAAAATAAACTTAACTTCATAGATAAGGTATCTCTCGTAAGGACAGGATAGAACACACCGTAATTTTTAAAATAAAGTTAGATGGTGTTTGTGATAATTAATTATATGTATTGAATATCAGAATGGAAGGAAGTTTTGAAAATTAGTTTGTTGTGACGTTGTGAGTCGAAAGTAATATAAAAAACTTACCTTTGATATATAATCAGAAACACTGTTTAGGAACCTAAAAACTAACTGCAGGCTTTGTTCTTATAAACATTGAGTTAATATTGATACCAGTAGTCAAAATATATTTATTTAATATTATTTTCCCAAACAAACAGCACTTTTGGTTAATAATTTTTGTCATTGAGCATTTTTAATTTATCATTTCTGTAGTTTTATTTAATAAGCATCTGATGGCATTATAGGTTAAATGAACTAAAGATTATCTACGAATATTATTTCACATATATACAAAAAAATATCAGTACTTACTGCTTTTCAGATCCAAACATCAAAGAGCAAAAACCAATAAATCAATTCAGCTATAACAAACCAAGACGCACTTGCATGCCGCCAATCTTAAAATGTGAATATTATAATTTTCTAGTACATACGAGTCATCTGCGCATGCAAGGATCCACACGTGTGGATGTTTATGCCAGACGTAGCAAATTTTTAAACTCTTACGAAATTGTACTTACCATGTGTAATATCACCCGTTATATTAACATGATTTGTGGAAAATTTATTACCATGATTGAAATATCGTCGGATTTATGTAAATTTACATGGCGTCTATAATTCCATAGTAGGGATAATATTTCTCTAACATATAGTATATTTTTCCATTACCCATGTTATAATTACACTGTAAATTTGAATCATTTTCTTCAGTGTAGGCAAAATATTAACTCCGATAACCGATTTGTTTAACTTTAAGGAATGTATTTTAAAGATAAATGTTTCTAAATCATTTTCTATTTTTAGCTGAATATCGAAGACAACTATTGGAACAACAATCAAATTTGGCAGGTGTTAGAGCATCACCGTTTTGTGAGCCAGGTATAATTGTCTTATTATATGTTAATGAATTTCATATCTGAATGAAAGTAAAACATACTTTAGATTTTCTTGTTTAACTTGGGGCTAAAGCAATAGGCTCATTTAACAATTTTTTATTATTACATATTCTGAAAGAGCTTGGTGAGTATAGTAAGTATGCCAAAAATTAGAATTTACTGACGCCGCCTTCATGTATAGAAAAATTATTAGAGTCGGCGCTCTTAAAAACACTCTGGATAACCGTGTAGTCGAGTTGTGACGTCAGATGGCTGAACCGCCCAGTGAACACGGCTGTGAATGCAAGTTAGTAGAGTAAAATCTGGAAGTAAAGCGCTTAGTTTTCGAGAAAAACCGGCGTAGAACCAAACCAGACTTAGTGGGATTCATTAATAAGATAATCGTGTACACGAAATCATTTTTTACATTTTTTGGTGGTCGAGACTTTTTTATTTCGGAAAAACTCAAAAAAATAGATTTTTAATGAAATATGTCTCCATCGCTAAACCTCTGAAAATTTATTTATGCAAATTTGTATATACACGCTACGTACAAATTGAAGCCAATAGTTGAAAAAGTTTTTAGGATAAAAATTTTTCATGTTCCGTTCATAGTATTGAGTCAGCGATTTTTTTTAACGGGCCAAAGTCATATTCTTGCGCGCTCGGCTGTAGCAAGCCTGCCGACTGCAACGATCTGACGGTCCCGGTCGGGGTGTATGTCGTAGTTTAACTTATATCAATAGATACAAAACCAGTAGTGATCAAAAGCATCTAGGGGATCAATATTATTGTTCAATATTTCATATATTGTACAGTAGTGTTGATCATATGTTGTTAATATTAAGAAATTGTACAATAAATATAAAATAGTCTCCTTTTAATAATAAAAAGACAGGTAGGTAGATATAAATACCTAATCTATAAATAGCAATCAGTGTTACTAACTACCCACCTAATTAGTAAGTTTATTAGAGTAGTAGTAGTAGTAGTAGTTTATGAGTTTTATTGTTGAAATAAATTTTCTATTTGGATAGATAAATATGTAGTATGTAGTTTATGTAGGTCCTACATTAATAGCATTCTAATTCGTTCATATCTGCCTCAAAATCTTTAATAATGTGGTTACAGGAACGACATTTGCACTCGTTGCAACATTTTAGGCCTTCTTTAAAACAAGCACATTTTCGATTGTCACAATTTTTATCCGAACAATGAATCCTTCTACGCGACTAATCTGACCAACCCTGCATGCGAGGTGTATTAATTGCGTCCCAATGTCGCATTTAGCGCTGATAAAAAAAATCGCTGTTGCCACACGGTACATTTTAGGAAAAAATATATTGTTTCAAAAACTTTTGTGATTATTAGGCTTTATTTTCTTTGCTGCATATATGTAAATATTTTCAAAAATAAAAAAGTTTATCGATAGGTAGGAAGATTTCAATACATAAAATATATTTTTTAGTTTATCTGATTTTTAGAGAAATGAAAGTGTGAATTGTGCCCAAACCATTTATATTGGTAAAAGCGCTACAGTGTGTGCTTTAATTTGACACAAAACAAATTTCGGTACCTTTAATAGTTTTAAAAATACATTTTTTCACTTTTTATTGATTTAAAAAGTTCTAGACCACAAAAAAATGTCGTAAAATATGATTTCATATGCCCGGTGACATACTCAAAGGAACCTAACATGTTTGACCTGGTTCTACGCCAAAAAAAAAAAAATGACACGATAGACTTACGAAATTGCTGCTCTAATATAGGTATCGGAGCACGCCAAGTGACGTCACTCTACGGACTGTTGGCCGGCCGAGCGTGTTTCTATTCAAATATCTCTGTGGCTATTGATTCAATTGAGCTGAAATTTTTTTCTGAGGCTATTGGTTTGTTATACTTTAAAATGAGGAAGAAAAAGTAGGAAACTCCCATATCACTAAATGACCCTATTAATTACCTTACAAACACCTAGATATTATTTATTAACTAGTACATTTTCAGGGGAAAATGGAACTCTGGAATCACCCAAAAATACAGGAATGGTAAATATTTTCTAAATATTCTTAATTGTGAAATATGTATTAAAATGTTACATACGCAAATAATATTTTTTAGATAACCCCAAGAGGGTGTGATACTCCTCTAACTGGAAGAGGATTTTTGGGACCTAGGGAAGCTGATATAACTCCTCTGTCAATAGATCGAACTACTACTCAAAAAATTACTCGGTTACACAATATACTAAATAGTAGGTCTCCAGCTCCGAGTGAATCACTAGTGCAATTATTTCAGTAAGTAACTTTCCAATCACATTTACCAATCACGAAGGTAAAGCTTATAATCTATTTTTTATTAAAAGTCAGTATTATTATTGTACTATCATTTTATTTTTTATTATGTTATTATTATTTTCATTCTGCAAATCAAGTCCATGTGGAAAATGTATAAAATATTACATCATCTGTCTACATCTCATGTTTTTTAATCTAATTTATAGAGTGCTCTGATAAGTATGGAACAAATTTGATACATTAGTGGCGCATTTGTAAGAAAAGTCCATGAATAGGTAAAATTTTATTTCAAAATGTGCAGATTTGAACTATAGGTACTTGTAATCATACGGGGTAAACCATGTTGAAGTAATCTTGCTATCGGTCATTTTTAAATGAGATATGTTACCAAAAATAATTGAAATCTAATTCATATGACATTATTCCGAAGTAAAAACCTAGTTACTGTACTATTACATGAGTCTGGCAAGGATTTGGTGATCTTGCATTATAGCCGGATTGTATTTTAAGCTATTGTTATAACGCAAACTGTCATTTGATACCCATGGCAAGGGAGTCATGAAGAAAAAGATAATTTGCCATCCTAGGGCGTCCGCCATATTGGATTTAGAAAGACGTCACATAGTTTATTGTATTTTACTCGTCAAACCAAGGGGGTTGTGAAGAAAAAGTCGATCCGCCATCTTGGAACGTCCGCCATATTGAATTTAGAATGACGTCACATAGTTTATCATATTTTACTCATCAAACCCTTTCATTTGATATCCATATCAAGGGGGTTGTGAAGAGAAAGACGATCCGCCATCTTGGGACGTCCGCCATATTGGATTTAGACCGAAAATGGCCCCGGGAGAATTAAGTACCCCATATTTACAGCAAAGTACCAAATAGTAATATAGTGTTTCTGAAAATTTCTAATGGTTTTGTAAAAGCAACTGTAGTTACAAGTTACAGACAAAATTAAAATTGATGTTTTATTGTAGTGTTTTTAAGTTCTATTTCTCCTCAAGTTGTATAAAAGTTTCTGCCATGATTGTAGGATCAGGAAGTTTTATAATCATTGTAGCAATTGCCTATATAGGAACTGAACACTATTAGTTTTATAAACTTGTTACTGCTTTTATAAAACCTCTTTATATAAACAATAGTAACAGTTACTAAAAGTTATATAAGTCTGTAGTGGAAATATTTCTGTTGCTATTTTATAAAACCTAAGGTCCTAACATCTTTTAGTAATTTTAAATACCTCCTATAGAACTTGGCAACCATTTAGTAATCTTATAAACCACAAATAAAAACTCAACCTTAATAAACCACTTACGAAAATAGTCAGTTACTTCAGGTGAGGAAAATTGTTCATTGGGATATTTGTTTAGCAAAAAATGCAAATATATCATAAAATAAGCATTTTTATGAAAAAAATACAAGAATAGAAAGTGTTTAAAATCGCATTTTCCGTGTGACCATGGCATTAGATTTGCAAGTTTCCGGAAAAACGGAAAACTAACATATATAGTTATATAGTTTTCCTCAATTATCTCGCTATATATGCGTTTTTTCAAAAAATTTATGAGAGCAAAAAGTGTTTAGAATTGCATTTCCCATATGGTTATTGCTATTAGATTTGCAATTTTATCTTTAGTTTTATATGTTAGTTTTTCTAACTGCTGAGGGGCTGACTCAAACAACTTTCTTAGAAAATCTGAGAAGTGATTGTACACCTAAACCCTTGAAAATGTTAACAGCTGCCATAAATTTATGGCTTTACTGAAGTGTATTATTCCTTAAGATAAACAGGGCTTCTTAGATAAACAAGCCGCGACTTGGGTAACAAATGGACAACCAGAGACGTACTATCGGTAAAATACGCCGGGGCGCTGAACCTCTTGCAGTTCAATGGAAATGCACAGATCCTAGGAAATGGTATATATACACAAGAATGATGGATCGAAGATAGAACGTAGGAACGAAAGATCATATGGTAGACACAGAAACGGGGGAACGAGTCAGGGGCGTTAAAGCGGGGGGTGAAATACAGAAGAAATGATAACACATACACGAGAAGAGGCATACCACAGCAACAGTGGAGATAAACTGGAGGAAGAAGAGAAAGCAAAAAATAAACGAAAACAAGTACCGGACTATATACGAAATAACATAGACTATTCCACCCCGTTCATGCTAGCATCCATCACCGAACCGGAACCCTGTTAAAATCAATAAAGCATCAACAAGGAAAAGACAGAGGCGTTCATCGGAGACCTGAGAAAAGACGGTTTCTGGGGTGGGCAGGAGACGATAGCAGCAACAGCAAACTTGAAGAGGACAATAATAATACACCAAGAGGAAGGCGAAATCATAACTTTTCACCTCAACAACCAACAAGAAGACGACAACACGCCAATTGAGACTATGTACAGGAAGCAGGGAAATAATAGAGATAACAAATTTTGAGCTGTCATGTGGGTGATGGGTGTTTGAAGGGTAATACATACCTCGGGACGTGCGATTAACGATTTTGTGAGTAGATTGGTTTCGTACATAATCCAGATCTAGGTACAGTTTTTGGTGTAATGCAATAGAACAAGTCAAAAAGAGAAGAGAATGGAAGGGAAGAGGAGCATCACAGTTAGGGACTGGGGATTTTTGACTTTTGTTGGTGTCTGGTTTAATAGGAGTGTGTTTTATGATATTGCATGTTCTTTGCGCTGTGGGTGTTATAATATAGTGTTGATAATCTAATTTCATAATATTTTCCTAGGTAAATTATCAAGTGATGGTTTTCAGGTCAATATTGTGCTCGTTGTTAAGTGAAAAATTCTACATTAAATTCTACACTAAAAACAGGGAGACGTTACATGTGGAAAACAACAACCGAGAGGATCATGAACAAACTACCAAACATATTGGGAAAGAAAAGCAAAGGAGAAAAATAAAATGAATTCCACAAAGAAATCGCAGTGATATGTACTCTACCAGAACCAGAAACCCAGGAATCAGAAGACTTAGAAGAAGAAGAAGATTTGTAGAAGCAGAAATACAAAAAGAGGAGCACAAACATTCCACATCATGACACTATGCGGCCACGCATTTCACATATACCTACAGACATATACTCTACCAGAAGCAGAAACGAAAGAATCAGAAGACTCAGAAGAAGAAGACAATCTGTAGAAGCAGAAACATAAAAAAGAGGAGCATAAACATCACGAACACAATGCGGCAACGCATTTCAAAAACAACTACACTGCCCACCCTACACTCCTGTACCATGCGTCATGTGGCTCTCGCTGCTGACAACAAGCACGACCCAAATCCAACCCAGCATTGGAAACCGAGGAATCAGAAGACTCAGAAAAAGAAGGCGAACCAAAAACACAAAAAAGGGAGCTTAAACGCTCCCTCACGATACAACGCGGTAACGCATCTCACAAATACTGCACCTCCCATCCCCCGTTCCTTTACCGTGCGCCATGTGGCACTCGCTGCTGGCAACCGGCATGACCCTAGTCCAACCCAGCGTGGACGTAGCAGGCCCAGCTATATAATCCTTGGGAGTGGCAGAAGTGCCTACCACACGCTGGTAAATCAATCAATCAATCAATCAATCAAACAGCAAACTAAAAATAGGGAGACCATGTTGCACGTGAAAAACAACAATCGAGAGGATCATGAACAAACTGGGAAAGGACCAAACATACTGGGAAAGAAAAGCGAGGGGAAAAATGAATTTCCACAAAGAAATCGGAGCGATATATACTCTACCAGAATCAGAAACGGAGGAATCAGAAGTCTCAGAAAAAGAAGAAGAAGGCTTGTAGAAGCAGAAGTACAAAAATAGGAGCACAAACAGCAGCGACATAACGGGGCAACATATCTCACAAGAAGACCCAGAATAGGCAGAAGTCCAGAACCAAAAATACAAAAAAAAAAAAAAAAAAAAAAGGGAGCTTCAACGCTCCCTCACGACACAATGCGGTAACGCATCTCACAAATACCTACACCTCCCATCCCACATTCCTTTACCATGCGCCATGTGGCTCTCGCTGCTGGCAACAAGCATGACCTTAGTCCAACCCAGCGTGGACGTAGCAGGCCCAGCTGTATAACCTGGGAGTGGCAGCAATGCCTACCGCACGCTGGTAAATCAATCAATCAATCAGTTTTATATGTTAGTTTTTATGGAAAACTAAAGGGAAAATTGCAAATATAATACCATGGTCATATGGAAAATGCGATTTTAAACACTTTTTATTCTTGTATTTAAAAAAAAATGCTTATTTTATGATATATTTGCATTTTTTGCTAGAAAAATATATACAGTGTGTCCCCAGATGGACCTAACTATACTTGTAATTTTCCTTATTTCGCCTTTTAAGAGAAAAAGTCATTCTTCATAAAAAGTTTTGCTTATCGTGAAAAGTCATTAGCCATACTCAGGCTTTCAAAATAACATACAGGGTGGTTAGCAAATAAGGAAACGTGAGTAAAGTATTAGTTTTTTGAGAGGAATATGAAAATGTCACTGAAAGAAGTTGTTTCTAATGTTAATAGTAGTCCAGATATGAAATTTGAACGTCGTATCTCAAAGTTGATATTTTTACGAAAATTATGATTAAAATAATTTTATGAATTTAACGAAAGCACATAATTTATTGAATAAAATGATAACAAAACTATTCTATGTGTTGTATCCATGACAACATACACTGACATTTATTTATAAAAAAGTCAAGTCCTTGTCAGCGAACTTTTTAAGTAATGTTGACTCTAGAACAACGAATTTATTTAGTTAAGTGTTATGGTATTGGTGAAATATCGTACAAATATGCAATTGAACTTTTCAATAGAAAATATCCCGAGGTGTACGTTTCAGTGAACTGTGTTCGAGAGTTGATTTTAAAGTTCGATAACACTGGGGATGTGAAAGATATAAAAAAACAGAAACGTATTCATGATGAAAATGATGCTGCTACATTGCTTGCTGTTGATTCGGTAAGAAATGAACCCAAAAAATCTTTAAGAAAAAGGTCATTAGATTTAAATGTTAGTAAGAGCCATTTGCAAAGAATTCTGACAAATAATAAAATACATCCATACAAACCAATAAGATTACATAAACTTGAAGAAGGGGATGATGCCTTTCATTTAGAATTTTGTTTGTTAATGGGGGAACAAATTATGTTAGATAGATTTTTCTACAGAAGGATTTTATTTTCTGACGAGGCATCATTTACTACGAACGGAGTTGTTAGTTACCAAAATTGTAGGCACTGGTCGGAAGAAAATCCAAATTTCCATATTATTACTAAAAGTCAACGATATAAAAAAGTAAATGTTTGGTGTGCAATACGATATAAAAAAATTATTGGACCATATTTTTTTGACGCAACCGTAAATCAGAACACTTACATAGAGATGTTGGAAAACTTTTTAATGCCTGCTCTGGATATAAATTTACAGGACAGAAGAAAACTGTATTATCAACATGATGGTTGTCCTGCACACAGTGCAATTAGTGTAAGAAACTGGTTAGATCAGCATTTCCGTAATAAATGGATGGGACAGTTTGGTCCTATAAGATGGCCTGCACGCTCCCCAGACATAACCCCCCTTGATTTCTTTTTATGGGGATACCTGAAGCAGAAAGTTTATACCCATGATTTAAAAGATGATTTAAACCTTTTAAAGGAGAAAATATCAGAAGCAATAGCCGACATAAACGAGGATACAATTCATTTAGTTTATGAAAAATTTTGAAAAAATATTGAAAAATGTGTAGCAGTAGGAGGACAACACATAGAATAGTTTTGTTCAACTTCGTTTTATTCAATAAATTATGTGCTTTCGTTAAATTCATAAAATTATTTTAGTCATAATTTTCGCAAAAATATCAACTTTGAGATACGACGTTCAAATTTCATATCTGGACAACTATTAACATTAGAAACAACTTCTTTCAGTAACATTTTTATATTCCTCTCAAAAAACTAATACTTTACTCTTGGCACAAATTTACGTTTCCTTATTTGCAACCCCCCTGTATGTTATTTTTAAAGTCTGAGTATGACTAATGGTTTTTCACGATAAGCAAAATTTTTTATAAAGAATGACTTTTTTTCTTAAAATATGAAATAAGGAAAATTACAGGTATAGTTAGGTCCATCCGGGGACACACTGTATAAGGAATAGTCATTTTTTTAGTATTTTATTCATGATCAGCGCATGTTTTTACATAAAGGGTCCAAATATCCCAAACTCTCCAAAATTTTCCCTGCCATTTCCTTCGTTTACTGTACTATGAATATTAAACTGTGAAATGAGATCGTCTGCATACATCAAAGAAAAATTCTAGATTCCTCCCCGACTACAGAAAAATACGGAAATAACCTGGGGTATAGCACCAAGGCTCAGGACCACCTGTCTTGCGAGACCATGAGCAACGCTAAACTTCCCCTGAGGTAAGTGAACACTTATACAAATGTACCTTTATGGTTATCTAACTATAAAAATAAGGTTCACTTACTTATGGTAGATTCACCGAAGTAGTTCAGTGTGCTCCTACCTGGTATCCTTCACCTTTTGGTCCTGCACCGTGTGTAGAAACTTCGAGCTCAATTCTCGTCCACACAGTCCCTAAAAAATGAAACCACTCGCAGTAATTCGTCAAAAGCACAATGAAAATAAAATTACCACTGGGGTTAACAAACACACGTGTTCTAGCGAGAACAGGAAGTCGCACTTTGTGCCTCAATAAAAATTTAATTAATATACGGAATCTATTTAATATTGCCCAAAAATAATTACAAACAAACGTTAACCCAATAATATCCCAGTATTTAACATTGAAATTTACCAAAAATATCAAGGGATTGCGCTAATAAAATCTAGAATCTTTTTAAAATAAGCAGACCTCTCACCTCACCAGTATCGAAAACGAAAGTGTCGCTTTTTCGTTTACGGAAGTAGCAAGTCTCTTTTTCTGTGCATGCCTGACTGTTAGAACCAGTGCGATGTTTATCCGGCGCGATATTTGCTCAAATCCATGGAGCACAAAAGGAGTATATAGACACTCTGGTGGTAAATTGCAACACAAATGAAAAGCGTTTGTTACAATGTCATCAGAATTTTTTTCTTCATTCAATGAAATTCATATTTTCCTTGAAGACTGAGGACGTTTGACTTTCATCGAATGTAGAAAAAAATTCCTATGACATAGGCCAAATCTGATGGCAGATTTGGATTCAGCGCACAAAAATACATTCATTTTGACAGATTTTGTTTCGGGTTCACTACTTTTTTTTTGTGCCTGTGTCATAATTATTTCACTAGTATCATAATCTTGATTTACTTGGAATATCTTACACACATAAAGTGAATTTTTTTTTTTAGGTCATGCCAAAAGGATCCTCTAGTTAAAATTCAAAATATTTTAAAAGTATTGGGAGAAAAATTTGTTGCTGCTTATGTATTAAATAACCCACAAAATGAAGAAGAAGCCCAAAATAGATTACAAATCAGCATCACATTATTTTATAAGTTTATAGAAAATATTTTACAAAATGAAAAAAATATACGCAGTGATATATCAGTAAGAGAAATTTTAGTTAGAAAAGTATATATTTTTAATTTAACGTGTGTATTTTTTAGGCGTTAGTGGAAAAAGATTTATTTTATCAGTGTATGTTTACATGCTGTTTAGAAATTGTAATATTTTCTTACAGCAGTCCATATAAATTTCCTTGGATTTTGGATGCCCTTGACATTGAAGCTTTTCATTTTGTGAAAGTTATAGAACTGATTGTTCGTTCGAAGGATCAACTTTCAAGAGAAATGATTAAACATTTAAATAAGGTGTGTACTGAAATATTTAAAAACAAAAAACCTAAATTTTTCCGAACATCAATATAACACCAGGCCAAAAAATGCGTCTATTTCTAGAAACATAAAATGCACTAAACCAGTAGGTCAAAGATGTTATATATACCTTTGCTCCAAAATGTACTCCGCATTACTACAGGATATTAAAACGCTAAACAGTCTCCATTCATTAAAAAAAAGAATTAAACAATGGATGTTTGATGCACCTAGAAATGTAGTACATGCGATAATAGACAAAACATATTATTATGCCTAGTCTTAATCAGTAAGCGTGTTAGCCCTTGCTGTGATATATTCTGGGAAAGTCAAACATAATTTTATGTTCCGGATTGTACCACCCAAAAAAAAAATCAGTTTTGTTTGCATAGTTAAGAAACTAAGTATATTTATATGAGTGAAAAAATGAATTTATTTTACCTTATATAATCGATATGTTAAAATAAAAAACAAAAGTACTTATAGATAATATTAAAAAAAACTGCAAAGAAAAAATATGAAAAAAAAATATGTACATATATTTAAATTTAACTAAACAAAGCCATATTATAAATAGATTTTGGTAGGTTTTAGCTCACAAACAAGTACTCACAGTCCATGACGTTTGAGTGCTTCGTGAGTCGACTACATGTTTATTTATTATTATTATTATTAAAATGTCATAGGCTATTGTTCTTTTTATTTATGAATAAACGTTATTATTATTATTATTATATTATTATTATTAAAATTTTCAATGAAACATGTTTTTTACCCTGGAACTGCTTTTTTATTCTGGCCTTGAATAAAAAAAATTGTGCAATTTTTGAAAAATTATCATTTTGGTGTCACAATTTATTAAAAATAAGAGCATAACATTTCTCTCATTACAACTGATTAACATGTTCACTGCCTCTGAAGCTTTAAGGTGTTCTACCGTTACTTTCGTTGGTACTATCGAAGCTTATGATCATTGTATGGCCTGTATTTTACTTCTTATTAATGCAATTTGGCTTGGGCTGTTAATGAAATATGAATTGTAAGCATCGCGGTAAGATTGTATTCGACATTTTGAAATTTTTTCGTAAAAAAAACAAGTAGCATTTAAATATATCTAAGAGGTAGTTCTACTTCTACATCACGGGAGTATAGTAATCATAGAAAAAATGTGCAAATCGTCAATTGACGATTTGCACGAAAGAAAGTTTGGTAAAAAGTGTCTAGATTGGTATCACTGTAATTCACTGCACATGTTGACCAACTCGTCTAATTTCCAAACTTTGCAACATTTAAATACCTAATATAATAATCATAACATTGTTTTCATTATCTCTAATGTTAAACCTATTTCCATTGAATATGAATCATCTTTATTAGGTTGTTTCGTAGTCTACAATATATAATACAAAAAATGTCGAATTATGCAATTTGTCAAACACTGTTTCCGACCCAGGTCTGTAGAGGACAGGTTGCCTGGTAACTAGGAGCGCCATATTGCGCGTCATCCAGAGGACCCGCTTCTACAACTCACGTCACAGAGGTAAAAGATACAACAGTCGACCAGTGTATCCCTAACCTCGTTGATCTCGTCGTACTTTGTTTAATATCTTTTATTTCTGCTTACAGTTATTGAAAATATTATTTTGGATATTCATATTTTAAGTAGGTCATTTGTTGTGCATGTTAATTTTAAAAGGTCCTCTGGACACGTCACTCCCGCGCAAGAATTTTATTGGCTCCTGAGTTACCAGGCAACCTGTCTCTTTTACAAATCTTGGTTTCCGACTCTCTGTTTAGAAGAGTTGGCAGCAGTGATTGACAAATTGCATAATTGGACATTTTTTAAATATTGTAGACTACTAAACAACCTAATAAAGATGGTTTATATTGAATGGAAGTAGGTTTAACATTAAAGATAATGAAAATAATGTTATGATTATTATATTATAGGTATTTAATTGTTGCAATGTTTGGAAATTAGACGAGTTGGTCAACATGTGCAGTGAATTACAGTGATACCAATCTAGACACTTTTTACCAAACTTTCTTTCGTGCAAATCGTCAATTATGTAAATAAATTTAAAAAATGGGTGTAGAGTATTTATAGAGGTTTTTACAGTAATCATGACTTTCATCATATGTTGTTTTAGTCAGGTCAATCATATAATTATACTGGGCACGCGCCCACAAAGAACCCTACATTTTTTAAATATTTCTAATTTTTTTTATTATTACCATCAGATATCTATTAATTTCTTAAGGTCATGATTAATGTCGCTATTTTTTTTTATAATTTCAGGATAACTTACGTTGTTGAAGTTATTTAAGACACATATTTTTTTACGCTGAAAAAAATTAAATTAAATCAGTTCGACTACTTTTATTTTTTTTTAGAATTTTATTTTTCGTATTTATCTAATTTACAATTTAAAAGTATGTCAATTACTTGTTGATAATGTATTTAGCAATCATTTACAATAAATGTAGCCTTTTAATTTTCCTTTAAATCTTTTTCATTATCTGGTTTTTATTTTTTTTTCTAGAGTATACATATATTTTTTTTTCAAAAACATTTATGCATACATCAACAAAATGTAATGTGGAGATTGTAAGACCTCTTTGACAATTTACAGTCTTTATTGTGTCGTATTGCTTATGCAATATAAGTAATTCATGTTTATTGGTTAGAAACAGGCCCCCCCACATCAAATCATAGGTTCCGGTACCAAATTCACTGGCGGGCCACCGTGCTTAATAATTGATGAGTGGTGGGGAGAAATGTGATGAAAATTTTTTGTCCAGGTCTCATAATTAATGAGCGAATATTACGTTTACTGGTCTAACCGAGCCCCTAAAGTGACCGGGCCCGGGTGCCGCGGTACCTACTCCCCCCCCCCCCCTTGTGGGCGCCCTGGTTAGAAACAAGCCTTCCTTTGCAAAACATTATTTGTAGGTATTACATTTAAATTTTTTAATAGCTTTGAGAGCTAAATATCCTGCAAAATAAACTACTGAACAGTTTTCAATTGCCAAAGTATCTTTAGAAACTAGGTCTCTGTCATTTCCACTTGAACTTGATGAATTTTCTGAAATGTTTTCTATCTGTGAAGAAAGGCTGATATGCGGGCAAATATTTTCCTTATCATCTTCAACAATTTCTGTAGGATAGCTCTCAAAAATAAAATTATCATCATTGAATTGGCAATTTGAATATTTGGATGGTGTCATAACGTTATTTATTGCATTGCTTCTAAATATAGTTCTAAACAACCTTGCTGTAGGATTCCTATTACAGCCACTTTATTATTATTTATTATTTACTAGCCGATGCCCGCAACTTCGTTCACGTGGGAGACTTCGTCCGTGTTGAAATTAAGAACATTGACATACTATTCTTATAAAGAAGTACTACATACTCACTGACTACTCATATAGTACTCAGGAAGTACACTCGAGGGAACCCACTGCGCATCCATGGTATCTGGGGAAACCCATTGCGGATTCATTGCACTCAAGGAAAACTTCTGCGCATCCATAGTTCTCGGGGAATCCCACTGCGCATTCATAGTACTCGGGAAAACTCGCCGCGCATCCATGGTACCCGGGGAAACTCACTGAGCATTCATTGCACTTAAGGAAATCTTCTGCGCATCCATTATACTCGGGGAAACCCAATGCGCATCCATTTACTCGAGGAAACCCACTGCACATTCATTGCGTTCAAGGAAACTTACTGCGCATCAATTGCAGTAACAATTCATTATTCTATTTTTGTGTTAGAGCGAGTTAAACGAAATGATAATTATTTTAATCGATAATAGGGCATGTCAAATGTATGTGTCAAATTTCTTGCTTAAAAACATCCCTCTCCCTGTTCACCCTTTCGAGGATGAAAACCGCCGAATACGTGTCTCCTTATTTTCTCAGAAGAGCCCATCGGTCGAATAATCACGTTTCTGACTTACGCGATTTCAAAAATACGGGTGCGCTTTAAACCATCTATCACATCTTCAAAAAGTGAAAATTGAAATTTCGTCTTGTGTCTAATAGATTCCAGTAAAGAGTATTTCTGCCAAATTTCATGTTTCCGAAAAGCTTAACCCCCCCTCCCCGTTCACCCGTTCGCATGTCTCTTTTTGAGAACCGTCGAATACGCGTTTCCGTATTTCCTCAGGAGAGTCCATCGCTCGAATAATCACGTTTATGACTCACCCGATTTCAAAACTACGGGTGCGTTTTAAACCATCTACCACCCCCGTTTTCACCCCTTCAAAAAGTGAAATTCGAAATTTTGTCTTACTCGTGTCTAATAGATTCCAATAAAGAGTATTTTTGTCAAATTTCACGCTTCTAGGTCCAACCGTTTCTGAAAAAGCCTAAAATTTCAATCCTCTCTTTGGAGTCGATTTTCGAAGAATCCCTTTTTAGTGGTTGCCTACGTCATTTGAGGAACCTCTATGCAAAATTTGAAGTTTCTAGACCCAGCGGTTTGAGCTGTGCGTTGATAGATCAGTCAGTCAGTCAGGGTATTCTTTTGTATATATAGACTGAAGATTAATTGTTAGAAAAATGGTAGGTATAGTTGACTACACACTTATTCTGCGTATAAAAAATGTCGGCGTGTTTTATGGTGCAGTAAAGATCAAAGGCGCCGATATTTTTTGAGTGCAGAGTAAATCTGAAGACAACTATGTACGAATTAGAATTTTTGCCTTATTAAATGAATAATTATTTTGTTGTAAAATCAATTCAAGCTAATACTATATTATTCTGAACAAAAAAAGAAGAATACATTATTTTCATTTGAGGATCCGTTTTACAGATAAAAATTTTTAGTTGAAAAAATTGTTTTTTGACGTCCCCTATCTCAAACACATTTGAACCCACTACGATGCAATTGTATACAAAGGGGTTTCTAAAAGTACTGATTCAAAATATCTTACTAGTTTTTTTGAGAATAGGATAGGACGCCTCTGACTAAAATCAATTGTGGTTACGTCTATAGTCGCTTTATAGATATATACTAACCATAAAAATTTCAAAATATTCAAATATCAGATGAGCGATGAGCGAGATATGAGGGTATTGAGGGTGGCTCCATAAAAAGTGGAACACCTGTATATGTGGTCAAATTTCTCGGCTTCGGTATCATAAAAACGGAAGAACTTACGGTCATACAGTTTTTTTGTTCTATTTGTCAACATTTAATTTAAACCTGATTAGATTTTTAGCAAAATATGTGTAGCGGATATTGAGCTATTTAAATAAATGTTCCTAAGGTCATGTATTAATATTGATAAAAAAATGTAAATACATTGTAGAGAACAAAATATGAACATCATAATAACTTTTGTTTTTAAAATCTATACATTTCAAGAAAAAAAAAAATGTAAATAAAATTAGGAACTAGCATCCGAGAGGACCCAGGTTCAAACCACCGACAGGGTTTAATTTTTTTTTTATACAACTGGTTGAAAAACATTTTTTTACAGATAATGCCTGGTTATTCAGTCTAGTTAAAAACATATTTAGGACTAGGACTGATGTTCCAGTCGAATTTCTTTAATACTGTAGGTACTTATTATATATCATTAAATATTTCTTATTTACGAAAGCAAAAAAGAACTTAATTTGATTGACACCTGCATAATGTTTTGTCAAACCTATTGTACACACTTCTGATATGTTGTCGGTGTGTATATTCAGATATTTATACATTTTAATTAAATAAGAACAGGCAAACCAGAAATTCTAAATCACGGCAACGTCGCGGTACACGTGGTTTGATTTCGGTAGCTAAGAAGATAGGTTTCTAGAAATCTTGATGCGACATCTCGTATTGACTGGTATACACTACATCATTCTCAGATTTGACTGGGTTTAAACTTATTAATACATTTAATACAGCCAGTGAGCAGTCTTATCGTATAGTCTCTGGCTATAGTAAAGGTCTTTGATACCGATCCAAATTTGGTTGAAATTGTATGACTATACTTTAGCCCAGAAGCACGTTGTCAGTACATGCGACAAGATCCTATTGGCTTTTAGATTTAGAGGGGGTGTAGTTCAAAATAATTTTTACAATGGCTTATCCCCCACGTGGTGGGAGACATGGCTATGAACAATTATATTTGATCTATTTTAATATTTTTTTAGAATATCAGTGGGTGTTGTTGAGATAGTAAGATACAAACTGGATACAGTGTTGAGAAACAACCTCGGTTTTTCAACATTTTGGTGTGTAGTACACGTATTAGAGGCAAAAAAGTGGACTGTTCAAGTGTTCAATGCCGGATATAAATCTGCCATCTATAAGAAACTTTACTTATTTTAAATATGCGCTGATTGAATCGGTAGACGAACGATCCTTTTCACAGTACAAGTGGATATTTAGTGACAGGTGCCGGAGTTTAACTTCGGACCGTTTAGAACAAATGCAAATAATATATTCTTATTATTCTAATTAGGCATAGTTACCAAGTGATTGTGTTTGTGCATCCAACAATAAGAGCATCACAGTATGACTTGAACCCTTTCATTCACCTTTAAATATTGCCAAATTTTCTAGATGTAATTATAAGATAAAATATTGTATTGAAACTGGTCATATTGTTCATAATGCCTAAAGCCGATTCTGGTTTTTACATCATAACTGCCTCAGAGCCGGGGTGTGTTTATTACTGAGGAAGTGTATACCATGTTTTCATGTTTTCATACTACATAGGAACAGCCTTCATTCATACTCGTACATTCGAAGTAGAGGGAAGAGCTGCCGCAGGCATCTTCTATTGCAATTACACGTTCGATCTTATCCGAACGCTTCTGTATGTAATGTTTTAAAATGAAAGCACAGTATTTGGTTACACTCTATTAACACCCCCATTATATCTAAAGTGCCGATCCTTGATAATTACATTAATTCACTATGACAACATGACATAAAATGATTGTAAACCAGAGATGGTTCGAGGAAACTTTCCATATTTGATAAAAATCATCTGTAAGTCATGTAAATAATATAATTGTATGCACTTATTTGGTATCAACATGAAGCTTGCATCATCACGAATCAGATTTCACCATACAATAGGCTATCAATATACCCAATGAAAAGTTAGAAGGAAAACTTACTGGAAACTTTTGGAGTTTTCAAATCGGAAAGTTTCCAGGAAGTTTTCCTTCCAACTTTCTATTGGGTATATTGATAGGCTATTTTATGGTGAAATCTGATTCGTTATGATGCAAGCTTCATTGTGATACCAAATAAGTGCATACAATTATATTATTTACAAAATTTTTACAGACTTTTATCAAATGTGGAAAGTTTCCTCGACCCATCTCTGATGTAAACAAAGAACATTACTCATTTATTGGTTTTCTGCTATCAGAAGGCACTGGTAACAGGATGGCTGAACACATCTTTTTTTGCAGATAGAAGAAACTGTAATAGAAAGTTTAGCATGGAAATCTAACAGCCAACTTTGGGACACAATAGCAATAGCAGGAGCAATATCAGGACAAGGCATTCCAAAATTTGAGGATACTGCTCTGCCCGGTCATCTCTTATATAATGAACAGAATAGTAATAACAGAAGGGTACAGAACCCTGAAGTATCTTCAAGTAAGCTAAATGTTAATAAGTCATCTCTACTTTGCTGTCTTACATTATTTAATCTGTTAGATTTTATTTTACCTATTAGGCCAGTAAAATTAGAAAAAAATGTCCTAGTAATTGGAACTAATTTATTACAGGTTGAAAGAATTAATAGTGTTGGTAAATACTCAGACAAAAATACTTTGTTGATGTCTTATGCTCACCATGAAACAAAAGCAATTGAAAATTTGTTTTTTTATGCTTTCACCATTAATATCTCGAAAACGATGTGACATATATTGAAACTGCAAATAGACAATTTACTAAAACGTTAAATTTCTCCTTAGACAAAAATGTGTCGTGCAACTTTTGCCCGATTGTTTCCATGTTGAACATTAATAATTTTAATATTTGAATGTTGAACAATCGTTTTTCAAAAAATTGACCCAGAAGTTTTTGACGGATTTTAAGATTTTTTGTTTTGTTTTGTGGCTATGTCAAGAAATGGTATTTTTCTATCCCATTTTTTCTTTTTTTCAAAACCTGACTCCAAAATTCATTTGAGTTTATCCTATCTTGTAAGAAACAAAGTTCTTTACAAAAAAAGTCTCTTGACATTTGGTTAACAAAGTTTTAACCAATATTGGTGGGAGATGATTACGATTAGAGTTAGAGCAGAAATCTGATTTCTTGACAAGGCAAACCAAAAAGTCGTCGGCCGAAAAATACTTGGAACACGTCAAAAAACTATTTAGCTATGGGTAAAATTTTTTTAAAAGTGATTGCTCAATATTCAAATTGTTAACATTCTGCGCGGACGCAAAAGTTATGCTTTCATGACTCATGAATTTTGGAGGATTCAGTTTCGAACCTATTGACCGACTTGTAAAAATGACCTACCTATCTTCTCTTTTTTTTATTTATTTAACGTCGGCCTCTTTCCACTACCAAGGTCTATCACCGACGCCAGGAGACGAGCTACACTCAATCTGGAAATTTTGCCGAATCTCTGCTCTGTCAAAGAGTAGAGACCTTTTCTTTGTCTAATATTTAATGGACAAAGAACCCACTGCTTTACATCCCCTCCGAAGGGTGGTATATCCATTACATACATTACATATAACTTCTACGTATACACTGATATACAAGCTGCTAGAAAGTGGGACGAGATCGCCGTGTTTCTCCAGGCGAGTCCGTGATGAATATTGCTTCAACTGTGTGTCATGAAATACGTGTACAGTCAAGATGCTCACTTGTTCAGATGTTCACTTCGACCTATCTATCTGATCTGAAATTTAGTACTCTACCAAATTGTTTGTTGCTGTTTTAACATATCACGTGTCGTTTTCAAAGCATAAGCAATGAAAGCACAAAAGAACCAAATTTTCAAAATTTTTGAAATTTTTTTTTATGATGGGTGCAAGATGTTGATGGAGTATTTTTATCTGTCATTAAGGACCACCAATACTGTTGATTCAGGAAAGTTTCAATCTGTAATAAATCAGTTGTTTAATTAACTAGGTTAGGTTAGGTTGATATGTGAGCGGGCTAGTAACAGACACTCCACCTCGACCATCTGGTCTATTGTGGCTCACTCCTAATTATATTTCACCCAATAGGTTCAGCTTTTTGATAAAGCCGACTACCTTATTGGGTGAGAGGTTGTCCAGGTCCTCTGGCAGCAGTTGCCCTTTGGCAAAAAGTGAGAACCTGGTTCTTTCTGCAGCAGGACAGGTACATAAAACGTGTGCTGCTGTTTCATCTTCCTCCAAACACAGTCGGCATTCAGCGTTGTCCGCTATTCCGAGTCTGTGTAGGTGGTGATTAAGCCTGCAGCGCCCAGTGTATAAGCCAACTAGAGTTCTTGGGTGTAACCTGTTGAGCTCTAATAGTTTTTTAGTTCTTGATTTCAAAGGGTATGTGATAAACTCCTTTGAATGAACCAATCCTGGTAGTTCTTGCCAGTACTGGAATATTTTCTCCTCAGTCCAGGCTAAGATGGTTGTTTCCGCTGTGCTTGCCGATATGCCAAGCACTGGTTCCGGTCCGATAAATTTTGATATTGCACCGTCCCTGGCTAAGGAGTTAATTTGTTGTATCTGCCCAATCGGGCTAGAGCCTTTTGGCAGTTCCAGACCAATTTAGAATTGCAGCGATGCGAGCCAAGAACTTTGAGAGCTGCTTGGCTGTCTGAAAAGATTTTTATTGATCTACGTCTAGGATGCATCTGCTCAAGCCTCCTTGTACGCAGTTCAATGGCATGAACTTCTGCCTGAAAGATAGTCGCATAGTTACCCAGGCTTGAAGTGATTCTTACCTTTAGGTTGCGAATGTATGCTCCAGCTCCAACTCCCTCAGGAGTTTTAGAGCCGTCTATAAACCAACAGATGTCTGCTCTTTGTAGATCAGTTTTGTTCTGATCACATTCGTCTCTTCCAGGAAAAAGGACGGTAAAGAGCAGTTGGTCACAGTAGGCATCACATCTGAAAGCATTCCCAGGATGTCATGACACTCCATGTCATCTGACAGCCTGTTGCATTCCATGATGCTAGCCTGCGGCATATTATTTACCGCTTATTGAAGTCTGTATGTTGCCCACCTGTGGCCTCTCCCTCCAAGTAGATGTGGAGAGGGGGTAGATCCAGGAGGATTTCCAGAGCTGCTGACTGTGTGGTACTTATCGCACCAGTTATCGCCAGGCATGCTTGTCTCTGTAGACCAGAGAGTTTGGCTTTGGTCGTTTGTTGTAGCCCTTTTGACCACCAAACTATGGAGGCATACGCTACCATTGGTCTTATGAGCGTAACGTATATCCAGTATATTTGTTGGGTACCTACACCCCAGGACTTTCCACAAATTCTGCGACATGTCCACAAGGAGAATCGTGCTTTGTGGATTACCTTTTCCAGATGGGAGTTCCAGTTGAGTGATTTGTCTAGTGTCACACCTAGATATTTCACTTCCCCCGCAAATGGAATAGTTTCACCTGCTAAGGAAGGCTTCGTTTTTCTAGTGAAGGGTACTATTACAGTTCACAATCATCTGCTCCCTCTCACACCAAATGTAGACTGTATTTAGCACCTCCTGAAGGATTTTAGAGAGTACCTCTTCGGATTTTCCTCTAACCATAATGACTGGATCGTCTGCATATGCCTGAACCTCGACTTCCCACAGAGAGAGAATGGCCAGCAGGTCATCCACAAGCAGTGACCACAGAAGGGGGGAAAGAAGCCCGCCTTGTGTGCACCCTTTTGCGGCCTTAAATCTGACCATCTCTCCCTGTGGAGAAGTCGTTATGATTCTGTTTTCAAGCATAGCTTGAATCCAGCCAGTTATAGTTAGCTCAACCCCTCTAGCAGCCGCCGCTGTATATAAGGAGTTGGGCAGTGCATTGTTAAATGTTCCTTCAATGTCGAGGAATGCTGCCACCGCAATCTCTTTTTCCTCAAGATTGATTTTCCCGACTAGGTTATTTAGTGCTAGTTCTGTTGACTTTCCTGGTGAACATTCAGAGGATGAGTGCTCAGGATATTTTCCCTGATATAGAATAGAATAGAATAATTTATTGGTGTTATATACAGCAAATGTGTTTACACAAGTCAATTAGGATCGATACAAATCAATTCCATAGTAGTTTCAAACGGTAATATAAAATATAATAGAAAATGGTTAATTGTATAATATAAAATAGAGTAATGGACAAAACATAACATAACACAGTATATAGACAAGATATGTGAAATTTGCATACTACATATAATATAGAATGCATTACAAATTAAAAAAAGAAAAGAAAAACAAACTGCCATAAAATATCTCGCTAGATGTATCACAAATTATAGATCGCTGTTTAAAAATTTCGTGCAAGGTGTAAAATGCTTTTTCAGTTAGTACATTTTTTATATGATTTTTGTATTTCATAAAGGGCAAATTTTTCATTTCTTCTAATTTGTAGAGACTTTGCTTTTGTCTATTCTATGGTATTCAATTTCAAGATTCATGTGTTGTCTTGTCTCATGATTATGTATATCGACACGCTGCTGAAATAGGTTCAGTTTTTCTCTAGCCCACATCAGGCATCTATAAATATATAGAGATGTCAAAGTCAAAATCCGCAGTTCCACAAATTTCGGTCTAACATCATCCCAGTATCCTAAGCCACTAATAATTCTTACTGCCCTTCGTTGTAACTTAAATATCTCTTTTGCATGAGGCGAGTGTCCCCATGCTAGTAAGCCATATCCCATATATGATTGGAAGAGGCTATAGTAGGCTGTTAGAAGTACCGACTTATTTACTGCTTGGTATAGATTCCTTAATAAATATATATTTTTGGATAGTTTAATTGACAGCTGGTCTGTATGTTGTATCCAGGACAATTTGGGGTCTAAATAAATCCCTAAAAATTTAATAGACGAGGGATTGTTGAAATCGCAGTTTTTTAAAGTGAACATACATTGCATGGTTTTGTCGTCGTTAAGACTTAATTGATTGGCACTAAACCAAGATGCTGCTTTCGACTGTGTCTCCGTCATAGCACTTATAAGGTTATTAAAATTTTTGTCTGTATTTATGGTTGTTGTGTCATCTGCATAACACAGGATGTCGGTACCCGAAACACTATCTAATAGATCATTTATATAAATGAGGAATAGCAGTGGACCGAGCACCGACCCCTGGGGTACTCCACATTTTACTATCTTTACTTCTGACAATTGATTATTATATTGGACAAGTTGTTTCCTGGCTAACAGATATGACTGCACTAATTTAATGCTTGTGTGGCTAAATCCATAATATTTTAATTTCATTATAAGTGTGTCATGGGAGACACAGTCAAATGCTTTGCTTAAATCACAAAATGTAACTCCTACATAAGTACATTCATCAAATCTCTCAGCGATTTTGGTAACTAATTCTAATATAGCCATCTCTGTGTTGCGTTTTGCTCTAAAACCATACTGCCTATTGGCAAAGAAATGATTAGACTCAAAGAAATCAGCAATTTGTTTTGCTATTAGCCATTCGATGATTTTAGCAATTATTGGCACTAATGATATTGGCCGATAATTGTCTGGATCCTCAAGACATCCCTTCTTATAAATGGGGATAACCTTAGAGATTTTAAGCACATCTGGGAATTCACCTGTCTTAAAGCATAGATCGATTAAATCAGTTAGTGGTATTGTTATTAAATTTTTTACAGTCTTGATTATTTTTACGTTTATACCATATATATCTTTAGAATTTTTGTTCTTTAGGTTATCTATTGCTTCACGAACGTCATTAAAGCTAACCTCGTGGAACTGAAAATCATGAGTTATTGCCAACTTTAAATAATTACTAGGTGTATCGTTGACAGCTGATATAGAGGAGATGATTTTATCTGCCTGATTAACGAAAAATGTATTAAGTTCACTAGCATTCAGTGTTGTTGTCTGGTGGTTTTGAGTTTTAGGACGACTTATTAATAACATCCCACATTGCTTTCGGGGAGTTATTTTTAGATTTTATGTAATCCTCGTTGGCTTTTTTTTGCAGTCTTGCATTTCAGCCCTATATAATTTTCTGTAGTTTGTACACATATTTTTATTATGATCAGTGGGATCATTTTTATGTAAGTCATAGAGAAAAGCAAGAATTTCCGTCATATGCTTCAGACGAGGATTAAACCAAGTGACAGTATGGTTTTTTACAGAGTTTGTAGTTAATATTTTTTTCAGGAAAGGCCATTCTCATGCTTTGCACAATATTATCAATAAACTGATCAAATTTACTGTTTAAGGTTATTTGTTTAGATTTAATATAACCAAAATCGATTGATTCTATTATGTTATAAAATGTATACAAACCATGATCACTTATTGGAACCACTTTTTGTTTACAGATTTCGTTTTTGCTTTGCTCAAAATTCACATATATTATTATATATTTATGATCTGATATATTTATATCGTGAACCTTTGTTTCAAAATTGGAGTCAAAGTTGATTAAAATATTATCAAGGCAATTATTACCCCGTGTAGGCTGCGATATGCATGACTTAAAATTAAATGAAGTTATAAGATTGTTAAACTCTTTATCTAGATTGTCATTAGTATGGAAATGTATGTTAAAATCGCCTACTATTATAATTTTATGTGATCCTAAACGTATCTTATTAAAAACATCTGTAATAATATTAAGAAAGTTATTAAACCCAACTATACTTTTGTCGGGCGATCTATAAACACTGATTACAATGCACTTACACTTTAAGATCTCTACTGCCGCCAGTTCACAGTCATGTTCTTGTGCTAACATAACTATATCACTACGACTCTTGAAATGAATACCATTTTTTACAAATACTATACTTCCACCATGAGAATGATTTACTCTGGAGAAGTTTGATGCCATTGTGTAATTGGTGATATTTACACTGGTTACTTCATCCGACTTTAGCCAGTGTTCAGTGAAAGCTAAAATATCTGGAGATATATTTGTATCAGCAAAATATCCCTCAATTTCATGGATTTTATTCCTTAATGATTGCACATTAATGTGAAATACTGAAAAAATATTTTTACCTTGACTAACAATTTTATAATCGCAGTCTGTTACGCATGTTGGTTTTTCTCTGGACCAGTCCAAAAATTTTCATCTTCGCTTTCTGGTATATTTTTTCTTCTTGGATAATTGAATCTGTCCACTTTAGTGCCTTCAGGCCAGAAATTTAGTGAGCCTACGGTTCTCTTCAAGTAAAACGGTACACCCAGTTTAAAGGATGCAACTTGTTGATATCGTGTCTGTAGTCTTTCACATTGGCACAGGTTTCTGTATTTTTCGTCTATGCATTCAAGAATGTCATTGGATTCCATCTCTGCGTCAAAATTGGACAAAAATATCCAGCTTAATTTCTGAATTACCTTTAGTTTGCCTAGTGGGGTGCTTGGATTGGGCTTCCCTCTTGATATTTTATTGTTACGATTTTTTCTGTTTCTTTGTATTTTCCACCCGCTTTTATCGTCCTCGTCACGATTATGATTAAACCTCCCATCATCAGTGGAATAATTAATTGTTTCTTTTTGTATATTGTTAAGGTTGACATCCTTTGAAGGAGCTACATTTATAGAAATTCCTTGATTCAATATGTTAGTTTCTGGATTAGCAAGATCTATAATATGTCTGTCCAGAACCTTTTCCAGGCCTTTCAACAGAGATTATGTAAGGCTGATGGGTCTTAGCGATTTAGAGTCTGGTTCTGTCCGACCCATTTTTGGTATATATACCACTTTAACCGCTGCCCAACTGGATGGGATGTAGTTCCATACCAGACCAGCTCTGTATAGTCTGATGAGGAATGGTAGCAGTATTTCAAGTCCGTTTTGTAGCAGCTCTGGAAAAATGCCATCCTCACCAGGCGATTTGATTGGTTGGAAAGATGCGATTGCCCATTCAATCGTTGGAGCTATGATAACCTTTTTGGCCACCAGCCAATCGTCTTTGTGAGGTCGTTTGATTCGTCCTCCCGATGGTGGTGGTTGTTGGTTATCCAGGATCGACTCTCTGGGAAGTGGTTCAATGTAAGGAGCTCAAGGGTTTCCTTTCCAGATTCAGCAAATGAGCCATCTGGACGTTTCACCATACTAAATTCCCTTGCCGGCTCTCTGGAAATGATCTTGTGGATTCTAGTGTTGCCAGGTAAGTCAGTAATACTCTCGCAGAACTTCCTCCAGGATTATCTTTTTGCCCTTTTGATTTCTTTATTATAGTCCGTTAGCGCAGATCTATATGCCCGCTCGATTACAGAGGCGTTGAACTTCTTTTCTCATTTTATCTAGTTTTTTGTTCCACCAAGATGCCCCTCTATTGTCTTTTTTCGATTTCAGTGGAGAGTTTTCGTGATATGCTGAAATGGAGGTCTGTTCCGCCGGCAAAATATAAAACAAGTTCTATCATTAAATATACAGTGAGCGCAGTAAAATTGTAAACTACGTCAATGGCAAGGAGATAATAACATCTCGAAAAACCATGGTGGTGAGCCTTTTGGTGGCGTTTTATTCACCGATATTTAACAAAAACATCGCTCGTATTAAAGACATTGCAATAGAGCTCATGTGCAAAATTTGCCCATTAGTGCTATATAAATAATGTGAAACACAGTATTAAAATTTCTCATTTACCATGACTATTCTATGTGGCATCTGTGACTCAGCGATATCAAGGAGAAAAAGCTGCATTGTTTGTGCCGGACCATGTTAAAAACAAGTCCATATCTCTTACGTCTACGGTGGATCAGCTGATCTAAATGATATTATTAATAAAGTACCAGGGCTCACATGGAAATGTACTGAATGCAGCAATGACTGTACGACAACTTGCGAAGAGAAAAAAAAAAAGATTATTGAAAACAAACATGCCTTCTCTACGCTTATTTCGGAATTCGAATCCTTCAAGGCAGACTTCCTGAAAATCACCTCTAAAAAATGTACTGTTAATTCCGTAAATAATAATACTGCTGAACCTCCTAAATATGCTGATATACTAAAAAATAAAGCATGTTATAATACAACCAAGAAACTTAGAACAACACAATTCTCATACCAAAACGGATATATTACAGAATATAAATCCTGCTGACACAGGCTTACAAATATCGAAAATAAAAAGATAAATAGATAGAATTTATTGGTTTAAAGACCTAAGAACAAGGTATAAAACAAGTAAAATACAAATTTAGCAAACTACATGGGTTTGTAAGACATATTAAAAATACATTTTTAAAGAAAAGAAAAATACATACAATACTATAAAATTCAACATTGAACACTAATGACAATAATGATAAACAATGCAGTTATCCATAGTAAAATTTATACAGAGAAGTTCTCATAAGAAGAACTCGTCTAAGTTATAATATAGTCCATTCCTTAGATAATTTTTTAATCACCTTTTGAATCTGAAATAGGTAGACAATCACTACTAGCCCTGAGAAGTTACAAAATAACCACAGGAGCAGTATGGGAATGTCATCAAGCACTTGTGGGTGCCTCCAGTACGAACAACATCTCGGTATGCTGGGTGAAAGGACACGCACAGTGCAGTGGCAACAAAAAAGCCGACAAACTGGCCAAGAAGGCAGCAGGCCAACTTATTTTTGGACCAGGCCCGGCCAGTCTGTTACCGATTACGGCGATAATACAATTAATTAAGGAGAACACCCACAACGAATTTAAGAAGCTGTGGGATGAAACAAGCAGCTGTCAGCTTGCTAGGGAACTACTCACGTATCCCAACAAGAAAACAGCAATGGACTACCTGGCAATGACCAGAAGGAATCTACGTTTTATAACAGGAATCCAGACTGGACACTGTCCGCTAAGGAAGCATCTATACAATATGAGATTAAGCGAAACACCTCTTTGCAGAGGTTGTGAACAAGAAGATGAGACGGTTCAACACGTACTCTGTGACTGTTCAGCTGTCTCATCAATTAGAGAATCCATCTTGGGAGAGCGTTGGCCTACCTTGGCCAATGTAAGGGAGATGCCCCTAGGCAACATCACCACCTACTTCGAAAGAATAGGTTGGCTGGAGGCCTAGGCGAGTGTCTGCCTAGAGGGAGGATGTACAAGGGGTCCAATGGGGCCTAAGTGCTGTGGTTTTTGACCACCCTCCTGCTAATTCCATACTCCATGTGTCAACTGCACTGCACTTAAAAGTAAAAACATATCAGATATTTCCATTAATCATGCGGCATGGGATATCAACAATTGCTCTGCATACTTGCTAGCTAAAGAGAAATTGCGAGATGATCTCCTAAGTACTCAATCCGTTCAATAACATTCACAGCCTATATCATCTCTCCCTACCTCCATTTGCAAATCTACTGCGAGTAAGGCTGATAATAACCATAATAGAATAGAATAGAATATTTATTTATATAGGTTAACAAAAGATACAATGATTAATTTTAATATAAAGGTATAGGCATAGGTATAAATAAATAAATGAGTGATTGCTTAGACTCGTTAGAGTCTGTGAGCAATGGGTAGTTTGATAAGAGTGTGCGTACATATTCGAAATACCCAACTAAGTTCTATTTATTTTGCGAAGGGTCCTAAGAACCTGAATACAAAGGCAATAGACCCGTGTTGGGTATTATCGTATGTAATATCATTAGTGTTTGAAATTTTATCGGTAAAATTTTTTCGAGAGCGTTGTTGCCTGGTAATATAAAGAGTGCAAATTGACAGTTTATTATCTGATTAAATCCCGACCGCTTTAGCGGGAGGGATTTAATCTTTGATAATAAACTGTCAATTTGCACGAGTTATATTAACCTTATGGCAACTTAGCTTGAGAAAAAATTTATAGATAAAATTTAGAAGCACGAGTGGTATTTGTGGAGAATATTTCACGAATAAATAATTCATTAAGTACATCTTCAATATTATGTTCAGTAATTAATTGCCTTCAGACGTTTCCTTCTTACTTTTTAGAGATTACTTATCTTTATCTTCAATTTCATCATTTACGTCACATAAAAATGCATTTCCAAAGCGACTCATCTAATAAAAAACAAAGTAGTTTTAAATTATGACAATCAAGAAAAACAATATACGTTAAACCATAGGTACTGTAACTTATGAGACTAGTCATCCCAACAAAGCACGCTTCGACCAATCACATTACGGGATAAACGACACAAATTGCATATTACCAATCTATCGCTTTTACGTTCTAAGGCTGCCGACTCAGATGGTATGGTACTGCCATCTAGTAACGTTAGCTTAACTTAACTGCTGACCTAAACAGTGAATTGAATTATTATATTAAAGTGTTTATTAATATATATTTATGTATTTAATCCTTGTTTCTAATTTGAGAAGTTTAATAGTTAAGTTAAGGTTTGCTTGTTTAAGTAGAGAGACTTTAAGTACAACGAATTATAATGTATATAGTGATACTGCAGAGTTTTGATTTTCCAAATAAGTGTTAGCTGCTCTGTGATGATTGATGAATTATCATACGTAAGTACCTACATTTGTGTATTTATCATGAAATAACTGATTTGTCTGCTTCCTAGATATTTATATTTAATTTTAGTTGTGAAAATTATTTTGTAATTACGTTAGGTATTAAGCCATTGAAAGCTGTGTATAACTTGTCCCCAACCTATATAAGTTCCACAGAGCATTGGCTTTTTACCAATTAGTAATAAGCTAGAGAAGATATTTATAGATAACATTTAAAAGCACGATTTGTCCTATTTGCCGAAAACATTGCACGACACAAAACGTCAAAAAATGTTCGCAATATTTGCCGCTGCAGCGACATAAAAAATTAGAGCGATAAATTTTGCATGTTGGTACTGTCAAAAGCTGATCTAGCTTGAATTACCACTAATAATGACGTTTGATTGGTGCAACGTTGTGAAAAAACGGGCTCTCATTGGCTATAGCGTTAATGAGTGAAATAATCAATATAAGTTTTCATGGATTTTATAAAACATGTATTTTCATTTAATTGTAAAAGAATTTGCTGTGAGTGAATTTTCAAGTATTAATATTAAGAAAAATATTAAAATTAAAATATTAGAACTTAAAAACGAAAATTTACAAAAAGTAAAAAAACATAAATTTGAGGAATTATAAAACTTAAAGACTAAAAGAAAGCTTAAGGACTTCCAGTATTAATAAATGTATCTAATTCTGTGTAATTTATGTTCAGCAGCCATTTTTTTATTTCTTTTTTATATTTTGTTACAGATCTGATTTGTTTAATATCTTCTGGGAGCTTATTGTATAATCTAGGACCTAAGTAGACAAAATATTTTGTTCCTATAGTCTTTTGTGCAACGACTACCTTTATTTGTTTTTTATCTTTACCTCTTGTGTAGTAGTTATGATCAACGAGTGTTATTTCTGAGTATATTTTGTATTGGTGCATTAATAAACATTGCGAATATAGCTTACGGACATTTAATAATTCTGACTCTTTGTATAATAATTCAGTAGGATAAAGGTTGGGTTTTCCATATAAGATCTTTAAATATATTTTTTGGATTAATATTAATGGTGTAATGTTAGTTTTGTTTGCACCTCCCCATGCTACAATACCATATTTTAAAATCGATTCAATCATGCCATAGTAAATGATTTTAATGTGTTTTTTTTTTTTGCTTAATATATCTTTTAATATTCTAAATCTGTAAATTAAAGATCTTAGTTTTTTTACGGTGTTGGTGATATGATGATTCCATTTTAAATGAGGGTCTAAAGTTATTCCCAGATAGTTAATTTTTTCACAGGTAGTTATGACCAAATTAGTGTTAACAATATTTATTTCGGGGCGAGCGTAGAGGCGACTTCAATGTGAATATCAGTCGATATTCCGTTGAAGCAACGTCGAGCGCGGTTAGTACTTGGATGGGTGACCCACCCATCTTGGGAAATACAGCGTTCTCGTCCCACCTTCTAGAGGCTTGTATATCAGTGTATACTCGGAAGTTACGTAATTTCAGACGAGGATTACGTAGTGGATATACCATCCTTCGGAGGGGATGTAAAGCAGGCGGTCCCTTGTCTATTAAATGTTAGGCAAGTAAAAGATCCCTACTCTTCTTAAGGGAAGAGGTTCGGCAAAATTTCCAGGTTAGCTCGTCTCCTGGCGTCGGTGATAGGCCCTGGTAGCGGAAATAGGCCGACGTTAAATAGTTAAAAAAATATATATATTTATTTCATTAAATAAAGGTAAATTGCTTCTATAGGAGCAAAATGGCAAATATTTTGTTTTTGAGATATTTTCATCAAACCAATCCTTAATCACCTTTAACTCCAATTCCGAAATTCTTTTCACTTCCTCCCATGAATTTCCCTTAAAAAATATGGCGGTGTCATCTGCAAATAATACTATATCCCCTCTAATATTTAGGGTAAATATGTCATTTAGATACATAATAAATAAAATTGGGACAAGAACCGTACCTTGTGGAAGACCATAGAGCACGGTTCTTACTTTGCTTGTTTGATTTCCTATTTTTACAACTTGTGTCCTTTTATCTAAATAACTTTTCAATAATTCTTGGCAAAGACCTAAATTTTCTATTTTTTTTAATATTTTATCGTGACTAATTGTGTCAAAGGCCCTTTCCAGATCTATAAAAACACAGAGGGATGGTGTACTATTATCCAAACAATCATAAACCTTTTTAGTCAGGCAGGCTATAGCATCACTTGTTGATGTATTTTCTCGGAACCCAAACTGGTTTTTTGATAATAAATTAAATTTGTTGAGGTATTGCACTAATCTTTTTTTTAACGCTTTTTCAAAAATTTTTGCAATATTAGAAGTCAAGGATATAGGTCGGTAATTTTCCATCAAATTTTTATCCCCCTTCTTATATAAAGGTTTAATTATAGCAACTTTAAAATTGGATGAACATATTCCGGATTGAAAAATTTTATTTATGAGATTGACTAATAATGGTGTTATTATCCCAGGTAGCAAGGTGCCGTCATTATGACGTCGTTTTTTCGGCATTAATTACGTCAATTTCACCTTCAGCATGACGTGAAAAAGACGGCAAAATGTCACAGCCCAATGACGTCATACATATGACGCCAATATGACGTATTGGTTAATCAGTGAATTTTGCGATAAGGGATGCAAACCTCTCATTATAATATTTTCCCACAATTATTAATAAAGTTTTTGACGAAAAAAAAACCCGGAATGTGCAGGGATCGAACCGCGGACCTTTTGACTCGCAACCTAACACAATACAATACAATACAATCAAACTTTATTATTATTATATATTACAATATATCCCAGACACCCGTGTCCGAATACTGTCGGACATTCACGGAGCGCAGCTCCGTGACAGTTGAATGACAGGACGGAACGGACTCTGGTCAACTTCAAAAAATAAAACTTTGACCTGAACTCCTTTCACCATGGGGCAAATTAAAAAAAGGTATTAACAGATAAATTTCCAAAAAAAAAGGATTATAAAACTTAATATTAACTGGAAGTAAAGCGCACTGTTTTACATTATGATACCTATGCTAATACGGGAAAAAGAACCAAACCAAAAAACCCGCTTCAGATAATGGTGGTTATAAACGAAGCGGATGCCAAGCCGCTTAACACTAAACACCTAACACTTAACTCACTGAACCATTGAACATCTTTATTTAAATACGTTTAAAAGCTGTATACCTAGTTAGAAATAGTAAAACAAAATTATTATTACTATGTGGCAAAAATTGAACTAGTCACTAAATACTTCTATTTATTTTTATTTTCTAATGATTTATTTCACGTCATTTTAATGACGTCAAAAGTACATATTAAATATCACGTCTCTGGTATGTCATTTATTAATGACGTCAAAATAATGACCTAAAATAAACGTGTATTTGACGTCTTTATGATGACGTCAGAAGTACGTTATAAATATCACGTCTCTGGTACGTCATTTATTGGGACAATGACGTCGGCGACGAAAAATCACCGTTAAAAGTCATCATAATGACGTCACCCTGCTACCTGGGATATTTATTGTTTCTTTTAACATTTCTGATGTGATGCCGTCAAATCCAGGAGCCTTATTATTTTTTAGTTCTTTTATGTATCCGTTTATTTCCTTGTCGTCTACTGGTGTAAGAAAAAAACAATGATTGGTAATTGCAATAGGCAAAGTTGTATTTGGTAACACTATTTTATTTGCTAATTTTTCTCCTATTTCTGTGTAATGCTTGTTAAACTCGTTTGCAATTTGTTTTTCGTCATTTACTATATAATTGTTATCTAGTTTAATTTGTGTTATTTCCTGATTTTGTCTTTGACTTTTGATGATATCCTTTGTTATTTTCCAGAAAGTTTTACTACAGTGGTTATTATTTTCAATTTGTTTCTCATAATAATCTTTTTTAGTTTTTTTAATCAGTGAATTTACTTTATTTCTATATATTTTATATTTTTGTTTTGTCTACGTTTAAAGGTTGTTTTAGTAAATCTTGGTACATTTTATCACGAGTTTCGATCGATGTTATTAAACCTCTTGTAATCCATTTTTTCCTCTTTTTTAAGTTTTTTAATCTTATTTTTTTGGTTGCATTTTGTATAGCAGTTTTAAAGTTATTTATTAGAGTATTACTCATCTCTTCAGGGTCTCCTGTTTTGTAAAAATGTGTCCAATTTATTTTGGACAGTTCATGGGTTATTTGTTTATAATTAACTGTTTCAAAATAGCAGTCTTTTTTTTCATTAAAATGTAACTCGTTTTTTTCTGTAGAAACCAATGTCGCATAATGGTCAGTTATACCGTGTGTGTAGTCGCGGGCTAGGCATGGGGAGAAGAATTACAACATCGCGCGTGCCAGCTGGCTGAAATGAAATAACAGAGCTGGAATGCTCCATCGACGGACGAATTTACGGCTGACGGTGTTGTCAAATCTCTCGCGCTACGTGAATGTACATGCCTAATGGGAAATTACACGCACGGTATTATAGTATAGGTCTAGATTTATTTTCAATTTTTCTCCCAATACGTACAATATCTCGGGTATCAGAGGCCTCAAAATTTACATTCAAATTATTCTTTATGTTTTTTATAACATTTTCCAAATCTGTCTCTTTTTCATCTACTCCGTGTATAATTATGTTATATTTTTTTTAATTGTTTTTGCGTGATTATTAATTGACTTTTAAGTTTTCCATTCTCTTCTTCAAGTAGCCCCACTTTTTCTTTTACTTGATTTATTTCATGTTTAAAGTTTTCTTGTATTTCCTCCAATTTCTTATTTATTTCAGTGTTTTGATTATTAATGTTTAATAATAATTTATATATATCAGCGTTAGATGCTTTATTAGGTTCAATAGGTCTTTAAACCAATAAATTCTATCTCTCTATCTATCTATCAATATTCATTACGTTTTTTTTATTCTTTAATTCTTACACAAGGGTACAGATAAGCACCGTATTTTTATAACAATTTTTTAGTCACCTATCGTTATTTTTCTCCATGAACTTTTTCAATCCCTATATTTTTGAATTGGATTATTTGTTGTTATTTATTGCATATATTAAGTGAATTGTATATATAATTATACCTTTAGTTTTTCAGTTATGATGAAACTTAGCACTTAATAAACTTTCAGCTTTTTATTCCCACTTTTTACACCGTATTTCGTATATTTATTATACCTTTAGTTTTTCAGTTATGATGAAACTTAGCACTTTATAAACTTTCAGCTTTTTATTCCCACTTTTTACACAGTATTTCGTATATTTATTACGATTTCGTTATGCTTATGTCCCAAGATATATTATTTCTTACACATTCCACCCACTTATCTAACCACTTGAAAGGGTCGGAGCGCTCTTACACTTGCACCTCTGTCTTCTATCACGTATAAAACTAAACTCCAATATAAAATACTCATTTATTATCAAAACGTCGGGGGTCTCAAAACGAAGACGATCGAAGTGAGTAATTCCGTTGCTAGTTCTAATTGGCCCATTATTGCACTAACTGAAACTGACTCAACTGTTTTTGATTCTGAATTGATAAACAATAACTATAATATCTTTCGCAAAGACAGAGATTTTGCAGCTGCTAATCGTAGCAGAGGTGGGGTGTATAATTTTAATGCTGTAAGACTTGACTTAGATCAACAGGGTGGCCACTTTCTGGAAAACCGGGGAAAATCAGGGAATTTAATAGGTTAGGGAAATGTCAGGGAATTTTGGGTGAAAGTCTGGGATTTTTGTGAAAATCCAGTCAATGCCTAATCAAACTCTTGCACCGATTGTTAGGTTCCCTACTCATCATTAAAGTGCTTAATATTTTATTGATTTGTTTGTTCTTTTTGATAATATGTACCTTTTCTATTCATATATACTTTTAAAATATGGGTAAAAAGACTGATTCATTTAAAACTGCTGAAGTCAATGGGATAAATCATACAACTAATCACGATCACTTAACGAGCAGTTGTAAAGAAAATAACATACGACAAAATGGAATGACAATAGTCAGGAAAAAAACTAAAAAATCGCCTGGAAAACCGGGAAAAGTCGGGGAAATTTGTTGTGGAGAAAAAGTGGCCACCCTGATCAAGCAAACCTTCATAATGCTACGATATTTACTACAAACATTTATTTTATAAAAATTGAATTCAAAATGAATTGTAAAAATTAAATAAATCAGAACAATTATGAAAAGTAATTAAAATCAACAAAATTAATCTTAAGTATTAATGCTTGTAATATTCCTTTATCTCAGGTTAAATTTCTTGTAAAACTTACTTTTGGGAATTTAAATAATTTTGACAAATTACATTATAAGAGTTAGTAAGTAACTGTAAATAGATGTTTAGATAAGTTTAGAGATTAGATAGTGTTTTATGAATAAAAAACAAAGATGGTCTACTAGAGTCGAAATCAAAGAAAAGTAGGATATTAAAAAAAAAGAGGTAACCAGGATAATTAATTATGAAAGAATGAATTATGAAGGATTTTTTGAAAGATAAAGGAAAAAAGAATTTTTAAAAATCTAATAAAAACAAAAGGAAGAAAAGAGTTATTGGTCTGTTAAAATCATATTTAAAAGAAAATATAATTTTGAGAAGCGAAAAGAAATTTTGAGAAAATATAAACCATAAGGAGAAACTGAATTTTGGAAAGTAGATAAGTGTCAATTCGGGGAGAGATTTTATCTGAATCTTATAAAGAGACAACAACTGATGTTTCTGAAAGAAGTGTCAAGTGAAAGAAACAAGATTTGAAACTGAATTTTGGAAAATAGAGAGCTGTCAATTAGTAGAGTGTTATCGTCTAAATTTTACAAGGATAAAAGAAATAATAGATATATCGGACTGTTGAGAGTTATCTAACAAGGACAAGAATTGAGGTTTCTAAAGAAATGTGTAGTGAAAGGAAGACAATTTGATCTGTGATTCATAATAAACAACAAAGGTCGTATATTTTATATATTTTGAAAAGTAAACAGTAATAATAAACAATCCGTACAAGTGAAGTAATTTAAGTTTCAGTTTTAAGGTATTTTCATGTTGTGTAAATTAGTTTTCAAGTAAACAATATAATTTAATCTGTTAAACCGATTTAAGTTCCTTTCTCGTAATTAATCAAATATTAATAAATATTGAACCGGCTCCCTGAGATAAAGTCAACTAGATTGCAGCAATGTATAAATTATTCATGCTAAAGTATTTGGGTGAGTACTGAATTTTCATTTTCATGTTAGTCGGTTTTCGATCTAGTTCTGATTCAAATAAACATACTTCATTACCATTAGTCAAAAATAATTAAATTGTCACAATTCATTTTAACTGTCTAAATTGACATTTTCATAGCAATATATTACCTTATATTGATATTCTAGGTGTTAAACTCTCAGTTAATCAACGTTACACCTTTATCTTTGTTGTATATATTCCACCTAATGTAAGCTCCATAAACTACGAAACAATTTTTGAATCCATCAAGTCATTAAATGGTATTTGTGACAACAATGTGTTAATAATAGGGGATTTTAATATTCCCTCGTTATTCTCTATCTATTTTAAACGGCATCAATACTGCTGAAGTTACAGCTCTCAATAACTTCACAAATTTTCTAGATCTCTCTCAATTTAATTTTGTGTACAATGACAACAACAGATTACTTGACTTGGTTCTGTGCAATACCAGTTGTGTAGTTGAGAAAGCGTTAGATGTTTTGTTAAAAGAAGATAAGCATCATCCCGGACTTGTAATTTCCTTGAACACTGAATCTGAAATCTGTAATAATAATTTCCCAATTAATTATACAAATACATTTAATTCTAGAAAAGCCAATTCTGAACTATTATATCAGGAACTGCTTAAAGTCGACTGGTCTTGCCTCGAAGATTACACTGAAATTAACTCTGCGTGTCAACAATTTTATGATAAATTATCGGAGATATTCACAACTTGTGTACCTAAATCTGTGTGTCCTAAAAATAATAGAAAATTCTCACTCTCTCTAGCTTTGGCATTTCAGATCAGCTCATATCTTTTTTTAAATCATATTTAACTGAACGACAACAATACGTCGCATACGATGGCTTCAAGTCGTCTGATTATGTCTCAACCTCAGGTGTTCCTCAGAGGTGCGTTCTTGGGCCGCTGCTTTTTAATATTTTTATCAACGACATAGGTAATACTCTAGGAGTTTACTTTTTAATGTATGCGGATGATATAAAAGTTTTACATAGAATCACTGATCTGAATGACTGCATCACATTGCAAAATAGCATTTCTAATCTTAGTTCTTGGTGTGTTAAAAACAAACTTTCATTAAATGTGCAAAAGTGTAATATTATGTCGTTTTCAAATAGAGATTCTATGATTACCTACGGTTACGCGTTAAACAATGAACAATTAAAACGACCGTCTACGTTCAAAGACCTTGGTGTAATTTTCGACAAAAAACTAACTTTTAATGACCACATTGATATGTTAATATGTGACGTAAATAAGAAATTTGCAGCCACGATTTCTCAAATATTGTAACGCTAAAATTACTATATTTTTCATATCTGAGATCTAAGTTAGAGTATGCATCCCTTGTTTGGCAGCCCTGCTATAATATTCACATCTTAAAAATAGAAAATGTACAACATCGTTTTCTTAAATATCTTCACTTTAAATCTCATGATACATATCCACCTATTGGTTTTCCGCAAGGAGATTTGCTTGAAATGTTTTCCATGTGCAGCCTAAGTGATAGACGTAACAACTACGCCATTAACTTCTTAAAGAAAGTAATTCATCATGAAATTGATTGCTGCGAGATCCTCCATAAATTAAATTTTCACACTCCAAGAGTGAATTCGCGATATCACCAAACTTTTTATCTGCCTAGAACCCGGACTAACGTCTTACAATACTCACCGATATATAATATCTGTTCTACTTATAATAACAACCCGAATAATATTGATATTTTTACTTAATATGAGACGTTATCTACAGTTATAGTTACCATCTGTGCCGTATGCATAATTATATGTTAGCCTTATTTTTTGTTTTATTTAAGTTTAATTTTAATTTTATTCTTATTGTTTTCTTTGTATTACATTTGTAGTTTTAGTTACTCATCTATGGTGTGTAGTTTATATCAAATATGTGTTGTTTCCCATCCTGTAAATGGTTTGTACTGTTAGATGGTGTATAATTAAATAAATAAATAAACCTGAGAGTACAAAGTAATCAATGTTATTTCTGATCAAGATACAGGCTCTGGTTCTTTCTCCAGAGCCGACTGATACTATCTTGCCAAAAGTGTTTCCTAGTCCGTTTACTCGGCCTGTATTGGTTGTCCAAGGTTCCTGGATAAGGGCAATATCAATCTGCCCTTCCTTGAATCTTCTGCCAAGGACTTATGTGGCGGCCTTGGCATGCTGTAAGTTCACCTGTAGGCACCTGATGTGCGTAGACTTCAGGTTGATTCCTTCTGCGACTACCTTAAAGGAGGGTTTGACAGTTTCACTTTCGCTGGGATTCTTTACCCACTGGTCATGTGATTCTTTACTCACTCAGGGAAAGTTTGTTGAACCCTCTCCGGCGGCTGATTGGTGTCACGTCGTTCCAACACCGACTGCGAGGTGGTTTCATACGGTATTCCGCTCTTGAGTGAACGGCTAAGGAGCTTTGTTGCAGCCCCCCTTAGCCGTTCTCTTTCAGAGGAGAGGTTGTCCAAAGCTTTGGATTCCTCTTCCCCTGAATTGTCCTCTCCTTGGGACTCAGGAACCGGCTTTAACAGCTCCCTTTCCTGATCCGACGGGATCGGACGTGCTTGTGGAGCGGGATTTATACCAAGTCTCCATGGGTTCTTCAATTTGAAGATCGAAGGTTGTACTCCTCTTGTAGGGTTTTTTAGAAGAGAGATTGCCCAAAGCTTTAGGCTCCTCCTTTTCTGATTTGTTCTATCCTTCGGACTCAGGAATCGGCTTTAACAGCTCCCTTTCCTGATCCGGTGGGATTGGGCGTGCTTGCGGAGTGGGATCTATTCCAATCTCCATAGGTTCTTCGATTTGAAGATCTGTACACCTCTCGTTGGGTTTATTTTTGTTAATTGTTTTCACCATATGGTTCCCACGAGTAGCAAGGGAATGTTGGTCAGCCACAGTAGAGCCCTGCATTGCTGTGGTAAGGCAAAATACTCCGGAAGATTGCCTAGTTTTCCGGAGGCCCCGTTAATGACACATTTAAGAACTGAAATTAAAGCAGTCATACAGTCGGAAGTTAAACAAATAGTATATCCTCTTCAGCAAGAATTAATTCAACTCCAAATTAAGTTTAATAAATCTGAGGAAATCAAAAAATCAGAAAAAAGTCCAATAATAAAACACCAGCAAAAAAGTGTACACAAACAGACATTTTATCTAAACCAGTGACCACAAACAATTTAACCCAAGAATTAGTTGCTAAACAAAGACAGATGATGAATGAAATCATTAATTTAAATCCAGAGGCTTCGACTACTGGCACTCCCAAAACAGAAGATTACCATATAAATGAAGCAAATAATAATGATAGGTTTACTTTAGTTAGGCAGACCCCCGAGTAACAATAACAATAAGTCTGTTTCTAATATCTCTAACGCTCAAAATAGGAAGATCATTCTCGGCAATGCGGAAATTGATGATTCAAAATTTTCAGCTGTTGAAATTACTAAAAGAACATGGATTCATGCAGCGAACTTCCAGCTTGACTTGAAAGCTGAAGAACTAACTGAATATCTCAACAATAAATATAAAAGAAATGATTTCCTTTGTTTTAAAATCAAACTCAAACATTCAAATCCAAAGTTTAGCTCGTTTAAGATAGGAGCTGACATTTCCCTTCAGAAGGTTCTTTTAAACCCGAGCTCATGGAACAAAGGGATATCAGTATCCAAGTTTGATTTTTTTCGTTCAGCCAAAAACAGAGTCGTTTTTGAAAGAAGACCTGCCAATAATGAATCAAACCAGTAAGTCAATGGCAAATCAACAAGAAGTCACTACTTACAGTAGGAGCAGGGTAAAATCTGAGTTGACTTCAACATTTAGGATTGTTCATCAAAACTTGCAATGCCTCAGCACAAGCGCTGAAAAATTTGAGATTTTCTTGAAAGATATCGGACACTGTCAAATTGCCTGTGTTACGGAGCATTGGCTATCCCAAGAAGAACTACCACTTGTTTCCATAAAAAACCTAAATCTTGCATCGAGTTTTTGTAGAATGCATGAAGAACATGGAGGGTCAGCCATCTATGTAAGCATTGAGATACAGTGGAAACCGCGTGAGGACGTGTGCAAATTGTCTGAAAAACTATATTTTGAATGTAGTGCCATTGAGTGCAATCTTGATAATACTGATTATGTAATTTTATGCATTTACCGTACTCCAAAGGTATCTTCTGAAATTTTATTATATAAGTTAAACTTAATACTGGAAAGCTTGTTTGATGAAGGTAAGGCGTTAATAATTGCAGGTGACCTTAATATAGATTTTGCCACTGAAAATGCAGACAATTGTAAACTGGAGAGTGTAATTGAGTCCTATGGTCTAAATATGACAGTTACAGATTATACAAGAGTAACCTGGGAGGATATTTATACGTGCGGAAACGATGTTGAAAAGGCAACAAATATGTTGATTAAAAAAATTAAAAGTAAAATTAATTGCTGTACTAAAATAATTAAAACAAAACCAAATAAAAAACGAAACGAATGGATTTCAGCAGGTATAATACAATCAATAAACACTCGAGACAAAATGTATAAGGAAAGTAAAGCAAATCCTAATGATAAGAATTTACTTAATAAATTCAGGGAGTATCGGAATAGAATAAACAATTTGATAAAAAAGACAAAAAACGATTTTTATAGAAATAAAATAAATGAAAATAAGAACAGTGCAAAACATCTTTGGGAAACCGTAAAACACTTATGTCCAGGAAATAATAAAAAACATCAAATTAAAGAAATAAAAAAGGGTGATGATATAATAATGGATGACAAAATAATAACCAATGAATTTAATGAACATTACATTAATATAGGAAAAAAATTAGCAAGCGAAATAAAAGAACCTACAAACTTTAAGGAAAATAAAAAACTTTTAGAAAATTCATTCTTTTTATGCAATATAGAAGAGCAGGAAGTAAAAAATATTATAAATAATCTAAACTCTAAAAAAGCACCGGGTATAGATGAAATACAATCATCTACTCTGAAAATAATTGTAGACTACATATCATTGCCTTTGTGTTTTATATTTAATAAAATATTAGTTTTAGGCGTGTGGCCCTCAACTTTAAAAACAGCAGTAATAAAACCAATGTACAAAGGAGGAGATAAATTGGAATGTGTAAACTATAGACCGGTATCATTAATATCTAATATAGCGAAAGTTTTAGAAAGTTTATTAAAATCTAGAATAGTTACATATTTAGATAAATTTAACATAATAAGTGAGTCTCAATATGGTTTTAGACAGGCCAGATTTACGCAGGTTGCAATTGCCGTGCTGACTGCTAATGCTTATAATGCACAGGATGAAGGCAAGCCGGCGCTTTGCATCTTCGTAGAACTGGCAAAAGCGTTTGATATTGTATCTCACGAAAAATTGCTGGAAACACTGGAAGAAATTGGTTTCCGTGGTAACACTTTACGACTAATGCGAAGTTACCTATCAATGAGAAAGTAGTACGTAACGATTAATGAAACATTAAGTAATTTTAAAACCGTGGAATGTGGGGTGCCACAGGGGACGGTATTAGGCCCAGTACTATTTAACATTTATGTAAATAATCTTTTTTTACAAAACATAAAGGAAAAATTATTAGTTTCGCCGACGATACGTCTATATTTTATACGGGCAGTACTTGGAATAATATTATATACACAGCCGAGGAAGATTTCAAAATAATAAAATCCTGGTTCGATTCACGATTATTAACAATTAATTTCAATAAAACGAAATACATACCTTTTGCTATAAATAAAACAAAATTACCGAATTTCCCAAATATTCTACCCCCTCTACAAATAAACTGTGAATATGCAGCATTTGAGATTCTACCAGCAACCCAAATGAAATATCTCGGAATTATTATAGACAGTTTCTTAAAATGGGATATACAAATAAATGCAGTGGTTCAAAAGATTAGAAGTCTGTTATGTAAATTCAGATATTTAAAGCAAATTCTGGACATCCCACATCTAAAAATATTGTATTTTGCATTGGTAGAATCTCAGTTGAGGTATGGTGTAGTTGCGTGGGGAGGAGCCTACAACACCCACCTGAAAAATTTGGAAACACTGCAAAAGTGGATATTAAAAATCATACACGGCAAAAATATTCTGTACCGTAGTGATTCTCTTTACAACTTAGCAAATGTCCTAGACGTAAAACAATTATTTTATGTTACAATAGTTTACCAGCAGAGAAAGATGAGGTATGAAAATCCCATTAGTCACTGTCATTCAACAAGATATAAAACAGATGCAATAAAAATCCCTAGAGTTTTTAAAACAGTAGGCCAACGGTGTTTCGCCTACCTTGGACCAAAAACTTATAATACAGTGCCCGCTAGTTTAAAAAAGATTAATTCATTAATACTATTCAAAACAAAACTTAAGCATTGGCTCCTATCTAAGCCTAGATCTTACGCACATAAGCAGATTGATTTTAAAATAATTATTATTTGTAATCAAATTTAAATGTCATTTACAATTAGGAAATTAGTTTATAAAAAAAGGAATATGTATGTGTATATGTGTAGATATAGGTGTATATATGGGTGTTTATATAAACCCCAAATTAGATAATTTAAGTTAAATAAGTGTTTAGCTATAATTATGATGTAGTATTCTAATAGAATTTAAATTTCAGATGTGTATATTTAAATTCCGCACGCGTTATTGCATTTTTGAAAATACTATAGTGAATAAGGAAATATTACATCAGTATTCAGTAAGTTTCATTAAAAGTGTACTCAGTAGACTATTACCAATAAAGCTCAATTATGCCCATAATAGTTAAGTAATAATATAGATTGTGAAGCCCTCGCTCAGTACTTTGTATTTTTGTGGGAACTCGAACTTTATTTATTTGCTATTGTATATGGGATTCTAACAAAACTTCATTTAAAATGTACTGTTCATTGTTATGAAAAATATTAATTATATAAAAAATTGTAAAAATTTACATAGTAAATTTATTATTATTATTATTATTATAACTCCAACTAGTAGCAAAATATATGACTATATCATCACAAATATATCACACAACCACCATGCGGAAGTTTTGCAGTCACTAATTTCTGATCATAAGGCTCAACTATTCACTCTTAAAATATCGGTTAGAAAATCAACTTACATACACACAAGACGGTACACCGAGGAAAATATAAACAATTCCATATCTGAATTAAATTCACTTAACTGGTCCTCTGTGTATGAGGAAAGTTGTGCACAGGCCAAAACTGTTAATTTCTTGAGAATTATTCATAACAGCTTTAATACGCACTTCCCTCTGGTGAGAAGAAAAGTTCGTAAGACTCGTAAACTAGACTGGTTTACACCAAAGTTGCATGAATTAAAAAACCAAGTACAGCTATTAGAAAACATTTCGAATATTAAACCCGAATACAAGCCAGTTCTGACCTACATGAAAATGGAGTATAGTAATCAAATAAAAGATGCAAAAAGTCGGTATTATGAAAACATGATCAACAATGCAACTAATAAATCAAAATGCACATGGAACTTAGTTAATTCAACCATCGGTAATCTAAAGCCTAATAAACTACCCTCTAACAATGATTTTCACACTCAAGCCAATAAATTTAATACTTTTTTCGTTGAAACTGTTCCTAACTTAATAAAAGATATAAACCAGCACCATATATCAAAAAACTACAGTGAACTTGTCATCATAAATAAAGATTCCATGTTCACATACCCGACTACTGAGGAAGAAATTATGCACTGTGGTAAAGGGTTTCAAACCAAAGACTTCAAGTGGTTTTGATGGCATATCATCAAAGCTCTTAAAGCAATGTGTAAGTGCACTAGCTGCCCCACTTGCAAGTATATATAATGCGTCCTTTACTCAGGGGATTTTTCCAGAAGCATTGAAATTGGCAATAGTAATACCGTTGTTTAAAAAAAGAGACCAGGATGAACTAGGAAATTATCGACCAATAAGCATGTTATCAGTCTTTTCCAAAATTTTAGAAACCCAGTATAACAGACTTCTTGCTTTTTTAAACAAAACAACTTTCTTTCGCGATTTTCAACATGGTTTTGTAAAAAATAGATCAACAACAACAGCCCCATTTCATTTTGTGGATACTGTACTAAATGCTCTGGATGGTCAAGAAGCTGTCTGGACTGTTCCTCGATTTGTCCAAAGTATTTGACACTTTAAACCATAATTTTCTTTTGAACAAACTGGAGAAAATGGTAGTCAGGGGAGATAGTTTAAAATGGTTTGCCTCCTATTTAGGAGACAGAAAACAAAAAACATGTATAACGATAGACAACAACAAATACGAATCAGACGTGCTAAGCCACAGCCATGGTGTGCCGCAAGGAAGTGCCTTGAGCCCACTTCTTATAATATTTCTCAATGACATAATAAATACTGTAACTGATAAAGTAAATATTATAAGTTATGCTGATGATACCAATCTTATAGTAAAAGGTAAAACTCTTCCTGACATTCAACAATGTGCCACTTAAACATGGGAAAACCTAATAGACTGGTTTTATACCAATCAGCTTATATTAAATGAAGCCAAGTCTAACTACATATTTTTTAAGACTCACAATTCCATGTTTCAAATACCTGACCGCCTCACTGAAGAAATAAAAATTCCTATCTCTAATAATACGAAGCTATTGGGCGTGGTGGTAGATAGTAATTGCAAATGGGTGGAACACATTGATGATGTCATAAAAAAGTTAAACAGAACCTGCTTCGCTCTTAGAACCCTATCACACACATTTAATTTAGACACTCCCAAGACAGTTTATTATGCTAATTTTTATTCCACTGTTAAGTATGCCATTGAAATCTGGGGTGGAAGTACAAATCTGGCCCGTGTTTTTAAAGTCCAAAAAAGAGCCGTTCGAATAATTCTCAAGAAAAAATTTAATGAGTCGTGCAAAGGGTGTTTCAAAACGAATAACATGCTCACAGTTCCAGGATTGTACATTTACTCCTGTCTAATGTATTTAAAAGCAAACAAGCTTAGTTTTGAAATGTCTAACTTTAAACATTCTTATGACACACGGAACAAAGATAATTTTCAATTTCCGCAGCATTGTCTGACTATCACTGAAAAGGGACCATATTACTCCACAATAAAATTTTATAATACTCTGCCAATAAATTTAAAAGAAACCTTTCACCAGAACTCTTTCAAAAGGCAAGCTTTCAAGTATATCTGTGATATTGAACCTTATTCTCTTCAAGAATTTTTAAACTATTAATTGGGATATTTTTGTCTTTTAATGACCTGTTTTATACATATTATTATGCTAGTGTAATATGTCCAATGAAACGGAATACAACTTACTTACTTTCGCCCCGGTGCCTTCAGCCTTCGGCACGGGTTGCGTACACCTTGGCTTGGAGGATTTTATCGACTTACCTTGTCTAGATCCGCCATGTTTAGCCGAATACAGGGTCACCTCGGGCACGATGCAACATTGAGCCGTGCATGGGCGATCTTGAGAGAAGCTTCATAGAGGATGGCCATTTTCCCTCAGCTTTTCTCCTAGAGTCAGTGGCCGAGGTGCTGACTCCTTGACCCCCTTTTAATTAACTAACTTGATTGTCCTATATACCTACTCCTAAAAGGTTTAACCCTTTCACTGCTCTTGATGCATATATTCGCCGACTGGTTAACTGCTCTAGACGAGTATACTCGCATTCTTAATAAAAATAGAACCAGGCTGCTCTACCCGAACAAACTCGATCGCATGATATTTTGAGATATTATACAATGACAAAAACCAATAAAAATTAATTTAAAAGAAACAAAAAAAAAGCAAAACATGCAAAACGATGGGTACTTTTCCGTTAGATAAAATGGTTCACTCGCCTCGCATGGTGTTTTGAGATGTTACATAATGATAAATAAAAAAAACACACTAAACATGCAAAACGATGGGTACTTTTCCGTTACATAGAATGGACGAATATGTACACAAGCGATAAAAAAAGTCTTCATATGATGGGCAACTTTGAAATAGCAGTGCGCAGCGAAGGGGTTAATATTAATGACTATCAGTCAGTTAAATGTTGCTTTTCGAACTGAAAAGAGTTCTTTTTGCAAGAGGTCTTAAATTATGACAAAGTTTTTAACTTCATACTTTATTATTTCACTGATTAACATGGTTGCCAATGAAAGCTCGTCTTTTCACAACATCGCACTAATCAAATGTCATTATTAATGGTAAACTAACCTAGATCGGCTTTTGACAGTGCCAACAAGCAAAATTATAACTGTAAAGGTGAGAACTCATGGACACGCTTTGTATTAAATTTTTTTGCGGTGATTATTTTTAATTCTTCCAGGGCTTTTTCTTGATTTATCCAAAGCGTATGATTGTATAGATCATAAAATACTTCTCGTTAAACTAGAAGAATATGGTATAAGAGGTAACTTATTAAAGTGGTTCGGTTGTTACCTCAGTGAAAGAAAACAGAAAGTCACTGTCACAAAAAATAACGTCACGTCCAAGTCTGACATGCAAACGATCAGTCTTGGAGTGCCACAACGAAGTGTTTTGGGACCTATATTATTTATAATTTACATCAATGATTTATATGAAATAGCGTTCGCGGAAGGTACATCAATGACGAACTATCCAGACGATTCAAATCTACTGGTATTTGCACCCACATATTTTGGCGTCATGATTCTGGCCGATATGTTATTCGCGAGAGCAGAAAAATGGTTCATGAAAAATAGGCCCATATTAAACACAAATAAAACAAATGCAGTGTCGTTTAAAACTAATAATGCCCGCTGTGACATCCTTGAAGTGATGAGCTTAAACAGCAAAACTAAAATAGAATTATTGGAGAGTACAAAATTTCTAGGTATGCATATTGATGAAACACTAAAATGGCACTGCCACGTAGATTACATATGTAAAAAATTAAATTCAGTATTTTACACGATCAGAGTATTATCAAAGTATGTAGATTTATAAACCTTTAAAGTAGGCTATCATGCCAACTTCGAATCCGTGGTCTTATTTTTCTATGGAAATTACCAAAACATTTATAATACATAAACGTACTCTTATCAGAAATCTTTATTCATCACAAAATTGATACAGCATCAATTATCGGACTAGTTAAAATTGAAATTCAAGACATACAAGATAAAAGATATGGTAAAATACATAAAATGTGGTTTAATAAAATACATAAAAACGTGAATTAATAAAATACATAAGATACATTATTTTTCTTTAGAAATTTTTTAAAGGAATTGATCCACAGAATAGAATGATTCATTTACTAAAATTGCGTGTAATTCTTCTTTAAATACACTTTTACATTATCTGTGTCTAAGATACTTTTTATTCTGTTGTAACATATATAAATTCGATTACATTGGCTTATTGAGAGTCTAGAATATGGTTGATGTATATTTTCCATGTTTCGTGTGCAATATGAGTGCATATCACTATTCTTTAAGAAGGATGTTTCGTTCTCCTTCACATACATTATCAACTGATAGTGGTAGAGACTTGGTAATGTAAGAATATTATATGATTTAAATATTGGCTTAAGATGAGAAAGTGGGTGAGCATTATTCATACATCTTATGATTTTCTTTTGTACTATGAGTATCTTATTTAGGTAAGGGGAAGAGCCCCAGAATATCAGCCCATATTGTAACAGAAACTGTACAAGACCATAATAAAGTAGTTTTAGTGTGTCAATTGTGACCGTGTCTCTCAGAATTCCTATTATGTAACATATACTACTTAATTTTTTAACAGATTGTACTTATCTGATCTTCCCAGGTGAGTTTCTAGTCTACTGTTATTCCTAAAAAATTGATACTTTCAGTGGATTCTATTGTTTTTCCATCTACCATAATAAGAGAATCAAAATTTGGTTTTATATTTTTTGGTAAAAATCTCCTTCAGAGCGTTTTTTTATCATTAAAATGGAGGCCATTCTGAATACACCAGTTACTGAATTCATTTGAAGGTATATTACTGTTTTGAATCAGATCGCTTATATTCTTATTGGACATAATAATATTTGTATCGTCTGCATAGAGGATAATTTTGTTAGATGTAATACAAGGAGTTGACAAGTCATTCATAAATATTATAAAAAAAACCGCTGTCCAAGGAATCACTACTTCCACATCCAGATTTTCTATCCAAGTCGCCCACAACGAAAAAAATTTGTATGTGGAAATAATTGTTTATGGAACTTTAATAATATAATATTTGAAATCCTCTACCCCAAAAACCCATAAAACGATACCCCACATCGGTAGTGAGGGGGGGTGGTAGTGGGAGTGGAACAAGTAAAAAAATATTTTGAGGTTTCTGGTTCTTGTACACACACTGAATCACAATTTTTTTCATCCCTTTTAATAATGGGGTGGGGGGTGGCTAACGGCAAAAATTTATTTGAGACCTTAGCTTCTCTTGTATATACTAAATACCAATTTTATGGACTCTTACCTGTTTAATTTATCTATTTACCCCAAGTTTACCCCAATTTACCTCCCCGACGGAACAAGTCTCGCATGTTCCATGCATTCTACAATATATTCATTGACTGGACTACAGATTTAAAGGATTCATTTACTATATAAGATAGTGGAGAACAGATAATGTCAGATACTGCTGCTAGAATTTTCCCATTAATTTCATCTATACCTGGTGCTGGTTTAATAGTACTTTTGTCTAATATTGTTTTTATTTCCTGAGGGTTGGGTATAAGTAGAAAGATTTATCAACATATGGAGAGAGAATTATGTGATTATAGTTTGGCTTAGGACATGCAATATCTATAAAAAACTCATTGAAACTGTTACACATGTGTTGCCTATCTGAAATTATTTCGTTATTCTTAGTTATAATTTCTTGTAGGTGATTTTTGTTGTTGGAATCATTTTTTATTTCATTAATTATACGCCAACTTTCTTTTGGTAAATTTGAGGTGTTGGCTAGTCTATCATTATTATAACTAGTTCTTGATTGTTTGATTTTTTCATTATAGATCATTTTTAGTTCTTTATATCTTGTTCGTATATTTTCGTTATTGTTAGATTTATATAGTTTCGACATTTCACAGAGCGTTTGATGCAAGTCCTTTAGTTCTTGTATAAACCGTTTTTTATTATTATTATTATTCCCATTTATCCTAATTTTCTTAAATGGGAAAGCATTGTTATAGTGGAAGATTAACGTTGAGAAAAACTCATTAAATTTACTGTTAAACTGATTAGCACCATACATCTCATTCCACTGCTCATTTTTAATAAGGTTTTAAAGGTATCTATATTGCAATTAGAGGTATCTCGCTTATATATAACCTTACTACTACACAAAGGCATCATTGGTAATGCGATTGTAAAATTACTTACTTGCATTGTGTGATCGGTTAAATGAGTTTCTTCTACAGAGATGCTAATATGAGGCATATTGGTAAACACAACATCTATCATAGTAGAGGATGGTTCAGTTAGTCGTGTTGGTTCATTTACTATATTTTTTAGACCAAATTCATTAAATAGGTTAAAAACTTGCATGCTGTTATTATTGTCACATAAAAGATTTACATTAATGTCTCCACAGACAACATAATAATAATTGGTATTATACAGTTCACATAATAATTCATATAATTTTTCTAGAAATATTCCTAATTCACTGTTGGGTGTACGGTATAATGTAATTATATAAAGTTTTAATTTAGTATTTAAAATGTTAGAGACCGCTATTGTCACCTCAAAGTGTTTTTCGATACTGGAAGTATAGTTAAAAGCTTTTAGTTTCATGTTGTTTTTAGCAAATATGCATGTGCCTCCATGCACAAATTCTGAACGACAAAAACTATTTATTAATATGTAATTTTTGAACTTAATTGAATTAATTTCACATAATTTTAGCCAATGTTCTGATAAACAACAAATATCAATATCCTGAGACTCTAGGAGTATTTCTAAGTCACGAACTTTAGCCGCTATGCCCTGTATATTGAAATGCATGATGTTCACACATTTACTTGACATACAATTGTTTGTATTTGTAGATGTTGAACAGTAATTTTTACTTATGTCACTAATATTATCTACTGTATGGTGAATTGTTGGGCCAGAAAAGATTGCAGCTCCTCCACTGTGGTTACTAGAAGAGTTATTCTTACTACTATTATTAAACGTATTGGGATCCTTATCAGTTACTTCTCTAAAAAAGATTCTGGTCTTTCTTCATTATTATTTTCTCTAACAATACATGTTCCTTAAAGTTAAACCTTTTAAATCCCACACCTCTAGGCCAGAAGCTAGGAGTGTAAAATTTTTCTTTAAGCTTAAAGTCAGCACCGACCATGTAACATTTATATTTGCCATTATCGATATATTCCATATCATGTTTTAGTTCATTAATTACAATATCCTTTTCGCTCTCGCCTGTTTGCCTTTTTATGTAATCAGCTATGTCGTGTTTTGTTACGTCTGCATTCACCCTATATATGTACATCCACACTTTAGGAGCAATACCTCCAAATTTGCCATTTTTATCCTCGCCTTGACCGAGCTGTTTTTTGTGGGTTCTTCTTCTATGTACTGTTGTCCAACTTTTTCCATCATTATTTGGAGCAACCTGAGTATTATTACAAGTTTCATTTATTGATTGCACAAGCATGTTTTGATTTTCTAATGAAGTGGGGAGATCATGCTTTGGATTAGCCAGATCTATAATATTTTTCATTATTTTCCTTTGCTCTGATTCATAAATTTTGGTGTTATTATTTTCCGGTTTTGTTTTAGAACCACTGAGCATTTCGTTATTTCTTTGATATGGTTTGTTACTGTTTTTACAGTTCTTATCTTCGAGGATATCTATAAGTTTTTGCTTATCATTTATGATAATTTCTTTGTCATTAATTAACTTTTTGTACAGCATAATTTGTTTTGTTAAACTTACTTTTTCATATATTATAGATTTGCATTCTGTGCATAAAAATAATAATGCTTTGTTTTTCAATGCAAATACTCTTGCCTCTGTTGCAGAATGTGTTTTCACATAATTCACATGCTGCATGGTTGTCTAGATTCTCTTTCTTACATTTAAAGCAGAAGCATAGAAGACTAAACAATCAGAATGGAATCTTTCAGAGAAGGGGAAGGTTCGCGCATTTCTAAGCGCGCATCGAATCCCCATATGTTCCTGAAATAGAATACACCGATGCCACATTTGGTAGATTGAGAACAACAAATAATCTGGTACTCAATACAGAGTTGCCAGATGTACAAAGAAATCTGATTTGTACAATAATTTAGTAGTTATATACTTTGTAATTTTGAAAATAGATTAAAAAAATCAACAAAATGACAAGTTCAGCATTATGTCAAACCAAGACAACTTTTAGACAATTCAGAAAGAGTGATTTTGCAAATTTGATTAAAGTTAAAGATTTGTGCAAAATTAAATTATAAACTCCTAATTGCGACCCTGACTACAACATTACAAAATACGCCCCTGATATCTATTCCAACAAGATACGCGATTCTGGAGTTAAATTGAACAAAGGATATGCCGCCAGTTTCCATTCTGATTGTTTAGTCTTCTGTGGCAGGAGCACACACCAGACATTGTGTCCTGTTGACACCACTATACATTATTATACATTTACCTTCCCTTTGGCACCTGTTCCACTTGGCTTGTATACACAAGTCCCCCTTCACCTGATAAATAAAAAGTACTATCGATATAATTATGCTTTTTTTAAATTATCGTGTAGAGTGTGTTCTAATAATGTATAAAAATGTCCTACCTTTATATATTTGTCTCGCAAACTCCACTACTTTTTATTTCATCAACGAAATTATTTCACCTAGTAGGTAGAGAGAATTCGTAACAACCGTTAATTTGTTATTACCAGTTCAGTCGATAAAATTATCGATCCTGTTTAACCCATTTTATCTACTCATCTGTAGAAACCCCATTACGAGTTTATGGCATCGGTAAAAATAACACTTTTTACATATTGTTTTAAGTTCACTCCATTATTATCGAATAGATATAAATTAATCGCTCTCGGTGGAATTTATTGATGTTGGTTCTGTAATTGACTTTTAGGACAAACTCTTTAAAAAAAATTATCTACATTAAAGTTATCGATGGTCGATATTTTTAGCGATGGAGACTGGTAATAGCACTGAATATGTATCATTTTTTAAATAAACATGTTTGATATTAACCTGATAGAATTAACTGGAAGACACGATATTTATAATTATCTGAATGTTTATTTTATAATTGAAAATACAGTTAGAATATTAGTGACAGATTACATCAATCAAAAAATTATTATTACACTAAGTAGTATTCATACATACTAACTATCATAATACACTCATCTACCAAAATTGCGTGTGTCTTGAACCGCGGGGAATTCAGACATCGCTAACACGCCCCCTCAAGATGCACGCTGTGGAGACTCCTCCAGAGTGATAAGTCCAAGATCATGCACGCATCTCCAATGTGGTGCCTTTGACAATGGTTTAGTGAGAACATCCGCTAACATTTGGTAGGTTGGAATATGTTCCAGAGTAACTAGTCCTCTCTCAACAGATTCTCGAACAAAATGATGGCGAATATCGATGTGCTTCGTTCTTGAATGATAGATTGAATTTGACGCCAAGTGCTGCGCTCCACGGTTGTCAAGGTACAATTTTACATCAGACATACCTTCAAGTCCTATTTCACATAATAATAATAATAATAAATACTCTTTATTTCCAAGTAACGCCACAAAAATACATTATACATGTATTAGTAACATTAAGTAAAATAAACGTCGGCACAGAAACACTACATTCTACATTTATATCTACAAACAATAATATATCACATTTACTATTTAATAACATAGGTACTCTGATAAGGTATAAGGTTCCAAATCTAATAACAACTTAAAAACTTTGTTTTTAAAGAGAGGAAAGCTCTCAATAATTTTAATGTTATGCGGAAGTTTATTATAGGTAGAAATTCACTAAAAGAATTTTTGTTTTTAAACATAAAGAGTAGGATCTCTTGAATATATATACCTGTGATAGTTAACATTTTATTTATTTTAAATTTTCCTCGGCACGACTCCCTTTGATTCACTTGAAGAATACTTCGTAGGGCTCTTTTTTGTATTGTAAAGATCCTGTATATTTGTGTACTTTGACCATAAAAAATAATTCCGTATCGGACTATAGATTCAAAATTAGCATGGTAAACCACTTTTAAAGATGTTAAATTTATATATTTTGAGAGAATTCTCAGACAGTAACATACCCCATTTAGTTTGTTTTCAATATTCGTAATATGTACATTCCATCTAAGAGTATCATCAATATGGACTCCTAAAAATTTGGTATGTTCCACTAATTCGATTTTCGTGTCTGTAAGGGTAATGTCCCTGGGTGTTTCAAAGTTCCCTTTTTTAGTTTTAAATAGAAGTGCATTAGTTTTAGTTTTATTGAGTATTAACCTATTATTAGCAAACCATTCTGAGGCTGCAGTGTAAAAGTAGGTGGCACTGGTGAGAATTTCCATGAAATTTGGGGCAGCAACTAACAAACTAGTGTCATCAGCGTATTGAATGACGGTAACATTATTCCTATCATTAATATTTATAGCGAGATCATTTACAAAAATTATAAATAGTAAAGGTCCTAGAATACTTCCTTGGGGAATTCCAAGGCTAATAAACAGGTTACTCGATTTACTTGTGACATTATCTTTGGTAATAGCTACCCTTTGACGGCGATTTGAGAGATATGATCGAAACCACTGCAGTAGATTTCCTTTCACTCCATAGTTGTCTAATTTATTTAATAATATCTTGTGATCAACACAATCATATGCCTTGGATAAATCTAAAAACAGACCTAAGGCCATGTCATTGTTTTCTAATGATTGTAAAATTTTCATATTAAAATGATAAACTGCAGTATGTGTCGATCTACCTCTCAGAAAACCATGTTGAGTGGTAGTTAGCAAATTTTGTTGTATCATATGATTCATAAGTCTATCATACATTACCAATTCAAATAGCTTTGCAAAAGAAGGAAGCAAACTAATTGGTCTATGATTTTCCATTTTGGATTGGTCACCTTTTTTATAAATAGGAATTACCAAAGCAGTCTTTAATTTGTCTGGGAAAATGCCATATTTCAAAGAGTTGTTGAGAATAAATACTAAAGGCTGCACAATTACTGGTATGCATAGTTTCACTAAACTAGCAGGGATACCATCCTCCCCACTGCTCATTTTATTTTTAATTTTTTTTCCTATATCTAAAATTTCCTCACTGGTTACATATTCAAGAGACATAGGTTCCTCTGGTCCATCAAAATTACAGTAAAACTGTTCAGGATGTAAGTGAGCTATTTGATTAGATGCAGCATTTACGACATATGAATTATATTCATTTGCAATTGTTTGAGGGTCACCCTGTATACGAGTGTTTTTATCGGTAGATTTACCTGTCAATTCATTGACTATACTCCATACACACTTTGACTTGTTATCCGAGTCCCGTATTCTTTTCTGTAGTTTAGCCGACCTAGCTTCTGCAAGTAATTTATTGTACATTTTTTTGGTCTCGTTATATATAGCTTTATAGTTTTTGTCCACATTGCTTATTACATATAAAATATCTAATCTGTTTTTGCATTCTCTGATTTCAGGAGTATCTAGGGAAACATTTGTTTTGTGTGTTACATATGCTTTAAATTTTTTCATTGGAATGGCCTCATCAAATTTAGAATTAAAAATAGAAAAAAATATTTCCCACTGTCTATTTACATTTTTTGGTGAAGTATCATATACCTCATCCCACCGTGTATTAGTCAAGCTGTTTAAGAAAACTTCTTTGTTACTATCATTGATGTATCTCCTATAAGTAAAAGTATTTGTGTGCTCATATTCTATTTCAAGAGTGATTTTTTGTGCAGTATGATCAGAAATTAGAGAGTGAATAACTTTAGAGTTATAAAAACTTTCATTCGTGAAAATATTGTCTATACATGATGCACCCTGTGGAGTAATTCTTGTATCCTCGAATATCGTTTGATGTAAATCATACGAGTTGAGAAGTGAACATAATTCAAACTTGTTTTGATTATCATGATTTAAACTTATATTAAAATCTCCTACTATCACCTTTTTTGCAGTTTCATGACAGAATAAAGCTAGAGCACTGTCTAATTTACTAAGGAACACGTTTAAGTCACCGTGAGGTGGTCTATAAATTGACAATATAATAAGTCTTTGACAATGTAATTTACTTTCTATTGCTGAACATTCAAACACTTCCGATGTCGATAATGATTTGGTATCTTCTCTTTCTCTGCATGGAACACTTTTATGCACATATATTGAACTGCCTCCATGTTTGTTTTCATTGCGGCAGAAACTAGATGCCAAATAAAAATTGTCAATGCTATAATTGACTATCTGTGACTTGCTCTTTCAATGTTCTGACACACAAAAGAATACGCACTCTTTATGATTTTGTAGGAAGGCGCTTACTGCATCTGTAGAATTTCCTATAGACTGTGTATTTTGATGGATAATACTAATTTTACACCATTCTCTATCACTGTTATTATTGTTCATTTTATTGTCTAATATTTTTGCCTCTTTGTTTAGATTGTTTAAAACATAGATGAGACTCTTTTAAATCCTCTTTTAAAATTCTCTTACTATTCATTGTTTTTTCTTTTGAAGCTTCGTGTGAGTTTGGGTAAGGCCGTTTTACATTGTAGGACATAAAAAAGAATTGGGCTGCGAGTTGGCATCTGATTCTAAGCCAGTACGGGATGAGTCCAGGAAACGCTTACCTCGTTTAAAATCGAAACGATCGAAAGCGATCTTTCTTGGCCAGAATTTTGGGTTATAAATAGTAGTCTGAAGATAAGGCTGTACACCTATCATAAAAGATTGATTGTCGGGATTCGAATTAAGTGTTGGTAGTTTCTGGACACGTACATCATCGGTCCCTGCACGGGTTTCAATATATTGTTTGATGTTTTCATCTTTGACATCATCTGGAACTCTGGTGATAAATAACCAGATTTTCCTATCTTTTTCATTTTTGCCGTGGAAAGCACCATCACCTTCCCCATCTCCAATGTTAGGTCTCCTTCTTTTGGATCGCACTTCCCGGAATCGTCGAATTTCTTCATTCGTTTTTATAGCGGCTTTGTCTTTTTCTAAATTTATTAACTCCTCCATGATGGTTTTTTGTTTATGTTCCAGTTCTCTCAGGCCATCTTTTCCTTGTTTTGGTTTTGCTGAAGTCATTAAATTTATGTTTTGTGGTGGATGTCCGTACTTAAGAATATCAGCACAAGTTGGTTTCGGTGGAACAGTTTGGTTTGGTATAATCTGTTTAAGTGTTTCAGGTTGACTAACTGGCTTTAATTTGGGGTCGTTTATTGGATTGCTGCCACTTGTACCTATTACAGCAGGTGTTGGTTGTACCGATAATAGACTGCGCAGATGCAATGCTTCTTTCGTGGCTTCAGACATGCTGACATATTCAGCTTCCTTCGAGGGCAATGCAACCGTTCGTTGCTTTTGCGACTTCCAAGTTATTGCTGCTCCTCCTAGGATGAAAGCATAACGGTAAAAGATCGTCGGTCAATCACACAGCCTCCCCAGTCGGCATCAGAATATCCGAACAAAGGCTCATTTGTACTGGTATACATTAATCCTATGTCTTTGGTTCCAGCCAAATACCTTAAAACTCTTTTACTTGCTGCCCAGTGTTGATTACTAGGTTCATTAGTAAATTGAGCTAGTCTTGATACGGTATTTGCAATATCTGGCCTGGTTTCTACAGCAAGGTACATTAGAGCTCCTATTAGCTCCCGATAAGGAAAATTACCACGTTTGGTCTCCTCTGTGGGTTTAACCACTTTCTTACTTTGAAGCTCAGACGGTGTTGCCACTGGATTACACTGACTCATTCCATACTTCTCTAGTATATCTAGGACATATCGCGTTTGTTTTATCGTGATGAAGTCCTTTTCTTGGTTAATCTCCAACCCCAAACAGTATTTTGCTCGGCCTAGGTCCTTGATTTCAAATTCTTCTAATAATTTCGATTTGATTTCATCTATCCATTCAAGGTCCGTCGATGCCACCAATATATCATCTACATAAATGATTAGTAACAACATAACTCCACTGCGTTCTGCGTGATAAAGCAAGGTTCGCCCTTCGTTGGTACTAATCCAATACTAGTTAATTTTTCTGAAAGACGAGCATGCCACTGCCGACCTGCTTGGCGTAATCCATAAAGGGCTTTTTGCAATCGACAAGCATTTGCTCCTTGCTCTAATCTTTTCAGCATTTCTGCAGCTCGTTTCTTCACTTCTTGAACTGCTCGCTTGTCTTTGGCTATCCTCTCGAGCATTTCTGGTAACATATCTGGAATTTCCATGAATACTTTTTCTTCCAAATATCCATTTAGATACGCCGTTACCACATCAAACTGTCGAATTGTCATGCCAAATTCTACTGCAAGAGCCAACATTAGTCGTATTGACTCCAATCTTGCTACTGGGGCGAAAGTTTGGTTATAATCAACCCCATATTGCTGACTGTATCCTTTTGCGACTATCCGAGCTTTTCTTCTCTCTATAGTTCCATCTGGTTTATACTTGTTGGTCAACACAATGCGACTACCAACCACATTTTGATCTTGCGGTTTTTCAACAATTTCCCAAGTATTATTTTTTACCAGACTCTCAACTTCTGACTGAATAGCTCCTTTCCATTCGTCACTTTCAGGAGACATCATTGCATTCTTTATATTTACTTCTACAACTCCAGCAAACATCTCATCGTTGTCGTCATCATTAATTTGAATCGTTGAATTTTCACCTTCTCGATCGCTTTCTCGAACTGATGAAAATAATTTCCTAGGACGACCTCTGGATCCAGTACGAAGTATCTTTGGTCTTCCCCGTCCTCTTCGATTCTCTTGTATGAATTCATGATGCGACGCTGGTGTAGTCTGTGGAGATCTCTCTTGTCCCAATGACTCTCTTAAAGGTGTACTACTCACATTAGGATTATTTATCATTATTGTGATTTGATTATCATTTTCAGTTCTATTAATGTCATCGTCGATCAACACAATTTCCTCTTGGTTGTCTTGAGATCCGTCAGTGTTTTCCTCTTGGAATTTGACATCCCTTGCGACAATAAATTTTCTGGCTTCTGGTAACCATACCCTATAGCCTTTTGTCTCACGTGGGTATCCAACAAACACTCCTTTAATAGATCGCTCAGCGAGATTTCCTTTCGATGGATCTTTATCTAAGACATAAACAGTTGATCCAAATGTCCTCAAATAGTTCCATGTCGTCTTCCTACCTGTCCACTTTTGGTAAGGTATTCCTCCATTCAGGCTACCAGACGGACATCTATTTCTGATGTGACTTGCAGTTGCAATTGCTTCAGCCCAAAAAATCAGTGGTAATCTTGATTGGATTAACAGACACCGCGTCATATCTAACAGTGTTCTGTTCATGCGCTCAGCGACGCCATTTTGTTGTGGTGTCCTCACAACTGTCAATCGACGTTCAATACCTTGACTATCTAGGAATAATAATAATAATAATAATAATGTATTTATTTCCATAAGACTATTACAGTGTTGAAATTGTCAACAATAATGTATAAAATTTTTTAAAAATAATTAACGTCATAATATGTACATAATATTACATACACAGAATACACATATATACCTATAGCTAGAGTAAATACAAATATATGCTATGACAAACAATCAAAACATTTACAACCACAAGGTAAAAGGATCTTAATCAGGCAAGTAGTATTCCTCATAAGAATAAAAACAGTGCTCCACTAAATGTCTTTTAACAAGTCTCTTGAATGATGAAAAATTGCTAACGTCTTTTATAGCTTGTGGGAGATGGTTATATAATTTAATTCCACTAATAAAGGGTCCTTTTTTTTTCTGCTCTAATCTATGTGAAGGAACAAAGATGTTATTTGCGGAGCGAGTGTTGTATTTATTAATATCACCACATTTTAAGAGATTGTTAATATTTTTTCTCACAAAACATACAGACTGCAAAATGTATATAGAATAAATAGTGAGTATGCCATGTTGCCTAAAATAATTTCTACAGGATGTGTTGTATGTAAGTTTAAACATGCTTCTGACTATCCTTTTCTGCAAAATGAACACATTTTTTATTGCTGAGCTGTTTCCCCAGCATAATATGCAATATTGCAAGGCCGAGTAAACACAACCGTAATAAAATGTTTTCATGGTGTCAGTGTCAACAGAGTCTCGCGTTTGGAGTGGTGCAAAGTTTAGACTAGCTAATTTGTTTGTTAAATTATCGATATGGTTTTCCCAGGACATACTACTATCCATTTGTATGCCTAAGAATTTAACACAATTATTTTGATGGAGGTTATGACTACCTCTAATCAGAAGACTAAAGTCCAACTTTGTACCAATTGGAGAAAACATTAAAAATACTGTTTTTTGCTGATTTAGTATTAAGCCATTTGTACGACACCACTGTGACATTTTATCCACACACATAGTAACATTTTTACTTAATTGATCTACATTAGCAGCAGTTATGATAGAGGAGGTGTCATCTGCAAAAAGAGTTAAAAAGCAATTATTTATGCTTGCTACTAGGTCGTTAGCGAATATTATAAACAGCAATGGGCCCAATACACTGCCTTGCGGTACTCCCGTTAACACATTAACACTATCTGAAAAACATTCTACCCCCTCTTGATTAATTTTAACAGTCTGTGTTCTATCCAATAAATAAGACTTAACCCAATCCAAAGCTGGACCGCGAATTCCATATATTTCTAGTTTTCTTAATAATAAATTATGATTTATGGTATCAAAGGTTCGCGACAAATTAAAAAATATGCCAGCTGATTTTAATTTATCATCAAAATTACTTAATATTTTTTCATAAAAGGAGAGAACAGCATCCTGAGTTGATTTATTCTTTCAAAATCCATATTGCCTTGGTGTTAATACATGGTGTTTATTTAAGAATGAAAGTAATCTTATCGCAAATGCCTTTTCAAAGATTTTGGAGAATACAGATAAAAGTGCTATCGGTCTATAATTTTCCATTGTGTGAGGATCATTTTTTTTTAAAACAGGAATTATTAGTGCTGCTTTCAATTGATCTGGAAAGTGTCCATTTTGGAAGGATAAATTTATGAGGTACGTTGGGATATTAATCAAGTGCACACTAACGTCCTTAATTAAACAACATGGCACCTCATCTCGGCCTGATGATTTTTTATTGCAAACAGAATTGATAATATCAGAAACCTCAGCCTCTGTAATAGGCATCAAATATATAGAATGATTGTTAACTCCCTGCACAGTTGTTACATCAGAAATATCAATGAATTAAGTTCATTATTACAATATTCTTTCCCGTTGTCGGATTGAACACACTTAATCTTCTTCCCAGTCTGCCTCTCAATGTGTGCTTGATACAATTTGAATGCCTCCAATACTCCACTTTTATGCTTTAAGAAATATATTTCACGCCATCTGGAATAATCATCAACAAACGTGACAAAATATTTAGCGCCATTTGCAGCTTGTGTTCTGAATGGTCCCACAACATCTGAATGGACTATCTGCAGAACTTCATTACTTTGACGTTCGCTAGTAGGAAACGGTAGTGCCGTCATTTTACCTCTTAAGCATACGTCACACTGCGATAAACATCCCACATCCTTTATGGTGATTTTTCTTTTGGTTACTTGACTAATGACCTTCACAAGATCTCTTGAATTCAGATGTCCCAAACGTTGGTGCCATCTTTTCACTTCAACTTGTTCTCTCGTCTCTGTCATACCAGCCATGCTATTTTCCTCCTTAACATAATACAAATCACCTTGACGTTCAGCTGTTAATTTTACTTGTCCTTGTTTATCGAAAACAATAGCTGAATCACGTCTGAACAACACATTATGATCCTTGTCGGTGATTTTAGCAACTGAAATTAAATTTGATCGAAGTTCTGGTACAAATAAAGTATCAAGGAATTGTATCCACCTAGAATCTTTTTCATTGACTACTGATAAACCTACAGTACCTTTTCCTTTGATCTCACTGGATGCTTGACTAGCCAGGTTAATTTTTCCATACGTGGACACATCTAGACAGTTAAATGACTCCTTATCTCCACACAAATGCGTTGTACAACCGCTATCAAGGATCCATGGTCGAGTTGTAACTTCAGCTGACACTTGACGTTTACTATAATACGCTGCAAACGTATCATCTGTGGCCTTTGCACACTGCTTGCCTTTTTCAAGAGTTTTCTTATCATTCCTAGCTGGACAGTCCGGCGACTTATGACCTTGCATACCGCACTTGTAGCATTTTCCCTTGAAGGTACCTACAGGCGTACTTTTCTCATTCTTTTTACCCTGCCATTGACGTCGTCGATTTCCATTACTGCCAGCTGCAAGAGCTCCGGTCATCTCAACTACATTAGATTGCTTTCTTACATCAGTCTCTTCTAGTATTTTTACTTTGAGAGCATCTACAGATGGTAGCTCATCTCGAGACTCGATTGCACATCCGAAGTTTTCGTAACTAGCTGGAAGACTATAAAGCAGCATTATTGCCAATAAATCTTTATGTACCTGTACATCCATGGCAGCCAGTCGGTCTACTGCATTGAAGAATCTATTCATGTGGTCTCTAATATCACCACCTTCACTTAACTTTTGAAGCATCAGCTGCTTGAGTAGCGTTGCTTTTCTAGCAGGTCCTTTTGATGCATAAATAGATTCAAGTTTCAGCCAAACCTCACGTGACGTCGTGCATCCTCGTACATGCTGCAACTCTGTTGGATGTATAGACTGATTTTGCCTTCTTATCCGCCTTGGTCCATTCTGTCTTTGCTCGAACACTTGCGGCTGCTGTAGCGTCAGTTTCAGTTTCTTTCTTCGGAAGCGGTTTCTCTCCACTAACATATTCCCAGAGATCATTCTTGGTCAACAGTGCTTCCACTTGCATCTTCCAAGTTTCATAATTGTCCTTGGACAGAGATTCAATTCGAGCAGAATTTGATGCACTCGATGCCATTTTACAAGTCTCTATTGATTCACAGATTATAAACGCAAAAATTCACAACTCAGTATTATAATCGTTCTGGGCCACATAACCTGATAGAATTAACTGGAAGACACGATATTTATAATTATCTGAGTGTTTATTTTATAATTGAAAATACAGTTAGAATATTAGTGACAGATTACATCAATCAAAAAATTATTATTACACTAAGTAGTATTCATACATACTAACTATCATAATACACTCATCTACCAAAATTGCGTGTGTCTTGAACCGCGGGGAATTCAGACATCGCTAACATAACCAATTCAGTAATAGTATCCGGATCTAAGTGTTTATATGGAATTCGTCGGTATGTCGAATAAGAAATATTGAGGTTATTTTCACTTGCCGACGTTTTGAATCATATTTTATTCTTCCTCAGAACTACAATAAAATACAAATGTTGTAACTTGCAGCAGAGATGGCAATGGGTTTTTTCCCCATCGGGAATTTTTCCAAAAATGGGTTTTTTCCTGGTAGGGTTAAAATTAAAAAAACCCGTTTTTTTCCCATTTTTGAATTTACCTCCAATTTTAATCTAACTTTTAGACTAAAAGTTAGGTTAGGTTAGAAATTTTCCCAGCGACATAATAAGGAGAGACTGGAAAAAGTAGGCGTGGCACATGGCCAGAATATATTCGACCTTGGCAAGCAACTAGTCCGCCATGGGCGTCACTTTAACTTAACGTTATGGAATTTGCGAATATTTTAAAAATGTATAGAACAACATTTACTTCGTTTTTAAACATAATTTAATTTATTATTACTTCTACAGTAATTTGGCTAATAGATTTGAGCTCAACTAATAATAGATCAGCAATAAAAAACAATATTCATTCATTCATTAATTGTATCCCTCAAAACAGTACTCCACTGCAAATCTTGGCAACTAGGGCCAACAAATTGACCACCACTGTCATTTTTCATACATTGCTAGAAACTTTCATGGTTTTTATTTTTTTGCAAGAAAATGAAATGGCAGATCGGATTTGGGCCTATGGAGTTTTATTCATAATTTATTTATAAACATTTTGATTTTATGTTTGGCCTGATCCGACAAACAGAACTCGAGATATTAATGACGCTCGATACAAAAGCGCGTTTTTCAAAATTGAAAGTTAATTCCTCAAAAACACAACTCCCAGATCGGACAAAACTTTACTATCTTCAATAAATGTCAAATCAGTTTGTGTTTATTGTTATTGTTTAATATTATTTAAAATACCAAAAAAGTTCTTATTCACATTTTGTGATCCGTATATTATTCTAGTTGGCTTCCCGTTCACTGTATAACACGGTATCATGCCACCTGTCACAGTTTCTTGTCAGGCACGTAACCTTACCAAAGCTGTTTCCCATTGGCTCCTTGGTGACATCAATTTATATTTACAGTTGCCAGTATTGTTCACAAGGGCTCCAAGGAACCATCTTGTTTACTACCTCACATTCGCCTATCCTTAACGTGTCTGTGTGGTTGTCAGTTGCTTGGTCTACAAAATTTTTTGTTTTGTTGTAATTTACACTAAATCATAATCAGAGCTTATTTTTTTAAGCCTGTACGGCAGGTGTGTGAACTCATCCTCGATTGCTGCAACTAAGGTGGTATTATCTGCAAATGTCAAGTTAGAAATCTTGGTCTCACCTTTAGCTACTCCACTGTGCCAGTTTTCGAGCACATGTTGCATAATGTGTTCACTATTGCACCATCTGGGAAAAAAATCATGTGTATTGAATTCTATTATATTTTTCAATTTTAAACAAAACTTATCAACAGTTTTTTTTTCCTTTTACTTGTTACGCAGTTTATTGCATTTTTTCTATTATATGAACAAAATAGAGTATTTTAGTATTATAAAAGTGAGCTTTATAGTGTAGTATGGTTGGACACTGGTTAATTGCCCTGACCTTTGATTGTTTATCAATAAAGACTATTATTATTGTACAGAGCTATGTGATTGTTAATTATATTATTTCTCAAATAATATTCTTAGCCAACTTACTAACATCATAACTCAAATAATTCGAAAGTGCCTGTCGCATTTTACAGCAAGTGATTATGAAATTAATAAAGTTCAACAAAACACAAGGATCTAGGAAAAACTAACATTAATCCCCATGAAAAATAAAATTTGTTTTTTTAACCACATTTTTATTATCCTGTTTATTTTATTTTTTAGGTGTACAATCGCCTGGACCATCAGCTACAGATTGTTTTCAGTCGCCAGTGCCAAATAATTCATCAGTTAATAGGCAACTGTTTCCTTCAGTTCAGTCAGGACAATCTGTACTTCAAAAGCACACGCATATAAGTAAGTTACATTTTGTAAAGAAATCCTTATTATCCACTTAGATTACACAGTAATATAACATTCATCAGGAGGTTGCTGCAGATATTTAAAAATACAATATAGAAACCAGCCATTTACACTATTTTTTACATATCAGATAGTCAGTCATACGTGCAGGCCACTTTTTACTTTTTCTATGACAACCTCGAAATATATCCATTAAACGATCGTAAATTCAATCATAAACAGCTACATTTTGCAGGTTATGATCCATACTGCATTTGTTGTCTAGCAACTGTTTCATTATGTACCATTATGTGTTAGGACGGCGGTCCGCTGTGGCTAGAGCGACGCTGGCTTTGAGAATATGACACTAGCGATGGGATATTTGAATATGTCATCAGTATTTCTGTCAACATTTTTATACTTACATTACGGATAATTACGTAGTTATGGAGAATAAATCTAATAATAATGGAAAGTGATAATAATAATAATAATAATAATTTATTGATGTCAAAATACATATATACAATGCTTACACACGTCAAAACATAAGACAATATAGTAGACATATAAAGATATTAAAAATAGGTAAACCACACATTGATATATAAGACAATGACAAACAAAGTTAAAAGTATTATAAAATTATCTGAACTAATTAACAAATTAAACAAGGGCAATTATGTGGTAATAAGTGTACAGTGCCTAGGTCGTTGTTAAATTAAATCTGAAAAATCGTTCCGAAAGAACTCCTCAAAACTGTAGAAGGCCTTAGTTTTTAAGTAACCTTTAATTTTATTTTTAAATTGCAAAAAGTTTAAGTTTTTCACTGAATGAGGAAGAGTATTGTAAAATTTGGCAGAATAATAACCTGCTCCATTTCTAGATCTCGTAAGTCGAAGAAAATTGACATTAATTTTATCACCATTCCTTGTTGTATATTCATAGATTTGGCTGTGCGTTACATATTGATGTTCATTTTGTTTAAGATAAAGTAAACACTCGAGAATATAAACAAGGCATAGTTAATATCTTGAGATTAATGAATTGGTCTTTACAATCATCTCTGTATCTAAGATGAGATATTATGCGATAATTCTCCAAAAATGCGTTTCATTTATTGCACATTTAACTTTAATTAATAATTCCTTTATTAATTAAATTCCTGTATTCAAAGCAATAAAGAAAATATTTGCATATTTCTTTGTATCAATGTTTATTAGAATATTAAACATGAGTAGTAGGTTGCCATAAAAAAAGTATAGTATGCAACTCGCACAAAATGGCAATTTTGCACTCGTATGAATTGCAGCACGAGCCGTGCAAAATGAGCCTGATTTTGTACTTATTGCATAATATACTATTGTGCACAAGGGTAATATTTAAGTTGGTTATTTTCTTCGGTGAGCTTGTCCCACATTTAATAATTTATTATAATTCACTATTCAAAAGTACGTGTACAATAATAGAAAATGACGCTGAAAATATAATTGTAAACAGAGCTGGGTCAAATACAGTTAGTATTATTTTCAACAGATATTTAATCTGTGTACTTAATGGTGACAAACTATTTAATATAAAAAGTTATATGATCTGAGATGAAAAACAATAGTTAATGTTGATTAAAGTATTAAAATATTGCATGATGTTTACATACTCTGAGGTTAGGTATCTAAATCTAACTGCAGTAAAAGGATAAAAGTGAGCGTAAACAAATTTATTGTTAAGAACAATGAATGATGCAATTTACTCTTCGTTTTTTCGAAGAGTATAACAACTTTGTGCTGTTGTTAATATTGTGACTAACGAAATTATTTTCACAGACGATTCTCCGGATGCCTTTGCGTTTTCTCGCCATTTACCGTTAACATTGGGTGTTTGGAGCTCTGAAGTGAGTTCACCATACCCTTATGTTTGAAACTACGTTACGCCCACAGAACTTAACTTACGTTACGTGATAAAAACCTACGATCCATGATCTGTCAAAATATATTAGAATATATTTTTTTATGGTTACAATTAATTATTTTTTATTTATTTGCTTTCATCATGATTACAGAATATTATTTAGGTATTAAGCAACTCATACGCTTTTTTATTTATTATGAAATTATTTACTTTCTGTATATTGTTGCCCTAATCTGGGCACGCTAATATACTTGTTAGGTAAATACTTTAAAACACTCATTATTGCAGAACCAATCAAAACAACTACTCTTCTAGCTAATACTGATGAAGTATTGAATTGCGTGATAGGATTCTAAGCATTTTAAAGCAAAAAAAAATATTAAAAATACTTAAATCATTTATGTAAATTCAAGTGTGTAAGTTGTGATTTGCTTAATACCTAAATAATATTCTCTAATCAAGATGAAAGCAAATAAATAAAAAATAATTGATTATAAAAATAAATTAAAAATAGGCTTATAAATAATGAATTAATGTTTCTATACGCTACTGATAAGAACTAACGAGTTCGAAAAAATAGATACAACTCCCCACTCCCCACTTGCTTTACTTCATTTATACAACAACATACAACTTCATATATTTTTTACACTTATTAAAATTCGACTTTCATATCAACACATTTTTTTAACAAATATGTAGTGATAACGGTAAAAATTTGAGACGAATTCATTGTCCTCATCTTAAGTTAGTGCTAGTTAAACCAAAAAATAATTGTTTTAATTATTTTACAATTTTTTCGCATTTTTGCCTCTTTCTCGAGCAACCAAAACCGCCCTATATTTTTTTCTCTATCAAGAGATAAGCTCCTGAACACTTTGGTTAAAGATGACATTATTTTATATTTAAGAAAAAATTGTGGTGTGACCGCTGCATTAGTTATAGGTAACGTCACGGCAGAGACTATGGTAGGGGAATTTCTGCGTGAGAGCTTATTTCTCTTTCTTAGTATCATGGCTCTATGCATGAACGATATGATGCTTTTAAAAGAGAGGTATCGATAAGCTAAGAAAATTGACCCCAATATATGACAAAAAATTTAACTATATTTTTTTTTATATTTCTCATTATTTTAGTAAAATACAGGACACTAACTTAACGCTACAATAAATTAAAAGTAAAAATGACTACGTTTTCTTCACCAGAAAAATCGACAAACTGAGGTCGAAATGGCTTTCTTTGGAAAATTGTACCCTTTTTTTACTATATCGAGTTTTTTTAGATACCTCTCCTTTATGTATAGCCACACGTGTATCACTGTGGGTAGCACAAGTAGTGGAGTCAATAGAGGCTGAAAATATGCATTATTTCAGAATAATTATGGGAAGCTTCGATTTTCCTAAGACCATTTGATATCACTTTTAAATAGCTTAAAATAAAAAGTTATAAACATATAATCGTGAGGAAATTGTTTATTAACTTTTTTTTTAACAAAATTATAAGTTGAAAAATTTTAAAGCAATTGAACTTAAATTGACATATAAGGGAGTTTTCAAGGTCGCTGAAACAGATAATGTTGTCAAAAAAAGGTAATTCAAAATGGCTAATCCAATATGGCCGACTTCCATCAGGCAATAAATTAATTCAAAACACTATTCAATTGAAAACACAATTTAAATATTCACATGAAAACTTAGAAGCTGAGAAAACGTGATATTGTACATAGTATTACAAGATGATCTGTGAAAAAGTGCCCAAACTACTTTTACAATGCTCTGCAGACACACAAACAGCGCAGCGTACCGGGAAGGTGATGCGTACTGCTTGCTGCGAAGATGTTGTTTTACTTTCAATCTCTTTCTATTATGCAAGCATTATAATTTGACTCATGGCCATATACCACGTGAATATTTTTAATGTTTTCAATATTTTAAACACGATAAAAATTGGAGAAAAATCAACATTGAGTCGATTTACCGAAAAAACTTGTTTTTTTCAATATTTCGTGAAAAGTATAGGTTATATATATATTCCAAAATTTTTTCATCATCAGATTTACTTATTTTGAGGTCCTACTATAAACGTATGTGCATAGGTAGGCTAAATAAATTTTTTATAAAAGTTATTAACTTTTATTTTACCCATAATTTCACGAATTTTAGAGCAATATTTTTTTATTTTCGTAAAAAAAGGGGGTTAATTTAATTAAAAATTTTTCAACTTATAAAATCCCCTTGAAGCATCTTAAAGTACACATTTCAAGCTTTAAAAATCGCACCTACAAAGATCTAATAACAAGATTTAAACCAAAGAGATAGGTGGTTAAAGTTAGTTATATATCAAATTTTATCATTTTCTCAAAATTTTGAAATTTTGGAAGTGTACATCTTCAAAAATAAATTTTTGAGATTTTTTCACTCATCGGATCTTTTTGTAAAATTACTTCAAGAGTATAATGTGAAAGACCCAAGTTTTTATCTTAAAATTTTTATAAATGGTAGAGCTTTTACCTGTGTCATCCCAAATCTCTTTATATTCCTACATATAGTCCAATCAAATATGTCTATCCAATCAAATAGGTCTATAAATCAAAATTTTGAGGTGAATACTTGAATTTTTGATATAAGTTACCTTGAAGTATCTGAACACGATTAATGAAAGATTTTTTTTTTCAACCCCCGAGAAGGGGTGAAAAAAAATATAATAGTGTTTTTTCAAAATTACTCAAAATGTGTAAAAACTAGTAAAAAAAGTTTCAAATAAAAATTGTAAAGCATGAAATTTTACATAAAAATGATCTCTTGACTTTTTTCGGTATTATTAAAAATAAGTAAGGGATGATATGTACGATTTTAAAAAATCATGGCGTGTTGAAAAGTTAAATGAATTTAAAAAAAAAATTTCTGTTTACTCAGAAAAATATAAACTTTCGTTTCAGAGAAATGGATTTTTTTAAAATTGTTAATAAAGAAGTTGTAACAATTTTAATTTTTTTATTTTCAATTAAAACCACTTTGAACGGTGAAATTTTTTTTTTTATATATATATAGCATTCGGTTCATCATTTAATATATTGAACGTTTGCTTTTGATTTTTTTTTCCCATCATTTTCAGAGGTATGAATTTATTTACCTGTTTAAATTTTTTCCAAATCTACGACACTGCTCTTGTGATGTCACGATAACTGAAAAGAAATAAAGAATGCTTATGACAAAGATAAAATTGTTTCGTAGCTACTGCGTTGCCTACAAGACGCACATGAGCCAGATCTATATCTTAATGCAGCATAGAATTAATACCCATGGGTAAAAAAAAATTTTCAAAAGCAAATGTTCAATATATTAAATGAACAGAATGGTATAAGAAAAATTCGTTTCACCGTTCAAAGTGGTTTTAATTGAAAATAAAAAAAATAAAAATTGTTATAACTTTTTTATTAACAATTTAGAAAAAAAAACCATTTCTCTGAAACGAAAGTTTATATTTTTCTGAGTAAATAGAAAAAAAAATTGAAATTCATTAACATTGCAGCACGCTATGATTTTTTAAAGTTCTACATATCATCCCTTAACTTCTAACCTCCCTAACTCTGTTAATTTTAATAATACCAAAAAAGTCAAGAGATCATTTTTATGTAAAATTTCATGCTTTACAATTTTTATTTGAAACTTTTTACTAGCTTTTATACATTTTGAGTAATTTTGAAAAAACACTGTTATATTTTTTTGCACCCTTTCTCGGGGGTTTAAAATTTTTTTTTTCCATTAATCGTGTTCAAAGGCTGTTTGGTAAGACTTAGGGTCTGAGGCCGAAAATGTTACATTGGCCCTACCTATCGGTTGTGAGACCTATGGTTACCTATGCATCATGCATATGGTGGCTAAAAACAGAAGAAAAAGTAGCACAAGGAAAGTTGCAGAAATTGCAACGCCTTGCCTGTCTAGGGACTACAGGAGCAATGCGCTCGTGTCCCACAGCAGCTATGGAGGCAATGCTGGACTTACTTCCTCTGCATTTGCATGTGAGGAAGGAGGCAGCACTTAGTGCCTTAAGGCTGCATCAGGCACTTAAATTCAGACCAGGTGGCCTGGTTGGTCACTTAAGAATTCTGGAGTTAATCCAATTCAAATACATGACCAAATCCACTGACTCAATGCCAATCAAGCATGACTTTCACTGCCCGTTTGATGTGCTGATTGAAAGCCGTCAGGCGGGCAGGGTCGGAGCGTGGCCTACGTAAATGATTCCATCAGGCCACCGCATTGCACTCGAATCCGACTGTGACGTCACGAAAGGAGTCTTTCGGTTTTACAAAGCTACTGGGCTGCGGGTGGATTTCACGCGATTTTGCAAGATTAATATTTTATTTTTTCGTATAATTTGTTTAGTATGAAGTTGAGTATGGATTAGTGTCAACTAATTGGGTTTCAATTTGTATTGGAGTCGAATGAAAAGTGAGTTACTTAAATATTTAATGTGCCTAACATGGTAATAATTCAAATAGATGGAGAGAAATACTATAAATAAATGATTCAACCTCCTAATACTTAATAATCATAACAGTTATTGAAATTTGATCTTGATTTATTAATGTATATTTATACTGTGAACATTATGAATGTGCCCTTAATTAATGAATGTCAATTAAACTCGGGTAAGAATGCCCCGTCGATGTTGCGTGCCAGGATTCAAATCAAATTACAATAAACAACGATATACCACTGTGTTTCGCGTTCCGTCGGACAAGAACCTGGCAAAAAATGGTCTCACAGCATTCACCGAAAACATTTTATCCAGAATAAAAATTCAGTAATCTGTGTTAATCATTTTAGTAAGCAATTTTTAATTACTGAAGATTCTGTCAAAAGAGATGATGGAACTCTTCTAACACTTCCTCGAAAAATCCATAAACTTTGTGAAGATGCTGTTCCTACAATTTTTAATGAACAACCCAAATCCAGAGTTTGATATCTGAAAGATTGAAAGTGACTTTCTAAACATAAAGTCCAAAAAAAAAAATATATTAGAAACGGAATAGACAGAAACCTGTGATAGTTGTGATATGCAAAGACTGCAACTAATTCGTATTTGTTTGACATACTTTTCTAATATATTGTTGAACAATTATTCTGAAGTGACAAATAATCATATAAGGGAAGAAAAACAAATGAGGTGTAATAAGAAAAAAGGTCATTGTTAAGAACGCCGACTTCTTGAATTTCTCCAATTTTTTTGCATAGATGTGTTCACAGACGTAATCATTTCTGATAGTTGAAATGTTGTGCTTATTTTGGAAAATTACCCCCTACAATGGGGGTAGTTTCGAAAAAAAATGCGAAATATCGGAAGTAGTAAGTAGGTATATTGTCCTCTAAATAATTTTATTTAGGGTAAGGACAATAATTTTTTTTATTAAAAATACCAATATTGTAGGGGGTAGTTTTCCAAAATAAGCGGAACATTTCAACTAGCAGAAACGATTACTATAACATCTGTGAACACATTTATGCAAAAAAATCGGTGTTCTTAACAATTACCGGAAAAAAAACACTAGCAATAAAGAGATTAAAATAAACTGTGATAAAAAAAGAAAAGTTGGTAAGTTGCAATCTCTGTAATAGGAATTAAATTTAAAATAAATATGTTGTACATATTTGTGTATGTACTGATCTTTTAATATTTATAACAATAACTGTTGTGACTTATTATTATAGAGGCATTTTAAATTTTTGTTACCCTCAATTTATTGCTGTTAGAGTTTAAAGAAATAATTATTTGTTGTTTTGTTTTTAACTATTTTATTTTGAATCAATAATCAATCAAGTGTGTATTTTAGTTTTATAGATATATTTAATTTTATAGTATAATACTGATGGTTAATCATTTACAAATTGTTTATTTATTTATTTTTAGAAAACTATTTGTGTTTTTATAATATATTTTATTATTAATTATATAAAGTAAATCATTTTTAAGCATACATTTACATTTTTTGTTCATATAATTTTATTAGAAACGTTCAAGAAAGCGTTAAAGGTTTTGGTATGTACCGTAATTCTAGGACTCCGACGACCGCCATTAAATTGAATGCGGTGGCCTGATGGAATCATTTACGTAGGCCACGGTCGGAGCATTGCAGTTGGAGAAAGAGTCACACATCTGGTACACAGATGGATCCAAGATGGATGAATGGGTTGGTGTGGGCGTAGCAGGGCCTAAATGCAGGCTATCTAAAGCCCTTGGTAACACCCCAACCATCTTCCAAGCAGAAATTTATGCTATAGATCTATGTGTCCAGGAATGCCTAAATAGAGGCACTCAAAGGGCAAAGATCTATATACTTTCAGATAGTCAGGCAGCATTAAAGGCTCTCAGGTCATATACCTTCGAGTCAAAAATTGCCTGGGAATGCAGACAATCCCTGAAGCAACTGGCAAAAAACAACAAGGTTACCTTGATGTGGGTGCCAGGGCATGAGGGGATAGAAGGCAACGAATTGGCTGATAGCCTCGCAAGAAAAGGGGCTGAAGCCCCGTTTTTTGGACCCGAACCGTTCTGTGGCCTATCCAAGGGACACATAACGGAGGAAGTCCAAAAATGGGAAAAGGAACAAAAAGAGTCCTACTGGAGGAACATTCCAGGCCAAAGACAAGCAAAAAGGTTTATAACCTATTCAACAAAGAATACCACAAGACTTCTCAAACTGGAAAAGTCCGATCTAAGGCTGATCACAGGCCTTCTAACTGGCCATTACCCCTTGAGATATCATCTCAAGAACATGGGCATGGCAGAAGATGACAAATGCAGATACTGTGAAGCTGCAACTGAAACTGCGGAACATATACTTTGTGAATGCAGGGTGCTAATCCACATTAGGCTAAAGTACCTAGAACAGGCGGAATTAAAGCCTGAAGACATAGGGATATTAGCTCCCAGGAAAATCGCAAGTTTTGCAAAAAGTCTTGGAATCCTGGGCAACAACTAGATGCAGGGTAATTCACAAAAGACCTTTTAGGTTGAGGTGAAGAAAGGCCAACCCAGGGCCAAGCGACCCCTTAAACAATCTACAATCGTGTTCAAATAGTTCAAAGTAACTTGTATCAAAAATTCAAGTATTTACCTCAAAATTTTGATATGTCGACCTATTTGATTGGACTAATACATTCATCTTTATATTTGAAAATATAAAAATCCAATAGCTACATGTTTCTTCTTTCATTTAATAGCAACATTTTTATAGTGAAACCGACAAAAAGTTGCAAACTGAATAATTTTTTTTAATGAGTTTGTGAAAATGTATAGAATAATATCCTGAAAAGTTTACATTCCGCTCGGACGCAGAACATAAAAAAAAGTTAACAAAAAAATTTTTTTCCAATTTTTTCAAAATTTTTAAATTAAGTCGATCAGGGCAGGAAAAAATAAAAAATACAGGTGGATAGACCACGTGTTTCTGAACAAAGAATATCCTAATATAATTTTTCACTAAAGCCACGGTAGTCCTGGAAAAAAATAGTGAAATAACCTTGTCACTCTGTGCGGCTAGCGCACGGTTAAATGCATACTATGGAACCTCTAAAAATTCTTAGCTGTTCTATCGAGTAAAATAAAGCTTTTTCTCTTTCTGGTTACACATTTTAAACATTTTTCTTAGTGAATAGGAGGATAAATAGTGAGTATCTAGGGAAAATATATAATTATCAATGCATACACAGACACCACACATACCCGCTGAATCGCTCGCATGGATTTTTACGTGCCTTTACTGTATTGTATTTATTACAGGTACACCATCCACATTTCAGCTATATCCAATGAATTCCTTATACATTTGTTAATGTATTGGAAAAGTTCCAGAATTTGTCTTCAAAACAATCAAAGATATTTTCATAGTTATAAGGATAAGATCGTGAAAATCGCAATTTGATCATATTTTCGAAAAAATGCATACAAGTAAATGATTTTGTGTTTGAACATTCGAAAAATATACATGTTTTCCGAAATAGTAATATTTAATTTTTTCCAATGGGTCAATTTCTCGACAAGTTACAGCCTCCAATACATATATTTATCAAAAAAAATCATCAAGCAAGGAAATTAAAATAATTTGAAATGTACTTTTTTTTAATCCTCGTTACTACAACGTAATAAACCATAATAATCATGAAGTGTACATACTTTCCAACAGTTCTCAATGAAGAAAGAATTTTTTTGAATATTGTTTATTGCGACGATTGAGTTCGGGCGTGATAATATATATAAGTATATTTTTCCCATCCATCCTTTGCTTGTATTGTTTAAAACAAAAAAGCATCAGAAAGCTACAATTTCCATCTTTTAAATGAACCAACACTCATATAGATTGAACAAATTCTGATTTAGTGACATGACTGACATGTAATTCAGTGCGTCACTGTCACAGTCATGCGTATTCAAGCGCGTGCATGCATGGATCTCGCTCCGAGTTATAACGTTACACTTGACTATTTTTTTCCGGAAAAACCGTGGTTTAACGATAAATTTTGTTAGGACATTTTTTGTTCATAATCCATCTGTATTTTTTTTTCTAGCTTGATTTAATTTCAAATTTTTGAAAAAATGGACGAAAGAAAATTTTTTTTCTACGATTGTACTGAAAGTCAAATTTTCTAACTTCAAAATGAGTGCAGAAAATATCACTTTGCCGCACGCCGTGCGGCAAAGAAATTGCCACACTCCTTGATTACATCTTCACTCAGCGGAATAAAATAGTGTGTTTACCTTAAAGAATTTTATATTACTTACTGGTAATAACAATTAAATTCTATAAATGTACATTAATTACACAGGAATTGCAATTACAAAGTCAAATTTTCTTACTTCAGAATGACAGCGGAAAATGTCACTTTAAATAAATCTGACAAGCAGCAAATTTAAAATTTTGGAAAGACTTTGAAAAGGGAAATAACTTCACAACCGTAGAAAAAATAGTATGTAACACACGTGTGGCAAGCTTCATTGCAAAACTCGTATGATAGGAACACTCGCTGCGCTCGTGTTCCTACTTTCATACATCGTTTTGCAATGAAGCCCTTGCCACACTTGTATTACAATCTACTATTTTTCACTATTTTTTTATTTTCTGCACCCGAGCGAAATGTAAACTTTTCAGGATATTATTCTACACACTTTAACGAACCCATTAAAAAAAAGTTTATACAGTTTGCAATTTTTTGTGGGTAAATACCTACGTCGACTGGACTATAAGCTTTTGTGAGGTCAATTTCATTAATTAGTTCGAAAGTTATAACAAATTTAGTGTAGCACGCCCGAGGCCGCGCGCGCTTCACTTGCCATACTTACGTGTTTCCGCGTTCCATTTTCGTGCGTTAAACAAAATAATCTGGAGCCTACATTTTTGATCATATACAAAAAAACTTCATATACATTTTTGATGTACCCTTACTTTCGAATGGGGCAATTACTTTTTAATAGAAAAAAATATTTTAAGATATATTTGACAGATACTAGTATTTTGCAAGTAATTTGTTTAATAACAAATTACGCTCAAAGACTATTGTTGGTAACTTTTGGTATGTTATTCTTGACATGTTCAGAGATGTAAAAAAAATATTTTAAGATATATTTGACAGATACTAGTATTTTGCAAGTAATTTGTTTAATAACAAATTACGCTCAAAGACTATTTTTGGTAACTTTTGGTATGTTATTCTTGACATGTTCAGAGATGTATTTTCAAAAGTTACCTCTTCCCAAAATTGTTCCGTGAAGATCTCTATTGACTCCACTAAAGCACATTTTTTGTTTTGATAGAGACTTTTAAAGACCATGGTGGAATAAAGTATTACGTTTTTTTTTTTTACTAAGTTTTCGTTGCGTTGCAATTTGCTTCGCAATGGCAGTGTTAACATTTTTTTGCATTTTTTTTATATTTCCTAATATTTTAAGATTTTTGAATCATATACACACTACAAACCAATATTTTGTAATTTTTTTTATATTTTAAACAACATAAATTTTATAAATTCCCACTTTTTTTTTATTGAATATTTGAAAAGTTCTCTTTAAAAAACTCACCCGTATTTTTTCTTTTTTGCGAAATTTGCTTTTCTACAGAAAAAATTATTATGTTATATGAATTTAAAATTGGCGGCAATATTTCTGCACTGATGACGAAATGGGCGGAATGACCAATCAGTATACTCTAGCACCCTTGGTAGAGGCTACATATGAGCAGATTGTACGTATAAATGTTTGTCTCTTTCTATAGTAGTCTTTTATTTGCATGAGGATTAGTTCACTTGGGTCACATCTGACCGGGTCAAAATTGACCTGACTTGAAGCAAATAAAATGAAACAGTTTTGTTTTGTCTTTTGACAACTTAAAAAGTTAATTCAATATTCTTGGTTTGTAGGATTGTACGCAGCATTTCATTCTTGGATATTTTTAGGTTAGAATTTAGACGAAAAAAACTGTCAAACGTCGGTATTTCTACCCCACCACTTAACTAACCAAAAGTTCAGAAGTGAGTATCCTGTGCGGGGTGGAGCAGCATCGGGAAGGGGGGATCTGACCTGATTACTTGTGACTTTAGATCATTTGTAAATAAAATATGACAAACTGCTGAATTATGTGACCAAACTCAGAAGTGACCTGATCCTTATGAAAATAAAAGACTACTTATCTTTACCGAATTGACAGACATGTCATCAAGCTTTGTTAGTTCTAGTCTAGCGACGTGTGAAACTACAGAAACTTTTCTTTGATGCATTTACTATTAAGTTGCCAAAAATGAATGAAATCTAAATCATATGACATTATTCCAAAGTTAAAACCTCTAGTTACTGTACTAATATATAATAATACATTTAGAGTTACAGGTATTTCATACCTGCTGAATTTATAAAACTAAATAGGTATGTACAAAAACTGAACAATAACGTTAAAATATGATTCATTTCACTTTTGTAGTATACATATTACAGTTAATAAATATAAACAACTAGGTTTAAGTGTTTTATTTTCTTTTACATTTATTGAATAATTTTTAAAATCATTATTAAATCTTTAAAGATTTATCAGTAACACTTATTTTATTTAAGTAAACAGGAATTGTCATTCACCATTTCACAGTCAATAATATGTAGATTATCACTTGCTGCCTTCTCAAAATCTGTCTCCATTTTTTTAATGTCTACACAGTACACACATACACAGACTTTTAAATAATTAATAAGAAACACAGTTAGAAGTCAAAATACTAGATCCGTACGATCACAACGTAAATTGTAAATAAGAGAATAATCTAATAATCTATTTATTTTATTTCCATCATTGTTGCCAAGTGTCCTTTATTTGTTGGGAGCCGACATGTCGAAAGTGTGTTTCTTCTGTTAATTATTATCATTTTTATTATAGAAAGTGGTATTATTCAATGGAAATTCATTATTTTCAAAAGCGGAGATAAAAAGTAGACATTCTTTAGTGAAATAATTAAAGCATTTCCTCTAACGTTAAACATTCATATACATTAGGCAACATGGAAATAGTCTCATCGGCAGGTTTCCAGACGAGATGTAAAATTCAGAAACATCAAGAGGTTCGGTTAATGTTCGTATACGGCATCTGCATCATTACCTTAAATTTTAAGTTTTTCAAGTTTATTCTCATTTTTAATGTTTGTATATGCACTTTTGGCTTGAAGCCGTACTGGCTCCAAGCAAATATTTCAAAATTCACGTAAATAATTTTTCAATATTGTTGATTAATAAAAATAGACTGCTAATTACAGGTTAGACTTCCAACCTACAAAAAGAGTCCTATTTTATTAGGACAAGGTATTTAGAACTTCATAAACATTACACTGAACTAGACTTTAGTTGAAAATACCGGAACCAAGCAGAAATTTTAATAATAGCTGGGTAATACTCTTAAATCTTAAGAAACACATATTTTTGAGGTTACCTGTGACGCCACGTGCAAATGCCCTATGAATCCAGAAATTATTTAATTTTGATTGGAGTTTCGCCCATGACGTAATTTGAGCGTGTTTACTTGTTTGAAATATGGAGTAAATTAGAGAATATTTTTATTTTTAATGATTTATGACAAAATAATCATCAAGTTCCATTACGTGGGAAAGGCCCATTATTAAAATTTATTACACAAAAAAATAAATGTCCTAAAAATAAATAAAAATCCTGACAGGGGCCCTTCATGATTTTTAATTTTTTTGTAGGCCCGGGCGGGCCCCCTTATAGGGCCGTGTCCCGGACCGATGACCAGAGAAAACCGGTCTGAGTATGGCCCTGACTAAAGTATGTGCATTTCTGGAGATTCTGGTGACACAATCTAGTTCACATGCATGCAAACAAGTTATTGTGAAATAAAATATATAATAGATTATCTACATCATAAATTCTTCAGACTATTTCATACATTTGTATATTTCATTTTTTTTTTTTTTTTGTTCGGGACATCTTTAGATTTTGATTCAAAGGAATCAGTAATTATTATATTTATTTGCATTAGAGAGTTTTTTTTAACGTAAAAATGGGACAACTTGTGTATCCTTAAAATTAGTGATTACAGATAAAGATGGTAATAGAAAATTAATACCTCTAGTAGATGCAGATAAACAACCACAAAATTCAGCGGAATCCACGAATACCTTACCAAAGAGGACAGGAAGTCTATCTATTATATTTAGGAAGGTAATGAATGCATAATCATAAAATTTGTACATTGACCATGCACACTTCCTGTTTTGTTTTAGTTTTATAATTTAGCTGGAGTCAGAATGGAACATCTTTGTACAAAGTTGGGTTTAACAGATATGGAATTAAAACAAAAAATATGGACTGTATTCGAAGATTCTATTCGCAATACTGATTTAATAAAAGATAGGCACCTGGATCAGTTGTTAATGTGTGCTGTATATGTGATATGTAAAGTATCTGGCAGTGCTTTGATGTTCCAGGATATCATGAAATTTTATAGGGAACAACCTCAGTCTGTTAGTGACGTATACAGAGATGTTCTTTTAACTAGGGAGAAAGTGGATACTGGTAGGTTGGTAAATATAATAAATAATTTAAAAAAACATTAAGATAAGTCAGAAATGTACTTTTAATCTATATGAGAAAGAAAACATCGTGGACAAATAAAATGCAAGCCTCTCTCGACAAGTATAAAACAAAATTTAACGCAAGCATATTACGAAAAATTTACACGTTCGCTGTGTATGGCTCTCATGAGAGTTGATCCAGTCCTTAGCGAAGTGCGTACAGCTCTCATGTGAGCCAGGCGACTTGGTACATTAAATTCATTTCAAGTGTATGAAAAAGATATAAAATAGCGTTATTGTTTTGCATGTCGGATATAGTTGACATTAGAACTGGTAACCGGATCTCAATGCTTAGACGACTTTGGCCGACATGGCCCTTTTGGCCCTAATTTTTATACTTACAATTTCGTTGAACATATTTGGATTGAATTTCGCCGGGATTTTGTCAGGTTTATCAAAAAAGTATGTAAGCGTTAGTTAAAGGTAGGTGACCAAATATAGAGCAGCAGTCAACGTGTTAAAGGACAAGGATAGACAAGGGCCTTTTTTCGCCCATCGGCCATGTCATATGACATTATTTTTTCCGAGTAGTATATGTCTTGACAAGTAATAAAAAACAATTTTTTGGAAAAATGTTTTTATTCAATACACACAGAGAATATGTGGTTTTGAGAGCTGACACGTTTAAATTCGCGCGCAACTTCGACACCACTACGACTCCCACGGAAACTATTTTATTTTTTATACATTGAAGCGCTTGATGAACCAATATAAATTGACCATTATTTAAAAGGATAAATACCCAACTATGCAATGAGGTATACATTTTTTTAGTTCATGGAACGCATCTAACTGAAATATACATTGAAAGTTCAGAAAAACGTCAAAAAATTACAAAAAAAATTGCAAACATGCTTACTTTGAAATGCTATTATTACAACTTATTGTTGTTTTTCAAATGTAAAATATATGAAAACATAAAGATCATATGTTTAACTATAAATAAATAACGTTTATCGATTTTAAGGAGAACTTTTTATTTTGATGAAATTAGTGGGCGAAAATATGTAGCCTATCTACCCTTGTCCTTTCAGTGTAAGAGATTGGTTTTAAAAATATGTTTAAAGTAAAACTAAACTTTTAAACCCAAGAACTCCATTCTTCAACCCTTATCATTCTCACAAACAATGTAGAAGCTGCCAAATTAGAAGGTAAAAGTATGCAGCAGTGTTCTTAGACAAGGCATTTGATAGTGTCTGGCACAAACGCTAAATATACAAATTAGTAGAACTCGATAGCCTAAAATATCCCGTACTTTTTATTAATTAATTCAATAACTAGAACACCAAAAACTAATGGTGAAACTCTTAAGCAGCTATTCTACAGACTTTACAGCTGAACAAGGAACTGTACAAGGTTCTCCTCTTTGGCTCTTATATAATATATATTGTTAAGGCATATACAACCATATGCAAAAAAAAGACCACTTTATTTTCTACCCTGGAAAGGACTGCTCTTCTTCGTGGAAAGCACTGGTCTCTTTTTAGGGGATCATAAAAATCAATGTACAATAGGCCGACAGGCCTGAGTACTGTAGATCTTCAGATCTGCTCACATTTCTAATATTAAATTAGATCAGAACCTTTGGCCAATTTTTTTGCTCTTTTTAGGGTATGGTAGATGAAAACTGACACAAGTAATTTTGGCTCATGTAAAATTAAAAATTTTCTTAGTTTTTATTTTTTTTGGAAAAAAATAAAATGACAGATCGGATGTGGATCTATGCATTTTATTCATAATTTACTTACAAACATTTTGATTTCTTTTTTGGCCTGATCCGATGAACAGAAGAAATATTAAGAAAAAGCGAGACAAAAACACATTTTTCAAAATTAAAAAACTTATTTTCCAAGAAACGCTCACCTCCCAGACTAATAGCATACACATTGCATTTCCACAAAAAAATTGCTCCCGCCCCTCAAGCAATCATTGAAATCATATTTTTGATGCTTAATTTTATTCAACAATTAATTTTTTTAAGCTAGTGTTGTAATTACATTACTTTTTTTAAATTTACTAATGTAAATAATTTTTCTGGATTTAATTTCATTTCAGATGGAACAATCATTAAAGCTAGACGAAGTGATCTTATCTATTTCTACAATTCTATTTATGTAGATGTAATGCAGAAGTTTGCTGTCAAATTTCGAAGTTCAGTACAAGTAAGTATGTTTCACATGCCACGTAGTGCAGTACTTAATTATTTTTTGATAAATTTTAGAATAGTGCACTTCTCTTAAGCCCACTTCCTGCGATAAAGAGGGAGTTAGTGTCTCCCAGCATACAAGTAGTAGGGAATGTTTTTGTGAAACCTCTTGAAAGTCCATCAACTGCTACTGGAACCAGTTTTAATTACTTTTTTAGTCGTAGTCCCTCAAAGGTATGTAATAATATTAACCAGAAACTAGATTTTATAAAAATTGTTTAAAAATTTTCACTCACAAGAAATGGATAACAAATTTTTTTGGTCAGAGGTAAATAAACTTAACAAAAAATTAAACCAATAACCCAGACTGACCCAAAAAAGCTTAATAATTATTTCATCTCTATAACCACCCACAAGAATCCCTTAAATTAATGAACCTTTTCTACAAATTCCTAATTTACATCATATTACTACCTGTAGTATAGTTTCCACAAACAGCAAAACACTTCAACCCTACACTCGACCCTCTTTGCTCCAGTCATGTTGGACATCATCTGGAGATGGGTAGTTTAGATCGGTTTTAATCAGTTTAGCCTTCAGTTGTTGTCAGAGCCCCGAACTGTAATGATAAATTCCAGAGAAGGGCTTCACGTATATAGATATATATATATATATATATATATATATATATATATTGTTGTTTCTTAGGTTTTCGCGGGTGTTAAATGAAAGGTTGTTGTGCTTCCGGGTGTTTTCCCACGTAGTTGACAGGCTCCTGCTGGGGCCACGGTTGTCTAAACGACGTTTCGGCAGAATCCTATCTGCCATCTTCAGGTTCTCGCTGAAAGCTGCCTACTGCTGCTCCTCGTTGCTCGAACTGAACTGACGTTCTCCGCGCTGTGCGGTTCCTTATATATGCTGGGGCCTAGAGCGCGCATGCGTAACTGGCTACGCGTTGTTGGCCCTCTACTATGTGTGGGAGGCGTAGCGGGCGCCTGAGATGATCCGGCAAGTGGCCTCGCTGTGACGTCACGTCTCACGTGACTTCCCATTGGTGGTCGTGGATCCTCGTGTCTAATCGTCTTCGTAGGTGGTCGTGTTTCTGTTTGATTGCGCGACTGGCTACGTGTTATTGGCCCTCTACTGTATGTGGGAGGCGTAGCGGGCGCCTGAGCTAACCCGACAAGTGGCCTCGCTGAAACGTCACGTTTCACGTGACTTCTCGTTGCTCGTCGTGCATCCTCTTGTCTAATCGTTACCAGAGGTTGTCGTGTTTCTCTTTGATTGGCCAGCGCTTGACTTCGGCTCCTCGTGATAGGTCCTCTTGTGGCAGGCTGTGGTGTCTCTTCGTGGTTTGTCACTGCTCGAACGTGCCTTCTCGAGCTCTCAAAGCGCTGGCCAATCAAAGAGAAACACGACAACCTCTGGTAACGATTAGACAAGAGGATGCACGACGAGCAACAAGAAGTCACGTGAAACGTGACGTTTCAGCGAGGCCACTTGTCGGGTTAGCTCAGGCGCCCGCTACGCCTCCCACATACAGTAGAGGGCCAATAACACGTAGCCAGTCGCGCAATCAAACAGAAACAAGACCACCTACGAAGACGATTAGACACGAGGATCCACGACCACCAACGGGAAGTCACGTGAGACGTGACGTCACAGCGAGGCCACTTGCCGGATCATCTCAGGCGCCCGCTACGCCTCCTCCCACACATAGTAGAGGGCCAACAACGCGTAGCCAGTTACGCATGCGCGCTCTAGGCCCCAGCATATATAAGGAACCGCACAGCGTGGAGAACGTCAGTTCAGTTCGAGCAACGAGGAGCAGCAGTAGGCAGCTTTCAGCGAGAACCTGAAGATGGCAGATGGGATTCTGCCGAAACGTCGTTTAGACAACCCTGGCCCCAGCAGGAGCCTGTCAACTACGCGGGAAAACACCCGGAAGCACAACAACCTTTCATATATATATATATATATATAAAATGTTGTGACATTTGCAAAAATATATATTTTAGGGCAAAAGCCAGAGAAAATAAGCCATCGTAGCAACAGACAGAGGTACATAACTCATTGCACGATATTGTTACCTTCGTGTATGAGGAACTGCACTTACAACCCTTCCACGAAGCTAGGGGAGGTCAATGACCTCAAGTAAGACTTAAAATGTGATATGGCAACTTAAGTAAAACACCTCTATTTGAAAAAAGCTCACATGCATTATGTTTAGTATAATTTATGATAATTAGGTATAAAAGGATACACCCAGTAGGGTAAACCATATGTAAAAAGTAGACAAACCTTATAATATGTTAAAATAACTAATTAGAGAGACCACAACAAGGACTCAAATGTGTAGAATCAAGCTTTGTTCTTGTAGAAACCATAAACTCTCTGAACACTCTCGTAGTGGACTCGTCAAACTAAAAAAATAAAACATTTTATTAAAATAGTGCTACAAATTAGACTAAAGGACAATAATAGTGGACAATGGTGACGTATTAAGTATTAGAATACGTATATGAACGCTAATAATGAGCAAAATTAACATAAAATCTACTTATAAGAAAATTTGAAAAAATATCTCTCGGCAAACATACATATATGAAGGTTTTACAAAAAGGACACATCGTAATGAGATAAAACTCACAGGAAACAAAGACTAGTACCTGTTAGTGAAGTGCAGCGTAAAATCTCTGAACTGTGACACGTTGGGAGGTATTTCTTAATAAATCTTTGTGTATTCTAGATACCTTCACATAAAATGAACTGCAACTTTTCTTAAAACCCATGTAGATATAATATTTCTTATCCTGGTGTGAATTCAGGACACTAGTGTTGTTTTGTGTAACTTTTGATAGGACACTATGTATTAGTTTAGGCACTGCTCACCGATGAACTTGGAGGTGGGTACCTAAAATATTTGTTCACATATAATTATGTTTTAAACCTATCTAGGTAATAAATGTTTGTAGATAATTAATAATTAGTGTGTTAAGTAGGATCTGGGCGAATTTTATGTAGTTTTATGTAGTAATAAGGTCAGAAAATAGCAATATAGAATATTTATCAAAGTGTCTTAAAAATCATTATGGGGGTACAAATGGGGTACCAAAAGGATTGGGAGTGCATAGTAAAGCGCATTCCAATGTTAAAATGAGCATATAATAAGTAAAAGGCATAAAAAAGTACATGTTTATAAAAATCAAAATTCTTTATTAAAATCATACTATCTGATTTTTGTATTCCTGTCAATCTCAGCGAATAAAAACGCGAGAAGTGGCAAAAACAGTCTAGTAAACGCGGTCGTAGAGGCAACATGTTATAAATTTTACTCCTGAAAACTCCTAACCTAAAATTTTTTTAATGAAAATTTACCCTATTGTTTGAAACCGTGTGTTTACGGAAGTAATCATATATGAAATTTTGAAAGGAGTTAGGAATGATAATTTTAATAAGTATTCTATGCTTAAAATATAAATGTTATGAAAATGTTGTAAACTAGACTCAAAGTTTCCAAAGCCGACTCGCATATTTATCCATTTTAAATATCTAAGGTACTTACCTTAAAGTAAAATTTAATTCTTATAAAAACCCGTGCTTCGAAAGTGATTTCCTTAAAATAAAGTGTCCCGAAGGAAGAAAATAAGGGAAAACAAATAAATCAGCTTTATCCAATCATCTGAACTTCTAGTAATCTTCAAGCACCTGCGGTTGGTAACATCAGTAACCAGCTTTGAACGAGAATCCAGGGGCGTACTCACAGCAGTTGTGCGCGATTGAGCTCAGCGGCGTTACGATAGCGGTAAAGTATAAAGGTACCTTATCGGTTATTATTTTCACTGATCAGTTAATAAAATTTTTGAATATATTTGCAAAGGCCAATAAATAAAACGCATAATTATCCATACATCTTAAATTTTATTTATGTAAACTGTGTATTTGTTAAATTCATAAATTTACCTCGTCCAGATCATTAAATTTTGTAATCTTTGTTTGAAATATTGGTGTATTATTTCAGTTGCTAGAGAATACATTGCATTTCAGGAACCGGCTATCTGAGAGGGAGTTGTACTGCACAGTCGCGGTACACTCATGCTCTGAGGTGTGGCAGTATCGAGTTATCTCTCGACTGTTGCATCCGATGGTTTAGGCCATCTGGCGCTCAACAACAAAATTATATTCTTCTTCTATCTTATCACAACAAAAATAGGTGTAGGCCGTCTTTTTCAGTAAGTTCACAACAATATATATATATATATATATATATATATATATATATATATATATATATATATATATATATATATATATATATATATATATATATATATATATATAATATATATATATATATATGTATATATATATATATATATATAAACATCATTTTAAACCACATATACACGGGCATTCGTTTTCGCCTCCACTTTTTCGATTTCGCCTCCGGTTTCGGAGGCGTCGGCTGTTGGTACCCTTATATTCGGAGGCGTATCTATGTGTTAGGCATGTATATATATATATATATATATATATATATATATATATATATATATATATATATATATATATATATATATATATATATATATATAATATATATATATATATATATATATAGGTATAGACGGTATATTGTGTAGCCCGATATATCGACAGGTCGTTCATTAGCCCGGCATTTCCCGAGTGTATAAATTAACAAATTTATTAAATATGGCGATTGTTATGAATCTTTTCTAATAGGAAGCCACTAGGGGTAGCTAATTATTATTTTTCTTTCAATTATATAAACATGGCATATTTCAGAGCCCGGATATATTTACTGATCCTTTCAAAGCCCGCTGTATATAAGAATATAGATAGCGTTCGTTCTCCGTCCCAGCGATGTTGCCAATGTAATCGGGCCTCAGTAGGTTATATTTTTATAATATATATTTCTTTGATGCATGCATCGTCACGAAGCACAACATAATAGGAGTCTTGCTATACCGCGCCACTACCATTACTGTTTACAGTAGAGACGCTAATGGAGGGCCAGCTATTAAAGGAAATGTATTCATTCTTTGATCGCCAAAATAATATAACAGTTACGTTTTTTATTATTCATTGTTACGAATTTGAAGATATGTTAGAAGAACCTAATAAAATATTAGGTAATTTTTTTATGCAAATAGACATTAATTATTAATAACTGATAATGTAATTACTCCGTGGTAGGCCTATAAGTATTTAAATATTTTGAATTTGTCCTCATTTTTTGTTTTCCACTTTTAAAGTATTGCCTTATTAACAGTAAAATAAAAAGATGCAAAGGAGTAGAAATTAAATTACGTTTATTTACCTAACATAGATATATCAAAAGAATTGTTTTAATAGTAAAAGAATCCCTTGATGCAATTTTTCTTTTGAAAATGTACTTATTTTGAGACAGCAAGTGACCTTTGTGTTTCCGAGTATATGGGTCAAATATGAGCAAAAAATGATTGCCATCAAATAACAACAAAGCATGAAGTTCTCTTTGAAGTATTTATAAGTTTTTATTTAATTTTATTTCACTGTCACTATAATACTTATAGGCTTAATTTTGAAAAAGTTATTACAATGACCTTTACTATGTACCAGCTGTCCCAAGTTAACATCAATTGAAAGTTGCATTATATGAAATAAGTTTTCAGATTCAGCTTGTCCCACTGTGCAAAGAAATATCTTTAAAAATTAAAAAATATATATTTTCTTAAATTGCGCAGAACCCTTAAAGTGTACAGATAAACGTATAGGGACAAAAAAGTGTCTTCTTTACAAGAGCTCTCAAACAAACAAAAAAAAAAGAAAATAGAAATCGAACCATTAGGAGCTGAGATAAAAAAACATTCATTGTGGCTAATGGCAGCCATCTTTAATGGTCGCCATTTTGGTGTTGCACGGATTTTAAAGTGGCTCCCTATCTAGAAAGTTACCTTTTGGCATCAACTATGACCACAGAAAGTGGCACATTCCAATCAAAAAGTGCAGATTATTGGCTTATATAGCCATGTACCCGACGTACTATAAAGCACAAAGTTCCCTTTTAAGTATGGCAAGCAAAAATTTAATATTTTCTTTTATTGCTTATATGTTATATGCTTGCACTAATAGAAATAATAATTATTATTATAGTACAGTACCTAGAGGTGAAAATATGCAAAACTTCGGAATAATGTCATATTGAATGGATTTCGTTCATTTTGGAAGTATAAGCTTCACAGAAAAGTTTCTATATTGTGCGGGGGCTTGCTAATTAGGGGGTAGATGCCACCCCCTCTCAGGGGGTGGCACTTAAAAAATATATATATTTATTGGAGCTGAAGTATAATCAAATTTTAAGAAGAAAAGGTTCTATGCAATTTTTCACACAAATTGATAGTTTTTAAGTTATAACTTCAAAATTGCGATTTTAGCTTAAAAAAAAGTTTTCCAAGCGGCTTTCGTCAGGTATCTCGAGAAGTATTACTTTATCGAAAAAATGTTACAGACCAATTACATAAAGTACAAACTGGGAATTAATTATATTTTTTGTTTATTGGTGTAGGATTAATAATTTCGGAGATATTTAAGTTTACATTTGGCATCCAAGGGTTCAAAAGATAATTATTTAGAGTGAGAGTTAAATATCTCAGAAACTGTGACACATACGTCAAGGATGCTAGTAGGTAGAATAATAGGTTATTAATTAAGCTTTCAACTGTTTTTTTATTTGTTTCTACAGCATAAAAAACAAAGAAGTTATGACCGAAGCAATGTGCGTCTACACATTTTTTTTTAAACAATGTCGCCATTTTGTTCCTGTAATTAGCCAGTAATTAAAAAAAGGAATTTCAAACACTGTTTCTCATTAATATATAGCATGACGTAGATGTCAAATTTTTTGGTTTGTATACAGCACTTGCTTTAGAAAAAAATACAGTTTAAACTATAAAGGTATTTTCGATAAAACGATATTTTGTTTTCCTTGTCCAAATGGGTATCTCAATAAATATTAGTTTTATTGAAAAATGGGTAGAGACCAGAAATAAAGCTCATAAACTGATAATGAATTTAGCTTGTTTATTTATTTACATAGATTTAATAGTTTCGGAGATATGAAAGTTTACAAATGGCGTCCGAACGTTTATAAGTCGTAAAATGCAGTTTTTAAATGTTAAATATCTCAGAAATTGAGACACCTACGTCACGCATACTAAGAAATGAAATTAAAGACAATTAATTGTGCTTTCAAATTATTTTTTACTCGTACCTGTAGCATAAGAAGTAAAGAAGTTATGATGTAAAAATGAGCGTATTTATATTTTTTTATATAAAAAGGTCGCCATTTTGTTACTCTAATTAGCCAGTAATTTAAAGAAATTATCTCAAATACAGTTTTTCGTTAGGATGTAGCATTACCTAGTGTACCTTGTTTGCTCATTTAAAGCACTTACTTTAGAAAAAAATGCATTTTAAACTTTAAAGATAATTTCAAAACACTTGGATACCAAATATAAACTTAAATATCTCCGAAATTATTAATCCTACATCAATAAACAAAAAATATAATTATTTCCCAGTTTGTACTTTCTGTAATTGGTCTGTCACATTTTTTCGATAAAGTAATACTTTTCGATATACTTGACGAAAGCCGTTTGGAAATACCTTTTTTTTAAGCTAAAATCGCAATTTTGAAGTCGTTATAACTTAAAAACTATCAATTTATGTGAAAATTTGCATAGAACCTTTTCTTCTTAAAGTTTGATTCTATTTCAGCTCCAATGAATATATGTATATATATTTTTTAAGTGCCACCCCCTGAGAGGGGGTGGCATTCACCCTCTATAAATTAGCAAGCCCCCGCACAATATAGAAACTTTTCTGTCAAGCATTTACTATTATACCTCCAAAAATGAACTAAATCCGTTCAATATGACATTATTCCGAAGTTAAAACCTCTAGTTACACTGTACTATTAGTGCAAGCATATAATATACTTGTGCCCGACATTAATTAGTCTTCGCAGATACGCTTAAAAAGGAATTTGTGTGATATTCTTTTCTTTTCTTTCTTTTTGGGTTCAAAAGTTACTAACAATAATTGCAACAAAATATGCTTTTTCGTCAATATTTTGAAAATTAAGCAAGATAAGGCAAAACAATATACGTAACTTTCGGTAGAGCATAAAATTCTCTCGTATAATGGTTATAATAAAAAACGGTACATTTGATAGTTAAATTATCGTTATTAAAGGTAATATAATATTTATATATTTTTTTATATAATTGTTTATAATTATATAAAAATTTTGTTTTAATAGTTTTCTCAATCTAATGTAATACTGCGTACCGTCATAATATGTTTTCTTAATGTATATGGGGAAGCTAGTTTAGGCTGACCTCTTCCTTTTGTGTGTAAACTCTTTTGTGCACCTTTTTTTCTTACATCCTTCTACCTACATTCAACTTAAATCTGGTGACAGTTGCTTTCTTGCACAGAGCAATAAAACAAAGCGTCTCAAATGCCAAAAGAACTGTTGCCAATGGTATACAAAAGCTACACAACGCCTGTTTAAAGCAAGATCGAGTTATATTACAGTATTCAGCCATAAATCTAACTAAAAAATTATTAGTCCTAAATTACTATGACGAAAATAAAATGTATAAATGAAGTATAAAGAATTATTTTAGAATTTGTTAAAATTAAATAATCAAAACATTAGAATACATTACAACAAATTAACTGAGCAGTTGGAAATTTGAAATAAAATGAAAGTCATTGTTTATAAGAAATGCTTTAGTACAGAAATAGTATATTATATTACTAGGAGTAGAACGCACTCTTTTTTTGTGTTGAGCCCAGGATTTGCGGCTGAGGCGAAGCCGAAGCCGCAAACTGGGCGAAACACAAAAAAGGCGTTCTGCTCCGTGTAATATATACTATTTTTTCTTCAAGCGTATTAAAATGCAAAAATTCATTTATTTATCATAAATGTACAAATATTTAAACTACAGTCTTACATGTTGACACAATATGACAAGTGGCTAGTGGATAGCGCGCCACCGGTGGTTTTCGGTATTAACATTATGTTACTAGTAAAACAATACCCACTACGGCGGCGCTTTCGGAACTAACATTATGTTACTAGTAAAACAATGTCCACTACGGTGGCGTTCGGTACTAACATTTTGTTACTAGTAAAACAATGTCCTACTTCTACTTCTGTTTTTGGTGACATAATTTAAACATTTTAATACGCTTGAAGAAAAAAATAATTTTCAATTCCGTAAAAATACATGGCGAAAACTGCAGTCCTATACTTCACGAAAAGAATTATTTGTAGAAGGTACAAATTTTTTCTTTATTTTTTGAATAGACACGTGATATTTTTAACTTCAATATTTTATAAACAACTCGAAAAATAAAGCAATAAAAGATATAGTTTCACTCACTTTCGTTACAGATTTATGCATTATTACACTATACTTCTTAAATTATACAGAGACAGTAATTACTTCCACATCCAGTGGAAGTATAGTAACGACAAAAAAATTTAAAAATTTTTTTTTGTTCAAATAGGCTTAGAATGTCATGAAACGTCGAGATTTTAAGTTTGAGCGAAAAAAAAATTTCTGTTTGTCTGTAACTTTTTTTGTGCGCACGTTTACTCAGGAACTGTTTGAGATATTGACTTGAAATTTGGTACACATATGTACTTTAACGAGATCTAGAACTAGATTATATTTTCATCTTGTTCCGTCGAAGGGTTGGGGGGTAAATTGGGGTAAATTTGGGGTAAACAGGTAAATCAAGCAGGTAAGAGTCCATAAAATTGGTATTTAGTATATATAAGAGAAGCTAAGGTCTCAAAAAAAAATTGACATTAGCCACCCCCATTACCACCACCACCCCATTATTAAAGGGGATGAAAAAAAATGTGATTTAGTGTGTGTACAAGGACCAGAAACCTCAAAATATTTTGTTACTTCATCCACCCCCCACTACCACCCCCGCCCCCCTACCGATGTGGGGTATCGTTTTATGGGTTTTTGGGGTAGAGGATTATTAAAGTTCCGTAAATAATTATTTTCACATACAAAATTTTTTCGTCATGAGTGACTTGGATAGAAAATCTGGATATGGAAGTAGTGATTCCTTGGGCAGCTGTTTTTTAATGGTTTTTATTTTCTTGCTAGTTAACAATTTATCAGAAAGTTTTTTGTCTATTTTTATTCAATGCTTAGATTTAGTTCAGGACTTCTTATTGCACTTGTTACCACACCAAAACCAAAAACAAACTAAAATAATAAAATCGCGGCAGAAAGAATTCCTTAATCACCTTTTTTGATGCTGTCATAAAGTTGTTTAGGGCAAACGCTCTGCTCTTTTCCCACTAATATTTTCGTTAGTGTTTTCTAACTGTGATTAAAATATACCTTTTTTATTTAAATATGTAGGTATATTATTTGCCTACATATAATAAAACAAGAATAGCAATAGGCTATGTTTTGATTTTAACATTGTGTTAAATAAAATGGACATTTCGGTCAGAACGCTTTGGTTATGCAGACAAAATTAATGTTTTGAATCTAGTTTTTGTCAATTTCCACGGCATACTTGATATGAGTATTTTCTCGATTTTTGAATTATTATTCACAAAAGAATTTTCATGTTTATGTATACGGTTGTTTTTGTTATTTTTTTCTATCTAAAAAAAATATAAACACATTCGGCGATTATTAATAACAAATTGTTTATTAAATAAACAAATAAATTCACAACAAAAAAAATTCTTTTTTCCACCTTTTGGATAATTGCAAATAATAAATTTAGGAATAAAATTTTTTCTTAATAACATGTTTAAATAATGAAAAAAGACAAAAGTGATTATAAACAATTAAAAACAATTTTTAAGAATTTTTTTTTAATCATAATATTCTATAACAAATAAAATGGCAGAAAAATATTTTTCAAAAATACGTAATTTATATATTTGTTTATAAAATTTGTTTAAACAAATAGCAATAAACATTTTAAGTTTATGTAATCTTATAGTATTTTTGAATATAAAAACAGCAAGAGTAATTAAAATTAATAAAAAATTTTTTTTTCCATCGGGATATTGTTCCTTTAAGTGTTTAAATAATAACATAATTTTTATGAATTTTAAAATTAATATTTAATAACAAAAATATTTTTACTTGTTTCGGACGGTTTCAGAGCATCGTAACGCCTTAGTGTTCGCTGCGCGGAGCTCTATTTTCAACATTAAATTAAAATCATTAATAATCTCGTTAATAATAGATGTAGAGTTTCGGGAGTCGGGACTTTTTTATTGGGGATTTCTTCCTCTTTAAGAATCTTTCTTTCTTTAAAATTTTTAATAGTTTTCGAGTTATTTGCAAAAACGGAACTCGTTATTTTTTCAATTTTCATTACTTTATAACTTTTGCAGTTATTTATGTGCGGGTTTAAAACTTTTGCACATTTTTCTAGACGTCATTCCGAATCCAATGCAATCAAGGTAGGTGCATGACGTCAGATGCACCATGCAGGGAGACCGACTACAAATATAAATTCAAATAACCATCATAAAAATATATGAGTTCATTAATAAAAAAACCGCTGCCTAAAAAATCACTACTTCTACATCTAGATTTTCCTGCCCCAAGCCTTTTACAGCAAAAAATGTCGATACTATATTTGCAATCCACTGTGTAAAAATAATTGTTCATAGAACTTTGATAATATAATATTTGAAATGGTCTATCCCAAAAACCTATAAAACGATGTGCAACATGGTAGTGGAGGTAGTAGAGGGGGAAGCTGTTGGCAAAAAATTTAGAGGCTCTTGTACACATAAATCATAATTTTATTTTTTTATTCCCTTTAATAATGTGGTAGAGGTGGTGGCGAGTGCCAAAAAAGTATTCAGGCCTTTTGTTCCTTTATACACACTAAATCACAATTTTATCTTTTTATTCCCTTCCATAATCACCTTCAATAATTTGACGATTACTATACTTCAACTCCACTACGTGGATGTGTAAGTAATAAGTATTCCGCAGTTATGACGTTGTTCTCTTTTGCACGTCCAAATAGAATAAAACGATTCAAGTTAGCCCATCTAAATTGTGTTTTTAGAGACCATGTAGGCTTAACAGGGAACCAAGACAGATCACGTCATGCAGTTAGGTGCACCATACAGTAAAGGGAACCTGACTTAAAAAACCGCTTCCTAAAGAATCCCCATTTCAACATCCAAGTCTCTTACAAAGAGAAAAAGGTTGATATTGTATTTGCAGTCCATTATGTGGAAATAACTGATCATAGAACTTTAATAATATAATATTTGCAATCGCCTACCACAAAAGCCCATAAAACAAAATGCCATATCGACAGAGGCGATGGTAGTGGGGGGTATAGCTGATGCAAAAAAAAATTAGGCCTTTGGTACTTATACACACACAAAATCACAATTTTATTTTTTTTCGTCCTTTAATAATGGGGTAGGGATGGTAATGGGGGTGATAGTGGAAGTGGCTGATGTCAAAAAAATTTTGAGTAGGTACTTGGCTTCTCGTACATACACTTAATCCCAATTTTATAAACTCTCACTTGCTTGCTTTGCCTATTTATCCCCCCATCCCAAACTTCAACGGAATAAGATCAAAACATAATCTATTTCCAGATCTCGTTATAATACACAGGTGTCCCAAATTTTGAGTTAACATCATAAACGGTTCCAGAGTAATCGTGCGCACAAAAAAAAATTACAGACAGATTTTTTTTGCTCAAACTTAAAATATCGATCTTTCGTGGCATTCCAAGCCTGTTTAAAAAAACATTTTTTTTACGTTTATTATACGTTCACTCCACTATGTGGATGTGGAAGTAGTACCAGCTTATAGTGATTATGGACAATGCCTATCTATCCTTATAATATGTAAAACATCATTCTGCATAATAATAATTATTGTTTAATGACCGATATTTCTCCATGAAAATTTTAGTACCAAAATTATAATAATTAAGTATAGTATTATTGAATACTGAATGCAAAAAAACACAATCCTAATTTAGGGTCAGATGCTACTATACGTCGGACAAATGGTAGAAAGTATTAGCGTAGAAAAGTAGCGTATAAGTGTAGAAAAAAATTATTAGCGATTTTTTTACAAAAAAAACTAGTAAGGTCTTCTTAATCAGCATCTTTAGAAACCCAATTGTACAAGATTACATCGTAGTGAATTCAAAGATGTTTGAGACAGGGGCCGTCAAAAAAACTATTTTTTCAACTAAAAATAATTTTTATCTGTAAAACGGAGTCTCAAATGAAACAAGGTATTCTACATTTTTTGTTCAGAATAATGTATTATAAAAGTATGAATTGATTTTACAACAAAATAATTGTTTATTTAATAAGACAAAAATTAAAAAGTAAAATAAATAAAAAATAAATAAATAAATTAATTAATTAATTCATTAAATTAAATTAATTGCCCAATAGCATTTGTTTTCATGGTTTACTTAGGTTTTTATTGAAGATTATTTGTTAGAAAAATGGTAGGTATAGTAGGTAAAATTTTTGCCTTATTAAACACATTATTCTGAACAAAAATGAAGAATACATTTTTTTCATTTGAGAATCCGTTTTATAGATAAAAATTACTGTTTTTGACGGCCCCTATCTCCAACATCTTTGAACCCACTATGATGAAATTTTGTACAACAAAGGGGTTCCCAAAGGTGCTGATTAAGAATATCTTACTAGTTCTTTTCTGAAAAAATCGCTAATATATATTTTTTGAAAATCGACCTCCTCTTTCCATTCTAGAATCGAACGCCTCCGTCTAAAATTAAATGTGGTTACGTCTAAAGACTTACTCTATAGGTATATAGTCACCATTAAAATTTCAAAATATTCGGATATCAAATGAGCGAGATATGAGGGTGGCTCCATGAAAAGTGCGACACACTGTATATGTACCTTTTTGTCAGAGCATAAAATTCCCTAGTATAATGGTCATAATAAAAAAACGGCACATTTGATGTTAAATTATTATTATTATTATAAGTAATACAATATAAATAATTAGTTTTAAGTTAAAAATTTAGTTTAATGGTTTTCTTAGTTTAATGTAATACTGCTATAGTAATAATATTTTTTCCTAATGCATATGGGAGGTCGAAGATAGTTTAGGCTAACCTTTTCCTTTTGTGTGTAAATTCTTTTGTACACAATAAACGTTCATTTATTTATTTATTTTATTTACTTAAAATTGTACCGGCCGCCAAATTATCAAAAATGAGGTACAGAGATGCTTGTCATTTTTTTATACTCTCCTCAGTCATTTAAAATGCAATTAAAAATCTGAAAAAGTACACATCATCTGTAGGTTCCAGAAAACATTTTTCAAAACACAACGGATTTTTTAAAACTTATGTTGCTATTTAAATTAAAAAAAAATGTTTCCTATTGTCACCGCATTTTGAGGTTTTCGGGTCTTGATATAATCTTATAGAAATATATTTTTAACCATCAATTTATTAAAAAAAAAAAAATTTTACTCACGTAACGGGGTCATAAAATTATGAACAATCCAAAAAAAAATCCACGAATTTACTAGCTGATAAGTTTATGCATTCGTCAATTAACAAATAGAGCTTTTGATATGAAATTGGAACTGGCAGAATTTTTATTTTCACATGAAAAATAGTTACAATGATGTTAAAAAATTGTTTACATTTCGGTGGGCACGTGGTCACACGCTCCAAGCGATCTGTTTTATATTTATTGCCGTACGCCCCGCTGAGTTAAGCGGATGCCTTTTCTCTGGTACCTTTCTACATTCAACTTAAATACATCTTACAATACAGCCCAATAAAACAATCAAAGCGTCTCAAGTGTCAAAAGAATTATTGAAATTATTGGCCTGTTTGAAGCACGATGGAGTTATATGACAGTATAGTACCTAACGGTAGGAAAAAATATGCCAATATGCACCAAAAAATTATATTTTGTAAACTAGTGCCTAAAGATTTATAAAAGAAACTACGGAAATAGCAACAAGAAAATATGGGGACAAGATAAATCGAGAAATATAAGTATATCATATTTTTGATGATGTATCTATTTTATTGATTCCAAAAAATATATGTTGTGATAATATGATATAGTAGTTAAAGATTGTACTAAAGACATGCAGTGAGTGTGTCAGAACAATGTGATATGAAAAGATAAAAATATATTCATTTTTTATTTTAATGTTCCCATTATCAAATGTCTTTTTCAATTCTCTAATAAGGGTGTAGCTATTATATCTAATGCACATTTTTTCGAATTTAAATCGGCCCAGCCGTTCAAAAGATACAAATTCTTTTCGAAATATTGGTATTTTTGATTACCCCTAATGCTGGAGTCAAATTAAGCATCAAAATAGGTGAATAAGGAATTATCTGGCTGCAGCAGTCTTATTGTTTGAATTTGTTGCCAGTATATATAACAGAAAGTGTATGTGAAGTTTTGCATTAAATCGGTCCATTGCTTGTAAAATTTTAACAATTTATTTTTAAACAGTGAAATTTTCTGCTATTTTCTTTATTATCTCCGGTCCTAGAAATCGTATCGCAATAATAAAAAGAGCCATTTGTTCGCAATAAAATTTTAAATAAGGCTAGGCCTATGAAACACTTTCTGATAATTTGTTAATTTATAAAAAAATAATAATCACCAAAAAATTGCCTTTTTTGGTTATTTAAGAAATATAACGTAATAATGAATCAATTTTAACGAAAGTTGGTTTAACTATGCCCATTAGTGAAGTAAACCCTCGTGCCACAATATTTATTCAAACGGTTAAAAACCAATAATAATTTCGAAATTTTCATCGCGTTTAAATGCATCGACTTGTAGGACAATTTATTTTTTAAAATGTAGATTTTTAAATGTATTTTACAATGGTATTAAAAAAAAATCTTCATTTAAACTATTTTTTTGAAATTTGTTTATAATTTTCAAAATTATAGTTATAAACAACTTCAAATAATCCTGTGGATTTTTTATAAAACTAAAAACGCAAACGAATTACGAAAATAGATGAAACATTTAACATTTTTCTAAAAAAATAATTATCTACTTGCATTTGGGGCTAGGATACGTCAGTTTTTGTAACTAAGTCGCTTATAAATAAACAAATTAATATTTCTTCTTAAAATTGAGCCCTGTTATTCTTTCAATACCTATATTTTTGTCTCATCTAGTTGAAAACAAACCAGAAGCACAATGTTTAAAAGATAATGTATAGAGGCCCGAAAGTCGGGCCTTTGGAACTTATGTTAGAGATCCGATAATTGTCAATTAGCTCTAAACGGTATATTACTGTTTTACAAATTAGACTTTAATATTTTAGACGATAGCACTTTTTACCAGGATGCGGACGTCTAGGGTTCAACTCCTGACCGCGAATATTGTTTTTTTTTTATTGTATCGGTGATATTAAAAATTTTACAAAGCTGTGTCCATGGACATAAGGATATTCGTTCAGATTAGATTAGTTCATCCTTTTCGCGACAAAAATTAAGAAAATAACCGCTCTATTCAATGTTATTTCAAAAATTGTAATTTTAGATTATTTTCAAATATCAGAGACAAAGATGTAAGCTTTGAAAAACAACCACTCCAAATTTCAAAAAGAAATAGTTTTTTGGTTTATTTATAAGTGACTTTAATGCAAAAACTGACGTATCGACTCTCGACCTCAAATGCAAGCAGACCATTATTTTTTTTTTTTTAAGAAATGCTATATATTTCACGTATTTTCATAATTCGTTTGCCGCTTTTAGTTTGATAAAAAAGATCACAGGGTTATTTGAATTTATTTACAACTACAATTTTGAAAATTATAAACAAATTTCAAATAATCGGTTTAAATGAAGATATAATTTTTTTTCTTAATACCATTGCAAAAAACATACAAAAATCTACATTTTGAAAAAAAAAACATTTTCTCCTACGAGTCGATGCCCTTAAGCAGTAAGCGATGGAACTTTCGAATTTATTATTGGCTTTTAGCCGTTTGAAAACATATTTTGGGTTAAAATTTCGCACGAGAGTTTAGTTCAATAAAATAAAATTGATTCATTATTACGTTGTTTCTTAAATAGCCAAAAAAAGTACTTTTTTGTGATTTTTATTTATTTATTTTTAAATTAACAAATTATCAGAAAGATTTTTCATAGACCTAGTCCTATTCAAAACTCAATGCCCTATTTTTATTTTTGTGACACGATTACTAGGATCAGAGATAATAAGGATAATACCAGAAAATTTCACTGTTGAAAAATAAATTTTTAAAATTATACAAGAAACAAAACTGCCTATAGCACTTATACATAAAACAAATTAAAACAATAAAATAGCTACAGCCAAACAGTTCCATTCAAAATTTATAAGCGATTTAATGCTAAAGACTAATATTTTATACCCTAAAACCCAATTTTATCGACTCTTCAACGGAATAAGATCAACACATAATCTATTTCCAGATCCCGTTGTAATACACAAGTATACCAAATTTTGAGTCAACATCATGAACGGTTCGAATCGTTTGCACAAAAACAAATTGCAGACGGAATTTTTTTCGTTCAAGCTGAAAATATCGATGTTTCATGACATTCTAAGCCTATTTAAAAAAAAAAACATGTTTTTTTACCGTTACTATCCACTAAACTACGGGGATGTGGAAGTCGTCATGGACAATGCCTATCTATCCCTATAATAGGTACGTAAAACGTCATTCTGCATAATTATTGTTTAATGTCCCGATATTTCTCCATGAAAATTTTAGCACCAAAATTAATAAAAATGAGGAATATTATTGAATCATGAATGCAAAAAACTACAAACCTAATTTAGGGACATGGAAACATTAATTTAGTACAACAAATGGACAAAGCCAATGTATTTTATACTCGATTTTATATTTTGTTCTTATTATAATTTTTCTCTTTTGATATAAATGCTACCTTTTATCGCTCTATTTGAAATTATGTATTACAATTCAAAAAACGTTTTAAGATGTTTAAGATGCTACTATTTTGCTTTCATAGCGCCGTACCACATAATTTATAATTCTTAGAACGTATATACAAATTTTTGAATTTAGAAAAATTATTCGAATATGAAGAAAGAACTTTCATTCAACGATTGTGACTTCATAAAGAAAGTATTTAAGAGGAAATAAGAATCGAACGCTATCGAGCCACTGCAACGATGCCAAATATCGGGCTATATAACGAGCGATGGATATCAACTGTATAAGAGTCTTGGATATACAGGAACAGCGCCGCCTGACTAAGAAGTGCTGAACTAAAAGTGTATCTCGGAACATGAAAATATGACTTTTTGAAGCCCACCTCAAAATTTTGCAGGGAGGAAACTAACATGATTTGCGACCATTTAGTGATGATATACACGGGGGTACGTTGATGAGCCCGACCCCGGGCTTCACAGGGTCAAATCGGGCTGCACTACAACCGCTCAGTGTATGAAACGGGCCTGTATATGACCATACATATCTCTATATATATATATATATATATATATATATATATATATATATATATATATATATATACATGCCTAACACATAGATACGCCTCCGAATATAAGGGTACCAACAGCCGACGCCTCCGAAACCGGAGGCGAAATCGAAAAAGTGGAGGCGAAAACGAATGCCCGTGTATATGTGGTTTAAAATGATGTTTACCATTCATATGTCATGTACCCGGATTTTAGCATGGAGTCGAAAATGACCTCTACGTCTCTACACATATACACTTTAGTATACATCATCTCGCATTAGAGGGCGCGACAGTTTTTATACTAGATACGCTGAAATATATCGGCCAGTGTTATCGCCTCCTTATACTTATAGTGCGTCTTTGCCGCATAATACTGGCAACGCTGTATGTAGTGGATATATTTTATTAAGATTTGAACTATAGGATAAGACTCTAGCTTATCCTGCGGGCATATTAAGTCGGTAATCAGCCTTTGGTCATTTATCACTAATAATAGCGAATACATTTTGAATGGAACTGTTTGTCTGCAGGAATTTTATTATTTTAATTTGTTTTAGGTTTAATAATAGGTGCTATGTGCACTTTCGGATTAAATCGGTCCATAGCTTCTTGTAAAATTTTAACAATTTATTTTTCAATATTGAAATTTTCTGCTATTTTCCTTTTATCTCCGGTCCTAGTAATTGTATCGCAAAAATAAAAATACCAAGTTGTTCGCAATAAAACTTTGAATAAGACTAAGCTTATGAAAAAACTTTATAATGATTTGTTAATTTAAAAAAAATAACCACAAAAAATTGCATTACTTTAGAATTCAAGAAATAGAACGTAATAATGCATCTATTTTAACGAAAGTTGGTGAAACTATGCCCTTTGTTGAAATAACTTTCATACCAAATTTTAGCGCAAAATATTTGTCCAATGGCCAAGACCAATAAAAATTTCCAAATTTCCATCTCTTATTGTTTAAGTGAATCGACTCTTAGGAGGACAGTTTTTTTAAAATGTAGGTTTTTACAGTGGTATTATAGTCTATGTAACGAAGGCAAAAATAGTGTAAATATTTCGTGCAAAGACGACATTACCTTTCCCCTCCGTTTTCGAGGGTGCTGATCACGATGGAAGTGGTGGGAGAAGTTTTTGACTGCCAAAAACCATTACATAGACTATTAAGAGAAAAAATTGTATGTTTATTTAAACCGTTTTTTTTTTTAAATTTGTTTATAAATTTAAAAATAATGGTTATAAACAAATTCGAATGACTGAATTTTTTTATCAAACCAAAAACAACGGCAAAAAAACAAATATGAAATATTTAACATTTTTCTAAAAAATTTAATCTATTTGCAGTTGGGGCCGAGATACCTCAGTTTTTATATTTAGGTCACTTATACATTTAGACTGGTTGTTCTCCAATGCTTATATTGTCTCTGCTATTTGAAAATAATTAAAAAACTACCATTTTTAAAATTACATCGTATAAGGTTTTGAAAACATATCGCGCATTTTCAATTTTTTTGTAACTTCCTTAATTTCTGTCACGAAAAGGGAAAACCAACCTAACCTGAACATCTATCCTTGTGTACATTTTTAAAACTTTTAATACTACTGATGCAATAAATAAAATTTCACGATCTGGATTTAAACACGAGACGTCCGCATGTTGGAATAAAAAGCGCTGGTCGTCCAAGTCCAACAAAACTTTATTAATTTGTACAGAGCTGGACTCATAATTTTTAATAGCTACTGAGAACAGTGTTCTTACAGTATGAACTGGACCGACAATAAATGTATTGAACCGGCACGGTAGCTCAATCGGTTAAGGCGTATTGAGTGGCGAATATGCTGATCGACTCGCTACCGCGCTCTGGGTTTGACCCCCAGCCTCGGTATTGACAACACCGGTGGGTGTGGATGTATGTCTGCGTTTTTCCGAATGTGTAACCCCCTTCCGGACAGCCTTGGCTTTGGATTTGGGGGTTGTCTACTATCTGTGGTGTGTTTAAGTTATGTTATGTTATGTTATCAAATGTTTAAGCAGTTTTGAGGAAGGTGATGATGCTTATACATGTTATGTCTGCAAACAGAATTTGCATAAAAAGTGTGCCAATTTAACAGCATCTGAACAAAAATGCATGTCCTTACAGAAAAGGTCATTACGACTCATATGTACCGTCTGTAACAATTTTATCATGAAGCTACCTGAATTGTTAAACATGGTTGAGGGAATCCAAAAAGATGTGGCGCAAATGAAAGACAATATGTCTAGAATTAAAAACTAGGAAAGTAATAACACCACCAGTCGTAACTATGCAAACGTTTTAAAACAAAAGTCAGAACCTGTACTAGTGGTTAAACCCATTAGTGATCAAGCTAGCAACTTAACCAGAAGTGAAATAAAGCAAGCAATAGACCCAGTTGATATTGGAGTAAACATCTCTCAGCTTAAACAAGTCTCTAAGGGTGCACTTGTCATTGGTTGTGAAAATATCTGAAAAAATTGGAGATAAATATAATGTGGAAATACCTACACTGAAAAAACCGAAACTAAAAATAATGAATATTCATAATGAGGATATTGATATTGAGGATACGGAGATAGTTAATAAAATTATAAAACAAAACAGAATAAACAGTGAGAGAAACGATGTACATATTAGAATTGCAAAGAAAATTGAAAATAAGCAATACAGAAGCTCAACGCTAATTGTAGAAACTGACCCGTTAACTCACAAGTGTCTTTTAGCTAAGGAAAGGTCAACATAGGATGGTCCAGAGGTAATGCCTATAATCACATCAATTTATTGCAGTGTTTTAAATGTTGTGGATATAATCATGTTGCTAATGATTGTCAGTCAACGCCAGTCTGCTCACTATGTTCAGGTAACTATAATTATAAAGCATGTAAATCCCAGGAGGTTCGATGTATAAACTGTATTAAAGCTCAGAAAAATTTAAACATAGTTTTGGATACAAATCATAAAGCGGTTTCTAAGGACTGTCCATGCTACCTGAGACTGGTAAATAAACGAAGCCAGAAAATTGATACCATAGGGAATAGCAATTAAAACCCAACAGTGAAACAAAAAATTCTGAATCAAGACCTCTTCGTATTGGTCATGTCAACATTAGATCAATTATTAACTGTTTCGATGACTTTTCTAATTTTATTATTAATGAAAGCTTTGATATTATTGCACTCTCAGAGACATGGTTGTCACCCGAATTCCCATCCACATTGATATCTCTGCCGCATTACACCATTATTAGAGCAGATCGGCCATCTAGAGGAGGCGGCTTATGTTTCTATGTAAAAAATAACTTACAATACAAAATAATCTTCACTGACTATGTCGACAATAGGCAACTTGAACAACTTTGGATAAACATAAAAGTTAATAAGAGTAATATTGCATTTGGAGCAATATATAGAGCACCATCTACACATATTTCTTGTCTTCAGGAGTTGGAAACAGTTCTATCAAATATTTACGTTGAGTCTGAAGATATTATCCTCATGGGGATATGAATGTTGATTTCCTAAAACCTAATTCTCACACCAATATTTTAAATTCTCTACTGGACTCTTTTAACTTAAAACAAATTGTTGACCAGCCAACTAGAACTACCGACAGTTCTCATAGACATAATTTGTACAAGCAGTAATACGAAAATTAATAAGTGTGATACATTAGACCTGTTAAACATGACCAATCACAGAATGGTATTTTGCGAAGTAGATTTTGCCATGGGTATATCATTGCCAAAAATAATCACTTACAGAAACTTTAAACATTTCGATTTTAACAGCTTTTCTGATGATGCATTGCTCATAAACTGGAATGCAATTATAGATATCCCTGATATAACAAATGAAGTAAATTACTTGAATGTGGCAATTATTGGTCTCTTCGATATTCATGCCCCGATCTGTACTAGAAAAGTAAGAAAGTGTATACCTCCGTTTATTACCGACACCATCAAATATATGATTAAGTTAAAAAATAAGGCATACAGAAAATACCTGGTAACAAAAAGTAGTGTGGACCATGCACATGATACAAAGAATACAAGGTATGATATTGCGCATGTGGGCGGAGCCAAATCGACAGTTGTTTCGTCATGCAGTGATAATTTTATACCCGCTTCCTTCGTAAAAGTGAGTTTACCGACGTCTGTGGTAGTTGTTTTTTGGATTATTTTACTTATTTTAGTGTTCTTGCAATAACCTTTAGTTATAAAAATGCGTTGTGCATTGGCATCATGTAAAAGTGACAATATGTTTAAAACGTATTTGCGCGGAGATAAAGCTCATTTATAAAGAACGATGGTTACTAAGAACACTAAGAATCCCTATTTATTTAAAATTCCAATGAGTTCAGGCAAATCCATGATACAAATTTTTTGTATCATGAGGAAAATCCTATATAATTTAAAATTCCGCTATCACCGCGTGACGTCTTGCGCCAACCGGACCGAATTTGGCGAACTGAAGATCATACCTTCTATTCTTTGTATCATGAACCATGCATATTACAAAGATTTAAAAAACTATGTAACATTAGCCATAAAAAATAAAAAAATAGCATATTTTAAATATCGACTTAATGTTGACCGGAAAAACCCTAAGAAACTTTGGCAGCCATTTGAAAATAAAAATGTTCATGTTAAAAGTAGAAATGAAATATCCCCAGATCTGGTCGATGCTGATAATATAAATAATTTCTTTATGCACTCAATAAACTATCCCAAGGTTACCCAAGATAAAATCCAACATTTTCTTATGAACAAGTACCCACAACTTGATCATGATTTAACTCTACACACTGTGACATCCGAGGAGGTAGAAAAGATTGTTTATACACTAAAATCTGAAGCGTAGATGGGATAAACCTTAAAATGTTAAAATATGTTTTACCGTTTTGCTTGAATATGTTTACTCATATCTTAAATACTTCAGTGCAGACCAGTAAAATACCAGATTTATGGAAAAATTATTTAAATGTACCTTTACCCAAGGTTCCCAAAGCTGTGACCTTGTCGGAGCTTCGGCCAATTAGCGCACTTCCAACTATGTCAAAGGTGCTAGAACTGATCATCTATTCACAATTTTCTGAACACACGAGAATATCAACCATCTTACCTCAGATTCAATCAGGATTTCGACCAAAACACAGCACCACTACAGCTCTAACAAAAATAAGTAACGATGTTGCCCGAAATATTGATAACTCCAAAGTAACCTATCTGGTATTGCTCGACTATAGCAAAGCATTTGATGTCATTAATACAGAATTACTTTTGGCCAAATTAAACTACTATGGTTGTGACACTAATGCACTGAACTGGTTCAATAGTTACTTAAATGGTAGAAAACAGCAAGTAAAAATTAATGGCATGACATCTAATCAATTACCTATAACACATGGGGTGCCTCAAGGTAGCATACTAGGACCGCTACTGTTTTCAATATTCACCGCAGATCTACCAACTACATTAACAGCAGACTGTTCTATCCACATGTATGCAGACGACACCCAACTCTACATGTGCAGTTCTACATCAACTGTCGATTCTACCATTAGTGAACTAAATATAAACCTTAGTTTGATTAACCAGTGGTCCTGTGAAAATGGTTTGATTCTTAATAATAAATAGTACAGCACTGTGTATCGGTACTAATTCCGCTTGTGCAAAAGCAAGTTCTTCTGCTTCTGTCGAATTAAAACTGGGCGATTCCATAATTAAGATGACTGAAGAGGCGAAAAACCTTGGACTTCTTATTGACAATAGACTTTCCTTTGCAAAACATATAAATAAGAAATCCAGTATTTGTTACTTAAAATTGAAATCCCTTTATAAATTTAAATATGTCCTTACATCTGATACAAAATGGAATCTTGTAAATAGCCTGGTTTTGAGTCATTTAGATTATTGTAGTCCCGTTTATTATAACTTTCTCACAGCTGCTATTAAAAATAGGCTGCAAATTATTCAAAATACCTGTCTCAGATTTGCCTATAATAATATTCATTACAGAGACCATGTCACACCATTTTATAATAGTCTGGGTATATTAAAAATGAATGGTAGATTTGAATTGCAATTTTCCCTTATGTTATACAATGTCATTAAAAATAAGGCACCATCTTATTTACATACTTTGCTAATTGAACGCTCTGATGTGAATGGCCTATATCTTAGACACAACGACCTACTTACCATCCCTAAATACAATACGGTTAAATTCGAGGGTTCCTTTGAATATATTTCAAGCACAATCTATAATAAATATGTCTCCCTGTTTGTTTCTTGCCAAAGTAAATATACTGTAACGTGTTTCCACCCCTAGGAAACCACCCTCGTAAATTCCGTGGGTTCCAAAAATTATAACAAGAGATTGTCCACTAACACACTTTATTAAATAATTTACTGGATACTTCACAATACTGATTATTAACTTGAATGAACTTTACTGACTAAAAATAACAATGTTTATCACTTTGTTTTCACTTGGTAGTCTTAACCTCACTTGTCAATTAAACTTCTCTACTTTCTATACTTTTCTGAACTACCTGCCGAGAATGCGGTCTTTTATACCTAAAAATGACAGATCTCGATTTTTCTGTGATGACGCCACCATTCTCTAGATAATTCCAGATGTCATCACTCTAGAACTACTTACTGGTAGGTTCTTTCTCGAGTAGGTGCAAATACATCTGAATTGATTGCCCCCTCCTTAAGCCTGAACGTCCCGGTCAGGCAATTGGGAATCATCGGTGTATTTTGTCAGCCTATTCAAGTATACCATCTTCATCTTGGACTTTTTGTTTCGTTGAATACGATAGACGACATCATTAATTCGGGTAATAACAGTATACGGTCCTTCCCAAGGAGGTTGAAGTTTCGGTGACTTCCCTTTCTTTCGCTGTGGGTTGTACAGCTAAACCAGATCTCCTGCCTAGATCCCTTCTGAACTACCCTTACGGTCGTATCGAGCCTTCATTCGGTCACTGGCTATGGTGATTTGGTCTCTAACCAGCTCATGAACATTTCTTAGCCGTTCACTCATTTCATCCACATAGCTGTTCACAGGAAGCTGTTCTCCACCTGGTGTTCCGAAAATCAAATCACACGGCAGTCTGATCTCATGTCCAAATACTACACGGACTGGTGTTTGTTTCGTAGACTCGTGGATAGCAGCTCTGTATGCCATGAGGAAGAACGGTATGTGGAGATCCCAATCATGTTGATTCTTCTGAACCACTTTAGAGAGATGTTCTTTCATGGTCTTGTTGTGTCGTTCCACCATTAAATCTGATTGCGGGTGAAGGGCTGTTGTCCGTGTTTTGTGTATCCCCAATAACTTGCAGATTTGCTGAAACACCCCTGAACTCAAAGTTCCTCCCTTGATCTGAGTGCAGCTCCAGGGGTACACCAAACCGACATATCAAATTATCTACCAAGACTTTGGCGACAGTGCTTCTTGGTTTGAAATCGCATAGGCCTCTGGCCACTTACTAAAATAGTCCATGGTAACCAGTATATACTTGTTACCATCCTTGGTTACTGGGAATGGGCCGGCTATATCGATTGCGATCCTCTCGAAAGAAGCTCCGACGTTATATTGCTTCATTGCACCCCTACTTCTAGTCTGTGGTCCCTTACTGGCTGCACAAATTTTGCAATTGTGACACCAAGCTTCCACATCTTGATGACTATTTACCCAATAAAATCGTTCTCGTACTTTATTCAGGGTCTTATTAACGCCGAAGTGCCCACCGGATGCTCCATTATGCACTTCCTGAAGTACTTTCGGTACCCGACACCTGGGAATCACTAGACGCATAACAACTTCCCTGCCATCCGGGCTTTCCCAAGCTCTCTTTAGCAGCCCGTTCATGACTTTAAGTGAATCCCATTGGGCGCACAAAGCCTTCAATCCAACTGCCTTGTCCGAAACATCCTTCCACGCTGGTCGAATTCCTTTCTCCTTTGCTTTCAATATAACCCCAATCTCTGTGTCATTCAGTTGTTCTTGTCTCAGGGCTTCGGTTGTCCAATCATCCGGAACCTCTATTTTAATAGTGTTGACGGCCACCATACCCTGCAATTTCTCAACGTGGCGGCAGTGCTTACAATCTTCCTTGCACGGTCTTCTAGATAAAGCGTCTGCGTTCTTATGAGATCTTCCAGGTCGATGTTCGATTTTGAAATCATACTGTTGCAGCCGTTCTATCCAACGAGCCAGTTGACCTTCAGGGGTTTTCAACTGCAACAGCCATTTTAATGCAGCATGGTCGGTCCGAATCTTGAAATGTCGTCCATAAAGATATTTATGAAAATGGTCCACTGATTTAACGATGGCCAGTAACTCTTTCCGGGTTACACAATAGTTTCTTTCCGGTTTGGACAGCACCTTGCTGAAGTATCTAAAATAAAAAGTCCTTCCCGTTGTGGGTACGCTAGCACAGGACCAATGCATAGAGCTGCCTTCAATTTTCTCCATGCTGTTTCACATTCCGGTGTCCATTGATACTGCACTTTCTCTTCTGTCAGCCGGTGTAATGGCTTCGCAATTTCTGCAAACCCTTCCACAAAGCGCCTATAATAAGTGCAGAGGCCAAGGAAGCTCCGTACTTCATGAACGTTACATGGTCTTGGCCAATCTCGTACAGCAGAAATTTTGTCGGGGTCTGTTTGTATTCCATCCGAAGACACCACGTGACCAAGAAATTTGACTTCTTTCTGGAATAGCAGGCACTTCTTCGGGTTCAACTTCAGATGGGCATTCCTGACTCGCCCAAATACTTCTTGAAGATTTTTCAAATGTTCTGGATTAGATTAGATTAGATTAGATTTTTATTTGGTGTTAAAATACACAAAGTGTTTACACACGTCAACATAGTTGTAATAGTGTATTCCCAAAGTCGTTGAAAGTCTCAAAAGTCGTGCCAGTATATAAGAAAAATAATATAGATGAACCCTCCAACCATAGACCCATATCTGTCATACCTTACTTTGCAAAAATTTTAGAAACCATATTAAAAATTCAAATGGCTGATTATCTTGAGGCAAACAATCTATTTAATCCTAATCAGTTTGGCTTCAGAACCAAACGTACTACGACAATGGCGATTGACGAACTAACAACTATCATAAATCAAGCTTTTGAAGAGGGAAAGTTCACATGTTCTGTGTTTCTGGACTTATCAAAGGCTTTTGATTGTGTGTCCCATCAAATATTAATTAACAAACTGGATTATTATGGTTTTTCTAACAGTAGCAAACTTCTGTTAGAATCCTACCTTAGTGAAAGAAGCCAATACGTCCTCTATAATGGATTGAAGTCTGACCTACTTAACATCGAGTCCGGAGTCCCGCAAGGCTCAATCCTGGGCCCCACTCTATTTTTAATATATATAAACGACCTTCCAAATTCTATAATAGACTCTTTATTAATAATGTTTGCTGACGACTGTAACATAACTGATTGTAACTCGGACCTGTCAATTTTGTTAGATGAGATCGATCTAACACAAGCAGTTGCTCAAAACTGGTTTATTTCCAATAAATTAAGTCTAAATACCTCAAAAACAGAAACAATGATCTTTTCACTGTGAAATATACATAATTTTAACAATCCCGACTCTGTTAAATTTTTGGGTCTATATCTAGATTCTAAATTAACATGGGACCAACATACCACTTATGTTAACAGCAAAATATCTAAAAACATATACCTGCTTAGAAATTTGTCTAGCAATGTATCTCAACAAACTCTCCTCACTGCTTATCATAGCCTTATCCATTCGGTGATATCGTATGGCATTCTTGTATGGGGGCATGCTGCTTCCCATGACGATGTTTTTAGAGTACAAAGAAGGGCTGTACGAATCATTGGTGGGTTAAAATACAGGCAAGATTGTAAAGATGCTTTTATAAAATTAAACATAATGACATTACCATCGGTCTATATACTGCAGTGTCTTTTATACATCAAAGCGAATGAAGCAATGCATCTAAGGAGAGGTCAAATACACTCGCATTTTACAAGAAATGCGAAAAACCTGAATGTAAATTATTTGAGACTCAATAAAACCAGGGATGGAACTGGTTATTATTGTATTAAATACTTTAATGCATTGCCTCAAACTATAAGAGCATTACCCGAAAGGGAATTTAAATGTAGAATAAAAAAATTTCTCCTGTCAAAGGCATTTTATAGTGATTTAGAATTTTTAAACAGTAATTTAAGCCTTATTTAAATAATACATTGTATATATATAAGAAAAATTATTTTATATTTTAACATTATACCACACATTGTTATTTACAACTATTTACATGTCTCAGTTTGTTTACATACTACTGTGTTGTTCTTTTGACTTGTGTATATACTTTTGTATCTTTAACATCAATAAATTATGTCTATGTCTATGTCTAATGGTATAAAAAATATAAAGATGTAAATAAAAAAATGTGCAGGTCACAGACGCGTACAACAGTTTAAAATAAAATAAGTATATAAATAATTTATGCAGTGTGGTTGAAAACATGGGCAATTGGTTAAAAACAGACGTGTAAGCGTAAGTACAAAAAAGTGGATAATTTAAGTGAACCACTACACTTGAAGGTGACTGTCCAGATTGCTATTTAGGAATTCCGTAGTACTGTAATAAGCATTTCTGAGTAAGAGATTTTTTATTTTATATTTGAACTGGGGTAGATTTAGAGACCTTACGTCGGGAGGCAATTTATTGAAAAATTGTATACCAAGGTAGCCCGTGCCATCCCTAGTTTTGGTTAGCCGTAAGAAGTTAGTATTTAAATTATCTTTATTCCTAGTATTGTAAGGATGAACTTGACTTCTGGTGTTAAAATTGTTTTTTACATATAGGAGACAATGATATATGTAAGTGCATGGCACGGTCATTATTTCTAGATTTATGAACTGTTGTTTACATTCATCTCTATATTTAAGTCCAGATATGATACGAATAGCTTTCCTTTGCGCTGAGAATACATTGGCGCATGTGGTGGCATGTCCCCATACTAGAATGGCATAAGATATAGTGGAGTGGATGAGGCTGTGATATGCTGTCCGCAAGGTTCCTAACGATACTTTTCTGGCCAGGTTGCGAAGTAAGTAAGTATATTTTGAGATTTTGTTGCAAATAAGTGTGGTATGAGATTCCCAGGATAATTTCGGATCCAGGTTAACTCCTAGAAATTTAATGCATTCAGAGTTTTCTATGTTCGCCAGACTGCGGAGACTGAAAATCATGGTTTCGGTTTTGGATGCGTTTAGACATAATTTGTTGGAAGCAAACCAGGATAGGGTGTTGGCTTCAATTTTAGGGATTTCGCCAAGCAAGTGCTCGACGTTGTCATTAGAGATAGTCAAATTAGTGTCGTCTGCAAACAATATGGCAAGAACATTTTCGTTTATTGAGTTGGGGAAGTCATTTATGTAGATTAGGAACAGTATGGGGCCCCTGGGGGACACCATGGTTTATTTTTCGCATGCTGGATTTGTTTCCATTATATATGACAAACTGTTGTCTATTTGTTAGGTATGAAGATAGGAAAGAGATGCTATTTTCGGAAAATCCGTAGTATGTTAGTTTTTTTAGAAGTATGTTGTGGGACACGCAATCGAAAGCCTTTGTTAGGTCTAGACACAAGGAACAGATGTATGTTCCGTCTTCAAAGCCCGAATTTATAATAGATGTTAATTTATCGATAGCTGACGTTGTAGATAGTTTGCTACGGAAGTCATATTGGTTAGGGTTTAGAAGGTTTTTTTTTCTACATATATTGTTATCTGGTTTTTTAGGATAATTTCTAGGACTTTAGCAATGCAGGGTATAACGGATATTGGTCAATAATATAGACGAACGTCTATATTATTTTTCTTATAAATAGGTACTACTTTAGATATTTTTAGTGCATCGGGGAATATGTTATTCGAGATGCAAAGGTTTATTAAATTTGTAAGTGGTATTAGTATGGACTGCTTGATTCCTTTTAGGATTCTTACGGAAATGTCGTATGGATCTTTACTTTTTTTATTTTTTAGGTTATTTATAACCTCTGATACTTCGACAGTGGTTACTTCCTTGAAAGAAAACCGATGGTGGGAACTAAGATCTATCAGATAATCGGTAAAACATGCATCACATGGGGGTAGGTCTTTTAAGATATTGTCGGTGACTGTAGTAAAGTAATTATTAAAATGTTCACAAGTTAAATTTGATACTATGTTTGGTACAGTTTTATAGCTGTTTATAGTTTCCCACATTGCCTGTTGGGGGTTACTGTGGTTGTTTATATAATCATCGTGGGATCTTTGTTTCTATAAAATCCTGTCCCATAACAAGCACATCGTCAAGGTAAACCAGGCATGTCCTCCTGGTTAGCCCTCGCAGTACGAATTCCATCAATCTTTCAAAGGTAGCTGGCGCATTGCAAAGTCCAAAAGGCATCACGGTAAATTGATAAAGACCACTGCCTGCTGAAAATGCTGTCTTCTCCTTATCATCAGGATGAAGCCCCACTTGCCAGTATCCACTCCTAAGGTCTAACGTAGAAAACCATCGTGAGCCTGCCAACGTGCTTAACGTGTCGTCAATTCGTGGTAATGGGTAACTGTCTTTCTTCGTGACATCGTTTAATTTTCGATAATCGACACAAAATCTTAATGTCCCGTCTTTCTTGGCAACCAAAACTACTGGCGATGACCAGGGACTCGTTGACTCCTCAAGGACTCCATCTTGTAGCATCTTGTCTATTATTGCCGAGGTATCCTCTTGTTTCGCTAATGGAAGCCTCCTAGGTGGTTGTCGAATAGCGGGTGAGTCGCCAGTATTTATCCGATGCTGGACTATGTCTGTTTTTGTAAGGGTCTCTGTATTCTTGGCAAATACTGAACTTTCATTTTCCAGGAACTTGATTGCCTCCCTTCGTTCATCCTCAGATAAATGCTTCAACTGGGTACTCAGCAAGTTCAAAACTTCCTGGTCTATTTTCATAGATGAAGTTCCCTGTTTGTTCCTCGCACCTCGCTACCCATGTGACCGGTTCATAGGAGTTGCCTTTTTTTTGGGGGGGGGGGGGGCGAAAATGCAATGATAGTTCGTCTGCGTAAAAAATAAAACCCAAGCACCTTAATACCACTTAACTTTACACAAAAAATGTTTTTTCGGATTTTACCCCCCGATCTTCAAACAATTTTTTTGAATAAAAAAATTCTCGGATTTCTCCCCCCCCCCGATGTTTTCGGACTAAAAAAAAAATTTTTTTTTGGTGTAAAAAATGTATCTTATCTTCGGTTTCTATGTACAGCCTAATCACGAATAAGCGATTGCATATGGGGAGGGGGGGCGCCGCAATGAGATCTCGCACCACCTGAAAAATTTGCAAGGGCCGCCCCTGTCCATGGACCGCAGCCCTGTCCCCCGTGGCTGTCCGAATGATTACTCCATTTTGCTTCTTGTCAATCTGCAAGCCTGATATAAACCCTGGCCGCACTAGTGATGACGTAGCACCGGTGTCAATAGTAAACACGCATTTTCTTCCATTCACATATCCTTGCAACGACAGACTACTTGGAATTCTTTGGAGCTGGGAAAACTTTATTTCTCTGGGGGTACCGCATTCCCTAGCCAGCACAGCCCCCTTGGTGCTGGCTATCTCTAGTTTTCCTGCTTCTCTTCAACATTCACAGGATTTACTCGACTCTCCGAGTTCTGCTGTCAACAGTCTTGTTTCATATGTCCCACCTTGACGCAGTTGAAACATTTAATACCTCCGCTCGGCTTTCCTCTATTTTGTTGTTTTTCTTGCTTTCCGAGGTCATCTACTTTGTCGAATAGTTTGGTAAACATTTTCTGCATCTCAGTAAACATGGGGTTCTGGTTCATTTCTGGTTGCGTATCCCTGTAAGCTGCTTCTACTTCGAGTGCACGCACCAAAGCTTCGCTACTACTTTGGTGTCTCGTCAGCCTCAAAACTCGCCTGACCTCTGCGTCCCTTATGCCATCTAAAAAGGCCCCCACGGCTAATTGCTCCTGAAATTCTCTAGGTGCACTCGGATATGCCAGGTGTGCCAGTATCTCTATGGCAGCCTCGAATTCTTGTAAACTTTCTCCAGCCTTTTGTGTCCGTGATTTTAGCTGGGCCTGGTATACTTGGGCGAGATGTTGGTCGCCATATCTCGAGTCCAATGCAGCTTCCAAGGCTTTGAAGTCCCTTTGTTTATCCACTGGGATAGTCTGAAGCAACTCTGAGGCTTGGTATAGCGTTATCGCTATAAATAAAATTAAAATCGAAGTAAATATACGTATATTTGTTTTTAATACATGTTCATATTTTATATGATTTTGGTATTTTTAAGTATATTGATATTATATTTTTATATCGAATGTTTTTTATTTTTCTTAGCGACTCCATGGAAACTTCTCCATTATGGATCGAGTTTTCCTTTTTGTTTCTTAGCGACTCCATGGAAACTTCTCCATTATGGATCGTGTTTTCCTTTTTGTTTCTTAGCGACTCCATGGAAACTTCTCGCTTTTGGAACTTCTCGATTTCCAGTGAGTGAGTCGCTATAGTCGCTATATACACTCCCTCGTTAAAAAAGAAAATAGTCAATCAATCAACATGTCGATTGCAAAACGTACTTTTTTAATTGGGGTAGGCAAAGTGTCACATCTGTCAACTAATACAAAAGCCGGTTTAACTCTATCAATATTGACAGTTATGACTTTGGCTCCTTTCTTAAAGGTAAATAACTTATCTGAACGAGATAAAACTTTAAACGGTCCTTCATATAAAGGAGTAAATGAACGTTTTAAACGTTCAATGCGAACGAAAATAAAATCGCAAGAGGCAAGATCTGAACTAACAAAAGTTTTGTAATTGCCATGCGAAGTTGGAGGAACAAATTTTAAATTATTAAAATAAATGCTTAATTTGTCAATGAAATAAGGAATATCTGGGGAATTATACGATTCAACGAAAAATTCGCCAGGTAAACGAAGGGTTTGACCATATATGAGTTCAGCAGGTGAACATTGCAGATCTTCCTTGGGAGTTGTCCTAAATGCTAATAAAATGATGGGTAATTCATCTGTCCAATGTGATGTATTGGCTCTAGCTAACAAGGAAGTTTTAAGTGAGCGATGAAATCTTTCAATTAAAGAGTTGCCCTGGGGGTGATATGCAGTTGTACGTATTCTATGAAAACCTAAAAACTTTGCAAATTCATTAAATAATCTTGACTCGAATTGTACTCCTTGATCAGTCGTTACTGACAAGGGAACACCGAATCGACAAACAAAGTTTTGAAATAAAGTACGCGCAACTGTTTCTGCTGTGATGTCGCGAAGAGGGTACGCTTCCGGCCACCTAGTGAATCGTTCAATCACCGTAAGAATATAAGAGTTACCTTTGGATGGAGGTAATGGTCTTACCAAATCTATGTGGATGTGGTCGAATCTGATTTTCGGGATGGTGAAGTTCCCGAGAGCACTTCGCGTATGTCGACTGACTTTGACAGCTTGACAGTTAATGCACGATTTTGACCATAAATTGCAATCTGTGTTCATTTTCGGCCAAAAATAGTTATTTGAAATCAACAGTCTAGTGGCTTTAATACCAGGATGAGATAAGTTGTGAAAAATATCGAATATCGTTCGTCTGTAAACAAGTGGGACAAAAGGTCTGACTTTTGCACGAGAAACATCACACCAAATAAAATCTTTTGAATCTGGAATTTGTATCTTTTTTAAAATGAAATTGGTTTTAGTTAGTGATGATTTATCTGACAATAAATAGTTGAGATTTGAATCTTTCTCCTGAGCTTCACTAAGCAACTTTAGGTCAAAGTTAACATTAAGGAAGGGAGAATTTTTAATTTGAAGTGGTAAAATATCTGGTTTTAAGGAAGAAGTGTCGTAAATACGTGACAAGCTGTCAGCTATTACATTATGTTTTCCTTTAACATGTTGTATTTTACTAGAAAATTGAGCTATGTATTCTAAATGACGTATTTGACGAGGAGATCTTTCTGCTTTTGTGAATAAAGCGTTGATTAAAGGTTTGTGATCTGTAAAACAATTAAACTTGCGACCTTCAAGTATAAACTTAAAATGTTTAATTGCAGTATATAATGCTAAAAGTTCTTTGTCAAAAACCGAATAATTGGTTTGTGCTGTGGTTAATTTACGGGAAAAGAATGCTAAAGGAGCAAGAAATCCCTTATTATCTTTTTGCTCTAAAACTGCACCCATGGCAAGGTTAGAACAATCGACTGAGAGAGATAAGATAGTATCGTCATTATTGCAAGGATGAGCTAAAACTACTGCATTACTTATTGCGTCTTTGGCTTTCGAAAATCCGTCTAAACATTGATCAGGCCAACTATTTATCTTTGTAATTTTATCATGAGATAAACTGTTACAAAGAGAATATAGGGGAAGTAATATTTCAGCAAAATGAGGTATGAAACGATGATAAAAATTCACCATACCTATGAAACGTTGTAGTTGTTTGAGAGTTGTCGGTAAAGGGAAATTATTAATGACTTCGACTCTCTCAGTTGATGGTAAAATACCTGATGAAGAGATGTGATGACCTAAAAAGGTTAAATTGTCAACTCCTAAGATACATTTAGATGGTTTAATGTTAATTCCGTATGTGTCTAATCTCTTGAAAACCTTTTCCAAATGTTCCAAATGTTGTACATCTGATTGACTTGCGATTAATATATCACCCAAATAGACGAAAACGAAAGGTAAATTGACAAGTACTTCATTCATAAAACGTTGGAAAGTTTGACCGGCATTGCGTAGACCAAAAGGCATGCGGGAAAATTCAAACAGTCCGAATGGAGTTGTTACAGCTGTCTTATAAACGTCATTTTCAGTAACAGGTATCTGATGGTACGCTCGCACTAAATCAATCTTGGAGAAAATAGTGCAGTCGTGCAACTGAGAGCTAAAGTCGTGGATATGAGGTAATGGATATCTGTCTGGAATGGTAATCGTATTTAGTTGTCGATAATCTCCACAAGGTCTCCAGTCATTCTTCTCTTTTTTCGCCACTAGATGGAGTGGAGAGGAAACTTGAGAAGATGATGGTTTGCAGATACCTAATTCTACCATGTTATTAAATTCTGTTTGAGCTATTTTAAATTTAAGATTGTCTAATCTACGAGGTCGTGAAAAAGGTAAATGACCTTCAGTAACTATATGATGTACAATAGAATGTTTAATAGGTGAACTAATTAAATTAGGAAATTGTAAAAGTAATTTGTTATATTTATCTGTCAAAGGAAATAATTTAAGTGTATCTAATCTATAATTGTCTAAAGGACTATTTTTAATAAAACAATTAACTGACAAATTAGTCTTGTTATCAATTATTCGAGCTCCTTTAAGATCAACAACTAAACCAAAATGAGACAAGAAATCTGCTCCGACTATCGGTATGTCAATGTCTGCTATATTGAAAACGAAAGGAAATAATCTACGTAAGTTTAGATTGACTTTTAACAATTTCTTACCGTATGTAAAAATGGTTGAACCGTTAGCCGCGGTTAATATCGTATCAAAATTCTTTTTTAAATCTGTGAAAGCATTGCGTGGCACCACAGATAAATCGCCACCAGTGTCGATTAGGAAGTTCAGGTTGTTAGATCTATCGTAAATAAAAAGTCGACGACGTTTGCTGTTAGAAATGTCAAAATCAGACGTCATAAAATTATCAAACTTCAGTCATCTTTGAGAATTATCAGATTTTTTACAATTCTTACTGAATTTGCACCATTCACCTCCACAACGATAGGCATTGGCACCATAAAGTTGATGGTAGTAACAAATAGTATTGTCTGTACGATCAAATTTATTGGAAACATTATTAAGGCTGGGTGAACAATTGCGATTAGTGGTACGAGTTTGTGAATTGCTTCTACTTTTGCAATTGTTGCAGCATGAAGTAGAAGGTTGAGGCTCGAAGGATTGATTGGAAAGTCTGGATTCTAAAGAGTTTAATCGAGAATTAAAAATTTCTTGTTTTTGTAATACTTGATTAATTGAATCATGGAAAGTGATTGAAAAATTTTTGATAGTGGTAGTTAAATCTGATAACTGGGTTGACTCAGAGCCAAGAGGATTTTTGGAGTACGATGCAACCATTGAATTTTGACAGGACTCCCAGATCCGATCCGCAATATCTAGAATCTCTTTTGTGTCTGTTTTCCCTGAAGCTGTAATGGCAATATATACTGTTTGAGGCAAACGTCTTTTCCATAGCTTTATCAATAAATCTTGAATAACCATGCTGAATCCTCCAACCATATTCAGCATGGATCTATAGAAATCTGAAGGTTTCAGATCGCCCATTTGGGAACCTGATAACAGATCATTCAGACGTTTTTCCTCACTCGATGATAAACGTGAAATTAAAACTTTCTTTAAATTTATATAGAGATCCGTTTCCGGGGGATTAGATATTATATCGTATATATTATCTATCACATCTAATGGCAAATTAGCTATAACCTGATCATACTTTTTCTTGTCACTGACAATTTTTGCAACAGAAAACTGGGATTCGATCTGGGTAAACCAAATTTCTGGTTTTGATTTCCAGAATGGGGGTAGTTTGACAGACGTGACATAATGGGTTTGAGGAAAATCCTCGTCTGAAGGTTGTGTTGGCATAACTAATCGATTGTGATTGATTGATTGATTGACTACTCTCTCAGATAAAAAAGGGAATGTACTTTAACTCACTCACCGACAGATGGCAGTACTTGTAATGTACAACTTCAGTTGATTGAATTAGGAAATTACCATAAATTATAGGAACATCTATTCAAATTTGGAACCTCTCTTCAAAATTCATCGGGAAAATTCTTCTCTTCATAAAATGGTCAATTTATAACGGTAGTTGATATATTGAATCTCTTCTTGTTTATATTTATCACGTCGGGCATAAAATTTTCACTTCTGGCATATATTTATGACGTTTGGACATAAAATTTTCACTTCTGGCATATATTTATCACGTTGGACATAAAATGATCACGTCGGGGTCACCAAATTTATAGCGTTATCGCTATAAATAAAATTAAAATCGAAGTAAATATACATGTATTTGTTTTTAATACATGTTCATATTTTATATGATTTTGGTATTTTTAAGTATATTGATATTATATTTTTATATCGAATGTTTTTTATTTTTCTTAGCGACTCCATGGAAACTTCTCCATTATGGATCGAGTTTTCCTTTTTGTTTCTTAGCGACTCCATGGAAACTTCTCGCTTTTGGAACTTCTCGATTTCCAGTGAGTGAGTCACTATAGTCGCTATACTTGGCCCCTTAACGCCAGAACTAATGCCATGGCCTTTTCCTCATTATCCCAGTTGTTCGCACACGCTGCTGCCTCAAACTGCGTCTTATACGTCGTTCAGGAACTTTGGCCGTCAAATGAAGGAGGTTTTAGTCGCTGACCTGATGATACCACCTGCTGGCTTCCTCTATCTCTCAACTGTCGTTTAAGCCGGTCTATTTCTCCTTTGACTTCTTCTTCGAACTTGTTTACTTTCTCTTTAACTTCAGTTACTTCTCCTTTTACTTGACTGACTTCTGTCTCGACTACTCCTACTTTACCTTGGACTTTGTCTACTTTATCTTCTACCTTGTTTATCTCTTCTTTGACTTCACTCTTCAATTCTTTATTGGCGGAAATGATAGCGTCCTGCTGTATTTTCATTTGTTCATTCAGGATTCTCCTTAGTTCTTCTTGGCATCTATAACGTCGCTAAATTGCCCTACGTTATTTTAAAAGATAAATTTTATTCTACGAAAAATTGCACGACTAGCTCATTCATTATACGGTGCTAAAATAAACTCATAATTAATAACAAAAATATATTACAAAATACCACAAAGAGCAATTTACATCAGGGTGTGGACGAAAAGATAAATATCGCTTTCATCATGAAGAGACAAATACACAATAAATTAACATACTTGCAAAAGATACACAAATTATACAAAATCTCGATTATGGCAATAAGATAAACAAAGCATACTAAAATCTTAATGTCGGCCGACTCGAACTAAGCTTAATTTAATTAGTGACTCTACTAAAATTTAAAACAGAAATATACTCAATCTTTCATGGAGACATTAAAATATGAACAATACTCAACTAAAACAGCTGTACGCCGTTTAAAAATTAATATATAAAAACTACAAAAGCAAGGTACAAAAATACGTTAAATCTACAACAAAAGGTAGATAGTTTATCAACAAAAGTACCGACGCAACGCGCACTCACAAAAATTGATATGGTGGTTTTTCTGGTGAACTTATCACTTCTCTGGGAGGACGGGAACATAATAAAGTTTTACTTACAATAAGGCTTCACAGGAACTGGAACACTGATTTAACATTTCTTATTAAATAAGACAGATTATTGTTAAACAGCAATCAGGAACTCCAAAATAGAGCTGGAAAGACTCTCATTGGCAATTTGTAGATTCACATGGCCCTAAGCCAATTGCCATTGTCCATACGCTCATTATTAATTTCACTTAGAAATGACCATAATGTGGGCCATTTAACATATAACTTTTAATTACTGTACCCTCAGTTACTCAAATCTGTCCACACAGTATGGCTCAAAAACTAACAACATTACTACTTAAACAAATTAAGTGACCGGCTTACGCCGGTCACAGCACCGGAATCAAAAATGGTCGCCTGTCTTCTCAATATTTATTCAGTTCCCCCGTAAGGTGACCAAGCAAGAGACGCACTTTCGCGTGACCAATCAAATTCAAATTTTCATATATCGGTATCTTACTGTCCCCCGCGTAACGTCTTTATCTTATCTAACGCGGTAACCAAATTCCGGAAGGAGCCAGGGATGGCTTCAGGCGTAAGACTAAAGTAGCGTAAGAAGTAAAAATAATAAACTGACTATAAAAGACAATTTCTGGTACAATATACTAATTTAATTAATAGTAATAGACCCTGAAAAATGAGCACGTTACACATCTTTCTTGTTCCTCTTTTTCCTCTTTTTCCTCTTGACGTCTTTTCTCCTGTTCTTCTTTGTCTTCTTGACGTCGCTTTTCTTGTTCTTCTTTCTCCTCTTGCTGTCTTATCTTCAGGTCTTCCATAATTTTCTTCAATTCGTCTCTTTCTTCTCGACGCCGCTTCTCTTCCTCTTGACGTCTTCTTTCTTGGTCTTCTTTTTCTTCTTGACGTCGCTTTTCCTGCTCTTCTTTTTCTTCTCGCTGCTGCGCCATCATCCTCGTAAACTCCGCAAGCAAGTCCTATATTTGTTTCTCTGCTGCCATTCTTCTTGTTTCTATGGGCATAAGATTATGTTAAAATAAAATAAATTTAACTGTCACGTCAATATCGGTAATGGAACTTTCCAGAAAAATCTCGAAACAGCACGAAAAAGTCTTATCCAGAGTCTTTTGTCACTATCCAGTTCAGAGAATTTAATAATCTCCACTAATGTCCAAATAGAAAAGTTCTAATAATTTTCACGCACTAACACAAATGAGTCTTTTTCAGTGTCTCTATCACTTCTCAGTTTAAAGGATTTAATTATCACACTAATGTCCTAATAAAATGTTCTACAATGTCTCAAAAATGCACTTAACACTATTTTCCTGTTCGAAAATAACCCTCGAACAATGTCCAGTAAATTAGTCCTCTGTGTTAGCACTAACCCTCGAGAATACTTCTTGAACACTTCAGAGCTCCTCTTGTCATAAAATTCCGCTTCTGACACCAATTTGTCACATGTTTCCACCCCTAGGAAACCACCCTCGTAAATTCCGTGGGTGCCAAAAATTATAACAAGAGATTGTCCACTAGCACACTTTATTAAATAATTTACTGGATACTTCACAATACTGATTATTAACTTGAATGAACTTCACTGACTAAAAATAACAATGTTTATCACTTTGTTTTCACTTGGTAGTTTTAACCTCACTTGTCAATTAAACTTCTCTACTTTCTATACTTTTCTGAACTACCCTCCGAGAATGCGGTCTTTTATACCTAAAAATGACAGATCTCGATTTTTCTGTGATGACGCCACCATTCTCTAGATAATTTCAGATTTCATCACTCTAGAACTACTTACTGGTAGGTTCTTTCTCGAGTAGGTGCAAATACATCTGAATTAATTGAAGGGGTTGCAACACATCATACGTTTCACTCAAAAATTAAAGATAGTTTGCTGCATAATCAACAAGTACTGGTTTAAATTAATTTTGTGTCGTGTTTGTGTAATCTTTTTTGATAAAATTTGTTACATTTATTTGTTTATTTATTTTTCTTTTCTGTTTACATATAATTTTACACAATTTTTTAGCATGTTAAGGCATAATTGAAAATCAGCTCTGCTGAATTATACCCATTGAATGATATTTTTAATATTTCTATATATATGTATTCCTATTTATTTACTTTACTTTATGTATTATGTTTACTACCTACTGTAATAATATTTATCATTAAATAAACCTATTCTATTCTATTCTATTCTATTCTATTCTATTTATTTCTTACATCTAACGACTAAGGTCTGATTTTTAAACACATAATATATTGTTTATACCTATTTGGTTATTATCGGATCTCTAACATAATCACGGAAGATCTAACTTTCGGACATCTATACACTATCTGTGCTTCTGGATTATTTTCAACTAGCTGAGGCAAAAATATAAGTATTGAATAATAACCATCAGTTTAAATTTTAAGAAATATCGATTTGCTTATTTATAAGTAACTGAGACGCAAAAACTGATGTATCTCGGTCCCAAATGCAATTAGATCATTATTACTGCTACATCCAGTGGAAGTATATAGTCCAAGATCCCAGAGCCACCAGACCTACGTCATTTTAGCAAAGCTAATATTTTGACAACGAATAGTACACCTCCCTCAGAGATCTATACGCACGTTGTCACGACATAACCCAACTAGCGGACTACATTCAAGAAATCTCCCAAAAATTTTACACCTTCAAACTGAGCGATAGTCCGCTAACTAGCAACATAACTCAAATCAGAATGCATAATGCCCCATTCCAGATCAAACACCCCCTATCATACCAAGCGTTGCCTATCTTCCGGCAACCTCTTCCCTAGCCATTCTTTCCTATACCACAACCTACCATTTCCCCATCTTTGATCTTTCCTCAACTTTATCTTTCCAATCCTTTCTATTCTCTTTCTGTATGTTCTATTTTTGTTCCTTTTTTTATTCTGTTTGTTCTTTTTGTCATCAAAAATTCCATTTTGGCCGATAAATCTCTAAAAATTCAAACATTTTAAACCCTATCCTTTTTCCACCACATTTTCCTGGCGTCAGGGAGACCACCAGGTCGGCAGTTTTCGTACGGGTTTTTTCGTTTAGCTTTTCACCCGAGTCAGCAGCCAAAATTTATTTAGTGTTATAACCAGTTACTAGTTCTAAGTTTTATATGTATTAGTTTTAGGCCTATGTGGGCAGCATTATTTTCAAAGGTATTATTAATTTTAAACCTACGCTAGGTGGGTAGGAATTTTAATTGTTCTTTTTACCATTGTCGCCAAGCCGATCCGAACCTGACCTGCCCAGCCCTACAATCACCACGGCGCTATGCGCCGTGGTTGTCTGGCTGGCTCCGGGCCAGCTTTCAGGGAGGCGCATATGTATAGATAAATATTAATAAATTTTATTTGCTTTGCTTGCCGAATCTTAACGTCCGAGGTTCGATCCCTGAGCGTTCTCAGATTTTTTTTTCAACAAATATTAACTTAAGGTGGCGATTACCAAGAAAGAGACAACCGATAGGGAAATATTTACTATTTTTGGCCATAACTTTTTTCTTAGTACATATATTTGAAAAAAAAACTGAGAACGCTCAGGGATCGAACCTGGGACGTTAAGATTCAGAGGTTGACGCTTACACCATGTCATTAGCATGTCACTTGAAAAATAAATCAGCTATCATACTTTAACGTAGGTGAGAAAATTTTTATGTACATTTTCTACCTGTTTTCTGCAAAAGTGCCCCGCTTTCAAGCTAGCAAATACGCATACGTTCTTAACTAGATATTACACTATTCGTTGTCAAAATATTAGCTTTGCCAAAATGACGTAGGTCTGGCGGCTCTGGGATCTCACTCTAATAGTAACGACAACAAAATTTGAAAATATTTATTGTTCAAATCGGCTTAAAATGTCATAAAATGTCGAGATTTTAAGTTTGAGCAAAAAAAAATTTCTGTCTGTCCTGTCTGTAACTTATTTTGTGCGCACGATTACTCTGGAACCGTTTAAGATATTGACTTGAAATTTGGTACTCGTGTGTATTTTAAAGTGATCTGGAACTAGATTATACTTTCATCTTATTCCTTTGAAAGATTAGAGAGTAAATTGATAAATCAAGCAGGTAAGAGTCCATATGGTATTTAGTATATACAAGACAAGCTATAAGGTCTTAAAAAGTTTCTGGCATTAGCCACCCCCCCATTAACACCCCCACCCCATTATTAGAGGAGGTGAATAAAATTGTAATTTAATGTGTGTACAAGATCCAAAAACCTCAAAATATTTTTTTTTACTTTATCCACCCCCACTACCACTCTACCGCCCCCCTATCTGTCATCACCACCACCTCTACCGATGTGGGATATCGTTTCATGAGTTTTTGGGGTAGTCGATTTCAAATATTATATTACTAAAGTTTCATAAACAATTATTTCCATTTACAGAATTTTTTCTTTGTGAGAGACTTGGATGGAAAATCTGGATGTGGAAGTAGTGATTCCTTGGCAGCGGTTTTTCTTTTAATGAAAAAAGTTAGATATTTTATGAATTTTCATAATTCATTTGCAGTGGCGGATGGTGAAATTTCAATAATTTTTTTCTCGTCTCTGGCGCATGGGACCCATACGAAATATGAGAACTAACATCTAGAGAAGCACTCCTCTAACGACCCGTAAAAAATTTTAAAAAAGCAGTTTGCGAAAAATTTTTTCAAAATTCGGTTGCCCCCCCTAGGTCTAGGGACTCCTGTTGAAAATTATTTTTTTTTGTCATATACATTTTGCTTTTCATAAAAGTACGACAATAGGTTCTGGAGTTTATGAAAATATTTTCATTATTAACTGAAATACAATGAACTGAAATTTTGTAATTTATAATTTAACAAATTATAAAATTTCAATTCGTTGTACTTCAGTTAGTAATGAAAATATTTTCATAAACTCCAAAACGTATTATTGTATTTTTATGAAAAGTAAAATGTATATGACAAAAAAAAATAATTTTCAACAGGAGTCCCTAGACCTAGGGGGGGGGCAACCGAATTTTGAAAAATTTTTTCGCAAACTGCTTTTTCAAAATTTTTTACGGGTCGTTAGAGGAGTGCTTCTCTAGATGTTAGTTCCCATATTTCGTATGGGTCCCATGCGCCAGAGACGAGAAAAAAATTACTGAAATTTCACCATCCGCCACTGTTCATTTGCTATTTTTGGTTTGATAAAAAATCCATAGTTATTTGAATTTGTTTAGAACTATAATTTTGAAAATTATAAACAATTTCAAAAAAAAGATAATATGTTTTTTCTTAATACCATTGTAAAGTAGGTACATGTAAAAACCGCTGCCCAAGGAATCACTACTTCCAGATTTGCTATCCAAGCCTCTCACAACGAAAAAATTTTGTATGTCGAAATAATTGTTTATGGAACTTTAATAATATGGTATTTGAAATAGTCCCCAAAAACCCATAAAATGATAGCCCACATCGGTAGTGAGGTGGGAGTAGTGATAGGGGGTGGTAGTGGAGATGGATGAAGTAAAAAAAATATTTTGAAGCCATTGGTTCTTGTACACACACTATATCACAATTTTTTCACCCCCTTTTGTAATAGGGTGGGGGTAGTAATGGGTGTGGATAATGCGAAAAAATTTTTGAGACATTAGTTTCTCTTGTATATACTAAATACCAATTTTATGGACTTTTACCTGCTTGATTTTCCTATTTACCCCCAATTTACTCCCCAACCCTTCAACGGAATAAGATGATAATATAATCTAGTTCCAGATCTCAAATGGTTCCATAGTAATCTTGCGCACAAAAAAAGTTACGACAAACAGACCGACGGACTGAAAGACGGACAGAATTTTTTTCCATTCAAACTTAAATCTCGATGTTTCATGACATTATAAGCCAATTTGAATAATAAAAACTAAAAAAAAAAAATAGTTGTTACTGGATGTGGTTTTATTTTTATACAAATTAACAAATTATCAAAATGTTTTTTGGTGTATCTAGTTTCATTTATAATTTTATCCTGAGATGATAAGGAAAATAGCAGTAATTGTTTAAATTTTAAATGAAGCAATGTACAGATCTAATCTAAACTTCTCATGCCACTTGTTACTACACCTGGAACAAATTGATACAATAAACTTAGTGTAGCCCAGAGAATTCCCAATTTGACTTCACTATATTAAGAACATATAAAGCTTTTGAAAGTATATTTTTCATTCCATTTTCCAAAAATCACTGGTTTTCGAGATATTTGAACTTCAATATAATTTTTCAAGTAACAAAAATTGCATTTTTTTTATATGTCTACAATTTACAGTGTAAATTTAGTCGAACATACAACATAAACATGACGTAAAAACTGCTGCCCAAGAAATCACTACTTCCACATCCAGATTTCCTTTCTTGTCCAAGTCTCTCACAACGAAAAAATTTTGTATATGGAAATAATTGTTTATGGAACTTTAATATTATAATATTTGAAATCATCTACCCTAAAAACCCATAAAAGGATACCCCACATCGGTAGTGGGGTGGGGGTGGTGATAGGGGTGGTAGTGGGGGTAGATGAAGTAAAAAAATATGTTGAGGTTTCTGGTTCTTGTACATACACTAAACCACAATTTTTTTTCATCCCCTTTAACCCTTTCACTGCGCACGGCCCAAAGGCCGTGGCTGGTGCTGTGCACAATTATTTTGCTGCTAGCGAGTATAGTCGTCTGGAGCAGTATGGTTCGAAGGAGTATTTTTTTTTAATTTCTTTTTTTTCAGTTAAAAAAAATATTTTGTCACAATAAAGCATGTAATTCTGAAAAAAATCATAAATCATAACGTATACAAACTAAAAGAATTATTTTGATATGCTACTATGGTAAAAAAAAAAAAAAAAAAAAAATTGCAGCGCGATTGCAATTGGCCGATTCCCACCCATAAACCTGAACACCGCGAGAAAATCCGGCTAGAGAAGTCAAATCCTATTTAATTTTGAACCGCAAGTTATCTCGTCTGGAGCAGTTAACCCGTTGGCGAGTATACTCGTTTTGAGCAGTGAAAGGGTTAATAATGAGGTGGGGGTGGTAATGGGGGTGACTAATGCCAAAATATTTTTTGAGACCTTAGCTTCTCTTGTATATACTAAATACCAATTTTAGTGACCCTTACCTGCTTGATTTACCTATTTACCCCCCAACCCTTCGACGGAACAAGATGAAAATATAATCTAGTTCTAGATCTCGTTAAAGTACATATGTGTACCAAATTTCAAGTCAATATCTCAAACGGTTCCAAAGTAAACGTGTGCACAAAAAAAAGTTACAGACGACATACAGACAACAGACCGACAGACAGAAATTTTTTTTCGCTCAAACTTAAAATCTTGACGTTTCATGACGTTCTAAGCCTATTTGAACAATACAAATTTTTTGTCGTTACTATACTTCCACTGGATGTGGAAGTAAAATTAGACAATAAGCAGAAATGTCAAAATCTTTAATTTCCAAATAGCGGTTGCAGCCCCACCTTTGTTTTACTTGAAAAAAAAAAGTTATTTTGTGTTTTGAAATAAATGTTTCATTGGCATCTAAATCAGCCTGATTTTCTGTGAAGAATGTCCCAAAGGACTTATCGTCTAAAATGCATTTTAAAAAAGTTATGACTATTTTTATATTTAAGAAAATTAGATTGAAGTTCATATATCTCGAGAACCAGTGATTTTTCGAAAATTGTTCGTATTATAAAAGTTGCTCAGAATGTAACCTTCCATCATTTGCACCTCATTTCAACGATCCTAGGATCAAATAATTTCTTTGCGTCGCAAAGCCATCTATACCTCAATTTGTAAAATGGCTGTTTCTTCTCAGAACTAATATCATTTATATACTCTAGTGAACACCTTTTACAGAATTCAAACATCTTTTTTATTTATCGAGAAAATGGCACAGGGAGTTTTAAGTGGGATACCTTGTATATTAAACTATAAATGGAGATAAATAGGTGAAGTAATCTAACCACACTTTGTTGGATTGATTCAAATTCCCAAGCAAGAGGTGCAGAAACCTAGCTCCTGCTAGCTCAGCACGGGTCAGTAGGTTAATATTTTTTTTAGATGCACTGAAAAGTTTTTGTTTTTTTCCTTTAGTTGTACTGGGCCTTTTGGACGCCAGCGTATTTCCTTTACCAAGAATTATCAATTTAATATCAAAAATCAATAGCTATAATGATTAGGTAGTCTGTTCTTGAATATCATGAGGGTAGGAATAATAACACAAAAATAATTAAAAGTTAACAGTATATTACAAGAAAAAATAGTTTTAAAACAAATATTTACAATTTCTTTACAAGTTAAGTAAAATGGATTAAAAATAATGGATAATTGATATATAAATAGAATTTAAGTTTAAATGAAAAACAAGTGATATTAAAATAATAAGTATGAACAAAAATTCAACAAGTTGGTGAAATAAAAAAATTATGAGAAAAAAAAAAATTGAATAATAAAGATTGAGAAAAAAAAATTTACAAAGTTGACTGGTTTTGTACAACGTTTCTTCTGACCAATAAAACTTAGACCGTACAGTTTCCAAAAAAAAATTCTTACGTAACTGCTGCAGCAGGAGAATGGGGCGGGAAGCTTCCAATGGTTGTGATTTCGAGGGACGTATGTTTAGAGCTGGGATCCCACTATCAGTCTCCTTATCTTGGAGTATCAGCTCTGTCCACTCCAACGATGTTGCTGTCCACGACCACCAAATTCCTTTACTAAGATGGAAGACATGTACTGGGTCTCTCCTCTTCACTTGGTCCAAGTGTTTACATAAAAAGGGGAAAAATGATTAAAACCAGTCAGGGAAATATTAATAACAATAACTTAAAGTTGTGAAGCAACTTCGATATTGAGAAAGCTATCCTCGGTAGCAAACTCCCTAAATTAGTTACATAAATCCAATAAAAACTACTATGTGACTTCAATGAGAAATTGTAAAATTTAAAAGGTTCGATAGCAAATATTACCAAAAAATTATATGACCAAAACTTTTGAATAAAAAAATTTTTTTTTCTGCACAAGATTTAATTAGATAATGTATTTTAAACAAAGATAATTAAGAAAAGAAATTTAAGACATTTCGACTAAATGATTAAGATCAAGAAAAAACAAGAAAGGTATTTAATATTTAATCATACACAAAATTAATAGACCTTACTAGTCTATATTGAGAGAAGAAAAAATTGAATTAAATATTTTACAAACGATACAAAAGTTTGCATCTAAAAGACTTAAAATAATTTTACGTCTGTGACTCAGACGGCTTCAAAAATTACTTAAAATGGCTTCCTAGAAAGCAATGGTGAATAAAAACTCTAGCAAAAAAAAAACGTTAATCAATGGCACAAAGAGTATGTCTCCACTATAAAAAAATAAATAATTATCCGTACAAGGAATATGCTCTAAAACATATTACTTGAATGCACCTGCAAAAAGATAAAAATAATTCGGTATTCCTTTGTAAGACAAAAAAATACAAGAATTCTAGAATTCACCAGCAAAAAGATAGTTTTAGGTAATGTGAAAAGAAAAAAATCACAAGGATTCGAGACTCTACCCGAAAATTTAAGAGGAACCAGGCCTTTACACGAGCTGAGTGGTATTTCGTTTGCAAATTTACTTTTCACAATGAAAAATTAAGAAAAATAAAAACCACTCACCTCGCATATAGCAGAAAAATCCACAGCCAAGCCCTTCCTTGTAGGTTCCAGAATAGTCGGCACCTCAAACAGTAAAGTCTAGATCCGCACTGCTTCTCTTTTCACACCTAGAAAAACAAAATAGACGGCAGATATTGTTCTACACAAAGATAAATTTTAAACGGAGTCACCCGTCTAATATTCCGCGTCAAGATAAAAAACTGCACCTGTGAGTTTCGAACATACCCAGGTGTCAGTAAAGAATTTATGCGGTAAATTATATTTCAATAAAGCAAAGATAAAGAAATTATTTTGTACGGAGAATCACTAGAAATTTGAAACAACTACTATGCCAAATAATAATAATAAACGTGATTTATTGATTAACAAAAGGCCATTGACCGCAGTCCTTCAGCTCATAGTATTTTAACAAAATTAGTTTTTTAATACATAGATACAGAATAAAGATATGTAAATAACTGTGTGTAAAAAAAAAAAAAGGAAAAGCTACTCAGGGATGTCTTCAGCCCAACCTGTGATTGTTTCATATAGGGTTTGTTCTGGAAATTTATATATGGAATTGATTTGTTGATCACGTGTTCTACAGTGTGACTGCAACAGTTGCATGTTGTGTTGCTTGGTAGTGAACTTCTTCGATAGGTCTTTGATTCTTATATTGATGGGTTGTATATGTGTTCCTACGTACAGTAACTCATTAGGTGGATTATGGAGTGGATTGAGTGGATGTCTCATCTTTGTAATGGTTCTCAATGAAGTAGTGTCTGTTACTCTGATGCAATCCAACACAGGCTTTCTACAGTTTGAAAATAGAACATTTGCGTACTCTATTAGTGGTCTGCAAATTGATTTGTAGATTTTCGAGGCCGACTTTAGTGAGATTCCTTCGTTTTTGTAGGTGAGTGACTGAAAATGTTTTGCCCTGCTTATTACTTTTTTCTTTGTTAAGTTAGTGTGTTCGTTGAAGTTGAGTTTTTGGTCTAAGGTTACTCCAAGATACTTTGCCGATGGTGAAGGTTTTATATTCTGGTTGCCCATTATTATTGTTGGAGATGAGTTAGATATAGTGTGGTTGAATATTATAAATTGTGTTTTGGAGAGGTTAGGAGTAAGTCTCCACTTATTAAACCAGATTTCTGTTTCCATTAATTTCTGCTGTAGATTAGCTGCGACCTTTGCTAGCGTTTTGTCATGTGCTAGTATGGCTGTGTCATCTGCGTACTGTATAATATAGGTGGGGTCTGCACTAGCGTTTTGTTGTAATACAATATCATAGCTGTAAATATTGTAGAGAAGCGGAGATAAAGGCGAGCCTTGGGGTAATCCTTGTTTCATGGAAAATTCTCTTGGCGTTATTTCGTTAATTCTCACACATATTTTTCTATTTTCTAAAAATGATCTGACAAAATGTATCAAATAGTTGGGACTTCCAATTTTTTTAAGTTTGAATAGTAAGCCATTGTGCCATACAGAATCAAAAGCTTTTTTAATGTCTAGGAATAGTGCGGCAGATTTGAGGTTTTGGTGTTTGGCAGTCTGAAAGTTCGATGTTACAATCGTTAAGGGATGTATAGTAGCGCATTTTTCCCTGAAACCAAATTGGTGTGGAGGAATTTTGTCCCTAATAGTCATGTATAACTTGTTTCGGATTATTTTTTCCAACAATTTTCCTAGCACAGGCAGTAGGGTGATTGGTCTGTATCCTGATAGTTTTTTGTGATCACTGTTAGGTTTTGAAATATTTACAATAACACCGTTTTTCCAGTCGCTTGGATAGTATTTATTTTGAAGACTGAATATGAAAATTTTAATGATGTAGTCGTGGATATCTCTATCCAATTGTTGATTATGCTCCATGGGATGTTATCAATACCTGGGGAGGTGTTCTGTGCGTACAAAATATCAAAATATTCATCGTCATCGATTGTTATGTTTTCTTCATCTGTATTGTCGTTGTTAAAAAATTCCATGTACCAGTTATCAATAGCTTGTTGGTGGTTTTGACTAAAATTTGGCTCTGTATGCACCTCATAGAGCTCTTCATAGTATTTTGAAAAAATGTCAGCTTTTTCTTCGTCCGTGTCATAGATATTTCCGTTCACTTCTATATCTGTTATTTTTGATTTTGATTTGTATTTTGACAGTTTGTTGATTTGTTGGTAAAATGCTCGCCCCTTGATTCGTTTATAGATTCACATGCTTGAACCCATTGGTTAGATCTGTATTGCATTATGAGTTTCTGTATGTGTTTGGTGAAGTCATTGATTTGTCTCTTGGCTTCAGGATTTGGGTTTGACTTGTATTCCCGGAATATCTTTCTTTTTTCTTTAATTAATTTTATAATGTAAGGTGGTAGTGTATGTGCATAATAGCGTAACTGTGCTGTTGGTGTGTTTCTTTCTATTGTTTGTTGTAAAGTTGTATTAAAAAGACTTATATCCTCCATACTGTTTACCATATTGTTCTTGCTTTCAATGAAATTTCTTAACTCATTATTTATTTTTGGCACATTGCTTTTGTTAAAGTTAAGTTTTGTTGTTGTTTCTGTGATTATTGGTACTATGTTTAAATCCAGCCTGATATGCAATGCAAGGTGGTCAGATCCTATATCGGACGTAACTTCCACACTCCTGATATTGTTTTCTAAGCTATTTGTGTATAGCATCAGGTCAGGGGTTGAATCCTCATTATTTTCCATAAGGAAAGTGGGCGATGTGATCCATTTTTTGAAATTACTGTTGTTAATAAAATTGTTAATTTGTTTATTTCTAGACTTATTTACATTGAAGTCTCCTATTATTATGGAATATTTGTATAGTGCTGCTTTCACAAAAATGGTCTCCTCAATTTTAGAAGTTGAATGTACATATACTAGGAATAAATGTAGTTGATCGTTATGGAACGGTACTGTCACATGTAAACATTCGTTCAGGAAGTGATTTATCCTAGGAGCATTGGCTTTTCCCATTTTCAAATTCGGATGCATTTGTATGACACTTCCTCCTCGTGCCTTATTGGTTATCAAATTGCCATTCAGTTGCACTGTTTTCCAGTCCCTATATGAGATTGTATCGTTAGCAGAAGTTTTAGTCTCAACTAACATAACGCAGTCTACATTGTTGTTTTCTACATAGTTGTACAGTAGATGTTTTTTGTTGTTATAGCTGTTTATGTTGGAATATAGTAAATTAAGATGCATGAATGTGACTGTTTTGTTCTCCTTGTAGCGGTTCTGTGGGCGAAGGACTGAGGGGTTGTTCCAAATCAAACATTAAAATGTACATGTGGTTTCCAGAAAAAACAACTGTTGTATCGATGTTGTATAGCTGTACAAATTTCTTTCTAAGTTTTTGAAGAAGTTCTTCTCTGTTGACATACTTTGGTTTGTTTATTTTGGTGACATAGGTATTTATTATAAGGTCATGAATGGTGACAGCTCCATGAATTTTGGTATTGGCCTTTTTCTCTGGTGTTATTTCTATGCTTTTTTTGTTGAGCGATTTAATTGTAGTATTGGGTATGCCTTCTATAGGTTGTGTAGGTCTTTTTGGGCATTTGAATGACCACGCTTTGTAGTCTTCCGCTCCACAAGCCAGGCATCTAGGGGGTAGGCTTGTGGTGCATTTGTTAGTGTGGTGATTTCCTTTGCATTTTTCGCATGTGATATTGTTGGGGCATTTGTCAGTTATGTGGTCAAATTGGTTGCATTTGTTACAAGGTATTGGCGTGGGTTTTGGAGGTGTGCCTGGATAAACTGGGTAGTGGCGATTTTTGTAGAGCAATCCGTTGTTTATTAGTTTGTCACATGATTGCTGGCAGCCTGTTATTACTCTTATTAGCATCGTGGGTTGTTGTGTGGTTTTTGAAACAATTCTTTTACAATAACGGTGATTGATGTTTTGTTCTTTTAGAAATTCGCTGATGTTTTCCTCCTCTATATATTTTTCGACAGTTGCTATTACCAGACAGAATGTTGTTTCTGGCTGTTTTCTGGTTTGGATTGTGTATGGTTTAGTTTCTTTGTAGTTGGATATTTTTTTGGCATCTGTGATTTTAGCTAGTTTGGCAAGTAGTTGATATTTGTCGGTATCTGATTTAAGCAGAAAACCTTTTTTGTTTGTAGGATTATATCACTAGAGTTGGGAAACACTTCATTCCAAATTTCCACCATTTGTAATCTATTTATAGGTTCAGCAGTGTTTAAGTAAAAAAGATTTTTAAATTGTTTGTTAGTTATCTCCTTCATTTTTAGTGAGTAGTTTTTTGTAGTGTTTCTTTGTGTTGTAGATGAGTTGATTTGTTTTTGTGTGTCTGAGTGCTGTCCACTTTTTTCCTGTTGTTTTTGTTGACTGTTGGATGCTTGCCCTATTATTGCTCCAAACACATTACTTAGGGTGTTTGGACTATGTCTCCTTTTCTTCCTAGATTTGTATTCACTGATAAGCCATTCCATATCACTATCATTTTCTTCTTGAGATCCAGACATTAGATATGAATAAACTTGTTAAGGTAATAAAAAACACAACTATTACTTCAGAGTGATGTGACCTCTGTGGTGTCTCACACTGAACTGACTACTATGCCATTAAATTAACAACTCATCATTAGATTAGTATCATAAATTATTAAATTATAATTACTAGAGTATTCATACCTAACTTTCTAGGAGAGCACCACAACAAGAAGAAGGAAATAAATTACAAGACCCGATTTTTAATACCTCCCCACCGCATTCTTTTGCATTCCTTCCACCGGGGCGACACAGTCTCGGGCAAGCCGTTTTGCTCAAATTGAATTAGCTAAGTTACCATCTACACGATGTTAAGCAGCGGCACTCAGACTAGGTGAGCTATCGCGTGACAATTTCGGGCGCAAGTTTGGTGTTTCAATAAACTGCATTAATAAATTGAACTATGTTATATACAAAGAATGCATAGTATTAATGAGTTAATTATGATAAAAAGGAACTGTAACGGAATTTCGACAAAAATCCCGTTAAAGTAAGTAAGTAAGAGTCCATAAAATTAAAATTTAGTATATGTATGAGAAAAAAAATAAAACATTGACTTCTCGTACATAGACATTCACAATTTTATAGACTCTTAATTGCTTGATTTATCTATTTATACACATTTACTCCCAAACCCTTCATCGCAATAAGATCAAAATATAATCTATAGTTCCAGATCTCGTTATAATGTACCTTTCAAGTCAATATCAGAAACCGTTCCAGAGTAATCGTGCACACAGAAAAGGTACAGACATACATTTTTTTTTTTGCTCAAACTTAAAATCTCGATGTTTTATATTTATCGTTACGTAAACATTTAGCTAGTGCACTAAATGAGATGATATTCAAAGCAAGTTATAATTTTATTATTGTTCAGCGAATGAATCACATCTCCGGATAATTCTCCTATATTTTCGAGAAGGTCTTTCTCTTGAGATAAATGTGTTGAAGTCGTCCCTCCCATCTTGGTTTATAATTTTGGTTGACCATGCTTAAAATTTTGTCACTTCTAAAAGTATTGCAATGAAGACATATTGTGAATAATCAGTATATACCATACTAGTTTCTGATTCTTACCTGGATTTGATTTTAAGGAAAAATACCAAATTATCAATTATTTTAAATATACTCTCGCCAAGAAATAACTGGTATTCTTTATTTTCAAACAAAAAGAATATCTACAAGCAAATAACACATTTTCACCTACATACAATTGGCAACGTTGTCGGAGGCGAACACAACTCTTAGGCATATCGTAATTATACAAATGGAGTCGAAATTGTATTTTAGACATTGGGATGCGAAAGATTGTGGTTGACTGGATAAAATTCGTATAATATGTGTATGAGAAATCCTTTACCCCTCTGGGTTGCTCATCATAAATAGCACATAAGAATACAAGTGGTTAAAATTTATCTAGCCGTTTTCATTATGGCAGAGTCCTGGGCGCCTTATACGCTCATGGAGGCGAAGATGATAGCTAGGCACGTATATATATATATATATATATCGCGGCAAGTTGAGATCCTTTTTATATATTTCACATACAAGTTGAGATCCGTTTTGAAAGGCGAGATCCGATTTCGGATCTCATCTTTCTAAGCGTGTATATCGCCACCATACCCATCAATTACGTCTTTAATAACTAATTTTAAATTTTGATGTGGATCTCATGTTGAGGGGTTCATTAATGTTTTATACATTTGTAGTTCAAGTTTGTCGACTGTAGAGGGAGTATGACTGGACCTCATGGCGTAGATATATATATACATAAAGATGAGATCCATCCAAGACGGCAACATTGTATCAATAAGTTATATTATTCTAGAACTTAGGTCTGGGGTAAATTCCAGTGTGTAATCGTTATCAGTAAACGTAGTCGGATTTAGAGGCCACCACTCCAGAACGAATGATATATTCGATTTTTTTTTGGTTTACGACAACCGTAAATATGCACTGATATGAATGATTTTGTTTTAAACTTTTACTTAACTTAATATTTTTGTATGTCTCTCCGGTTAAAAATTTATACTAATTTTGTATCCCACTTCCCATTACCCGATTGAGTTGAAATTTTGCATACACGTATAAGATTGATGACGATACAATATTCATTCAAAAATCTGTAGCGAAAAAATATACAGGTCTCACAAAAAATAGATAAAAAATATATGAAAAAATTGTTTTAAAAAAACAGGGTGGTATTAAATGTACTAAAATGGAAATAATATATTTTTGAAAAAATGCTTAAAAAATAAAAAGGTTGTGGTTTGAACTCGCGATCTTCAGTTAAGAGCCAATTTAAATTCCAGTTCGAATGATCTTTGTTAAATTTACAGGGTACATAAATGTTTGCCTCCGACAGCTGATCTGGAGTCAGCCAATCAGCCGCGTCGCAGAAGCGTCGCGGGGTTCGAGGAGCTGGGCAGATCAGTTGTCAGGAAAAATTAAGGAGCGTTTAAAGGTATCTCTGCTCTTTTTGTCCACATGAGCAAATTATCAGGGACTTATCATAAAATTTTGTAACAATAAAAATAATTGAAAAAATTGCGCTTTTGGTGGTGACACAGGAAAGCGACGTCGAAAAACCTGCTAGAGCAATTGATAAAAAAACAAAAAAGAACAAAAAGAAACACTAAAAGTAAACAAAAATTTAAAGGAAGTTGCCTTCTTTAAGTTACTTTCATTACTCCTTTACCATTTTTTAATTAATAAAAAAATAGAGAGGTATTTGAATTTCATTATAACTATAATTTCGAAAATTATAAACAACTGCAATAAAAAGGGTTTAAATTTTGAAAAAAAAAAACCCTCTCGGTGATCTTAAAGTACTTATATAAAGCTATAATTTTAGCCATCGTACACATTTCTTGGTTTTGATGGCAGGATTTCAGAAGGCTGTAAAGTTTTAGCAACAATTATATATTCGAGCCGTTTTAATAACCATATTGATTTGAAATTTTAAGTGGTGATTGTACTTTATAAGAGCTATATTTTTTCAAAATTTCATTGAATTTTATCTATTATTTTTGAAAGAACAGTGATCTGTTTAGAAACGCATAATTTTGCAATATTAAATTTTTTTTAAATAATTAGTTTTACCTTTGTATGTAAAATTAATGAATGAATAAAATATCTATCTATCTAATAACAATTTTAATGAATATGAATAGATTATGTGCTTTTATACACCCTCAAACTTTAACGAGAAAATAGAGCAAAAAATTGAGGAAGATGTTCATGCACTTAATAATTCTCCAACAACGTCTACTTTAAAACCAGGAATAAGAACGGATATGCTACCGACACAAAAGAAAACTACTATGAAAAATGCAACGCCCAAGACTGAACCTAAAGTGATAGAATCTAAAGAAGTGAAAAATTTGAGAAGCAAACCAAAGAAAACTACTTCCCAATAATGGAATATATATAAGAGACTATAAAATATCTACAGTAAAAACGGAATTGTAGCTAACCAAGTTCTCAATGTTAACAATAACTTTTCAAATTTTAAACTACTTCACAATAATATCAGGAGCATAGATACAGCTGCCCAGATAAGCATCCAGTCAAGGAAACATACAAATAAATAGCACAATATTCACTGCAAAAAGATATATTAATACTATTTAGGTAATTAATTATTGTGTATACGTAATTATTTCTAATATAACTACAATCATTGTGTTAAGGTAATACATACAATATGGATCCCTATATAAGAGGGTATAATCGTCTAACAGTCATTACCCATTCAGTAAAAAATGCAGATGAATATAATCAGTTATTAAATGAAAATAAAATAGAAAATGGTTTTTCAGTCATACATAATAATATAAGTATGTCAAAAAATTTTGAACAATTTGTTGCTTTTATGTCTCAGTTTAAACATGATTTTGATTGCCTGGTATTCAGTGAAACCTTTAACATTGTAGATTTGTCATTTTTTCAATTAGAAGGGTACAATTTAATATTTAATCACGCTAACATAAATCAAAATGACGGTATTATTGTGTATATATAAAAAGAATATAAGTACAAATATAAAATTATATATTTAGGAAATATATCGGCTTTAGAATTATCAGTTAAATATAATGGAGATACAATTACTTTGATAGCCATATATAGGTCCCCTAATACTTGTCCTGTAACGGGTAAATAGTACTTTTTGGGGCGAACCCTGTATGCGTGGTTCTTTTTGGTATACCTTACCTTGTCCTGTACTTAAGTGGTAGGAACATTTCTTCATTGAGCGCATAGGAGCGACACAACGCATTTATAATTATATCTTTATGGTATAAAGTTTGATTCGGTTAATTTAAGGAAGTAGTATGTTACCTTATTATTACTATACCTTGGAAGAATGTTCGACTCCCTCATGGTACTAGGAACCTTCAGAGTTTGTTTGGTAATTAGCATGGCTCATACTGCTTAAATTAATTTGTTGATAAATTGTCGGCGTATGCAGGCGTCTAAAACAGGGCAAAGCGGTAGTGAAACCTTTTCCCAGTATTATAAAATGTAGGCAGTTAGGTGCCGCGTAACGTTATGTGCGTTTTCAATCACTTTATGCCTGGGATTTAATTACATGAAAGTCATAAGTTCTCAGTTAACACTTGTTACGCCAATGTTCGGACATAAACAGCCATGTTAGTTGTTTACGTTTAGTTTAGAATCAGGTTATCGGCTAAGCGCACTGTCGGTACAGGTTGAGCGCGTCATTGCACGGTGTATGAATTTTAAATACCAATTGTTTTTCATTACGGGTTTCCAACGTACATGGATTCGCTTTCGGAAAATAGGGTTTGGAAGAAAGTAACAGCCATTTAAGAAGCTGTTGGGGCACCGAGCACATGGCTAGATAAACCCCTTAGAGAATTTTGTTAAATTATATTTAAAAGAAGGGCTATTCTGCGAGAAGGTACGTCTAAATTTATTTCGCCATGTAGGCAGTTTCTTAATTGTTCCTCGTTTGCAGTAACGAAAACAATATTTCTTGTTTTGTAGATTTGCCGGTCTAACTTGCATTTGATTAATTTGCACCTGGCCAACTTGCATTTGGTTAATTTTCACCCGGGCTAACCTGCACCTTAGAATTTTTGCATTTCGTAACTGTAGACTTGCTGTTTGGTATTTAATGATTTTATGATCCTGGATCTATGTTAATTTGAGCTGTAATACGGTTATATGGTTGGAAGCGCTGTGTGATTCGATTATTCAACCGGCTATTGGATAACCACGGTCGCATGTGAAGCATGCTGCCCGGCCGCTGGGTCGCTTACCCTGATGAGAACACATGGTTGTAGCAAGTTATGCAATAAGGAATTGCCCTGGATGTCCATGGTACTGTGAGGTGTCGACAAATTAAAAATAACTAAAACAAGATTAAGTGGCGCCTATTTAAATAATTGAAGACTTAAAATTAAATTTTCCAAAGATCCTTACTCACACCCAATGCCTCCGACGAGAGAGCTGCCGCCTAGCAAAGTATAATCCTCGGTGGGGTTATAGTCCCAACGAATTTAATACAAATTTGAAAGTATATCTGAATGAACTAAAACAGTCTAATTACACAATAATAGTTGGAGATATAAGTATCGACATACTCTCAAATGACCTAATTGTGGAAGAATATCTGGACCTATTAAGTGAAAATGGATTTGTATCACATATAAATGATTACACAAGAGAACAAAATGTATCTAAATCATGCTTAGATCACATATTCGTTAAAAAATCCCAACCAAATGAAATTCAAGATATTGCTACTATAATAAGAACACAGGTAACTGATCATTATGTAATTACTTATAAGATAAGTAACTCAGAAATTAAGAAGACAACTGCTAAACACCACTACACCGTAATAAATAAGGAAAAAGTTAAATATTGCCTAGAGAACGAATCATGGCCTGGAGTATTTGAATATAATGATCCTGATATATGTGTGAAAATATTTCTACAAATAATTTAAACCATACTAGAACAATGTTCTACAACAAAAACGTTTAAAAACACGCATAAAAAAAGGAAACCTTGGATTACGGCAGGTATTGTAAATTCAATTAATAAACGTGACGATCTTTATCAACAAACACTAAAAAAACCTAATGATGATAATATAAAAACGCAATACCTAACCTATCGCAATAAAATAAATAGTCTAGTGAAAAAGGCCAAAAATAATTACATTAAAAACCTAATATACAAAGATAAAGTTACCAGCAAAATTCTATGGGATGGGGTAAAGGCATTGACAAATAATAGGAATAAAGACATAATGGACATAAAGTATATTCAAAAGAATGATAGGCAAATTACAGATAAGCTAGAAATAGCGAACGAATTTAACCAGTACTATTCCAGAATCGGCAGCAAAATGGCAGAAAAAATTAAATACTTTCCTCCGTATATTCCACAAAATGTTGAACAGTCATTTTTTCTCAATTTTACCAACGAATATGAAGTAAAGATTTGTATAAGTGAACTAAAACCAAAGAAATCTCCAGGTATTGACGGTATAAAATCAGAATTTATTAAAGAAAACCAAGATTACTTTTTAACACCATTAGTCTACATATCTAACAAAGGTAAACTGGTATTTATCCTTCAAAATTTAAAGAGGCCATAATAACTCCTATACATAAAACTGGAGATAATACGTTGCTTAAAAATTATAGGCCAATATCACTTATAACTAATTTTAATAAAATGTTAGAGAAACTGATAAAGAAAAGAATGACCAGTTATATACAAAAGTATAATTTAATATCAGATATGCAGTTTGGGTTCCAAGAAAAAAAAATCAACGAATGACGCTATTGGAAAACTACCACGCTTATGTATAATGCGGTAGATCAGTCGAAGCCCTCGTTATGTGTATTTTTGGACCTTGCTTCAATACTGTTTTACATTCGCAACTAATAAATATACTGGAAAGAACTGGATTCAGAGGTGTCATGTTAGAAATGTTGAAGAGTTATCTGAAAAACAATAAACAATATGTCAAAATCAATAATGTCATTAGTGAACACCAAATTGTAGAATATGGGGTACCGCAGGGGAACTGTACTAGGGCCTATATTATTTACCATTTATTTGAATGATATTCTTACATTAAACTCGGCAGGCACCATTATTTCATTCGCTGATGACAGCAATTTTCTACTCATCTGAATCTTGGGAATTGCTAAAAGAAATAGTAGAATCGGACTTACCAAATATTAAAAATAGATTCGACAGTAAAAAACTCATTATTAATTACAAAAAAACGTATTACTTACCCTTAACATCACAAAACAGAAATAGGCCATTATATAAAAAAATTCAAATAAAGGACCAAGAAGGAAAAATAGAAATTAAATCCACAGAAAAAATAAAATATTTAGGTATCGTACACTCAAAGAAAATGATAGGTAAATTCAACCAAAAAGAGCATATGAAATCGCGCCTATCTAGTTTCATAGTTAAATCAATCAGAAAAGAATAGTCATACAACTTTATTTGTTTTCGTAAACAAATAGTAGTTTAATAATCATATCTTCTTGTAACAAATTAAATAGTACAATGACATTTTTTTATGTTCACTAACCATTTTCAATTTGGTCTACAATTAAATAGTACGACTTTGTTTTTTGTTCACCAACTAATTTTTAGGTTGATCTACACTTTATTGTATGATGAAGTTTTTTTTGGTTAGCCAAAATCTCAGTATTGAGACATCAGACCACCCAAACCAAAGATTAAAGATCGTTTATAAGATCCATCCAAATAAATCGATGATCCCTGAGAGAATTTGAACATTGCAATCATGTTATTAATTTTCTATAAATTCATAAAAGTATAAGATAATGCATGATTGATTATTGTCAGTGATTTGTATGTGGCGTCATCTGGGAATAATTTCTGTAATAGACTACGTGGTAAGCAAGGCAAATTTTATGGTAATTCTTTTAGAACTTCTAGAAGACGACAATAATATTGGTTTGTCTACCAAGTACAATAATACAACGAACTAATACTGGGTTAGAATTACAATTCGATAATAGTTAAAAATAAAATATACTATTATCTAGTTTAATTTGACAGAATTCAACAAAATAATAGTCAGACGAAAAAAATAATAGTCTTATTCATCTATTTTTTAAGTTAATGTTTGTTTTGTTGTACGACAACTTTTTATTAATTAAAATAACAATCACCTCTTGTTTAAAAATACCATCAATATAGTTTAGTTTAACAAAATTAACGATATTGTTAGTTAACCATTTTTTTTTGTTGAATTTACCCATACTATTTCTTTGAGTGTAATAGACGGAAACTTGAAATGGAATCATCAAGTGCTATCAGTAGCTCATATATAAATTTAAACAACTTAAAGAAATTTTAAAACTTGACCACTTAATAGTTCTTTATAAAGCACAGTTGAGTTAGTCAATAATAAGATATGGCATAGTTTTCTGGGGTGGGGTAGGTGTGTCATATATAAAACCTTTGGAAAATATTCAAAAAAGGATAATTAAAATCATTTTTAAAAGATGTACATTATACCCCACTGATGCATTATATAATGAAAGCGAATTATTTGATGTTAGGCAAATATTTTGTTATTGCATACTAATTCATCAAATTAATAAGAGATATGAAAGCAATGCTATCTCACATTCACACAACACTAGAAATAAGGAGAAAGGCAATCTAGAAATTAAGAAAATTACAAAAGCATTGGAAAAAAAGTTTTAACTACCTCCCCAAAATTATATAATGTTACCTGAATCGATAAGAAAAATAAAAAAAGATAAAAAAATTAAATTCGAGGTAAAGAGATGGATATATTCTGAAGGTAGGGATCTATACTTAAAGTTAGGTAATTAGATAAATGTAGGTATATAAATTAAATATAGATGATATTTTAAATTATTTTGTATTAGCCATTGGTATTAACTCTAAATTAATTATGTTGTATTAAACGAAATTACTAGTTAAGGTAGCTATGACACACAACCTATCTAATGATGTTATATATGAAATGCATTTCATCACATTCAAGCGTATATCAATACTCTTAAGTGATTTTTGTTTTATTTATATTCAAAGGACAGATGTATTAGCTAAAATCTTTTATTAACATTACGCTATTTTCACACACAATTTAATTTGTAAGACTTTGCTATAAATAAATATTATTATTATTATTATTATTATTATATATATTTTTTTTTGTTAAAAACCAGTCACCCTTGTCTGTGGCTCCGACCCTCACAGAGGGGAGCTGGTAGTACCGGCAGCCACTCCCCACACCCGTGGGGTAAGTGACTACTGGGTCCGGGAATCGTGTGCCCTGAGCAGACGTAATGAGCCGAGGATGACGGCCTTCTGCATTCTGCCGGCTAAGACCTCTGCCGAATTTCGGCATGCCGGTATGATCTTAAGTTCCCAAAGCAGTGTGTGTCTCGTTCCACCGAGGGCTCCTATAATCAGTACCACTATCTTAACAGTATGGTCTGGATACAGTCTGCAGAGTTCGAAGAGCAGATCTCGATATTTTGTCCGTTTTTCCTCCTCCTTCAAGACAATGTTGTTCTCCGCGGGAGCCGAGAACTCCACGACAAACATTGTCTTGAGTTGATGGTCGAGGAGTACTATGTCAGGCTTGTTGGCTTGTATTTGCCTGACGGTGGGAAAAGAGTAGTTCCAATAAATTAGACACTTCTCATTTCCCACAACGGACTCAATATCCCCCGGAGCGTAAGGCAGCACTGGTGTTTCGTCTATCCCATACGAGTGCCTTAAATGGTAATAAAGCACTCGTAATGCTCCGTCGTGCCTTTGGATATAGGCCGAGACTGCATATGTCGGGCAAGCCGACAGCAAGTGCATAAGAGTCTCTGGCGCCCTGCGGCAGGCCCTGCAGCTGACATCAGGGACCTCTATACCCATGACACGACTACGATAGACGAGGGTGTTAAATACACCATCCTGGCAAGCCATTATGAATCCCTCGGTCTCAGACTTCAGCCCGGCTGACCTTAAGAAGGCAAAGGTCAGCCTTTTCGGATAAGCCAAGGTTCTCTATATTTTTATAGAAAACTCCATGCATTGGCTTATCCGTGTGAAGCTGCAGAAAGATGTTGTGTTTTGCAGCTTTAATTTGGGCTTTTCGTCGAGCAGGTTCCAACTCGGTGACAGAGTCGGGATTTACCCGCTCGACGTCGAAGGAGAGACCAAGTTCATCGGCTGCTCTTTGTGCTGCCTTAAACAAAAAGACTCCTATTCCTGCACTTTCATGGTCCCGGACCATGCAGAGGAGGGGATCCGAACTCCTAATGACCTTACGGGCTCCATCCAGAACCATCCTATTATGGAGACTCTCCAAACTCAAGAGTCCACGGCCTCCCCGATGTCGTGGGAGGTATAGCCGTGGAACGGACGATTTAGGATGCAAACTTCTATTGAGATGCATCTTCTTGCGGGTTCCTACGTCGAGTTGACGCAACTCCTCTCGAGTCCATTTTACTACTCCAAAGGAGTAGAGTAGGATCGGAACGGCAAGCATGTTGGTAGCAGACACCTTGTTCTTCCCCGACAGTTCTGAGGACCAGATCTGTCGGAGTCGGTGCTGATACTTGCCACGGAGAGCGTTTTTCACTACACCCACTTCTTGGGTGGAGCGTTGCTCGACACCCAAGTAAGTGTACGACTCTCCGGCATCTAGATGATGTAAGATGCTTCCGTCCACGAGCTGCGCGTCCTCTCCGTAGTTCCCGCATCGTCCTCTCTTGAGATGAACCAGTGCACATTTGTCCAACCCGAACTCCATACCGACAGCCTGCGTGTACTCCTGTACCACCCTGAGGGACTGGTGTAGGTCCCTCTCTCCGGAGGCATAAAGTTTAAGGTCATCCATGTAAAACAGATGGGTAACCTTATGCCTCCTATCGCCGGGGGTACCGCAGTTGTATCCACGGGTTTTCCGGAGCGAAACGGATAATGGCAATAGTGAGATGCAAAACAGAAGGGGGCTGAGGGAGTCTCCCTGAAATACTCCCCTTCTGAATGTTACCGACTCCGTCTGGACTCTATCGTTACCCGATGTAATGGTAAAGCTAGTCCTCCAGAGCGGCATCAGTTCTTCGATGCATAGTTTAAAATGGTTTGCCTCCTATTTAGGAGACAGAAAACAAAAAACATGTATAACGATAGACAACAACAAATACGAATCAGACGTGCTAAGCCACAGCCATGGTGTGCCGCAAGGGAGTGTCTTGGGCCCACTTCTTTTTATATTTCTCAACGACATAATAAATACTGTAAGTGACAGTGACAAAGTAAATATTATAAGTTATGCTGATGATACCAATCTTATAGTTAAAGGTAAAATTCTCGCTGACATTCAACAATGTGCCACTCAAACATGGGAAAACCTAAAAGACTGGTTTTATACCAATCAGCTTATATTAAATGAAGCCAAGTCTAACTGCATATTTTTTAAGACTCACAATTCCATGTTTCAAATACCGGACCATCTCACTGAAGAAATAAAAATTCCTATCTCTAATAATACGAAGCTATTGGGCGTGGTGGTAGATAGTAATTGCAAATGGGTGGAACACATTGATGATGTCATAAAAAAGTTAAACAGAACCTGCTTCGCTCTTAGAACCCTATCACGCACATTTAATTTAGACTCTCTCAAGACAGTTTATTATGCTAATTTTTATTCCACTGTTAAGTATGCCATTGAAATCTGGGGTGGAAGCACAAATCTGGCCCGTGTTTTTAAAGTGCAAAAAAGAGCCGTTCGAATAATTCTCAAGAAAAAATTTAATGAGTCGTGCAAAGGGTGTTTCAAAACGAATAACATGCTCACAGTTCCAGGATTGTACAAACATTCTTATCAGTGGCGGCTGGTGAAATTTCAATATTTTTTTTCTCGTCTGTGGCGCATGGGACCCATACGAAACTTGGGAAATAACATCTAGAGAAGCACTTCTCTAATGACCCCTAAAAAATTTTGAAAAAGCAGTTTGCGAAAAAATTTTTGAAAATTCGCTAGCCTCCCCTGGCTCTAGGGACCCCTGTTTAGTTTTATTTTTTTTTGTCATATGCATTTGACTTTTCATAAAAATGCATCGACAGATTTTGGAGTTTGTGAAAATATTTTCATTACTAACTGAGATACAACGAATTGAAATATTGTAATTTGTTAAATTGTAAATTACAAAATTTCAATTCATTGTATTTCAGTTAGTAATGAAAATATTTTCACAAACTCTAAAATCTGTCGATGCATTTTTATGAAAAGTCAAATGCATATGACAAAAAAAAATAAAAGTAAACAGGGGTCCCTAGACCCAGGGGAGGCTAGCAAATTTTCAAAAATTTTTTCGCAAACTGCTTTTTCAAAATTTTTTAGAGGTCATTAGAGAAGTGCTTCTCTAGATGTAATTTCCCAAATTTCGTATGGGTCCCATGCGCCACAGACGAGAAAAAAAATATTGAAATTTCACCAGCCGCCGCTGATTCTTATGACACACGGAACAAAGATAATTTTCAATTTCCGCAGCATCGTCTGACTATCACTGAAAAGGGACCATATTACTCCGCAATCAAATTTTATAATACTCTGCCAATAAATCTAAAAGAAACCTTTCACCAGAACTCTTTCAAAAGGCAAGCTTTCAAGTATATCTGTGATATTGAACCTTATTCTCTTCAAGAATTTTTAAACTATTAATTAGGATATAATGTGCTGACATCTATTTTATATACATTGTAATGTGTTCGTTTGAATTTACTGTATTTTTGTCTTTTAATGACCTGTTTTATACAAATTATTATGCTAATGTACTATGTCCAATGAAACGGAATAAAACTTACTTACTTACATCTCACTACGGGACCGGGTACCGCAAGACATCGGAGCAAGTGAACAATAAGCTCATGTGATGTCATATCAAATGCCTTGCGGTAGTCGATCCAGGCCATGGAGAGGTTCCGCTTATACTGCACGGAGTCCTGTGTGACACATCTGTCAATCAACAGGTTCTCCTTGCAGCCAGCGACACCTCTCTTCGACCCTCGTTGCTCATATATCCGTTCGTAAACCGGTTCAACTGCGTGGAGCACTCGCATGTACAAGATGCGCGTAAACACCTTGTAACATGCGTTTAAACAGGTTATCGGTCGGTAGTTCCTTGGGTTGGACAAATCTCCGTTCTTAGGGATCAGCACTGTCCACCCTTCAACCACCCAAGAAGGAATTTGCTGCTCCCCATTTAGCCAGGCATTAAAAATTCTGGCCAAATGGTGGTGGGTGCTCGACAACTTTTTCCACCAAAAGTTATTTATCCCTTCCGGACCTGGAGCAGCAAAGTTCTTAGAGCCCTCGAGAGCTCTTCGAACCTTTTCTGGGGTTATTGGTTGGCACACTTCCTGTGGTTGTTGAAACCTTTGACAAAAGGTTTCAAAGTGTGCAAGGGCCAGAGAGTCTCGGTTGAGTGGAAGCTTCTCCTCGTAAAGCGTTTTCCAGAAATTTTCCACCTGATCTACAGTCGGCGGATTCTCTGCAACATGCGGAGGCGGTTCGAGAAGGCGTGAGGGCTTTTAGTAAGTAAGTAAGTAAGTAAGTTTTATTCCGTTTCATTGGACATATTACATTAGCATAATAATATGTATAAAACAGGTCTTTAAAAGACAAAAATACAGTAAATTCAAACGAACACATTACAATGTATATAAAATAGACGTCAGCACATTATATCCTAATTAATAGTTTAAAAATTCTTGAAGAGAATAAGGTTCAATATCACAGATATACTTGAAAGCTTGCCTTTTGAAAGAGTTCTGGTGAAAGGTTTCTTTTAGATTTATTGGCAGAGTATTATAAAATTTGATTGCGGAGTAATATGGTCCCTTTTCAGTGATAGTCAGACGATGCTGCGGAAATTGAAAATTATCTTTGTTCCGTGTGTCATAAGAATGTTTAAAGTTAGACATTTCAAAACTAAGCTTGTTTGCTTTTAAATACATTAGACAGGAGTAAATGTACAATCCTGGAACTGTGAGCATGTTATTCGTTTTGAAACACCCTCTGCACGACTCATTAAATTTTTTCTTGAGAATTATTCGAACGGCTCTTTTTTGCACTTTAAAAACACGGGCCAGATTTGTGCTTCCACCCCAGAAGAGTTTATTTTCCGCCAGCCCCCTCGCCCGCCTCACTAGTGATTTTTTACAAACCACTAGCATCCGTATCCTGTCAAGACAGTGCTGTTTGGTGGTTTCGCAGCACTGCCTCATTGAGTGTGTGATGGACGCGTCTTAAGTTGGCGGCTATTCGACGCACTTTAGGCGTGAACGGTCTATTGGCCGCCATATAGTCCACCACACATTGGATACGGGATGCGTGTTGCCTCGCCGACCGGATCTTGGCTTCCATCTTTTGTATGCGCCGCCTCGCTCTCTCCTGTGGGGAGGCAGTATTATGCCTCTCCACCTGAGAGAAGCGTTGAGCAGCAGCATACACGGCACAGTGTATGTGCCAGATGTCAGCCCGTTCTGGAAGCGCTTCACGAAGTTCTTCATCCACTCTGGCCAGGTCTTGTGGCCCGGGGGCTTTTATATAGTGTAACCCTGTAACCCCCGTCTGGTACTGAGGCCCTCTGGTATTGGTGGAACGTCAGGGACTGCATCCTCAACCGGTTCATTCGGTGGACCTTCGACCTCATTCACCGGCTGAGGAGCAGCTCTCACGTAGCCCCTGCGACGAAGGTGGGATACATAATCACGCAAGTTTTGTGGCGTGAAGGCGTTGTGCTCTGGGTGCCTTGCACACCACAGAACATGCATTCGCCCCATGTATCCCCTTCGTGCGGGCTCACTGCTTTCGTAGCAACGCAGAAGGTCGTCTCTTAGCTTATCTGTCCACTCAAAGCATCCTAGTTCATGGCGTTCGTCGTCAACGGGCGCCCGATCCGGTTGGGCCCCACCACCTTGCCCTTGACCCCTATCCGGATGGGGTCGATTGTGGGGGCCCTGTCTTCTGCCTGCGGGAACCAGAAGTTAGAGCTTGTGGGTGGTTAGCCCAGCAAGCCCACGACCGACACCAGACGGGAAGGAGCTTTCCCCTCCCGGGTGCACTAGGGCTGCCGGTTCGATTTTACACCCCCAGCTGGAGTAAGTGGTGGCGCTACTCACCAAAGGCTTGATTGATGAAAGTTAGCCCCTCCTGCTTATTTATTATTATTATTATTTCGCATTTCTCAGCTTATGCTGGATAATATTCGCCTGTCCTGGGATGTCATACATCAGCAGGATGAGGTACTGTTGAATTTTTCTGTTCTATTGTAAAAACTTTCTGACTATTGCTGCTGTTTTAAGTACTACTGCTTTTTGGATGTTTGTGTGAATGTATGTGTTTATATTTAGTGTTTTGAGCTTATCGTGGAAATTGTTCAATGTGATTCCTGTAACTGACATGATGATTGGTACTATTATTACTTTTACTTCCACATCCGGTGGAAGTATAGTAACGACAAAAAAATTTTTAAAAATTTTTATTGTTCAAATAGGCTTAGAATGTCATGAAACGTCGAGATTTTAAGTTTGAGCGAAAAAAAAGGTTGTAGTGTTTACCGTGTAATGTTTTTCTTGACCAGTTTTCTTTCTTCTGTTCTATTGTGTGTGGATTTATGTCTTCTTGTAGGTTTTCTTGTCTTAGGTTGAGTGGTGTATATTGTCTGTCTGCTTTGACAATAGCTTGATGTAATGGTGTGGTTTTGTTTTGAAAGTAGTTTCTTAGATTTTTTATTTGTGTGTTGTGTAGTGCTTGTATATCTATTAGCCCTCTTCCAGCCTCCTTTCTACTGATAGTAACCCTTTCGATGCATGAGTTTGGGTGTAGTTTGCGATATTTTGTAAGTTTTGTTCTATTTTGTCTGTTTAGTTCTTCCAGGTCCGTATTAGACCATTTCACTATTCCGAATGAGTATGTTAGGACCGGTATCGCATATGTATTGATTGCTTTGATGATATTTTTGGAGTTAAGTTTTGATTTGGCTATGAGCGTGAGTCGGTGTTTATATTTCTTTTTAAGTTGTTGTTTGATATAATTGTGATTTATACTTGTATTTTGATCGAACCCAAGGTATTTGTATGTTTCGTTTGGTTCCATTTTATTATTATTATTATTATTATTATTATTATTATTATTATTATTGTACAGCTCATGACGAACATTTTCCTTCTTTTTGATGTTTTCCATAGGACTTATAGATTTCGAGATATTCAAAGAAATCCAATGAAAAACACGGTCTAAAAAATTAAATTGTTTAAATAAACAATACGCCGACCTCGCAGAAACTACAAAACTAAAATGTGAACTTAAGTTGATCCCCTGAACACGTTCAAACAAAAAACTGCTCTAACCAGAATTCACATTGCGAATTTTTTAATCGTAATTTGACTCAACTATAAGGTTAGATTGAGTTCTTAGTTCTAATGTAGACTCACTTTGAGAAACATAAAAACCAGCTATGTTCTCTGTTCAATGACCAATTATTGTAAATACTGTGTAAATATGAACATATAGTATATAGAAATAAACTATCTTGCTTATTTCTACTATTTACAAGTTCTAAAAGTAAAAATACAGCAGCACAATACGATAATTAAAAAACACAATCATCAAAAGAACAAAGTTTAAAAATCAATGGTTTTGTTAAAGTAGAAATTCCAGAAATTTATAAACATAACCATTGTGAAAATTCAATTTTATTAAATGACTGATGAGTTAGACGTGATAATATAATAATAATGATAATAGTTTATTTACATTAGAAAAATTCACAATTTGTATAAGAAAAAATCACAATATTAAAAAGCCTACAAAGTCTAGAACTGTCCGTGGGAATAATTCCGCTGCTAAATTGTAAATTAAAGAGGGGTTAATCATACTCTGCTCTTATTTGTTTCTTAGATAAACCAACGGGAATTTACCATACTTTATATTCGCTTACAACAGCTGACGTTAATTTACCTGAATATTTAAATTTGTATCGATTCTTATTTAGTAATTGTGATATGAAGTATGGACCCGCTGACCTTTACCTTTACATCCAACATGTCTCATCAATATTTGTAAATTCATCAACATTAAAGAAATCGATTATAAATATCGAAACTGTAATAACAATTTTACTACAAGCAAAAAACAAATAATTCGATTACATCAGAAATGTAGTAGCATGCGTAACATCCGCCTAAGAAAATCTCCTAAATAACACGAGTGCGCATTAAAAATATGTAATGAGAACTGGCAACGTAGGTGGATCTCGACTTATACGAAATGTCACTAAATATACATTGAAGATCTCATCTTACCATTATTATGTATAACAGATGTCTACTTGCATGATATATATGCTGTATAATCAAGCAGAAAAAAGTGTTTCCCCTATTTGGATACCCTTAAGAACATATTTAAAATGTATTTTGTATATATATTTTTTTTAAAATAACAACTTTTTCAAGTGGATCTCGGGTTGTCTAGAAAATATAAAGGATCTCGATGTGTGTGTATATACAATGTGTCCCACTTTTCATGGAGCCACCCTCATATCTCGCTTACCTGATATCCGAATATTTTGAAATTTTGGTGGTGAATATATACCTATAAAGTGAGTCCTTAGACGTAACCACGTTCGAATGAAGTCAGAGGCGTTCGATTCTATGATGGAAAAAGGGGGTCGATTTTTGAAAAAAAGTATTAGCGATTTTTTTAGAGAAAAATTAGTAAGATATTCTTAATCAGCACCTTTAGAAACCCCTTTGTACAAAATTACATCGTTGTGGGTTCAAAGGTGTTTGAGATATGAACCGTCAAAAAAAAAAAATTTTCAACTTAAAATAATTTGTATCTGTAAAACGGATTCTCATATGAAAAAAATGTATTCTTTATTTTTTGTTCAGAATAATGATTTTACTAGTATGAAATGATTGTATAACAAAATTACTATTTATTTAATAAGGCAAAAATTCTAATTTGTACATACCTACCATGTTTCTAACAAATAATCTACACAAATAATTTTATTATATAATTCTTTGCGTTTCTATGTAACCACCATCATTCCGAATACATTGCTCAATTCGTTTTCTTACATGGAGTACAACTTTCCTAATCTCGGCTGGAGTGATTTCAACACATGCCTGTCTAATTTTGATCATTAACTCATCTTGGGTACGTGGTCTGTCCTTATAAACTATAAGTTTTTTAGACAACCCCACAAATAGAAATCAAGTGGTGTTAAGTCCGGAGACTTCGGGGGAAACTCATGTACTTGACTTCTTAAATCTATCCATCTACCTGGAAAATTATCTTCTAGCCAACCCCTTGCAACGTTATGAGCCGGGGCACCATCAAGTTGATAATACAAGTCCCTTCTGACATCTTGAGGCAGATTATTGAGAAAGGGTTGAATTTCTCTTTGCAACAAATTTAAATACGCTCCTCCATTCAATCTCGGAATGAAAAAAGGCCCAATAATCTGGTCTTTCCATAAACCACACCAAACGTTAACTTTTGACACGTATTGCCTTTTAGTACTGATAAACCAGTGGGAATTTTCGTCAGCAATTCTGAGAACATACTACCCCATTGGTAGTGAATGTTGCTTCATCAGTAAATATGACGTTTTTCAGAAAATTTGCATTGTTTAAAAATTCACCCTGTGCCCAAAAACAGAAATCCAATCTTCTGTCAGTATCACCTTCGTCTAGGGTATGTAGAAATTTTGGCTTAAATGCTCTTTTTCTATGTTTTTTCAAGCAACGCCAAACGATGTTCTTACTAATATTTAGATTTAATGCTACTTGCCTTATACTATATCTTGGATGTTCTCTAAAATATTGTAAAATGCGTTCCTCGTTTTGATTTTGCCGATTTTGTAAATTATAATTCTTTGGTCTTAACTTACATACATTTCCTGTATTGTCAAAATTTTTATTGATGGTCGCTACCAATTTATGGCGAATGGGATGCTGATGGCCAGGATGCCGTAAATTAAATTCATCAGCAGCTTTTCTATATGATCTGGCATTATCTCCAACTAAACGAACCAATTCCACTTTTTCTTGCATTGTTAAACGCCGAGCCATTATCATAAAAAATTTCAGTTCACTTATCATGTAACATTAAACCAGCATTCATTAAATTTTTAACGTATTAACTTATTGACGTTCAATAATACATTGACACTTGCAATAACTTTTTTGTGGCTTACTGAGGTCTTTA